>OY757925.1:80284343-80399343 GCA_963585895.1 Sepioteuthis lessoniana
TTATACGTTTTTCTTAGATAGATTCTGGTTTGTGCCTATGTCATTGGTCAGCCTGTTCAAATTTTAATCTCTTGCACTATTTCCAGTGGATAACCTTTCCTACCCATAATGTCTTGTCTTGTATTCCCTTTTATTGCATTCGCTTATTTTATTATTATTGTATTCCTTGCGAGTTTTTCACACCATTGTTAGCTGATGGTCTTTCACTGGAATCTGAGTGACAGCAAACCTCCAGGACTCTGCTCAGTATCCTGGCTAATCTTAGTAATGCTGTAGTTTGGATGATCTCGGTACGTCCTTCTATTTCTAGCTCTTCCAGTCACCTTACCAAGCCTTTGAGGACCCTTCCAATTGCACCAATTATAATAGGTATCACCGTCACTCTCACTTATTAGTTCTCTTGCAAGGTCTAAGTACTTGTCGTTCTTTTCTTTGATTTTCACTTTGTGGTCCGCCAGGACGACGAAGGCCGCAATTCGGCAAGTTCTCTCTTTTTTGTTATTTATCATTAGCTCTAACCGGACATTGGCCTAATGGTTAGAGTGTTCGGCAATCGCCCGGCAGACCCGGGTTCAATCCCAGGTTGAGTCATACCAAAGACTCAAAAAATGGTACTTGATGTTACCTTGCTTAACACTCAGCATTATAAGGTAAGGATCAAGAGTAAAGTAGAGCAATCTAGGGAAAGGAGTAGCGCCCTTCCCTACACCTTGGTGTAGTAGCAATTGAAAAGGGAGCCTTCAAGTCACCCTCGACAACGGTCGCCAACTTTTCAACTTTATCACTAGCTCTGGTCGTCTAGCCGAGATTAGGTGATCTGTTTGTATTTCAAAATCCAGAGAATCTTGTCTGTCTCATTCACTTGGACGGATTCTGGATTGTGCATATACCATTTGTTTGTATGGTCAAATTTCAAATTCTTGTACAATTTCCAGTGATCATCTTTTAAACCCAGTCATTGTATTTTCTTAATGCTAATTTGCCGCTTTCGCTTATTACGTGATTAATAGTTTCGTCTCAGTCCTCACATAACCTACATTTGCTTTTCTATTGCGTCTTATTTATTTTCGCTTCAACATAGTTGGTCCTTAAAGCGTTGGTTTGTGTTGTTTTTATTTTTGGTTTCATACTATGCTTCTTCAGGTATTTACACAAAAAACCTTGAGTGAAGAAAGTTAGTGAATATGTGCATTCTATGTATTTATGTTTTTTGTTACATTTTTGGGTGATATTTTTTATACATGTTGATAATAATCTCCTAAAGTTCTGCAAAGTGTATTTTTTTGGATTTTATATAAGCTGGGTCTGCCAGGTCTCTTGTTAATGTGTTTATTTGTCTCTTTCTTGATCATACCCAGGGCTCCACTATTATTGGCGTTATAGTACCATCTTTTCAATTTCTATTTACTTTTTTTATCAATATTTTTTGACTGATATGTAATGACTGACATATCAATTAGAAGGTGTGTTTTTTCTTTCATCGTCTCTAATCACTATATCTGGTCTATTTGTCTTTATTTTTCTATCAGTTTTCGATAGTAAAGCCCTAGAAAATAATAGCTCCTTTTATTTTAGTTATTGTTTCTGGTTGGTGTTTATACCATTATTATTGTTACTATTTTGTTGTTGTTGGTGTTGTTGTTGTTACTCCTTGAGAGTTTTTCACACTAGTGTTAGCTGAAGATCCTATACTGAAGCCTAAGTAATAACAAGTCTCTTCAAGTCTCCAGGACTTTTCTCAGTATTCTGGCCGATCTTAGTAATGCTGTAGTTGTAATATAATGGCCGAGGGATTTCGTTTTATATATCTTGCCTTTCGGTTTAGTTAGGCTGAGAACCTTTCACTTAGCGCATGGGTTAGATGGGTGCAACATGAGCGCAGGTGTTCACGCGCACGCGGGGAGGATGTGTCATTCAGAGATGTCAAAATAAAAATCCCAGATAGAGAATGTGACCGCGGGATGTGAATGACGTCATGCACCGGAAGCATGCGCGGAGGATTTTGGGGATTTGAAAAAAATTTAGTTGAGTTTTAGCGTTCGAAGAAGACGGTTGACTTTCGGAGCTCGCCGAGGCCAGACCAGTAGTTTGCGGTGGGTGCCGCACGTGGAGGGGGGGAGCAGATGGATAAGTCAGCAAAGAAAGATTGTGTATCTCTCTCCTTATGTCGAACTACTTTTAACTCAAGGTAACAAAAAGTTTCGGTTTCGTACCTGAACCAATTTCGTGAGTTTCGTGTTTTTAGATTCCCTATGTCCATTTCGCACATCCGTATATTACGGGTATGTTATATAGTTTGGATATTATCGATTTGTCCTCTGATTTCAAAATGTTCTAGTTCCTTTACTAAACATGTATGGATTGTTCCGAGCGCTCCTATTACAATAGATATCACTTTCAGGTTCCATAATTTGATTTTTAGTTTTTTGGCAAGGTTTATTTAATTATCTCTCTTTTCACTTTCTTTTATTTTTTCACTCTGGTCCGCCGGGACGGCAAAGTCCACCATTCGGCAGATTCTCTTTTTTTGTTGATTATCACTCGGTCTGGTTGTCTGGTCGAGATTAGGTGACCCGTTTGTATCTCAAAATCCCAGAGAACTTTGTGCATCTCCTTTTCCAGGATTATGGTTTATGCAAATACTGCTTGTTCGTATGATCAAATTCAATTTTTTTGTACTATTACCAGTGGATCACCGTACCCACCCAGTCGAGTCTTGTCTTATGCTCTTTTTGCGGTATTATTATTATTATTATTATTATCCTTATTATGGTTGTTGTTGCTATTGTAGTTAATTCATACATTCTTTATATATATATATATATATATGTGTGTGTGTGTGTGTGTGTGTGTGATAAAAATAAGTGTAAAAGTAGATAAACCAAACAAATGTTTTGCTTGAATTTGTTTTTAAGAAAAACACTCCCACTATTCCCATTCCCCAGAGACCTATCTCTCTACCCACTAACCCACATAACAAACCTCTCTGCGACAAATTAACCAAGTTAGGAATACCAATTATACAAACCACATCACAAAGCATTAAAAATTTCACCGACATCTTGAAATGCACCAACAATGCAACCACTTTTCACGCAAGCATATATTCTATCCTATGCAAAGATTGAGATAAACATAACATCGGCGACACCTAACGCAATCTAGAAAAAGAATCGATGAATACAAACGATCAATTAAATTAAATAACGACCGAAATGCCATTTTCTCTCATATGTTAGATCTCAAACACACTTTCATCTTTTCCCTAGCTTCTCTAATTAAACCCATACATCGCAAAAAATCCCGCAGATAGTTAGAATCTGCTGTCTTTTTCAAAACAAAATACATTAAACAACATCCTTGGTTCTTTCAGTTTTCACCCGACTTAGCAGACATTATTTTACATGAAAACGATATCAAAATAGGGAATGGATAAAAAGAAAAAATCTAGCAAAAACTAAGACATCTTTCTCCCTCAATAGTCCTATACTTATAGATGATTTGCCTTTTCTTTTCCATTCAGATATTCATTTATAGTCAATGTCTTTATTAGAATGGGATACACCTGAATCCCTGCCTTCCTCTATCCCTCCATCATTACTTCCTTTCCATTTTCTCTTTCTCAAAACCTTTTCCACTTATTTCTTATCATCTTGTCAGATTTACCAAAATTTACCATTTCGTTCTGAGGGGTTTGACTAAACTATATTTTATTCATTAAAAGACCGCCAGAAAGAATAAAATTAGCACAACGATAATTAAAAAAAACGATATTGTACTTTACTTGCGAAGTAAGCAATTGTTTTAGTGAGAAGTTTTAATTGTTTTAAAATCTTTTTGATGCAAGGGTTTCTAGACGTAATTTCCATCTATGCTCATGCGTTTCTAATATTAATGTAATGTTAACTATCTTTTTTCAATTCTCTCTAATGTATTGAATTTAATGGTCCATGATACGGAAATGTCGTTTCACCACGAATAATTTATTATGGTTTAATGATCTTATTCTACAACTATAGGCGTTTATTATAACATTGAAAGACCATTCTTTCTTCTATTTATATCGTATACATTCTTAATGTACATATCTTTGCTATTACTGTTTGAATTGGTGGTCGATTTTTAAGTCTTATTTGTCATAGAGCGAGAAATTGAGTTAATGTATTTGATGGGTTTACTACAGAATCAGTTTCTAACATTACACGATTGTCAAAATGTTATTAATTCTATTGTAGTTTTATAATGGATAAGTTAGTTGTTTTTGCCGTTTCCAAATGTATCTCTTAGATTTTTTAGGTTTACGATGTATTAGTATAAACGCTATTTGAAACAGATCTCTATTCAGGTTTTAGCTCATATATATTACACACACACACACACACATATATATATATATATATATATATATATACGAGGATCATTAAATAAATTTCCAGACTTTTTTCGTATGGGCACTTTTATTGATAGTACACACATGAAACTCTAGTCCCCTTCGAAGTAATCTCCTCCGGCTGCAATGCACTTGTTGTACCGTTCCAACAACTTCTGAAAGGCCCCATGGAAGTCCTCTTGTATTAGCGTGTCAATGGCCTTTGTCACAGCCTCTTTCATCTCCTCAGTTGTCTCTAATGACAACCTCTGAGATTAGGGAATAACCAAAAGTCGCAGGGAGCAAGGTCTAGACTATAGGGACGGTGAGGAGCTGTCTTGATGCCCATCTTGCTCATATAGTCTGTGACAAGGATGGAGTTGTGAACTGGTGTATTCTTCTGGTGGAAAAGCCACAGACTCGATTTGAAGAGTGCTGGCCTCTTCCGACAGAATCTCTTCCTGAACACCCTTAAAACCTCAACATAATAACCCTAACCCTAACCTTAACTCTTTGGCCAATCAACTCTGGTGTATTGACTTCCTTACTCCTCCCACACCTCTCATAATCCCTCACAGACTCCCTGCCTTCCTTGAGTCTCTTATAACACTCAAAAACTGATGCTCAATTCATGCAAGATGATCCAAAAGCAGTTTGAAGCATTCCCTACGTTTCTGTGGCATTTTTTCCAAGTTTAAAACATAATTTTATTGCATATCGTTCTTCTAAAGTGTCAGATTGCATTTTTGAAATTCACCAGTTGTGACAACCAGGCTTTTGTAGGGTGTATTCCAATTGCTACTGTAGCTGTTCATTTGAACCTGAAATCATAAAAATTGGTCAGTCATCTCTGCTTAGATGTATAGCAATAACATAGTGAATTTTCAAGAGTTTACAACAATTTTAAATACCTGCACAAAAAAGTCTGGAAATTTATTGAACGCACCACGTATATATATGTATGTGTGTGTGTGTGTGTGTATGAGAGTATGTACACGAGGGGCATTTCAAAAGTTTTAAGCCTCACCCAGAAAGAACACCCATAACTGAAAATTTTTGTCGTGGTGAATCAGGCTTGCTATCTCAGTGAGTTTCCGAACCGTCTTTGGCAGAGAGGGAGTTACTCCCGGCATCTTCATAGGAAACTATCGAAGCCTATAAAAGAGCTTTTGAAACATTACCCCCACACCAAATACTCCTATTTGTAGTACTCCAGAAATGTAAATACCTCTCTTTTAACTCGCACGTGACTGTCCACAGCCAAAGACTAGAAATTTCTGTGTTTTTTCCAGATTCTCAAAACCGAGGATGGAAATCTGACCTGCTATTTCTCGATCACTTCAATGCAAATGTTCGCCACATCTGGGATGTTAGGGTCGTTGTTCGTAGAGAGGCTATTACATAACAATGTCGATATATTAATGCTTATCAAAAATCTATTCACACTTTAAAAAAATGACAAGAAGCAGACGATATCCTTTGGAAATTATTACTGATGCAGACTACGCGGATTATCTAGCACTGATTGCAAATATTCCTGCTCAAGCCGAATCTGGTGCAAACAGCAATCAGATGGCGCAATCTCCTCATTAAATAACTAGGCTCTGAAATTAGTTGACCAGTTCACATCCCTCGTAGCAATATCTCATCTACTGAAAGCAATGTCAATGCACACAAAGGTACAGAATAGGTTATCGACCATATGGAAATTTGATCTAATAGAACGGGAATTCTTTCAAAATGTAGCCGAGTCTGTACTACTGTATAATTCCACCATTTGGACTCAAACGAAATGCTTGGAGAATAAGGTAGACGGGAATCTTACAAGAGTGTTCTGTGTTATTTTGAACAAATCCAATAGGCAGCACCCACAAAAGAAAAGTTGCGCGGTCACTTTCCTCCCATCGCACAAACCGTCTGAAAAATACGAACAAGACATGCAAAGCACTGTTCGGGAAGTAAGGACTAACTCATAAGCAACGTTCTATTATGAACTCCTCCGCAACGACTAATAAAACCTTACATTCACAAGCTCTGTGCAGACACAGGATGCCATCAGCAGGACCTACCAATAGCGATAGCTGATAGAGACAGATATATATATATATATATATATATATAGAGAGAGAGAGAGAGAGAAAGAGAGAAATCCGTGCTGTCAGTACGTCTTCGTGATGATTACAAATTTTCACACGCACAAACACACACACACACACACACACATATATAAATTTAATTATATCTGTAAATTTATATATATATATATATATATATATATATATATATATATATATATATATACAGAAATTGTCATATAAAAGAATTATAGAATTTTATTAGTAAGCCTTCAAAATACTTCCAAAACTAATTTCAGAAAAAAAAATTAAACTCTGCAAATTATTCTAGATTCTAAAGTTGGCAATTTTTAAAGCATAGATTTTAAATTGAAATGATTCTCAGAATTTTTTTTTTTGTACAAGCGGTTCATTTATAAAATAATTAGTTTATCATAAAATATTCAAAGCTATTGAACGTCTTTTTTATGTTATTAGATTAAAAATTGGGAGGATGTGTTGCGTTTGACTGTAAACAACTTTACTGCACGCATGCGCATTTTGTTTATGATATCAAGTCCATATGGAAAATGTTATTGGGACAAAAACTGACTTTTAGCACACTTCACGTAGAAAGATAATGAAGAGATAATTCTGTAACCGATTCCTCGCAAGTTCGTTTTCAACGAAGAGCTTGAAAGACATCGTAATATACTTCAGTTATGTTTGTTTAACGTATACTGACAATCAGAGATAGTCCAAAGTCTAATCGATGTAAGCTGCTGTTTAAGAACCAATGCTCCTCTAGGGGTTTCAAGCGCCTTTTTTATCATTATATCAAATGATATACCCTTGCCCTAAAAAATAAGTACATGTACAATAATTGCATTTTTCTTTCACTTCTTTTTAATTGATTGATTGATTTTAACGGGATGTCAACCCATCTAGTGTTATTTTTTTGCTAAGAGGTTAGGGAATCAAATTAATTGTACATTCATCCTTACATTTTTTGTGTAGTTGTTTATTAAGAAGATTTTTCCACTCAGTCCAATCAAATACGAATTATTTTAAACAGATTTATTTGACCCATAGATCGGACTCTGACAGTAATGATAAAGAAAGGGTGCTCCTCACTCCACAGAGCTTCAGAATATATACAATTTAGCGTCATAAGTTGGACATCTGAGTCCAGTCGGCAGGGGCTGTAGAATACACCGACTGGACTGCATCTCTGGAGAGGGGTACGATCCCTTCCCAACGAGTGTCCTAGATATGACACTAAACAATCTGATGCTAAAGTTCCAGTAATGCTGAAACTTTACAAAATTCGGGGTATCCCTTCATTGCCATTGCTCCCATGTTCGCTCTGGTCCAGAGTGGTAGCATTTGAAAGAGTCCTATCTACAGGTTAAATCGAACTATTTAGCATTTAGTCCGAATACAAACAAACGACTTACGCTAAACTGGATTGTTTAAAAAATAACTGTTTAATCATTTAACTGAATGTAAAGAAATGACTAATATCTAATTGAATTGTTCGTGATACATAGCGATACTTGGAACTATTTAACTTTGACCTATGCTAAATTAAATTGTTCGAAATAGAACTGTTTTTATCATTAAAACTGTGTGTAAATAAATGACTGATGTTTAATTGCATTGTTAGTAATACATAGCAATACTTGGAACCATCTAACTTTGACTTATGCTAAATTGATTAGTTTGAAAGAGAACTTTCTCATCATTTAACTGTTTGTAGACCAATGTTTGATGCTTAATTGAATAGTTAGCGAACTTGGAACTACTTAAATTTGTTGACTTATGTTTACAAACCATATATATATAATATATATAAATAACCTATAATGGTTGATATGCCGTAAAGCCAAAACCAAACCAAACCAGAACTTTTTTGGTGGGTTGGTCTAACCTCTCAGTAGGGAATACAGACTGTATATTCTGAGTCATGACCAGGCTATTCCCTCTTTTTAGATGTATTGGCAATAGGCACTATTGATGAATGAGGGTGACGGAATCACATTTCATTTCGAGCTTTATGTTCTGCTATGTGTATCAGAGCCAGCCTTAGCTACAAGCAATATAAGTGATTGTCTATTGTCCTATGTTACCCACAGGGAAGAGCAAGAGATTTTAAGGTTTTTTGAATGTTTATTCTAAAGTGAGTTTTTCAAAGATCTAGTTTGGTTTGGTTTAATTTCTTTGTTTAATGGCATATAAACCTTAGTAGGTTATTTAATGCCAAAGCAATCTTTGTTGAACGACAGCAGTGGTAAACCTATAGATGGGGAGGATAAGGAGGTTCATACCTTTTTCATGGGTATTAGTCCGAAAGTGAACGTAATAGTGCGGTTACGATGTTACAGTCTAGCCTGTTAGCTGCCATGCCGCGGGGTCTCTCCCCTTAAGGAACTCTGATAGTTTCTTTCGACTTATGTCGACAATCAGAGCTAGCCTAAAGTTTAAACGATATAAGTCGTTAGTTGTCTCAATTTCTGAGACGAAGCTTGATGATTTTTATGATATTAATCATATTAAATTTATAAAAGAATGTGTGATAGAAGCATGTTTTAGCAAAAAAGATGTTTTAAAATAGGTTTAAAATGGATTTTCCCCTTGGAGCTTGAATCGAATAGACAGTCCATAGAATTGAAACACACTGACTTTCCGATAAATAAAAAGTTCCGGATGCAGCAATCAGTGAAGATCATGTTGACAGTTGTCAAAATTTCTGTGACAAAGCTTGTTGATTTTTATCATTAAGGGTTTTCGGACTATTGTCTTCATCTTTATTGTTATTTCCACAACGTTTCGGCCGATATGTCCTCCGGCTTTCTTCAGGTGTTTGTCGAACTCGGGAACCTTCACGGAACTTCGAACTATGTCCTTTATTGAATCCACGGGGGTCGCCTGTTCTGGTCCCGTCAGCCATAACCGGGTACAAGTGTTAAGTATTCCTGTATTGTTACTCGCCTGCAGTCAAGGTTGAACCAGCAACCTCCAGATGATTGTCTCCTTAAAAGCTTAAGGAACCAACGCCTATAACCGTTACGCTATGTATCCTGCTGCAGGCGAGTAACAATATAAGTCGTCATCTAAAGGGTTCCGTGGCCCCTAAGAGTCTTGGTATTATTTTTGTTTGGTGGGGAATTTATTACGTTTGCTAGTATATCAGAACCGTCAATAATCATAGCGTATATAATAAAAACTGATTTTTTTCATAGTAGGTGTGAGAACGATCAAACATTGACAGTACTCGTTACTGTTTACTGCAATGGGTGGAAGATAGAAGCAAATAATACTCAGCTTGGTTCGGTCCTGCCAACATTTGTTAAGGTTAAGGACAAATATTAGTAGTATAATCCACTACATGCTGATTTCGCAAGCGATTGGAAACGAACTTGATCCGTGCTAAATCCTCGAGAACCCACTGTGACAAGTTTGTTCTCGACCAACTTGTATCTCCGATATTGACTGTTATGGGACTGGTCATTTTCTTTAATCCAAACACAATCTGGCAAAAATTATGGTATTAGAAGTTTTTTTGTTTAGTGGTAAATAAACATGGTCTGAAAAAAGAATAATATTCCGTTATCTTGTATAATACGCACCCCGGATTCTAGGTTGAAAAATCTGGAAAAATAGTTATGGTGTACGTTGTATAATAATTTTAGTTTGATTTAAATTTTGAACGCAAAGGTTTTGCTGATTGGCCAATTTTGGGTAAGTTCCGAATGGAGATAAGAAATTATTTTGTGTTTGAAGTTTAAATTTCTTTTGAATACAAAAAAACATAAATATTGTTCCAACACATTTTGGCTGACACATTTTCTAACCCTGATGAGGGGGAGTTCAGCTATTGCAGTTCTACGTCTCAACTGTGAATAAGAGAAACTTTCGTCGGTCACACGTATATAACAAAATAAAAATAACAAATTTTCATTTTATTCTGATTGATGGCCTTTCAGTAATATCTATGAGTCAGGACATCAAACAGGCGTTCCTTCCTCCAAGAAATCCCGAATCATAAGTTCAAGAGGATTATTTTAAGTTTACACTTTTTCTTTCCTTCCTCAAAAAGATGAAGCAGTTTATTATTGATGAAGAACTTGATGAACATCTTTGTGAAAGTGATCACCACACTTAGATTCTATCATCTGTTGGTAAAAACTGTACTAATGTGCTCACAATTATTTACTCCTAGTGATTTTTTCACACCAGTTTTAGCTGGAGGCCTTTCACTGGAGTCTGAGTAACAGCAAGTCTCCTCAGGTCTCCATGACTCTTCTCAGTGTTCTAACTGGTGATCTTTCATTGGAGTCTGAGTGACAGCAAGTCTCCTCAAGTCTCTTCTCAGTATTCTAACTGGTGGTCTTTCACTGGAATCTGAGAGAATGCAAGTCTCTTCAGGTCTCCTGAACTTTTCTAAGTACTCTTGGCTAATTTCAACAGTGCCATGGTCTGTAAGTTCTGCAGCTTTTTCAGTTCTCTTGCGTTTATTTCTCTGAAACTGTAAAATCCATTGAATTCTTTCTTTCTTTTTTCTTGTTCATTAGTACTCGGTCTGTTTTTTTAATCGGATTTGGGGATCTGTTTGCATCAAAAAGTCCCAGAGAATTTTATACAGCAAATCTTCTTGAACGGATTTTGGTTTGAGCTTGTACCATTTGTCAGCATGGTCAAATTTTAAGGTTTTGCGCTATTTCCGGTGGCTCACCTTTCCCATCCAGTCATGCCTTCTATTGTATTCCTTGTGTGCTAGTTTGCTGCGGTAGTTTATCATTATAACTATTTTTCTCATTTGAGAGTTTTTCACACTAGCGTTTACGGATGGTTTTCCATTTGAGTTTGAGTGAGAGCAAATCTTCTAAAATTCTTGGCCGATCTCAACAATGCTGTAGTCTGGATGGACTCCACTCGTACTCCTATTTTCAAGTCCTTCAGTCCATGTACCAATCTTTTGGTGACTGTAACAAGCGCACCAATTATAACTGGTATTATCGTCACTTTCAAGTTCCATAGGTTTTTCAGTTCTCTTGCAAGATCTTTGTAGTTATCTGTCTTTTCGCTTTCCTTTAGTTTTACCTTGTGGTCAGTCGGAACAGCAAAGTCCACTATTATTATTATCATTATTATTATTATTTACTCCTTGAGAGTTTTTCACATCAGTTTTAGCTGATGGTCTTTTACTGGAATTTGAGTGACAGCAAGTCTTCTCAAGTCTCCAGGACTCTTTTCATCATTCTGGCCGTTCTCAATAATTTTGTAGTTTGGATGGTCTCCACTTGATCTCTTACCTCCAAGTTCTCTAGTCCCTTTAGTAATCCTTTGGTGACTGTAATAAAAGCACCAATCACGATTGGTATAATTGTCACTTTCAAATTCAATAGTTTTTTCAATTCCCTGGCAAGGTCAAGGTACTTATCCTTTTTTTCACTTTCCTTCAGTTTTATTCTGTGCTCAGCCGTGACAGCAAAGTCAACAATTTTGTTTTCTTTTTTTTTTTTTGTTGATTATTATTAGGTCTGGTCTTCTGGCCGAGATTAGGTGATCCGTTTGTAAGTCAAAATTCCAGAGGAGTTCATTTGTTTCATTCTCCAGGACAGACGTTGGGTGGTGCATATACCAGTTGTTCGTATGGCCAAATTTAAATTTCTTGCACATCTCCCAGTGGATCACTTTGCCCACCCAGTCATATCTAGTCTTATACTCATTCTGTGCTAATTTGCTGCTTTCGCTTATTGTGTGATTGATGGTTTCGTCTCTATCACTGCATAGCCTACATTTGCTATTTTGTAGCGTCTTATCTATTCTCGTTTTGATACGATTAGTTCTTACGGCGTTGTTTTGTGCTGGAATTAGGAGAGACTCAGTTTCTTTCTTAAGGTTTCCTTTTCGTAGCCAGGTCCAGGTTTTCTCGTGTGAGATGTGGTTTATTAGTCGTTTAAAACGTCCAAAGAGTTGTTTTCCTTCCCATTTTTGTTTTCTAGTTATTGTCATTCTGTTATTCTTCGTGTTGTCAGTATCGTTTTTGGTGGCTGTAATCAGTCCTCCTTTGTGCTTTTCTATGTAGTCCTCGAGTTGTATCGATGCGCCAACGTTGTCTTCAATGCTGGCAAGCCCTCTTCCTCCCTTCTTTCTTGATAAATATAGTCTGTCAACGTCGTCTCTGTGATGCATGGTCATAAGTTTACTTGTTCTTTGGTCCATATGCTTCTCTGATCCATTTCAAAAATGGTCCTGAATATCTTACGTAGGATACAGCCCAGGTATTCATTCCTTTGATAAGGCTTCTGCTCCATAGTTTTGTCTTGAGTAGCTTTCTGGATCTCCTGAGATATTCTTTCTAAATTTTTTCTTTCATCTCCTCCTGTTTGATAATGTGAGCATCCAAGATGCCCAAGTATTTGTACGTTTCCTTTTCTCCGAGCGTTCTAATGACTTCATCTGATATTTTGTACATTTTGAGGAAGTTTATTATCCAGCTTTGCGGGACCGTATCCTATGCCTTTTTGTAGTCAATCCAGGCCATAGCTAGATTTTTCCGTCTAGTCTTGCTCTCGTTTAGGATGTGCTGATCTATGTAAAATAACTCTCCCGTGCCTCTGGATTCTTGTTGGCATCCTTCCTGTTTCCCGCGGCATGTTAGTGAGTAGTAAATTTCTTCCCCTATTTGTGCTGTTAATATTTTCCACATTATCGGTAGACAAACTATTGGTCTGTAGTTGTTTGAGGCAGTTCCCTTGAGTGGGTCCTTTTGGATCAATGTGGTCTTTCCTTTGGTCACCCATTCGGGTACGTGTGCTCCGTGTAGGCATATGTTCATTTCTAGTGTTAGTCTGTCGTGAATGGAGGTGAATTTCTTGAACTAGCTTGTTCATAATTTATTTTCTGGAGTATTTCTTGTATTTCAAGGTCAGAGAACCAAACTTTCTTTATCACTGTCCTAACTTGGTCGGCAAGTCTTTGGGCTGTTGTCTGAAAACTAGCGCATTCTTGCCAGATATCATTCTTTTCCTATATCCTCTTTGTGTAGGGTTGCTCCTTTATTGTTTTCTATTTTTTATAATGCTTCACTGGGTCTTTACCCATGACCTATCCTGAGGGGTTAGTACTGAATTCATGTATTCCACCAAGTTATGTTTTTTGATACATTTTTGGGAGATATTTTTCTGTCAGATTGATAGTATTCACCCACGGTGATGAGAAATCCTGCAAAGTGCATTTTTTGTGCATTTCATACAAGTAAGGGCTATCAGATCTCTTGTTAATGCGTTTATCTATGTCTTTCTTGATCATACCAAGGGCTCACTATTATCGGCATGATAGTAGTTTTAAGGTACCACATTTTTTCATTGCCCAGTCGGCTGGGGCTGTAGAATACACCGACTGCACCTCTGCTGAGGGATAAGACCCTCCACCACAATGAGAGTCCAGGATATGACACTAAGCAATCTGATGGTAAGGTTCCAGTAATGCAGGAGCTTTGGGGAATGCAGAGTACCCATTCATTGCCATTGCTCCCAGGTACACTCTGGCTCGGAATGGTAGAACCTGATAGAGCCCTATCTATGGGTTAAATAGAAATAACTGCATACTTATGCTCAACTGAATTGTTTCAATCAGAACTGTTTGACTAAACTGAATTGCTTGAAATAGAAATGTTTTTCACAGTTAAAATGTACTTACATATACACCGGGTGCTTATGCAAAACTGAATTATTTGAAATGGAACCGTTTTTGACATTGAAACTCTACTTACACTCATTTAAATTGTTTAACATAGAACTGTTTTGACATTTAACTGTGTATAAACAAAATTTGTACTTATACTAAAGTGAATTAGCTGAATTAGAACTGTTTGAATAAACTGAATAGCTTGAAAAAATGTTTTTGACAATTAAATTGTGTACTAATGCTAAAGTGAATTGTTTGAAATAGAACTGAATATTTGCATAAAATGGATTTGGCGTTAGATAACCTACAAAGATTGATATGCCATAAAACCCAACCAACCAACCAACCAATCCACTACATCTTTTCAATTTCTATTTCTAGGTCTTTGTATTTACTTATTTTATCAATATTCTTTGACTGATATGTAATGATCTGTTGACACTGACATATCATTTAGAAGGTGTAATTTTTCTTTCATAGTCTCTGATTACTATATGATCTGGTCTATTTGTCTTTATTTTTCTATCAGTTTGGATAGTAAAGTCCTAGAAAATAATTGCCTCTTCTGCTTCTGTCATTGGTTCTGGTTGGTGTTTATACCATTTTTCACAATCCAGTATTCCACAGTATTTAAATATTTTCCAATGAATATAATGTTCCATTTTATCATGTCTTTCTTTATATTCAGTTGGTGTTAGGATTGGATAACCGGACATCAAGTGGTCAATTGATTCAGTTTTTGTTCTTACGATCCACATATTGGGTTCAATCTAAATTTTATTATGTCTGCCTGATAGTTTCTAATCAGTAGACTCTGGTCCTATACTGCTGTTATTAACCCCTCTATCTCTGCCTTCAATCCTGCACTTTTTTAGCCATCGATTGGTCTTCACAAAATATTTGATAGCATTTCTAATTCTTGGTTCGTATCGTTCATGTATGGTTTTTGTTCACTGGCGTTTTTTAATCTATTTAGTTGTATTTTTCTTTCTTTATGTCTTTTTTTTTGTTACCACCATTGTTTAATCGTTTATATCTCTTTCTTTCGTTGTAAGGTCGAGTTGTTTTGCTAACGTATTGTTTTTTTTTTTGATTGAATATTTTTCTTTTGCTTCTCAAGATTATTTACTGACTGTATTGTCTAAGTATTGTTTTGTAGGCAAATTCTTGTTGGATTAATCCTTTTCCATTATTTTCTCTCTTGATGTAGAGACGTTCTATATCTGCTGTTGGATGATACATTATGGGATAGCTTATTAGTTTCCAGACATTAGTATCCATCTTTTTTGTTTCAGCTAACGTCCGGTTTATTATATTAAAACTAGTATTGGTTGACTGTTAATTGCTCGGATTTTATTTTATTTTTTACATTCAATTCTCTTCTTAAACAATGGTTGATATGCCATAAAAGCCAACCAAACCAAATCATATATATATTTAATATATATGTATAAAGAGGATTTGGCACTAAATAACCTACAATGGTTGATATGCCATAAAAGCCAACCAAACCAAATCATATATATATTTAATATAGGACGACCAGCACGAACTTACATACAGCAACTATGTCAGGACACAGGATGTAACCCTGAAGACCTGCCGGAGGCGATGAATGATAGGGAGAAATGGCGAGAGAGGGTCAGGGATATCCGCGCTGGCGGCGCGACATGATGATGATGATGATAAAGAGGATTTGGCATTAAATAACCTACAATGTTTGATATGCCATAAAACCCAACCAAACCAAATCATATATATATCTAATATATATGTATAAGAGGATTTGGCATTAAATAACCTACAATAGTTGATATGCCATAAAACCCAACCAAACCAAATTATATATATATTGAATATATATGTATAAGAGGATTTGGCATTAAATAACCTACAATGGTTGATATACCATAAAAGCCAACCAAACCAAATCATATATATATTTAATATATATGTATAAAGAGGATTTTGCATTAAATAACCTACAATAGTTGATATGCCATAAAACCCAACCAAACCAAATCATATATATATTTAATATATATGTATAAGAGGATTTGGCATTAAATAACCTACAATGGTTGATATGCCATATAACCCAACCAAACCAAATCATATATATATTTGATATATATGTATAAAGAGGATTTGGCATTAAATAACCTACAATGTTTGATATGCCATAAAATCCAACCAAACAAAATCATATATATTTAGTATATATGTATAAAGAGGATTTGGCATTAAATAACCTACAATGTTTGATATGCCATAAAATCCAACCAAACCAAATCTTATATATCTAATATATTTGTATAAAAAGGATTTGGCATTAAATAACCTACAATGGTTGACATGCCAGAGTGTTAATTCCTCGACTTTATTTTTTTTAACATTCAGTTCTCTTAAAGAGACTCTTATTTTACTATAGAATTATTTTCTTAATTTTTATCAATTTCTATTGATTTATTGTATAATTGATACCATTCACTTCATTAATTCCTAAATATCTATCGGGTTAATTGTGTTCTAAATTTGTAATTTTTAAAACTCTATAATTTCTGTGTTTAGAATTAAAATGATATTTTTACACTTTACTGGCGAGCCATTACTAAATGTGATTTTTGCACATTTGTTCAGACTAAACTGCATCCTTATGTCGTCACTAAATATTTTCACAGTGTTTATTAGATTTTCTAAAACGTCATCATTTTATGTATACAACTTTACATCGTCCATATAGAATCGGTGATTTATTTTTAGAAGTAGTTTTATACGCATCGTCTACATTTTTAAGTTCTATGAAGAGATGTATTAGATCTTTAATAAATAAACAAAAAGAGCAGGAAGTGATTCTTCTTGGAAAATTCCATTGTTAATGTTCAAATTATTAGTTTAGAGCATGTCTTTTTTTCATAGATTAATCTGAGGTTAGTGTGCCACCTTTTCATTTTGTATTTTAGAAATGTTATAATATTTGGGGGTATCTATAAAATGTTTAGAACTAAGAATTCACTCTTAAGGTTTGCTATCAAAAGCATTTTGTAGCTAATCCAAGCTATACTTAGATTTTTCTGTAAGGATCGACAATTCTCCAGGATTCGTTTTTGTATCCCTTTTGTTGTAAAGGGAAGATGTACTTGTATTCTATAAATCTGACAATTCTCTTCTGCAAAATTCATGTTATCATTTTATTTGTTGTGAGAAGGCAAGTGATATGTCGGTAGTTTTTTGCGTTCGAAGTTACCTTTGTTTTTGCTTGTAGGTATATTACTTCTGTTAACCAATCAGGCAATTTTTTCAGGTTCATTAACGATTTCTGAGAAGATTTTCATCATTAGTTGATGTGTGAAGAACCAGGAGTGAAGTCAAAAATTTGTTATTTTATCTATTTCAGGTGACTTCCATTTATGTGTGCGTTTAATAATCTCTCCTGTTGTAATATCTTCGTACATTTGTGGTTCATTATTTTTAAAAGTATCATCTATATTTTCAATTCACCATGCATTTTTATAATATGGTTACTTATGGCTTCATATATTCCTCCAAAATGATATCAATTCTTCATTCGTGCAGGTTTACTTTACATTTCATATCATTTTTTTTCTTTTTTCACGATAAACTTTTTTTTTAGGTTGTCTTGAATTGCTTTGTTGTGTCTTCGATTAATATCTTTCACTCCTTACAAGTTTTTCATGCCAGCATTAACGGGTCGTATTTCAATGGAAACTTTGTAACAACAACTCTCTTCAGTTCTTCATTACTCTTCTGAGTATTCCATTTGATCTTAACAATGCTGTGGTCTGGATATTCTCGATTCTTTCTGATTTTCAGCCCCCTCGGTCGTTTTTCCAGGCCTTTGGGGACCTTTCCAAGTGCTCTACATAAAATTGGTATCACCGTCACCCTTATATGTGACAGTTTTTCAGCTCTCTGGTAAAGTCCAAGTATTTGTTTATCGTTTCACTTCCTTTTATTTACACTCTGTGGTCCGCCTGGACAGCAAAATTCACTTTGATGACAAGTTCTTTTTTAATTTCTCGTTAATTAAACACTAGGTGCGGTTTTCTGGATGAGATTTGGTTATCCATTTGTACGTCGAAATCTTAGAGAATTTTATGCATCTCATTCTCTTGAACGGATTCTGGTTTGTGCATATACCATTTATCAGTTTGGTCAAATTTTGATTTCTTGCACAAGTCCCAGTTGATCACCTTTCCCACCCAGTCATATCTTGTCATGTACTTCTTTTGTGATAGTTTGCTGCATTAGTTTATCATGTAAATAACCGTTTAATCTCCGTCTCCACATAACCTATCTCTTTTATATTATCAATTTTAGCTTTAAAATAATTGGTCCTTATTACTTTGTTTTGTACTGTTATCAAAAGAGATTCAATTTCTTGAACTGCTATTAAGAGATTATTATTATTATCATTATTATTATTAATAAAAATAGTATTGAATAACCAGAAAACAAAAGTTGGAAGGAAAACAACTCTATGGACATTTCAAGAGACAAACGTAATCTCACACAAGAAAACTTGGACATGGCTAAGAAAAGGAAACCTTAAGACAGAAACAGAATCTCCTCTGATAGCAGCACAAAGGAACGCTATAAGAACCAACTATATCAAAGCACGAATAGATAAGACGCAGTAAAATAGCAAATGTAGGTTTTGTGGAGATAGAGAAGAAATGATCAATCTCATAATAAGCGAATGCAGCAAACTAGCCCAGAAAGAGTATAAAACTTGACACGCCTGGGTGGGCAAGATGATCCACTGGTAATTGTGCAAGAAACTGAAATTTGACCATATAAACAAATGGTATACGCACAACCCAGAATCCGTCCTGGAGAATGAGATGCACAAACTTCTTTGTGATTTTTAGATACAATCAAATCACCTAATCTCGGCCAGAGGACCAGACCTAGTGATAGTAAAAAAAAAGAAAAAAAAAAAAAAGAAAAGAAAACTAAAAAGAAAAGAAGAGAACCTGCCGAATAGTCCACTTTGCAGTTCCAGCTGATCACGGGGTAAAACTGAAAAAAAAAAAAAAAAAAAAAAAAAATAAAAATAAAAGACCCCCCCCCAAAAGCAAAAACAAAAATAAAAAACCCAAAGAGATAGATGAGTGCTTGGACCTTGCTAGAGAACAAAAAAATGGAACATGAAAGTGACGGTGATACCAATAGGCGCAATTACCAAAGGATTAATAAAGGGACTTAGAAATAAGAGGATAAGTGGAGAACATCCAAACGACAGTATTATTAAGGTCAGTCAGAATACTGAGAAGAGTCCTGGAGACTTGAGAAGTCTAGCTTTCACTCAAACTTCAGTAGAAGACCATCAGCTAACGTTGTTATGAAAAACTCTCAAAGAAGTAAAACAACAACAATAATAATAATAATAATAATAATAATAATAATAATAATGATTACCATTACTATTACTATGTCTATAATTACTCATGAAAAATACTTTTGTGTCTCTAAAATATTTACGCTTTTTTTCTATCGTTTATGCTTATTTCACGTGTACATATAAAGACGTGATCAAGTGTATACCATTTGGTTTTTATATGCATACTGTGGTTCGACTTACATGAAGCTAGTCTTGTTATTTAATCATCACACTTCATAACGATTCTATATAAAAACTGTTTCATATTTCGTGCGCCATATTTGGGAACGCATTCACATAATTCTAAAACTCTAAATGCTTGGAGAAAAGTAATTTGGATATGTTTCGTCAAATTCTAGTCTGGCCAAAGGCTGCAGATATAAGGCATCTGCTGTGGATTACCGTGTATACTCAAGCATCATCCATTACTATTCGAGATTATTTGTTGACTTTTGCCGCTGGAAATTGTAGGCGTACTGGTTGGCCTCGGCCTAGGTCTTGCTTTAGCCTATCATGTATACACACATAAAGTTTGTATCTCGCGTATGATGCAAAGTTTCATGATACACGAAAATCTACTGGAAATCAATTGTCTGTGAAAGTAAATTCTGACATGTTTATAGTGAAAAAAAAAAAAAAAAAATTGCACGCACATACAGAGACGCAGACAGACACAGACAGACCGACACAGAAATACTCACAGACACATACACACGCACACAGACAGACAGGCAGACACACACACGCACACACACACGCACGTAGACAGACATACAGGCGCACACATTCACATAGAGAGACATACAAACATACGCATGCAGATAGACATACAGATACACATATTCCCATAGATAGACATATAGACACACACACACACACACACACATGCACACAGACAGACATACAGACACCTTTCCTTAGTAGTGTGTGGTGTAACGGTTATCGGCGTTCTAAATGGAATCGATGACCCGGGTTCGAATCCTGGCTAAGGCTGTCAGCGTTTCACTGCACTACAATTTCCTTGGAAAGAAAACTGAATCCTTCTCTCACATCACTATTAGGCGTTGATAATTTGTAGGATAGACTGAGCTCTTTAGGTTTAGTAAGGCATTCGGTTTAGGAGAAGTAAAAAACCTGGGGTTGAGATATAGGGCTAGTAACCCCAACTTATAAAAACATACATAAAGGCTCAGGAAAACAAACGGAGAGGAAGACAGATAGTTGACCTCACCGCCCCCACAACATTTTTTCCACAACAAGTGGTTAGAAGACCCGCCCTCTCTAAATAACATCATTCTCCAAAATAAACAAGCAAAAAGCAAACATTAGGTCGATATACTCGTCGACATTAAGATCAAATAAAGCGGGAGTTTCAGAAAAGGCTTCAACTCTCACCTTTCTCATGGACGTCGCCATAGCAACGACTTTGATCATGGAAGCATCGATGATAAAAAAACGAAGCACAATCGGTAACCCTTATCCATCCCACCTTTTTCGATACTCAACGAATTATAAATAGTAGTTACCAGATGATCCTTGAACACATTGGGTTCTCCATATAACAGCGGCGCATAATGTGATTCTACAGGATGTGTTGTATAGTCGCAACCATGCATACACATATGCATGCAGAAACATATTCAACACAATAAAGACGAGCGGACACAGTTCTTTAGAAAAATATATTGAAAGGGTTGTGTGTGAGAGGGAGTTGGAGACTAAACAGAACTGCAGCATATTGACTCTCCAACTCTTCTGACTATCACAGCTTTTCTTTTCCGTTCTCCTGGGCTGCTCAGGCGGGGGCCTGGGGGCCCAGCCTCTGCTGGGACATGGTTCTCATTCCAGCATCTTCTCTCCAACTGACCTGAACTTTCTGTCGCCGGGGTTATATAATAATTTGACATCCACCTACTTCCTGCGAGCGTCACAATTCGCACTCAATTCAACCCCTCGACAGTCAAGGTCGCCTCCTGATATCTTCGACTGGATGCACCTGTTATTAACACAGGTGCAATTCTCATTTGACAGCTTGGCCGGGTCGGAGGTCAATATGCAACAGATGTCTCAAAATAGATGCAACCCATAATTATAATAAGGATTTATTACTGAGACTAACGCAATGGCGGTAATTTGGAACATATCTTGTAAAAATGCATCCTTTCAGCTAGAGACATTAAATCAATGTCTTTTAAAATTGTTATTATATCAGCTTCCAGGACATACAAACTTTTTTGAGTTTCTTGTCTCAGTAATAAATTATTAATGGGTTGTATCTATTTTGAGACAATTTTGATTGATTTTGTCTCCTAATAAGTAGTGACGCAAAATATTTTTCCTTTCTTGTTGAAGACATTGTGATCAAGGATTAATAGTTGTTATCGTATACTATTTTCAAATCTGAAATAAAAAGGAACATAACATTATTATAATTAGAATTATTAGCAGTCACATGGGTCCCATGTATATTGAGACATCATGTATACAGGAAATGTCTAGCGCCACATAAAAAAACTTTGCTTAGACAAGAACTTGATCTCTGTGAGCCTGTATTAAGTTGTTAAATTTTTCTGTCGTATTATTCCAAAGTCTAATACATAATCGAATATTATTCAGTTGAACATAAACACCACGTCGATGTTGTTTAGAATACACTGACTGTATCCCCGGTATTGGGGAAAGAACTCCACTCAAAAAAGCGGTGTCCTGTGTATAACGCTAAACTGATTTTGATACTTAGGATCTAGTTCTGGAGATCTGAAGAGTTTGGAGTACATCATTATTGCTATTACTCCCAGGTCCACTCTGACCCAGAGTGGAAGTATCAATGGATCAAATAAGATCTGTTAAAAAATTATTGATATTCAATAGGATCGTGTGCAAAAACCTTTTGAAAAAAAAAAAAAAACCTCTATATATATATATATATATATATACGGTATCTCAAAATAGATGCAGCGCTTTAAAATGATAATTCATATTGAATCAAGCCATATTTAATCAGAGTCTTAAAAAGTAATCATATCACTTCAGAAAAGTCAAACCAGATTACAAGGGCAGAGATTGTTTGACTTTATCTTACAGTGCACGTGAAAGACCAAATTCTTGGGAACGTCTTCGGAGGGACTTTTTCGAACTCTTTCCGACAATCTCTCACCGCATCCACATTGTCAGGGCATCTTGCAGGCAAGTTCCTGCCAGATCTGGGATTTTCTGCCTTCTTGTTGAAGTTGTTAATTGACCCTGTGGCTTGAAATTTGTGTACCCAATGATAAGTTTGGCTCTTCTGGAGATAATTGTTAAGTTAAACTCCCAGCGGAATGTTGCTTGCACAATTTTCAATGATTTTTTCTTCAAGTATTGACGTAAAATATTTTTCCTCTCTTGTTCAAGGTATTGTGATCGAGGATTAATAGTTGTTATAGAACACTATTTTCGAATCTGAAACAAAAAAGAACGCAACGTTATTATTTGTAGAGTTATTAGCAGTCACATGGGTGCCATGTACATTGAAACCTCCTTATATATATATATATATATATATATATATATATATATATATATATATATATATATATACACGTTTCATGAACACGATTCTCTACTTTCTCAGCAAAAAATAAACCAAAATGAGTTGACACGCGGTTAAAATGAATCAATCTGCTGAACATGAATTCTGAGAGGAAAACAAAATTAAATGTTTTCACGTCTTCAAGGTCAGCATTGACTGATTCTCAATCAGGGTTGCCAACCTGAAAGATAAAAAAAGTCTCATTAATTTTAAGGCCAATCTTGTATAAGATAGTAGCAAGAGGTTCCAGCGTCGCCTGGCTCAAATTACTGAAGGAAAAACATCAACTGCCATAAAATGTTTATTTGCGTACAAAATAATCTGATTTTTTCTCATAACCAATGAACATTTAATGACGATGTCATTCATTTTTAAATATTCACTTTTTTTCTTTAAGTAATAACAATCATCATCATCATCATCATCATCATCATCATCATCATCATCAAGGCGTTCCAAGTACACGGGAATCTCTCTCGCCATCTGTCCCTATCGGCCATCGCTCTTGATGAGTCATCTAGACAGCACCCAGTGTTCTCACAGAACTGATAAATGTAAGTTTTTGCTGTTCGGCCAATACTGGTATGTCCTTGTGTAGGAGTCCATAAGAGAACAACGCTAATGATTTCATCCTTACTTGCTTAGCAGTGCTGGCATGTATCTTGTCGAACTTGGATGGGAGTTAAGTGTCCGTACAATTGGTTTTTTATGGGGTGTTGCTTTCTAGAATTGTTCAAGACACTAGGATTCTTGTGTAGTTCCCATCGAGGTTTTCTTTAACAGTTTCTTAAGAGTTCAAGTGGTGCAACCATACAGCAGTACTTATAAGGCTATAGTTTAGAAGAAATCTCGTTTTATTTTATCAAAGAGATCAGGTTTCTATATGATCGTTAGGCTGTCAACAGTAGTCTATGCTTTGCTTATGCGCATGTTAACATAAAATATGATTTGCAACGCCATTTAAAAAAATAAAAAATGAATAAATGAAAATGAATATGATGTGGTTGAAAAACTAAAATCGACAGTTTTCCATGAGTGAAATTTTAGGGTTCCTGAATTTAGTTTAAGTTTTTGATATTAACTTGTAACCAATGGACTCAAAAAATTACAGTGTAAAAAAAGAAAGAATAAAGTTAGAAAAAAAAAAAATTATGACTCGAATAAAAATCAAAATATTAAAAGTATTAAAAAATCTGTTCAGTTATTTGAATTTTAAATCAGATATTTCGCAGTTTTAATCTTCATTTATTCAAATTTTATCATCAACAGTATGGAAGTAAATAATAGAAAAGAATCCGACAACATGGAGAAAAATTGAAAAACAAAGTAATCCAAAGTGAAGAATTTAATGCGAAAGAAAGTCGACGCTATAACATTTCGGTTTAAATAAACTATCATAAGGATTTAAAAAATATGATATCAAGTATCGTTAGATCACCGATGGATGTTAAATGAATTACAAAACAAGGTAGGAAATTATATATCTTTCTTCTTCTTCTTCTTCTTCTTCTTCTTCTTCTTCTTCTTCTTCTTCTTCTTCTTCTTCTTCTTCTTCTTCTTCTTCTATATCTCTTGAATGCTCCATTTGTTTTACATCATTGCCTTACACAGTCACATAACATTTTTTGAAATATGAACGCTGATTTATTGATTAAATCCCCTTTCTCTCTCTATATGATTTCCTCCCTAGTTTTGTATTTCATTTAATATCCATCAGTGATCTAACGAAACTCCATGTCATCTTTTCTTAGTCTTTATGACGGTTTATTAAAACCCGAAATGTTATAGCGTCAACTTTCTTTCGCAATAAATTCTTCTTTTTGGATTACTCTGTTTTTCAATTTTTCTCCATTATCAAAAGAAGTTTGGAGGTGCCCGTGGTGTAATGGTTATCGTCGTAGGAAATAGACACGGCGACACGAGTTCAAATCCTGGACCAGACTAATTGCATTTCACATAGTACTAATACCCTTGGGAAAGTTATGAATCCAATTATTCTCCCTCCAGCAACGGGTAAATAGCAGGGCAGACTGATTTCGTCAGCCTTGGTGAGGTAACTAGTCTAGGAGAAGGAAAACTCCGAATTCAAACCTATTAAACTCCGCTTAAAAATTGACCTTGTGTCATATCCTGCCCGAGCGGAGGGGTTGGGTAAATATGATTATCAAAAGACTCAACAAAAAAACAAAAAACAAAAAAACAAAACAAAGAAATAAAAAAACCCAAGCATTATAAGTATTAATTTGTTTAGCGTTTTGCTCAGATGTGGCACAACGCCATTTAAATGTGGCGCCCAATGAGACTCGAACTCAATCGTACAGGTTTGCTAGTCTAGCTTGTTAACCATTACACCACATGAGGTGCCCACAAATATCATAAGTAAAGCAAGATATAGTAATCAAATATAAAAATAAGAGTAGAATCTCGTAACGTAACGGTTATCGTCTCAGAAAATGGATCCGATGAGCCAAGTTCAAATTCTGGACGAAGATGTTTACGTTTCACTTCACGTTAAAGCTCATTGGAAAGGCATGAAATCATCTTTTCTCCCCCAGCTATGGATAAATTGTAGGGAGGACTTCTTTAACCTTGATACAGCAACCCACACAGGAGAAGGAAAACTACGAATTCAAACCAGCACTACACTGCTCAAAAATTGACCATGTGTCGCATTCTGTTTATGGTAGAGGGGTCATTACGTTACGAAATGATATCAACTTTTCTAAAACACCTTGTACATCTAAAATGATATCAATCTTGGTTTCTTTGTTTAATGGTATATTAACCTTCCTAGGTTATTCAATGCCAAAGCCATCCAGGGGAAAGAATCCAGTAGTGAAACTATTTAACTTATAGCAGGAGTGGAATGGAGGAAAGAGAGTTCATACTGAACTGTTCAAAATGAATGTAATTATACGACTGGAGTTTGAATTCAATACGATGTCACAGTCCCGAATGTTAGCCACTACACCATGGGGAATTCTCATATCAATATTTCTAAAACACGCGTTATATATACATCAATGTGCCTCCAGTGAGTTGAACAGGCTAATCTCACCGACATATTTGTTTGAACCAGGCAAAGCTCGTCTTTTGCTGGGACGGGAATGCATTAAAGAAAGAAAAATACCAAATAACAATTTAAGGTCGAAATCTGTCGTTACAAATAACACACACTCACACACACACACACACACACACACACACATAGATAGAGAGCGAGCGAGCGAGAGAGAGAGAGAGAGAGAGAGAGGACATATAAGGAGAGAGAAAGAGAAAAAGAGAAGAAAGAGATAAAAGAAGAGAAAAAGTAAGAGAGAGAGAGAGAGAGAGAGAGCGGAAAGAGAAGAAAAAGATATGAGTGAAAGAGTGAGAAATAGAGAAGAAAAGAAAGAGATATAAGGAGAGAGAAATGAAGAAAAAGATATAAGGAGAGACTAAGAGAGAGAGAGAGAGAGAGAGAGAGAGAGTGAGAGAGAGAGAGAGAGAGAGAGAAGAAAAAATTTTTCTAAAGTGAGAGAAAGAGAAAAGAAGAAAGGGATATAAAGAAAGAGAAAGTGTGTGTGTGTGTGTGTGTGTGTGTGTGAGAGAGAGAGAGAGAGAGAGAGAGAGAGAGAGAGAGAGAAGCAGATGAATTTTTATTGGATGTACACTATCCTCCATTAAGCTGCTCCATTTGGTTGAACGCCATATCTTCCATTAAGCAACAGGAAGTGAAGGTGTGCCTGCACAGGAAATGAGAAAGCGGGAAGTCATGTACAGAGGAGAAAACCTTGCTTCTATCTGGTTGGTGGAGCAACGCAGAAAAACAATGGCTGTGTACAGACGTGTTATTCACCTGCCAATTCTCGCTGTTTACAGACTGCACTCAAAAAAGAAAAAAGAAAAAAAAGTAAAGAAAGTACACTGCATATATTAAAGAACATAAAATGATTAATTTTAGCTTTTGTCAATGTTTGTGGGTAATTAATTGAAGCTGAGTGTATCTCAGGTATTTTTACTTACTTTCATGTTTACGCATATGTTAGAGGTCCGCCACCTAACAGGAACTATTTTTTTTATCAACCTGAACCTTGCTGAAAATGATTGGTTAATTTTAACGGCAGGTCAACTCGTCTACGGTTATTTCATGCACAGAGTTTAGGAAATCGCGTTTATTGTACGTTTATATTTACATATTTTGTGTTGTTTCTAAAGAGTTTTTGCACACAGTTAAATGATATCAAGTATTCCTATCTAATACAAATAATTTGCACATAGTTACAGGGTGTGGAAGTAAAATATGGAATAATTTTTAAAACGTTTTTTTTTAGTCTGGTTAGTTCAATTTTTGGAACCCCCCCCAAAACAAAACAAAACAACCCCCCCCAAAAAAACCCTATAAATCTAAATTTTCATGATTAGCACTATTATTCAAGTATCTTTTCATTAAAATGTAACCCAATATGAATGAGCAAGAAAAGAAACAACAAAGAATCTATGATTTGCTCAATGTCGAAACCAAAAAAAATAAAAAAATACCGAAATAATTTAAGTTTCTTAATGGCCTCCACCAAGCCCAGAGCTTAACCCCCTTGATTACACAATATGGGACATTTTAGAAAACGAACAAAACAACTATTGGTTTGTTTAAGACTGCTACTGAGGAGGAATGGAATAGAATGTCTGAAAAATTTATTTTGAATGTATGCAAATCGTTTCGAAGGCATATTGATACAATTGTTGGGTAAGTAAAATGGTAATTCCTGTGTATGGAGTGAATGAGGGAGAGGCTCTCTGCGATTGGATGTACTAATCACGTGATGAGCCCAGAAATCTTTGTGCAAAAATTCAAAATTCGATCAGACAGATTCCACTCGACTTTCCGTGAGGCGAGGCGGTTAAAAGCTCTCAGGAAGACAATCCTAAGATACCAGATATCTTCTTCAGCGCGTCGGCTAGTCACGTGTTGATGTCTGTCTCGGTTGATGAGACACAGCTTCCTAGGTCCGTGAACTTGTCTACTAGTTTCAGAGAGCTATTGTTTAGTGTGGAGATGTCGCCTTTTTGATTAAAGCACATATATTCCGTCTTGTGTGCATTGACATGGAGGCCTATGCCTGCAGCTGCTCGTTCCAGACTCTTTAGCAGGATTTCGGCTTGGGCAGGTGCATTTGCCAGAAGCACTATGTCATCGGCGTAGTCAGCGTTGGTAATTGTTTGGGCAGGGTACCTTCTGCTTTTTTCCTTTGTCAGCTTGAAACCGTTTTCTTTCATTTCATCAATAGAGGTTCTAAGCACGTAGTCTAGACAGATGATAAAGAGATATGGGGTTAATGTGTCTCATTTATACTAGCTGTACTCTGCTTAAAAATTGATCATGTATTGTATTCTATCCATGGAGAGGGTTTTGGGTAAATGGATATATTTATGGCAAAAAAGGCATATTTCTTACTGATTTCCACTGCAAAGTACAATTAGACTTCATTATAAACAAAGAGGGAATCGCAGTAGTGTAGTGGCTAACGTGCAAATTCATAGCAAACGGGTTCAATCTCTAGTCACGCTATTACATTCACTTTCGGGCTAATGCCCTTGGGAAAGACATGATTCTCTTTATTCTTACAACTCTCAGTTAAATAGCATCACTTCTGTTTTTACAAGGATGGTTTTGGCATTGAATAATCCACAAAGGTTGATATGTCTTGTGTCTTGAAATAAGTAATGGTCGATATACATATAGAATAAGAAATATTTTGTTCCTAAGAGAAATACGGTACGACGACTGATGTAAATAACCTTTGTCGTATTTGTACCCAGACACAGTCTAGAGTAAGCACCGCTGTAAATCGTCCTCAGATAAGTCTATCCTGTTGGTGGTTCCAGACACTTCACAACAATATGCCATTAAACAAAGAAAACAAACAATTCATTATAAACGGAGACACTGAGTACAACATCTTGTAACAGCAAAAACAACAGGACAACAAAAATAAAAAATAAAAATCTATGAAACAATAATGTGAAGAAAAACAACAGTACGGACACTTTAAGCGACAAACCAAGGATCTCGCACACGAGCTGAACTGGATATATTAATGATTGGGAAACTTGAGAGAAATTGAACGTCTCTTAATAGTAGCACAAAAAACAATGCTGTAAGAAATAATTACATCAGATCAAAAAGTGATGATACAGTCTAAGTGAATCAGAAAGTGATAATCAAAGTGTTGTATAACAATCAAACATGATTTACGAAATTCAATGAACGAACGAAACACTTCTTTATAGAAATATATCTCTCATTTTATTCTCGAATAGGGCACCCAGTTTATTGTTGGCTTGAGAGATAGATAGAGAGAGAGAGAGAGAGAGAGAGAGAGACATATACTCAGAGAGAAGACTTCTTGTACCGTATCTTCTTCCAGGAGCCAGGGGGTGCCAACGCTTGCACCCCCTAACAAGCTGTAGCGTCAGAGGCAACCTAACGCCTCTGATCGGCTGTGTGTCCCTGGCTCGACTCTCGATTCTCTGGCCTTTGTCTAAATCTGACCGCGTGGTTCTCATATCACGTGGTCTCCTTCCGGTTACACACCTGTTGGACCTGACTGCCCTGACGCGCTGCCATCGCTCTGTTTGCTAATCACAACGTGACAGCTTGTCAAAGCACACGTGTTCTCTAGGAACGAACCAAAAACCCATGTCATATGTTACATAACAAAAAGTGATAATCTAAGTCTAAGTCGTGATAGAGATGAAACATTGAATTGCATAATAGGTGAATGCAGAAAACAAATACAAAAGGGATACAAAGTAGATGGGGTGAGTAAGAAGATCCACGAGGAATAGAAACAGAAATTTCACCTTACTGCCAAATGATATGTACGAAACAGAATTTATCCCAGAAAATGAGACGCATAAATTTTCTGGGCGTTTGAGTTAATAACGGACTGCAATATTTCGGTCGGGGGATCAGATCTTATTAACAAGAAGAAACGAATTTGTTGTCATGTGGATTTTGTTCCAGTGAACCACAGAGGGAAATTAAAAGAAAGCGAAACGATAGAAAAACACCAGGACCTTGCCAGAGAATAGAAAAATCTGTGAAACGTGAGGGTCACAGAGATATCAGTTGTAGTTAGAGTCCTTGGAAAAATCCCCAAAGGCCTGGAAAAGAGAAAGGTTTGGTTTGATTTTATGGCATATCAACCATTGTAGGTTATTCAATGCCAAATCCATTTTCATACACATAAACAGTTCTATTTCAAACAATTCAGTTTAGAGTAATTACACAGTTTACTTCTATTTGACCTATAGATAGGACCATATCAGGTGCTATCACTCCGGGCCAGAGTAGACCTGGGAGCGATAGCAATGAAGGGGCACTCCACATTCCCTTAAGCTCCAACATCACTGGAGCCTTACCATCAGACTGTTTAGTGTCATATACAGGACACTCGTTGGGGGAGTCTTACCCCTCTGCAGAGATGCTGTCGGTGTATTCTGCAACCCTAGCCGACTGGGCAAAAAAGAAAATGGGGAAACTACCGATCAGAGGAAGAATCAAGAGCATTCAGACCATAGTGATGTTAAGATTAGCTGGAATATTTAAAAGAGTCATGGATACCTGAGAAGACTTGCTGTCACTCGGACTTCAGACCCCACCCCCAGTTACAATTGCCGCGAAAAGATCGCATGGAGTAAAATATTAATAATAACAAGTTATAAAGACCAGCAAAACAACAATAACTAAAATACAGAAATAGGAAGAAAAAACAACTGTATAGATATTTCAAAGAAACAAACTGGCGAAATTTAACACGAAAAGACTTGGACATGGCTAAGAAAGGGAAACTTTAAGAGAGAATTTGAATCTCTTCTAATAGCAGCACAAAACAACACCATAAGTACCAAGTGATGTTGTTTTAGCGAAAATAGATAAGACGCAACCAAATAGCAAATGTAGATTATGCGGTCATATAGAGGAAGCAATTAATCACGTAAGTGAATGCAATAAAATAGCGCAAAAAGAGTATACAACTAGACACGACTGGGTGGGAAGGTGATCCACTGGTAATTGTGCAAGAAATTGAAATTTGACCATATCAACAAATGGTATACGCACAACCCAGAATCCGTCATGGAGAATGAGACGCACAAACTTCTCTGCGATTTTTAGAGACAATCAAATCACCTAACCCCGGACAGAGGACCAGACTTCCGGTAGGTCTTCAAGGCTACTTCCTGTATCAGGACAGAGCTGTTGTATGTAGGTTCTAGCTGGTCGTCCTGCCTTTGCTCGTCCACAGTTATGAGTTCGTCCCTGCTTCTCCTGCAGTGTGCCGCATGTCTGGTTCGTCTAACTTGGATAGTTTTCGTGATGGGTGTTTAGAGGACTTGTTCAATATTGCTCGCAGCATTCTTGTATAGTTAACGTCAAGTTTTTCTCCATATGTTTAGTTGCCGTCCATGTAGTGCATCCATATAGCAGTATCGACACGACCGCTGCTTAGAAGAAACTGTGCTTCACTTTATCGTTCAGGTCTGACTTCCATATTAGACTATCGATACCCGTCCTCGCCTTTGCTAGTCGCGTGTTGATGTCTGTCTCGGTTGATGAGACACTGCTTCCTAGGTCGGTGAACTTGGCTTCTAGTTTCAGAGAACAACCGTTTTGTGTGGAGATGTCGCCTTCTTTATTAAAGCACATGAATTATGGAATGTCTACAATAGGTAGATTGATAAGATGAATATTAACATAGATAGACAGACTCACAGACTAGATAGATCGATAGATGGGTAGATAGACAGATGTGATATGGATAAAAAACGTATATAGATATTCTTTTAACATATACATATTTATACATATTTATACATATACATATTTATACATATTTATACATATGATAGATATAGATATTCTTTTAACATATACATATTTTTGACATATATGGATAGACTGATGTGAAAGGCTTTTTATTTTATTTATCTATTCATATATTTAAAATAAATTTTGGAACGCTAATTACATTACACAAATTTGAAACAGAACGCAACCAACGGAAATAAAATGTTTTAAAAGTTTCTCATCTTTTTCGTTTCATTTAGTAACTTACACACATTAATGAAGGTGTAAATACCAAACGTTTAACGTGGCAAATATTTCTACAAAAAATCATTCTCCAAAGGCCTTGGGTTTTTTCATCTCTGTATATTCTCTTACTATCGGATTTATTTCAAGTCTCCCCTATATATATATATATATATATATATATATATATATATATATATATTCCAAGTCTTTCCTTCATATATATTGTCATCCACTTTTGTTTTTGATAGTTTCTCCCAGTTATATATATATATATATATATATATAAATTGTCACTAAAACAAACCCTTTTTAGAAGTAATGTGCTAAGCTTTTTACTTAGACATGGCACAAGGGTGCTATTTGCCAATGTCTCCCTCCAGACAAGGCTTGACACAAGGTCAAAAGCCCGAAGGCCGAAGTGCTTTATTTGTCTCTGCCTCCCACCAAACAGGTCTTGACACAAGGTCAATGACCCGAATGTCGGCTTAAAGTAGAAATTAGGGAGGGGGAAACCGAGGCTCGAACCCTACTGGATTTTGCTGGTCATCAGCTCACTTAGTGCAATGTGGGCCTGATGAGCCTAGCTGGACATGGACCCAAACATTGGTTCAGGCACGCAGACCTGATTATAGCTTAAACTGGACAACGAGGCCCAGTTCTATTCTTGCTCGTCAATGGCCGTTGCGCGCCCACCCAACTAAAAGGCCGTTGGGTCATGCAATGTGACCCGAACTCATTCGTGCCAGTTTGCTACTCTTGCTTGTTAACAACACCCAACCCGAGGTGCCCTCCATTTGCCAATGTCTCCCACCAGACAAGGCTCGACACAAGTTCAATAGCCAGAAAGCCGATTAAAGTGGGGATAAGGGGAGGGGAAGGTCGAGAACGAGTCGAGGCTCGAATCCTGCTGGACTATGTTGCTCATCGGCTCACATAAGAGCCTGATGAGCTGAAGCTTTCAAAAGGAGTCAATAATGCAGCTCGCCCTCCCGGAGGTAGCCCAGCCGAAATTGGCGGCCTTACGGCCTCAAGTTTGTCACTGTACGTTTTCGGAGCCTCGCTCTGAACCGAAGTCCAGAGAGCTCAGCAGAACGTCGGAGGACGAATTCACCCTACCCGAGGTGCCCAAACAAATTCTTGACCGCGTTTCTGGTTAGTCTGCTAAATAACAAAAGTAGCGATCTTTTCCCTTGTGGACTTACTTGATTTGCATATTTTGATTTAAAGTCATTTATGAAAAGGAAAGAAAAACAGATAATCAAGAAAAATACGTGGGAATTAAATACTGTTTTTTCATTTATTTTCAATCTTATCTTTTAATAAGTTGTTTTTTTTCTTTATAATTATTGTTATTATTATCATTGGCCTAGTGAGTAGAGTGTTCACCAATGGTCCGGGAGACCTGGGTTCAATCCCAGGTCGTATCATACCAAAGACTTTAAAAATGGTACTTGATACCTCCTTGCTTAACACTCAGCAATATAAAGTACGTGTCAAGGTTAAAGTGGAGCAATCCAGGGAAAAGAGTTGCGTCCTCCCTTACATCTCGGTGTAGTAGTAATTTACGAAGCTCTTTGCTTCGATGTAGCACAAGGCCAAATGAATGGGGTACCCAATGAGACTCGAACTCACTCGTGTAAGTTTGCTAGTCTAGTTTGCTAACCATTACACCACCAGAGGTGCCCTACATCTCGGTGTAGTAGCTATTGAAAAAGTAGCCTTCTGCTCACCCTCGACTACGGTCGCCAACTTTACTTTACTTATTAAAAAAGTAAGCTGATGTTTTGTTAATAGCTTTTATAATTATTCTCGGTTGAGATAGTTTTATCAACCTTGATGGTACGTATTGTAAATTGAACTTCTCACTAAAAATTTTATTAATTTTAGTCAAAAACAAGTTAAATATATTAACACGCATAAGTGACTTACTTCACAAAACCGAAAATTGAATTTTTTCCTTATGTTTTTTTTTATCATTTATTCATATTTAATTCATTTTATTGATATGCATTTTTTAATTCACCAAATTAAAAAAAAGATAATTAAAATTACTTTTGATCAATAAAATTGCAAATTAAAATAGAATTAAAAGTAAAATTTTTAAAATTAAATTCACCAGATTTAAAATATGTTCATTTATTAAGATGCAATTTTTAATTCACCAAAAGAAAAGAAAAGAAAAGAAAAAAGAAATGAAAATCGACAACGATTTATCTCTGAATGTTATTCGTAGCAGTACCCACGGAATTCTAGTGGGTACACCTAGTTTGTTAATAAGAGCTGAAATAAAGACATAACTCATAGCTGCCAGAGTGAGGAAGCCGGAAGTATCTTGCCGTTTAACTTCCGCTCTTTCACACATTGGTTTGTAAAGGTCAAACTCTTTTCTGGCGTACCCTCGACTCATCAGTCCAGCTGTTGAATACTTCCTACCCCAAATGCATTACCCACTGAACCTAAAAAAAAAAAGCCTCCCCACCCCCCAAAAACCTTGAACCCTAGACTTTCTTTTCCTGTATCACTGCAAGTCAATCGGTAAATACAATTGATATGTTTTTTCTTTTTCTTTTCCCTTTTTCATACGAGGGAAACAATTTACCACGCGATGTTTCATTTAAGATCAACTTTCACAGATGACGTTGTGAAAGGTGGGCAAGCAATGCTGGAGAACCGTTGTTTCCGAGTTAATTTCTCACTGGGTGCCTCATGCTTGTTGCCCTGTGAAACCTAACAAACATATAGGTGTATATAATCCAAGTATATACATAACCGGACATTGGCCTAGCGGTTAGAGTGTTCGCCTAGACCAGGGTTCAATCCCAGGTCAAGTCATACCAAAGACTCAAAAAATGGTACTTGCTGCCTCCTTGCTTAACACTCAGCACTCAGGTACAGATCAAGGGTAAAGTGGAGCAATCCAGGGAAAGGAGTAGCTTGCTGTAGTAGCTGTCGAAAAGGGAACCTTCAGGTCACCCTCGATTATGGTCGCCAACTTTACTTACTTACTTACTATGTACATATAATAGGAGGTGCACATGGCGTAAGTAACGGTTATCGCCATAGGAAATGGATTCGGCGAATCGAGATCGAAACCAGGATGAGGTTGCTTGTGTTTCACTTTATGCTTATGCTTTGAGGAAAGGCATGAATCCATCTCTTCTCATCCTATATATAAGTAAATATGAGTATTTTCATAACCCCTTCGCCACTAGCATGTTGTGACTCAAGGTTAATTTTTAAGCGGAATATTACTGGTTGAATTTAGAGTTTTCCTTTTCTTGGACTGGTTACCAAACCAAGACTAACGAATCCAATCTGCCCTACTATTTACCCATAGCTTGGAGGAAAGCATGCCTTTCCCAAGGGCATTACCGCGAAGTTAAATGCAAACAGACTTGTTCAGGATTTGAAATCGAGTTGCCGATTTCGTTTCCTACAACAATAACCGTTATGTAGAATGCGCCAATGTATTAATAGTTGGGCAGATTGGGTTTATGAGCCGTGGTATAGCAACCAGTCTAGGGAAAGGAAAAGTCTGAAGTCAAAGTAACAGCACACCGCTTAAAAATTGAATTTGTGTCATATCCTGCTCAGATCGTATGTGTTGGGTAAATACATACTTTTGTTCTTGCTCAGATGACAACTTTCAAAGTTCAATTAGTTTTGAGCAAAACGAAAAGGCTATTTTAAAAAAGATTTGGTTTCTTTAAATTCATGTAAAAAACAAAAAGAAAATTTGAATTTTTTAAGGAGGAAAATATCAGAGGAGTACATCTGCCGAGACACTCCGACATTGTAGCAGGTTTACTGCAAGGAGACACATTAGCCCCATACCTCTTTATCATCCGTCTAGACTACGTGCTAAGAACATCTATTGATAAAATAAAAGAAAACGGTTTCAAGCTAACAAAGGAAAGAAGCAGAAGGTACCCTGCCCAAACAATTACCGACGCCGACTACGCCGATGACATAGCGCTTCTGGCAAATGCACCCGCCCAAGCCGAAACCCTGCTACATAGTCTGGAACGAACTGCCGCAGGCATTGGTCTCCATGTCAATGCACACAAGACGGAATATATGTGCTTTAATCAAACATGCGACGTCTCCACACTAAACAGTAGCTCCCTGAAACTAGTAGATAAGTTCCCCTACCCAGGAAGCAGTGTCTCATCAACCGAGACAAACATCAACACGTGACTAGCAAAGGCATGGACAGGTATCGATAGTCTAGCGGTAATATGGAAGTCAGACCTGACCGATAAAGTGAAATGCAATTTCTTCCAAGAAACGGTCGTGTCGATACTGCTGTATGGATGCACTGCATGGACGCCACCGAAACGTATGGAGAAAAAGCTTGACGTCAACTACACAAGAATGCTGTGAGCAATACTGAACATGTCCTGGAGGCAGTACCCCACAAAGCAGCAGCTGTACGGCCACTTATTACCCATCACGAAAACTATCAAAATTAGACGAACCAGACATGCGGGACATTGCTGGAGAAGTAGGGACGAACTCATATGTGATGTACTCCTGTGGACCCCTATACATGGCCGAGCAAAGGCAGGACGACCAGCTAGAACCTACATACAGCAGCTCTGTGCCGATACGGGATGTAGCCCTGAAAACTGCCGGAGGCAATGGTCGAGAGGGAGGGGTGGCGAGAAAGAGTCAGGGATATCCGTACTGATGGCGCGACATGATGATGATGATGATGGTGATAACACCTGCCGAATCGTAGTGACCAAAATAACAAAGAAAACGATACTCGCCGAATAGTTGTACGTTTTATTTGGTTTTATGGTATATCAACCATTGCTGGTGATTTAATGCCAAATGCTGTTTTTACATATTTATCGGATATGTGATTTGTAAACAATTTTTAGATACCCACAGTTAAAAGATCAGACAGTTCTATTCCTTACAATTCAATTAGGCTTATCAAAGTGAAATGATTCCAAGTATTGCTATCTAACAATTCAATTAAACATCCGTCATTTGTTTACACACAGTCAAATGTCAAACAGTTCTGTTTGACCCATAAATAGGACCCTATCAGGTCCTACCACTTCGGAACAGAGTGGACATGGGAGCGATGGTAATGAAGGGGTACTCCGCTTTCCCCAAAGCTCCAGCAATAATGGATCCTCGACATCAGATTGTTTAAAGTCCCTATCCAGGACACTCGTTGTAGTTGGTGTATTCTACAACCCCAGCCGACTGGGCTTGAGGACATTTGATACATTTCAAAATAAACTTGACCACTCGCGTATCCACCGTGTTTTCGTTGAAACAGCAATCCAGGAAAATATTGATGCTTCTATCTAGGAAGAAGTGAAATATTCTAATTATAGGAATAAGTGTGATGCTGATCTCACGTTATCTATATTTTTATAGTATCGTAATCAACTTACCTTCATTCTCAAGATTTGTGGGGAATGAATAGGTAGTTCATCGTTATCATTAAGTCATACTGATAGCACAGATCCTCCCGACTCTAGCTCGCCCCCTATCTCTATTGTTAATTTCTCTTGACGAGTCTTCTAGACGGCATCCAGTGTCCGTACAGAGCTGATTAATATAAGTTTTTTCCTGGTCGGCCAACAATGGTGTGTCCATGTATAGAAGTCAATGGGAGAACGTCGCTTATGAGTTTTTCCTTACTTCAGCAGCAGTGTCTATCTGGCATGTATTGTTCGTCTTTCCTGGATGATTTGTGAGATGGGAGGTAAGTGTCTGTACAGTCGGTATTTTGTTGAGTATTGCTTCCGGGATTTGTTCAATAGGGTACGTAGCATCCTCGTGTTATTTCCATATAATCTTTTCTTAAAGTCTAAATGGTGCAACCATACATTAGTACTAACATGGCTGCAGCTTGGAAAAATTTCCGTTATATTTTATCAAAGAGTTCAAATTTCCATTTGGTCAATAACCAGTCAATAGCAGTCCATACTTTACCTACGAGTGTGGTGACATCGCTGTGTGTGGGTGAGATATTGCTACCGAGGTATATGAACTGGTCAATTAATTTACTCTGTGCACAACATAATTGGTATTGTAAATAGGAGACCAAGCATCACAGATTCGATTTGTGTGTATTTATCCGACTTCCCACCAAGACATTTTATAGTGGAAGAGAGCACGCATGAATCGAGACTCGTGCGGGGCTATTTAAAAAAAAAATGATTGGTCTCCTCGACATTTCCATTCAGGGGCGCTTTTGGTGCCAGGAAGTAAACTCAGCCTTGCGCCTTTTAGGCAGGGGCAGGTGCTTTCTATGGCAAAGCCTTTGGGCCCATAATAATTACTTTACTTCACTCACCCGCCCGAGGGTAGGTATTTATATGGCGGCTGGGGAGGGGAATCCCCGTAGCGTAAGGGCTAACGTGCTGGACTGCAGCTTAGAAGTAAGCGAGTTCGAACACCAGTCACGCTATTACGTTCACTTTCGGATTAATAACCTTGAGAAAGGCATGAACCCTCTTATCCCCCCTACATAAGGGTTAAATGGCATCACTGTTCTTCTACAGGGATGGCTTTGGCATTGAATAACCCACGAAGGTTGATATGAAATTAAAAAAGCAAAAAATTGTTTGGCTAGAGTGTCAGATTGAGAAGGAAAAGGGTTTTTGGGATGAGGGATATTGTTTGTAGAATTTTCCCGGGGGTCTAAGAGGGGTCCATTGGAAATGAACAAGTTAAAGCTGTACAACTAGAGATTCCAGGGTATTGAAAAGATCTATGACAAATTAAAAAAAAAACACAAACAAAAACTATGCCCAATTTCTTAGCTGTTTTAAAACTACATAACCCACACTGGGTATAATAATTACGTAATCATTCAATTCAAATATGAATTGCTGAGTAACAAGTGAAACTTAGCACATTATTAATAGCTTGCTACAATAAACAGCCTACTAACCAATGCTTTATAACATACACTTTTTTTTAGTCATACTCAAGGCCCAAATATCTGAGCAACTAATAAGAACAGAACTCTTTGCTAACAATTCGCTATGATAGCTTCCTGACAAACCATCTATAACATGTACAATATATATTAAGCTTCGCTTGCAATGGCTTGCAAGATTAGCTAGTTCACCATTGTATCGAAGCATAACTAAATAAGTAAAGGTAAAGTTGTCTCCCTTTAGTCGAGGGCGACCAGAAGGCTCCCTTTTCAATAGCTACTACACCGAGGTGTAGGGGAGGGCGCTACTCCTTTCCCTGGTGTGCACCACTTTACCCTTGATACGTACCTTATAATGCTAAGTGTTAAGCAAGGAGATATCAAATACCATTTTTTAAGTCTTTGGTATGACTCGACCTAAGCAAAAATTTGTGGTACATTTTTTCATGGAACCACTGTAGTTTAGAAGTGCAGACATGAATGCAACAGAGGCCTTTCATCGGTTATTCAATGCCTAAAAAATCCTTGTAGAAGGACAGTAGTGGTACTATTTAACTCATAGCTAGAGAGATGAGGAGGTTCATGCCTTTCTCAAACGTATTGGTCCCAAAGCGAACGTTATAACACGACTGAAGTTCGAACTTACTTATTGCAATGTCACAGTTCTTTTCTGCACGTTAGCCATTACGTTATGGGTACCTCCCACCAATCAGTCACCGAAGATATCTCATCAATTTTGTTCTTTATCAACCTTTGTAGGTTATTTAATACAAAAGCCATTCTCCTAGAAGAGCAGTAGTGGTACTATTTAACCCATAGCTGGTAGGATAAGGGGGTTCAATACCTTTCCCAAGGGTATTTGCCCGAAAGTGAACGTAATAGCGCGACTGGAGTACGAACTCGCTTACTACGATTTCGCAGTCCATCGCTTTAACCATTACATCACAAGGACACCCCCCGGATTCTTGAGTGGTGGTTGTTCTTCAAGTGGTATTGATCGACAATAGTTTGTTTAGGTTTGATTGGATTTTATGCCATATCAACTGTTGTAGCCTATTTAATACCAAATCCTCTTTATGCATATATATTAGATTTTTAACACATTTTGTTGATCACATTTTTAAACGAGCTTGAAATCATTTTTATTTTTTGCACAAAGTTAAATGGTTTCAAGGATTGAGATATAACAGTAACAATAGCAGTCATTTGTTTGCATATATTTAGATATATATACATATACGAGGATCATTGAATAAGTTTGTAGACTTTTTTCGTATGGGCACTTTTATTGATAGTACACACATGAAACTCTAGTCCCCTTCGAAGTAATCTCCGGCTGCAATGCACTTGTTGTACAACTTCTGGAAGGCCCCGTGGAAGACCTCTTGTGTGAGCATGTCAATGACCTTCGTCACATCCTCTTTCATCTCCTCAATTGTCTCATAACGACAGCCTCTGAGCGAAGGGAATAACCAAAAGTCACAAGGAACAAGATCTGGACCATCTTGGTCAAATAGTCTGTGACAAAGATGGAGTTGTAAACTGGTGCATTGTCCTGGCGGAAATGCCACTGACCTGATTTGAAGTGTGCTGACCTCTTCCGACGGGATCTCTTCCTGAACTCCCTTAAAACCTCAACATAGTAACCCTAACCCTTTGGGCAATCCACTCAGGTGTATTGACTTCCTTACTCCTCCCACACTTCTCATCATCCCTCACAGACTCCCTGACTTCCTTGAATCTCTTATAACACTCAGAAACTGATGCTCGATTCATGCAAGATACTCCAAAAGCAGTCTGAAGCATTCCATACGTTTCTGTGGCATTTTTTTCCAAGTTTAAAACAGAATTTTATTGCATATCGTTCTTCTAAAGTGTCAGATTGCATTTTTGAAATTCACCAGCTGTGACAATCAGGCTTTAGTAGGGTGTATTCCAATTCCTGCTGTAGCTGTTCATTTGAAGCTGAAATCACAAAAACTGGTCAGTCATCTCATAAGATGTATAGCAATAACATACTGAATTTTCAAGAGTCTACAACAATTTTTTACAAAACAGTCTGGAAACTTATTGAATGCACTACGTATAATTTGTATGTGAATAGTTTAGAGGTAATTTCATTTTTAAAGGAATTAGAGCTAATTTGTTTGCACATGGCACATGACAGTGAAATGGTTTCATTTATTGCTATCTAACGCTTATAATTCTATTCAATATTAATCCTTTGTTTACAGACAGTGAAGTGGTTACAAGTATTGCTATGAAATACCAATAATTCAATTTAGGTACAAAACTAAAAAGTTTTAAGTATTACTATTTAGCACTAGTAATTCTAGTCCTTTGTTTGTGCACAGTTAAGTGGTTCCAAGTATTGTTAAATATCACCAACAATTCAATTAAACATCAGTCGTTTGTTTACACAGTTAAAGAGTTAAACAGTTCTATTTCTCACAATTCAATTTAACGTAAGTCATTTGTTTGTACACAATTTAATGTCAAACAGTTTAACTTGGCCCATACATGGGACCCCATCAGAGGCTACCACTCCAGATCAGAGTGGTTCTGGAAGTAATGGCAATCAAGGAGTACTATACATTCCCCAAAGCTCCAGGACTGGAGCCTTACCGTTACATTGTTTTTATTGTCATACCAGGATACTCTTTAGGGAGGTGCCCGTGGTGTAATCATTATCGTCGTAGGAAATTGACACGACGACACGAGTTCAAATCTAGGCTAATTGCATTTCACATAGCACTAATACCCTTGGGAAAGGTATGAATCCAATTATTCTCCCTCCAGCTATGGGTAAATAGTAGGGCAGACTAGGTTCTTCAGCCTTGGTGAGGCAAATACTCTACCTGTTAAACTCCGCTTAAAAATTGACCTTGAGTCATATCCTGCCCGAGCGGAGGGGTTGGTAAATATGCATATCAGGACACTCTTTATGAGGTATGAATCCAATTATTCTCCCTCCAGCTATGGGTAAATTGTAGGGCAGACTAGGTTCTTTAGCCTTGGTGAGGCAACTACTCTAACTCCGCTTAAAAATTGACCTTGTATCATATCCTGCCCGAGCGGAAGGGTTGGTAAATATTGTTTGGGAGGGGTCTTGCTCTTATGCAGAGATGCAGTCGGTGTATTCTACAGCCTCAGCCGACTGGTCTACAAATACGGTATGTGTTTACCTATCTTTAATTTGTCTGATTCATGGCCCAAATAACAGAGAAAGCAATAAGAAACGAGTTTACTACTAACGGCTCACAACAATAGCTTACTGAACAATGCTGTGCAGCATGCAGTATATATATATATTAAACCTCAATTACAATGGCTTGAAAGATTAGCTCGTTCACTATCATATCATGGCAGAATTCCTATTTAGGAAGCATATCTAGACAAGAAATCTGAAGAGTTTATTTCCCACTGGTCCAAAATTTGGAAAATAAACTCTAGGTCATATCCAACTTGCTTTCTAAAAATATGGCAAAATTTCAAAAGATTGTTGTGTTGATCGTCTATGAGCAAACGACACACGAATTGTATGGGAACACGTTTTATTTTAAATATTCTCTTAACATTTGCTGATATGAATGCTAAACGTCACCCTTCATTGATTAAAAGACGAATTTTTCGAGATGTTCGTTATTCAGGCTTCTTGGAAGAGTGGCTAATTCTTGAGCGGAACTGCACCACGCTTGAAATAAGAATACAAATCATCCATTCGTGTTTTTTAAAAATATTCTTCGATAAAGGCTTCTTTGAAATTCTTTTCGAAACATTCCTCAGAGAAAAATACATTTTTTTTTTGCACAAAAATTGTACTTTGATACAATTTAACTTTAACTACAGTGAAAACTACCAAATGAAACGAGCTGGGAAACGACTAGAACTGCCAGAAAAATCAAGTCAGTTAATTCAAAATTATACCACGTGACGGGCTGGTCTAGGACAGCGTTGACTCTGGGGGCATCTTACTGCGCAATCTGCAATTGGGCCCGATTGCTGCGGATAAAGGTGAAAATGAATGAATAAAAATCCGATCAACAAATTCATAATTTTTATTTTTTTAAATTGATTGGTTGGTTGTTTTATTTAACGCCTTATCTGCCATTGAGCATTGATCGTCCGGCAGGGATGTCAGTATGCTAAAAAGCCTCTGCGCGAAGCACAATGGCTGACAAAGCTCCTGATATTTGTCTCTGCCTCCCACCAGAAGGACTTGATACAAGGACAAATGACCCGAAGGTCGAATTATAGTGGGGTTTAGGAGAGGGGAAGGTCGGGCACGAGCCGAGGCTTAAGCCCTGCTTGATTATGCTGGTCATTGGCCCACTTAGTGCAATGTGGACCTGATGATCCTAGCTGAACATGGACCCAAATATGGGTCCAGGCACGGATGCCTGATTAAAGCTTAAACTGGACAGCAAGGTCCAGTGCTATACAAGGGTGTAAAAGGTGTCAATAATGCAGCTCACCCACCCAAATGTGGCCCAATCGAAACCAGAGGCCTTTTGGCCTCAAGTCTGCCATTGAGCATTGATCGTCCGGCACAGATGCCAGACAGCACGCAGAAAAGCCTCTACGCGAGGCACAGTGGCTAATCGAGCAGATATTTGTCTCTGCCTCCCACCAGACAGGACTTGACACAAAGTCAAATGGCTCGAAGGTCGATTATAGTGGGGTTTAGGAAAGGGGAAGATCGGGCAAGGTCGGACAAGAGCCGAGGCTTAAGCCCTGCTTGACTATGCTAGTCATCAGCCCACTCAGTGCAATGTGGGCCTGATGAGCCTAGCTGAACATGGACCTAAATCTGGGCCCAGGCATGGATGTCTGAGTATGGCTTAAACTGGACAGCAAGGTCCAGTGTTATACAAAGGTGATAAACATGTCTATGATGCAGCTAGTCCACCTGAAGGTGGCCCAGCTGAAGCCAGGGGCCTTTTAGCCTCAAGTCTTCCATGGAACATTGACCGTCCAGCACGAATGCCAGACAGTCAGCTGAAAAGCCTCCGTGCCAAGCACAGTGGCTGATCGAGCTGATATTCGTCGACCGTCCCACCAACAGGACGAGTGTGGCACAAAGCCTTTTTAGGTGAGTCTGAGCGCAGAGCTATAGCCCAGACGCGCCCGGTTGCCGCAAAAATGCCTTGGGTCCCGTCGACATTCCCTTAAAGAGGTGCACTTCAGGCGATAAACCCATCATCTCCAAGGAAGTTTAGAGCCTGGGAGACGGCCCCATGAGTCTCGAGGATGCCGGTCAAGGCGTACCTCAGCTGACTGCCACTGCAACCAGGATGCACCCCACCGGATCCGTGTTCGCCCAAACACGGCCGATCGAAGTGTGAAGTGGCTGGGCTAGCTTCCTCAGTTATTCTTAGAGAGAGATTTATATAGGCTGTCTCTTACACTTATGCTGATTAGGTGGATTAATTTGCCAGTGCCACTACATCTCCCTGAAACGTATAGGTTTCATGCCTCTTGTAGGTCTTGTACTTCTAATGATTGTTTCATTTTCGGGATACTTGGCTCGTCTTGTCCCTCTCCCGTATTTCTTTCTCTGGGAGATCTAGATCTGTCCTGCACTAAGCTGAAATCAGGGCCGTCTTCTTGCATTATTTGATCTTCATTCGAGTTTTCAAACTCATTCTGTCTCACCTGATCATGCATTATTTCATCTTCTGACGTTTCATTCTGTAAAGGTTGTTCTAATAAATCATTAACGGAAAGAATCGTAGAGATTTCTTCCTGATTTTGCTCTTCATATTCGCCCTAGGGCCTTATTTGATCTGCATGGGTTAATATATTCCTCTTTTCTCTATTTATTATAGCTGTATTGTGGCCTTTTTGCATGATAAATTCTGTCCTTTCTGGATTTGATTCTTTGATTTTATACCACATTTTTTCATTTATGGAATACATCGTTAGCGGAGCTCTAATTTGCCGTTCCCATTAAAGCTGATGGGCTTTCTAGTCTTCCGGCGTGCGTTATTGTGCGATAGCTTCAAAGCAGCATTGGTCGAAAAACTCCTATTTTTTCTTTGTTGCTGAGAACATGCTTTCAGTCCCATTTTTACGGTCTGCACCATTCTTTCCACCAGCCCATTTGATTGAGGGGAATATTGCGGTGTCGAATACGGTTTACACCCTATTTTCCCGCAATAAATTAAGATCTTCATCTCAAAATGCTGATGCATTGTCGGATACCATGGTTTTTGGTATGCCGTTTCTGGAAAATATGACCCTTAGAATCTGTTTTATTGTAGAACTTTTCTTGTCTGGCACACGGATTACTTCGGGCCAGGCTGAAAAAGATTCTACAAGTATTAATAAGGGTCCCAATCCAGCAATATTATCCTACTTAGTACTGGATCATGTCTAGTTTCCGCAGCCATTCTATCTAAAGACAAAAAATCAGTCTCTACCCAAAGTAAAAATGTATCTTCAAATTCTTCTTCAGTTTTATCTTTTGACTCCTTGTAAAATCGTAATCTTGATAGTGCATCTATGTATGGAATTGAATTTCCTTTGATATATTTTATATCAAAGTCAAATGCCATTAATCTTATCGCCCATCTTAGTATTCTGGATGTCGTGACTTTGGATATTCTTTTCTTGGATTGAATATAAATTCTAATGGTCTATGATCACTTCTCCAAAGAATTTTTTTCCCATTAAATTTGCATACAGTTCAGTCAAGTCCGTATATTCTGGTACATATCGCCTGTAGAAGTTCACCAATCCCCAAAATGATTCAAGTTCTTTTTTATTTGTAGGTGTAGCTACTTTTAGTATTTTTTCTATCAAGGCTTGGTCTGGTGATATACCTTCTTTTGAAATGGAATAACCTGAAAATGATATTTTACTATTATTGCTTACGTTTTTTTTCATCTATTTTCATTCCAGCGTTTCTTAATCTATTTAAAATGATGTTGTTTTTTTTAAATTTTTAATTCATTTTCATTAGTATGTCCTATGCATATATCGTCTTGGTAACAGACTATATTTTTTATATCTTCTCCTAAAACCTGTTCGATGGCTCTTTGAAATATGATGCTTGCAGTTTTTATTCTATATGGCATTCTTTTCCATTTTAGTAACTCTATTGTCGTATTTATCGTTGTTACTTCTTTGAAGTTATTGTCTATTGGTATTTGGTGGTATGCCGTTTTCAAATCTATTTTTATAAAAACGCTTATTCCTGCCAGTATATGTAATGCAACTTCAACATTAGGTATAGGATATGAATCCGAGCAAACTTTGTGATTTACGCCTATTTTATAATCTCCACATATACGTATGTCACCATCTGACTTTCTTAAAACTACAATAAGTGATGCCCACTTGCTACTCCCTGGGGGAACATGTTCAAGAAGGCCCTGTTCTATAAATTTTCGAAGTTTTGCTACTACTAATGGTAACAAATGTACTGGTAATTTTCGTACCTCATAATAAGAAAGAGTAACATTTTCTTTTAATCTTAAACTCGTTTTATACTTTTTTAACTTTTCCGTTTTTTCCATTTTTATTTCATTAATTAATTTGGTAGAATTTATGTTAAGCATATCGTTTCTAAGAAGTCCTAGGTTCTTTTTACAAATCGTGACAATTATTAGTATTACTTCAAATTTATCTTCTAACTCCAAGGAACCTTCAAAGTACCCTAACGTTTTTATGACCGACCCATCAAATTATCGGAGTTATAAACTGCTCTTTAGTAAAATTGGCTTTCCAATGCATTCTCAGAAATTCTTTTGGTATAAACGTTTCCTCACTGCCAGTATCCATTTGCATATTCAAATCGAAGTTGTTGATTTTAACCTTTAGTATACTGTCTTTCTTCTTTTGTTCAATTTTTTCTACATTCTTGTTTTTGTTTTTTACCGAAAAGACCTCCATATTGGTTTGGTTTTCTTCAACTCTTTCAACGTTTTTCTTTTTGAATTTGCATACTGCTGGAAAATGGTTCTTTTTAAGCAATTTGTACAAGTTTTCCCAAATGATGGGCATTTTTCCTTTTTTATTTCATGTTCCTGTCTACAATACAAACATTTAAAAAAAATTTTAACATGTAAGTATCGGCGTTTGATCGAAACTGTTTGGTCATTTAAATGTGTGTAAACAAATGACTGATGCTTAATTGAATTGTTAGTGATACATAGCAATACTTAAAACCATTTAACTCTGTGCTAGCAAATGAGTAATGTTGAAATAGAATTTTAAGTGTTTTATAGAAATTATTGAAACCATTTAAACGTGTTGAAACAATAGCTATACTAGTGTGCAAAGAAGGTAGTTCTAATTCATTTAAAAATAAAATTACCTACAAACTAATCTCTTACATATCATATGTATACATTTAAGTATGTGCAAAAAATAATCAATTGTAAATAGAATTATTCATATCATATAGCACTTACTGAAACCATTTAACTGTGTGCAAAAAAACTGAGCTCTGGCTCGTTTAAAAATTTATCAAGAAAATTTATCAACATCAATATATCTAATATATATGTATAAAGAGGATTTGATATTAAATAACATACAAAGATTGATATACAATAAAACCAAACCAAAACAAAACAAATCATATATATATATATATATATATATATAGAGAGAGAGAGAGAGAGGATTCGGCATTAAATAACATACGTATAATGATTAATATGCCATAAAACACAACCCAACAAATCATATATATTTAATATGTACGTATAAAGAGGATTTTGCATTAAATAAACTACACTGGTTGATATGCCAAGAAACAACCAAACCAAATCATATATATTTCATATATATGTATAAAAAGGGTTTGGCATTAAATAACCTACCATGGTTGATATGTTATAAAACCAAACCATACCAAACCAAACCAAACCAAACGAAATCATATATATTTAATATATATGTATATATATATATATACACACACACACACACACACACACATATATATATATATATATATATATATATATATATATATATATATATATATATATAAAAGGTTTAGCATTATATAACCTACAATGGTTGAAATGGCAAAAAACCAAACCAAACCAAACCAAACCAAATCATATATATTTAATATATATGAATAAAAAGAGTTTGGCAATAAATAACCTACAATGGTTAATCTATCATAAAAACCAACCTGACCAAATCCTATATATTTGATATATATGAAAAAAAAATGGGTTTGGCATTAAATAACCTTCGATGGTTGATATGTTATAAAACCCAACCCAACCCAATCATATATATCTAATATATATGTATAAAGAGTATTTGGCATTAAATAACCAACAATGGTTGATATGCCATAAAACCCAGCCCAACTAATCATCCAAGCATCCATTCCTTTGGGCCCAGGCCAAATGTATTTCGTCTATAACATTTCCAAATATGTGAGAAGTTAATTTAAAGCGAAATCTACTCATTGAACATTTCTTAGCAAGTCGACAAGATCACATATTGTTGATAAATTTCGCGTTTGTGCACAGGATCGAAGAAATTGAGTGTGGCTACTTTCGTTAAGTGTCAAAGTTTCCATGATGTGTCCCTGAGTTTTATTAGCTTACCCAGAAAATCTCTTGTCCTTTCAGCAGATCTTGGAATACACCAACTGCATCTCAGAAAATTGGTAAGATCTCCAGAAAAATGATTTCCTTGGGATGACTTTAAAAATCCAACTGGTGGTGATTGGTTTAGGTGGGTTTTATGGCATATCAACCACTGTAAGTTATTCAATGCCAAATCCGGTTTATACATATATATATTAGATATGCATGGTTTGTAAACATAAGTCAACAGTATTAAATGGTTCTAAATATTGCTATGTATCACTAAGAATTCAATTAAACATTAGTCATTTGTTTACACACAGGTAAATGGTCAAACAGTTCTATTTCAAACAATTCAATGTAGCAAAAACCAACAGAGTTAAAAGGTTCTAAATATTACTATGTATCACTAACAGTTCAATTAAACCGTCATTTGTTTACACACAGTTAAATGATCAAACAGTTCTATTTCTAATAATTCAATTTAGCATAAGTTAGTTTAAATGTTAAACTGTTCCATTTGACCCATTCATAGGACCCTATTGGGTGCTGCCACTCCAGACCTGGGAGCGATGGCAATGAAGAGATACTCTGCATTCCCCAAAGCTCCTGCATTAAAGTAGTCTCACCATCAGGTGGTTTAATTTCATTTCCAGGACACTCGTTGGAGTGGTTTTACCTCTCTGCAGAGATGCAGCCGGTGTGTTCTACAGTTCCAGCCGACTGGTCTTAACTGGTGGTGAGGCTTCAGTTCTGAAGCTCTGTGATGTGTGAAGTACTCCTTCAATTCCATTACTCTCAGGTCCTCTCTGACTCGAGTGGTAGTACCTGTTAGGGTCCTATCTAAGTTAAATAGATCTGTTCCAAAATTAATCGTTTTCGATAGGAAAACTTGATGCCTTTAAAGTAGAAGTTATTTTTTTAAAGAATAGTTACTCGAAGATTCATTGCTTACTTATTAATTTTTTTCTAATAGAAATAATCAAGCAAAAATGTATCATGAACGCTATTCTCTAGCTTCTTGACATAAAATAACCCTGGACAGGTTGACATACCATTAAAATCAATCAATCATTTTAAACAAATAAGGATTTCCTTATCACTAAAATATCTATTTGAGTCATAGTTGGGGCCCTAACAGGTACTATCACACCTAATTAGAGTGAAACTGGGAGTAATGGCAACGAAAATGTGACTCATACACTCACTAGGATACTCTAATGTAGTTTTGCGTCTAGAAGATGTGATACAAAGTTTCAGATAAATGAAGTTATTGCAAAATTGTGATTCAGAAGGTTTACTTCGCTAAAAATTTGACCTTGTCTCACATCCTTTCAGGGAGAGTAGATAACGTAGTGGACTGGCGTTAGATGCTGAAATCTCTTTTTCGTACGATGGTAGTTGTCTAATCTCCCATTTATGTTCGATGACCCACACTATGAATTCGGAGAACATTTCTTTTCAAATTATTTCCTTGAAAATACAAGGAAGACACAAAGCCTCAAGTTTTTTGGGGGAGGGGAAGAGAGTGGTCTTGCATTTGCTATGTAATCTAAGAATAATCAACAATCTACTTTTGTGCACATCGTGACTTATTATTTACTCTATACATAATACCCGTCTACATCGGGGAGTGATTCAGTAGATGGAAAATTATGCACACACATTACTAGGCATGGGTGCTAGCCGACGTTTCGTAACCAATTAAATGTTCAATCTATTTTCCCAGTGTCATTAGATCACATGACTTCTTAACCCAATCATAGCTGTATGTTCAGATCACACCTGGGGTCGCCATCTGTCGCTCACACCGAGTGACACTCAGCGGGTTCCCTCCACCTGTTAAAAGTTTCACTCATTTAAATCAACTACACTATAAGTCAATAACAAACCTCACAAATCCATTATATAACACTGTGACATCTACTATTTTTTACAAGGATAGCTTTGGCATTAAATAACCCACGAAGGTTGATATGTCATTAGACAAAGAAACCTAACCAAACATATTTCCTTAGGCGGATGGATTAGGTATATTCATGCAAAGCACTAATTTCTACATCATCATCATGTCGCGCCGCTAGCACGGATATACGTGACCCTCTCTCGCCACTTATCCCTATCATTCATCGCCTCTGGCAGGTCTTCAGGGCTACTAATGATTATGTATTTTTACCAGTCTTCAACAAATTTCTGGCGAGTGGGTCTTCTCCCTGTACAGGAGATGCAATGGGGTTTTTTTCTAGACTTCCGTCGATAGAACATATGACGTATAGTCTTTTCATCAACACCAGAAACGAAAATGGATCAGCTGGAGTTAATATGTTACTGCTTGACCGTTGCTACCATATCGTGTCGCATATTTGTCGCCTTGTGCCCTAAGTCAGCTAAGCTTGGTAAATAACTATCCCTATTAAGAGATATTGGATACCGTTGTTCCTGGCCTCGGCATTTATTCTTGAGGGTTAATGAAAACGGAAATCATGGACTGACGAAATAAAGTCTGCATTTATATAAATAAAGACAAAAAGGAAATTAAACCAACATCTGTAAAAACGAAATATGAGTGGACTTATTTGAAGGTTTCTTTTTTTTACTCTCATTCGATGTGTTTACAAACGTCTCTAACTTTATAAACATCGTAAATAATATCACTTTTTAAACCACGTTGCATTAGATTTACATGACTGGCCAAATAATTTTAATAGCTTCTCTCTCTCTCTCTCTCTCTCTCTCTCTCTCTCTCTCTCCCTCTCTCTCTCTCTCTCTCATTTTGATCAAATATTAATTTATTTAAAAAAAAGTGTCATTTGGTAACTTAGATATGGGGAGAAAGTACGTGGGACACTCCGAAAGTAATGCCTCCTATTTGTTTCCACGGAAATTACATATATTACATCGTACAAAATAGCACTTGTTGGATAGGGAATTTTTTATTTTTTATTTTGATCAAACATGAATTTAAAAAAAGTGTCATTTGATAATTTGTCTGATAGATATAGAGAAAAAATAGGACGAACACTTCGAAAGTAATGTCTCCTATTTATTTTCACGGTGACGTGGGGGGGGGCAAGGGAGGCCCTGTTGTATGCTCGACTGCAACATCGTAGTAAGCAAGATCGAAAACCACTCAAGCAATGACGGTCACTTTCGGACTAATGCCCTGGAGAAAGGTATGAACCCTCCTCTCTCTCCAGCTATTGGTTCAATAGTATCACCTCTGTTCTCCTACAAGGATGGCTTTACAATTAAATAACCCACGAAGGTTAATATAATAAGTAAAAAAACAAAAAAAAATATTGTTGGCCTAGTCGGCTGGAGCTGTAGAATACACTGATTGCATCTCTGCAGAGGAGTAAGACCACCCCAAGAAGTGTCCTGGATATGACACTAAACAATCTGATAGTGAGGCTCCAGTAATGTTGAAGCTGTGGGAAAAGTGGAGTAACTATTTATTGCCATCGCTCCCAGGTCCACTCTGGCCCGGGGTTGTAATACATCATAGGTTTGAATAGAACTAAACTGTGAACTTAAGCTAAACTGAATTGTTTGAAATAGAACTGTTTTAGCATTTAAACTGTGTACTTATGATAAACTGAATTGTTTGAAATAGGACTGTTTTGACATTTAAACGGCGTTGTAAGTGCTAAACTGAATTGTTTGAAACAGAACTGTTTTTACATCAACTGTGTGTAAATAAATGATTGATGTTTAATGGGATTGTTAGTGATACATAGCAATACTTGGAACCATTTAACTTTGTTGACTAAACTGAATAGTTTGAAATAGAACTGTTTTTGATATTTAAACTGTACTGGTGCTGAACTGAATTGTTTGAAATAGAACTGTTTTTACATTTACCTGTGTGTAAACAAAAAACTGTACTTATGCTAAGCTGAATTGTTTGAAATAGAACTGTTTAGGTGTAAAAATGGATTTGGCATTAAAAAACCTGCAATGATTGATATGCCATAAAACCAAACCAAACCTAAAATATTGTATGGCTAGGGTGTCAGACTTTGGTATTAAATAACCCACGTTAGGTATACCAATTTAACGTGGATTATCTAACGTCAACTCCATCCTTGTAGAGGACATTCTGCAAAGAAACAAAACAGATACAAGAAGCAGAATATCCCCATGGCATTGATCAAGTTTTCAGCCACAAGACGCTATTTTTACCACATAGCCACCATCATTAGCTGTGCATTTTTGCCAGTGAACCTGTTAGCCCAGTCGGCTGGGGCTGTAGAATACACTGACTGCATCTCTGCAGAAGAGTAGAACCCCCCCCCTTATGAGTGTCCAAGATATGACACTAAACAATCTGATGGTGAAACAGCAGTCTTGGAAATTAGGAAAATAGGTAGTACTTCTTCATTGCTATTACTCCCAGGTCCACTCTGATCCGGAGTAGTAGCACCTGGTAGGGTTTTATCTATGGGTCAAATAGAACTATTTGAAATTTAAACTGTGTGTAAACAAGTAACTCGTGCTAAATGGAATTGTTAAAAATAGAACTGTTTGATCTTTTAACTGTGTGTGAAAAAGTGACTGATATTTAATTGAATTCTTAGCGATACATAACAATACTTGAAACTATTTAACTGTGTGCAAACAAGTGATTAATATTAAATAGAGTTAGTTGTGTTAAATGAAAATACTTGAAACTATTTAACTGTGTGCCAAAAAATTGTTCTGGCTCATTTAAAAATGTTATCAACAAAATGTGTTTACAAATCTTATATATTTGATATATATGTAGGAAGAGAATTTGGCATTAAATATCCTTCAAAGGTTGATATGCCTTAAAACCAAACCAAACCAAACTAAGAGCCTAAGTACAGAGCTCGTCGGAGTTGTGCCAAAAGTAACCCTTTTCTTTATTTCCCAGGAGAACAATAACACTATTTTTTTACATAACACTGCTGGCTCTGCATCTTTTTCCAGCAATGAAGAAAACTTTTCATGCTGCACTCATAAAAGATATAGATTCGAAAATGAACGCCCTCTTTATTTCCAGGGAAACTCCATTATGTACAGTATTACCGTTAAATAGGTCATGTGTTCAGCTAGAAAATGCTATTTTATCACATTATAAACAACATTGATTAGGCAATTTTGACCGCAATGAACTAGAGCCTGCGTACAGTGCTCGTAGGTGAGTCGCACCGAAAGTAATGCATCCTGTTTGTTTCCGGGAGTACAATAACACTAAGAGGAGATGGTCGTTGTATAATGGTTATCGTCGTTGGAAATGGACCGCTGACTTGAGTTCAAATCCTGGACGAAGCTGTTTGCATTTCACATTATGCAATACCTTTGGTAAAGGTATGAATTTAACTAATCTCATCAGCTATGGATAAATAATAGCGCAGAATGGGCTTTTTAGCTTTGCTATAGTAAACAGTCTATGAGAAAGAAAATTCTGAATTCAAACCTGTTAAACTTTGCTTAAAAATGACCTTGTGTCATAATCTGCTTGTGAGTGGGGGTTGGTAAATATATACAATAGCACAAATAGATAGAGCAAGCGTTCAGGTACCAATTTTTCCAAATAGTCACCAGAATTTGATATACTTTTGCTGGCATATACCTCCAAACATATCTCCAAAGAGTATGTGACGGGTTGTACCAATTGCAAAGAATCATTTTTGCTCTTCCTTCCTTTTCCTTGACTTGTTGCTTTAACAACAGCTTGAAAGCACAGCATGGCCTACTGTTTACTAATTGCTGCGGGTGGGTCGAAAATTCACGCTTTTCCCAAGGGGATCAGAGTGAAGTGAAACACAGATCGCCTCGTCCAGGATTTGAACTCAGATTTTTAAATTCATTTCTGACAACTTTTATATTATTATTATCATTAGTTGAAAAATCACCCATCGATGGAGTTTTAATTCTGTATCAATCGAAGGTTTAAATAATGTCTTTGATCCTCAATTGATAAGCCTATATAGATAGAGATGTCTCATTCAGATTCTTTAGTTTTGTTTTCAGTTCTCTGTGGTTAATATTAGTTTAAATAGCAGATGTTATGATGGTCGTTCGACCGGGATGAACTTTTCATCTAAACAAGTGTATTACAAATTTTGTTGGCTTTGCTTGATTAGCTACAAAGGTCTATCATTGCCTAACGTTATCTGCTATTCTTAAATAGTCATCCACCTTTTAATCTGACCATGGCGGGGACATATTATGTCACTAACACCAGAACCGGGGTAAAGTTAATTTGCCAAATGGTACAGCTGTATGTAGACAACGCCAATTCAGCATATGGTTTATGGTCAAGTAACATTGAATGTACTCATTCTGACAAATCACCCAAGTTAAGTTGTGATTAACACGTTGGTTGGTTGGTTGGTTGGTTTTGTTTTACGGTGTATCAACCCTTTTCAGGTCATTTAACGCCGAATTAAATTTTATACAATTCAGTTTAGTATAAGTATAGTTCATGTTTTCAGTTTAATGTCAAAGCAGTTCTATTTCAAATAATTCAGTTTAGCATAAGTACAAGGTTTAGTTCTATTTGATCCATAGATAGGGCCCTATCAGGTGCTACTATGGGCTAAAGTGGATTTGGAATCGATGGCAATGAAGGGGTACTCTGCATTCCCCAAAGCTCCAGTATTACTGGAACCTCACCATCAGATTAGTTAGTGTCATATCTCGGACGTTCTTTAGTGGGGTCTTACTACTCTGCAGAGGTGCAGTTGGTGTAATCTATAGTCTCAGCCGACGGGGCAAATTAGTTTAGGACTCAGATGGGTGACCATTTATTAACTGTAAGTACTGTAAGTAAGTCTGTTTACTTGACTAAATGCTAAGTAAATTAAATAACAACAAGCAAGTCACTTTGATATATATATATATATATATATATATATATATATATATATATATATATGAAAGTGTTCAAATATGAAAAGAATATTTGTACATTTTCATATCGTCGGATTTATTTCCATTATATATATATATGTATATATATACATATATTGCCCAGTCGGCTGTGGCTGTAGAATACACCGACTGCACCTCTGCAGAGGGATAAGACACTCTCTCATGAGTGTCCAGGATATGATACTAAACAATCTGATTGTGAGGTTCCAATTATGCTGGAGCTTTGGGGAATGCGGAGCACTCCTTCATTGCCATTGCTCCCATGTCCCCTCTGGCTCCGAATGGTAGCACCTGATAGGGCCCTATGTATGGGTTAAATAGAACTAACGGCATACTTATGCTAAACTGAATTGTTTGAATTTGAACTGTTAGATTAAACTGAATAGCTTGAAATAGAAATGTTAATTAAACTGTGTACTCACATCTAAAATGCCTGCATATGCTTACTGAATTATTTGAAATGGAATTGTTTTTGACATTGAAACTTTACTTACACTAAACTGAATTGTTTAATATAGAACTGTTTTGACATTTAACTATGTGTAAACGAAATCTATACTTAAACTAAACTGAATTAGCTGAATTAGAACTGTTTGAATAAACTGAATAGCTTGAAATAGAAATGTTTTTGACAATTAAACAGTGTGCTCATGCTAAATTAAAATATTTGAAATCGAACTATTTGCATAAAAATGGATTTGACTTTAAATAATCCACAAAGGTTGATATGCCATAAAAATCTAACCAACCAACCAACCATTATCCTATATTTATATATATATATAACTAAAATAGGATTACACACTTTCTAATATCTCCAACAATTTAACTGTTAATCATTAGAAAGAAGTCTTCTTACAACGATTATGCCACTCTGCACATGGAACTTTTAGCAACAGGAATAAGAAAGGTTTTATATTGCTTTGCTTGTTAGTAACTGAGCCCTTTAATTTTTGTCGCTAACGTTTGTTTCTTTTTGTATTGTTTCTTATTGTTGATATCACACACACACACACACACACACACACACATTGGATTAAGGTGAGCTTAAAACTATTACTGATTAGGACAATGTATATGCTCAAACGCTTCTTGGATATACATCAGCCCAAAGCCGAATCCCTGCTGTATACCCTCGAGCAGTCAGCAAAGTCAGATAAAACAGAATTTACGTGTTTTAATCAAGATGGTGTTATCTCCACATTAAATGAAAGTTTCTGGAATTTGCTGACCAGTTCATATACTTCGGTAGCAATATCTCATCTACTGAAAGCAATGTCAGCATATGTTTAAGAAAGGCATAGACTGTTATTGACGGGATAATGACCACATACTTTGGTAGCAACATCTTCTCTTCTGTACTTCTGTATAGCTGCACTACCTGAACTTTAACGAAATTCATGGAGGAGAACCTAGATGGCGAGTACACAATAATGTTACGGACAGTTTTGAAGAAATCCGGGAAGCAACACCTTACCAGACAACTGTTGCATGGCCACTTACCTCCCATCTTGCCAACCATCCAAGTAAGACGATCAAGATATGCGTGTTACTGCTGGGGAAACAAGGGCAAACTCATTAATGACGCTCTCTAATGGATTCCAACACATGGACAAACCTGTGTTAGCCGACCAGCAAATATTTGCGTATGTGCGGACACTGGATACCGTGTAGACGACTTGTCAAAATCGATGACCTATAGGGATGGATGATGATATCACGAACATATATACACATATATTTCTTTCAAGCAAGTTTCCTTAAAAATCAACATAATTTTTTGTTATTTGCTATGACTATCACATTTTCTGGTTTTAAAGTAATATTTTTTAGATATTCTTTTTTTGATGGAAAATGCAGCACTACCAAAAATTGGGACGTGTGACAGCGAAAGAGTTAATTGGGAACAGCCTTAATAAACCAAAAGAACGTTTTGATTGAGATCATTACTGACTCATTGCGTGCTTAGTCAAACTAAGTCAAGCATTATTTGTGTATCTGTTGTGAACAGCCTTTTTGAAGAAGAAGAAGAAGAAGAAGAAGAAGAAGAAGAAGAAGAAGAAGAAGAAGAAGAAGAAGAAGAAGAAGAAGAAGAAGAAGAAGAAGAAGAAGAAGAAGAAGAAGAAGAAGAAGAAGAAGAAGAAGAAGAAGAAGAAGAAGAAGAAGAAGAAGAAGAAGAAGAAGAAGAAGAAGAAGAAGAAGAAGAAGAAGAAGAAGAAGAAGAAGAAGAAGAAGAAGAAGAAGAAGAAGAAGAAGAAGAAGAAGAAGAAGAAGAAGAAGAAGAAGAAGAAGAAGAAGAAGAAGAAGAAGAAGAAGAAGAAGAAGAAGAAGAAGAAGAAGAAGAAGAAGAAGAAGAAGAAGAAGAAGAAGAAGAAGAAGAAGAAGAAGAAGAAGAAGAAGAAGAAGAAGAAGAAGAAGAAGAAGAAGAAATTCGGTAGTTCCGAATATTTTTGCCGAGATCGTGAAGGTGATGATAGCCCAGTCGGCTGGGGTTGTAGAATACAGCGACTGCATCTCTGCAAAGGAGTAAGACCCCAACTAACGAGTCTCCGGAATATGACATTAAATAATCTGATGGTGAGGCTCCAGTTATGCTGAAGCTTTGAGGGAATGTAAAGTACCCTTTCATTGCCACCGCTCCCAAGTCCACTCTGGCCCGGAGTGGTAGCACCTGATAGGGTCTTATCTATGTGTCAAATAGAACTGTTTGATATTTAAACTGTGTGCAAACAAATAACTTATGGTAAATGGAATTGTTTGAAATAGAACTGTTTGATCATTTAACTGTATACGTAAACAAATGACTGATGTTTAATAGAATTGTTCGTGACAAATCATATATTTCTAATATATATAACTGATCCATTGGACTAGTGGTTAGAGTATTCGCCAATGGCCTGGTAGACCGGGAGTCAATCCTAGGTCGAGGTTACCAAAGACTCAAAAAATGGTACTTGATACCTCCTTGCTTAACACATTTCATTATAAGGTCGTATCAAGAAAAAAGTGGAGCAATCCAGGGAAAGGAGTATCATCCTCTCCTACACCTCAGTGTAGTACCTATTGAAAAGGGAGCCTTCGGGTCACCTTTGACAACAGTCACCTTTACTTTTACTTTTTATATATGTATAAACCGGATTTAGCATTAAATGACCTACAATACTTGATATGCCATAAAACCAAGTCAAGCCAAATCATATGTATTTAATATATATGTAATAAAAGGATTTGGCATTAAAAAACCTACAAGGGTTGATATGCCATAAAACCAAACCAAACCAAATCAAACCGAAGGTGACGAACCACATTGTTGAACTCCCCTGATACTCTTCGAGTACTACTCACCGGATTTGCTTCTGTGGCTTGAAGAATGGCCTCAGGATCGATGGTTTTAGGTCTACCTGATCTTGCTTGATTGCTGAGGTTCTTGAAACCCAAGCGAAATTTCTTGGACACTTTGGTTGCTGTACTGTGATCAAGAGAGCTTTCAAATTTCCCACAACAATTATTTTTGGTTACTTCCGCGGCGTTATGACCCAGTTTGAACTCATAAAGCATACGTTCCGGAATTAGTCTACATTGCATGTTTATCTGTCTTTCAAATGACACACGGGTTAAAGAAATGCGCAACATGTTTACGCATCAACTACCGCGATACTATTTAACACAGCGAGTACATCTCACGTCTTGAACTGCTTCAGTCATGTGCTATACTCGCTTTAAACTCACATCTGCCAATTGTAAAACTTCTGACCCACTCTTGTGGCTACGATGATACGGAACGCCTTTGCTCATTCTGCCTTTAAAAATGTAAGTCCGACACTCCCAAAAATGAACCTGACGCGATTTTGAAAGAGACAAGTGTTTTAAACTGTTACGTTTTTATAAAGAACAAATATAAATATTGAATGGGAAATGAACTTGTAAGTAGAATAAACAACAGGTTTATTATCTAATGTAGGGCAGAGTTAATCGCTTCAACTAAAACTGTTGCTTAAAATTCAAACTGTGTTAATCTAACTATGTGTCATGGTGTCCTTTTTCTTCTCTCTTCCTTGTGTTCCCACAATGCAACGTCCCAGATAGAAGGTCACTTCTCGACCTTACCGTGCCAAAGAACCAACCCTGGATCTTTTTTTGGCAGAGCCCTAACAGAAACCATATATTAGATGTTATTCATACAAATCCTTTCTTTCTTCGAGATCCGCATGCTGTTACGTCTTGAAGAATAGGCATCTCTTCTAGGGAAGAATAAATAACCAGCTGCTTTTGTGTACACATTTATTTTACTAATTTTATCTAGATTACTGATCAGGTCAGGAGCAGCGGACCTGAGGTGGAAAATTACATCTTATTTCTTCTACTGGTTTCGGGTGACTGATTAACTTGTTCAACTATTTTCCTAGTGTCATCTGATTGCATGACTTCTTAATCTAATCATAGCCATAGATTCAAATGACCACTGATATCACTATACATCTCTCAAATCGAGTGACATTCTAAAGGTATTTTACTAGTTGCTCAACGGTTTTAACTTAATTCGAATGTCACAATATTTGTTAATAATTGATTTGTGGAGGTGTCCGTGGTGTAATGGTTATCGTCGTAGGAAATGGACACGACGATACGAGTTCAAATCCAGGACGAGACTGATTGCATTTCACATAGCACTAATACCCTTGGGAAAGGTATGAATCCAATTATTCTCCCTCCAGCTATGGGTAAATAGTTGGACAGATTAGGTTCTTCAGCCTTGGTGAGGCAACTAGTCTAGGAGAAGGAAAACTCTGAATTCAAACCTGTTAAACTCCGCTTAAAAAATTGACCTTGGTTGGTAAATATGATATGATAATTGATTTCAGAAAATTAAAAACAAATGGATGCCTTTATAACAGCCTGACAATTTCTGGGAATGAGAATATAAAATGCATTTGTAAAACTGATTGCCACAAAATGCCAAAAATTATTGTAAGATCAATTTGACAAAGTGTGCGACACATCCAGATATGATCGACGGACTAACCAGGAAACAATGAATATATTCATAGATTATAATATTCTTTTATGAAAACATGTAATGAATACAGTTCGTTATTATCACTGGATACTCTTGTCGTTGTTCCTATGTGGTCATTTAAGATACTCGATAACTGTCTTAAAGGTTAATAAACATTAAATTTTAAATAATTACTTTATAGATTACATGGTATTAAGAACGTTTTAAAATCATAAAAAACAAATTAAAATCCTAAAAAAAGGGACCACCTTTTCTTTCAGTCACTTCTCTTCAGAGAATTGTCAGTGACAATCGATTTTTTACTTGAGGAAGTAAGCGGAAAGGAAAAGGAAAACCCAGGAGGAGTGAAAAAAAAAAACACATTAAAAAAATTACTGCAAGCTAGCAGAATTGGATGCACAATTCCTGTTTGTATTTTTTTAATAAGTAAAGCTTCCAAAATGGATTGCTACAGTTCATTTGTTGATGTCTTCAGGATGGTAAACCTAGTGGGATTGTATACGCAAGCGCCGGTCTGATTGGCCAATAGATGGCGGTTAATGGCGGAAATTGAAGTATTACTGCTCTGTGTCGTAGTGTTGTTGGAAGTATGTGTTCGGATACTCGAGGGAATATGTTGGTTTATTCTAATCACTAAACGTTGACGAGTGCGGCCCATATAGCAAACATCGCTAATTTTTAAGTAGTTGAGAAGATTTTGTAAAACTATAATATGAAACGAAATTAGTATTCCTTATGTTGTTCCAGTCGTTTCCACCTATGCTCAGCTTATTTACTGCTGCTATCTTTTCCATTTAAATACACATGTGAATACACATTTTTACTTGCATAAAAAACACCACATTCTTTTTCTTGATTTCAATAATAATAATTACTTGCGAAATGCTTGCAAAATTATTTTCTGAAAACCGAAATTACCTTACTTTGCTTCTAAAATAAAATTCATTATTCTTATTGTAACCTCAGTAGCCACACCAAAGTAAAAGAGCCAGTCTGCCCTACTATTTACCAATAATTGGAAGGAGAATAGTTAGATTCGTATTTTTCCCTATATGAAATGCAAACATCCTCCTCCTGGATTCGAACTACAACGATATTTATTACACCACGAGCGCCTCCTTCACGTGATATGTATACTGCCGTAAGCAGAACCCCCCATCTAATTCTATCTTGGGTGGGTGGCACTTTAAATCGTAACATCACAAGGTCGGTCACAGAGTGTTAGATCAGGCGTGTCATGTTACCAGAGAAATTGAACTCTGTCAGTTAGTGCCCCGATAGCCATTGGCTTATAATGTTACGCTATTTTCATGTCATAGTTTTCCTGCTTGTTGATTATTTTCCAGACCAAGCAACGATTACTCTGAGAGATGCAATGGAAATGAATTACCTGGCATGAAACCTTAACAATTCTTTGTTTGGTTTCTTTGTTTCTAATAACATATCAACCTTCCTGGGTTATTTAATGCCAAAGCCTTTCACGTAGAAGAAAACTTTCATAGCTGAAAGGATAAGAGGGTTCATGCCTTTCCTAAGGGTATTAGTCCGAAAGTAAACGTAATAGTGTGACTGGAGGTGCCCGTGGTGTAATGGTTATCGTCGTAGGAAATGGACACGGTGACACGAGTTCAAATCCTGGACGAGACTGATTGCATTTCACATAGCACTAATACCCTTGGGAAAGGTATGAATCCAATTATTCTCCCTCCAGCTATGGGTAAATAGTGAGGCAACTAGTTTAGGAGAAGGAAAACTCTGATTTCAAACCTGTTAAACTCCGCTTAAAAATTGACCTTGTGTCCTATCCTGCTCGAGCAGAGGGGTTGGGTAAATATAAGTGTGACTGGAGTTCGAACTCGATTCCTACGATAATGCAGTCCAGCTCGTTGTCCACTACGCCTCGGGGACTCCTCCTGTATAGTCATTGGATTCAGGGTAAGGTTCTAACTTTCCATTTTCTAATGTAGGTTATGAAAAACACTTTGTACATATCAAAAAAAAAAATATGTATGTAAGTGTGTTTAAAAATCTTGTAAAATTTCGTTTCTTATGATGTCAAAGTCCACCTCGTTAACCATTATACTAATAGGACCCTCACCCCTGGCATCTCGACATAGTTGTGGAATATGAAGAATATGATCAAGTCACTGTAAACTTATTTTAAAAGAAAGTTAAACTAAAAAAAGAACAACTCGTTTTAAATAATAATGTAGCATTGAAGTCAAGCGCTAATTATCTTACCCCGCTTTCACTTAATACACCTGCAGTACAGTCTTCAATACAAACATGGTGTTAGAAAAATTTGAAGATATTCCTTGAGTGTGCATCTGGTTAGTGATTAATTATTTTTGAGCCTATGCCGAAAATAAAACATCATTGCTGATCTTGAGTTCGCTATAAAACTGACAGTTTTATGCTACTTGAATGGGTCTTAAAATATGACAGAGGCGTGTGTTTTCCTGTTTGCTCAAAATATCTAACAACACTTGATTTTATTTGCCATACAACATGGGTAGACGTTTTTCATCCCATGTACCTTGCTCTTAGCGTAATGGTTTGCGTTGTTAGAAAAGGCAATCTTCGATCCGAGTTCAAATCTTAGAGAAGTATATTGACTTTTCACTTCTCATTAATACTTTTCCCGAAAGGGAGGATTCTATTTTTTTCCCAGAAGCTATAGTTAAGTAGTAGGGTAGACTGTGTTCTTTAGTCTTGGTAAACCAACAAGTCTAGGAGAAGGAAAACTCAGAATTCAAACCAGTTGAACTCAGCTTTAGAACTGACCTTGTGTCACACCCTTCTTGCGACAGAGTGGTTGAGTAAATACGCAATGGATAGTGAGCTAGGCAAGTAGATGATTGATTGTTCTGTGCGTTTGGCCTTTTGTCAAACTTAGTCAAGTTCAGTAAATGACTGGAGGCCTTGCGTGGTATAATGGTTAGCCTGCTTGGCTTGTAGACCATTATTTGGTTTGGTTTAGTTTGGTTTTATGGCATATCAACCTTTGTAGTTTATTTAACGCCAAATCCATTTTATGTAAATAATCAGTTCTATTTAAAACAATTCAGTTTAGTATGAGTTTGTCAAAAACATTTCTATTTCAAACAATTCGGTTTATTCAAGCAGTTAAATATAACAATTCAGTTTAATGTAAATACAGTTTTAAGGTCAGAAACAATTCAATTTCAAATAATTCAGTTTAGCATAAGCACGCAGTTTAAATGTAAGTACGGTTTAATTGTCAAAAACATTTCTATTTCAGGCTATTCAATCTAATAAAACAATTCAGTTTAGCATAAGTATGCCGTTAGTTCTATTTAACCCATAGATAGGTCCCTATGAGGTGCTACCACTCCGGGCCAGAGTGGACCTGGGAGCGATGGCAATAAAGGGGTGCTCCGCATTCCCCAAAGCTCCAACATTGCTGGAACCTCACCATCAGACTGTTTAGTGTCATATCCAGGACACTCATTGGGGGCTGTCTTACCCCTCAGCAGAGGTGCAGTCGGTGTATTCTACAGCCCTAGCCGACTGGGCATTAGACCATTATTAGTGATTTGATATTCTGTGAGTGTTATAAACTTTTGGCCTTGTTCCAAAGTAGGCTAAGCTAAGTTAATAGATACTATACTCTCGTTTGCAGTCAAATTCGTTCAAGTGAAAGGTGTATACATGTTGAGAAGTAACCATTTTTCTCTTGAAACCTGCTTCCTGTTGTGGAAGGAGTGATTAACCAATAAAAAATCATCGAACGTGTCAAAAAACTGTTCTGGTTTATTCGGTTTAACTGTTTCGTGTTGTTATTCTTCAACTGCGCACCTGTCATCGGGATATAGAATACGATTATTGGAATCCCCTGCTGAGGAGTAAGATTCCTCTTCCTCACCAAAAGAGAGTATAACACTAAGCTACATCTGATAGTGAGGCATTTGTCCTGGAGATCTGGGAAATGAGGAGTACTCCTTCGTTATTATTTCTCTCATGTTCATTGTGATCGAGAGTGCTTGTGTCTATTAGGGTCCCATCTATAGATCAAATAAATCTGTTTTAAAATTTCTCGTGTTCGATAGGAATTGGTTTGGTTTAGTTTGGTTTGTTAGGTTTTATGGCATATCAACCCTTATAGGTTATTTAACGCCAAATCCATTTTTATGTAAATGATCAGTTCTATTTCAAACAATTCAGTTTAGCATGAGTACACAGTTCAATTATCAAAAACATTTCTACTTCAAACTATTCAAGCAGTTGTATATAACAATTAAGTTTAGTGTAATTACAGTTTCAATGTCAAAAACAGTTCAATTTCAAATAATTCAGTTTAGCATTAGCACGCAGTTTAAATGTAAGTACGATTTAATTGTCAAAAACATTTCTATTTCAAGCTATTCAGTTTAATCAAACAATTCAGTTTAACATAAGTATGCCGTTAGTTCTATTTAACCCATAGATAGGGTCCTATCAGGTGCTACCACGCCGGGCCAGAGCGGACCTGGGAGCAATGGCAATGAAGGGGTGCTCCGTATTCTCCAAAGCTCCAGCATCACTGGGACCTCACCTTCAGACTGTTTAGTGTCATATCCAGGACACTCATTGGCTTGTATACCATTATTTCATTTCAGAGGTGTATTCTACAGCCCCAGCCGACTGGGCAATCGATAGGAATTGATTTCATACTTGATTTCATATAATTGTTGATATTTGTATCAAGAATGGTTATATGAAGCTACAATTGTTCACTAAGGTTAATCATTACTTATTTGAAACGAAATAATTATCAATAAATAGATTAAAGTTGGGTAGAGGATGAGATCATAGCAACGTCCAAATGGTTATTTAAATGTGTTGAAATTATATTCACAACAGCAATTTTAGAAAGGAAACCGAAATTTGTCGCTTCAAGTCCCAAATCATATTCATATATTGATAGACTCACCGAGGAATATACGATTGCAGCCACACCTCACCAGGGATGGTGCTGCGGTTTTCGTTGCATGAAGTTTGCAGTAGAAAGAAATTGCTAACCCCACACTCCGCCTTCTGGTTTGTAATTTAGTTTTCCTTCAAGACCGGTTGCCTTATTAAATACAAAGAGCACAGTTTATCCAACTATTTACTGATAGCTGAGAGAAGAGGAAGAGAGGGATTCATGCCTTTTCCCAATGGAATTAGCGAAAAGAGAAACGGAAATAGTCCATTTCCTATGACGATGACCGTTACGCTACGTCTCACAGATTTGAACAGTGGAATTTTTGGAAAATATTGCTATATACTACAGAGGAGAAAGACGACGACACTTATTTATAAAAATATAAAATCATTTTTTTCGAAAAGCACGAAATCCATGCGTGGAGAGAGAGAGAGAGAGAGAGAGAGAGAGAGAGAGAGAGAGAGAGAGAGTCGGACAGCTATTCTTGACTCCAGGTTGGGACAGACAAAATCATATTTACACCACGTCGAGATAGATATATATTCAGAGCCTAATTTAGTACTTCTTTGACGGGGATGATCAAGGCTATATCTCAACGCGAGGTCACTGACCCTTAGGGTTGGTGCCAAGGCGGCTTTTGCTCTGACTGTCCGCTTCTCCTGAATGACCACCTGTCCTCTGGGAGTTGAAACTTTTGTTATTATATATTCCTCGGACGCCCACACATTTTCTTCCAGCTATTTCACGTGATTCATTTCCGATCTCCCCTTGTTTACACATGTGCATATTCTGCTAACGAAATCTCAAACTGACGGGTATGTGAAAGGTCAATATGTAACAATATTAATTTCTATTATTGTAACTGCAGCTAGACAATAAATAATCATCTCTCCCAGAGGATGGGCGGGGTGCCTTGTAGAGAGGTGCACGACAGACTCAGAAACCCATTTTCGACCTCTCTTGCTTCTGTTTTTTTTTTTTTAAACAGGAGAGATATGTCTCGAACTCAGAGAGCGAACGGTAAAGCTATTTGGCTATTTGAAGTTCTCTCATCAAGTAAGCTGTTTTCAATTTTTGTAGCTACTTCTATATATAGCTTGTCCATGGAACAGAATGCATATATTTTAAGCCATTGAGATACGTTTGTATATTATTTTTTCTAAATACAATTGATATTCATATCATGTATATTAAAGGTTTAATGTTCGTGAATGAGGGTGCTTATGGCGTAATAGTTATTACTGTAAGAAATGGCAATCAGCGTTAAAGTCCTGAACGAATCTGTTTGCATTTCACACAGCACTAATACTCTTGGAAAAGGCATGAATCCAACTATTCTCTCACGATCTATGAGTAAATGGTGAGTTTGAGATTATTAACCTTGGTATGGAGCTGTAGAATACACCGACTGCACCTCTGCAGAGGAGTAAGACGCCCCCAATGAGTGTCCTGGATATGACACTAAACAATCTGATGGTGAGGTTCCAGTGATGCTGGGGCTTGGGGGAATGCGGAGCACCCCTTGATTGCCACTCTGGCCCGGCGTAGTAGCACCTGATTGGGCCCTATCAATGGGTTAAATAGAACTAACGGCATACTTATGCTAAACTGAATTGTTTGACGAAACTGAATAGCGTGAAATAGAAATATTTTTGACAATTAAACTGTACTTACATTTAAACTGAGTGCTTATGGTAAACTGAATTGCTTGAAATGGAACTGTTTTTGACATTGAAACTGTACTCATACTAAACTGAATTATTTAATGTAGAACTATTTAGACATTTAACTGTGTAAACAAAATCTGTACTTATACTAAAGTTAATGAGCTGAATTAGAACTGTTTGACGAAGCTGAATAACTTGAAATAGAAATTTTTTTGACTTTAAACTTTGTACTCATGCTAAACTGAATTGTTTGAAGTAGAATTGATTATTTCCTCGAATTCAAGTCGAATACGATTGAGAAGCGGGGCATGAGAATTTTTTTGCAGCCATGGCAGTAATATCTAAGCCTCTGTAATTCTTTGTGATTGAGGATGGAAAGGATGCGGTCTTTGGTTCTTTTCTCTTTTGTGCTTTTTTTTATACATGGCGTTACATTTGTTCAATCGGCTGGGGCTGTAGAATACATTGATTGCACTTCTGGAGAAGGGTAAGACCCCCCCCAAGAGTGTTCTGGATGTGACACTAACCAATCTGTTGGCGAAGTTCCTGTATTGCTAGAGCTTTGAGGAATGCGGAGCACCCCTTCTTTGTCATCGCTCCGAGGTCCACTCTGATTCGGAGTGGTAGCACCTGATAGGGCCCTATCTATGGTTCAAATAGAACTAAACTTTGTACTAATGCTAAACTGAATTACTTGAAATAGAACTGTTTTGACATTTAAACTGCGTACTAATGCTAAACTGAATTATCTAAAATAAAACTGTTTTTACATTTAACTCTGAGTATTACCCAGTCGGTTGGGGCAGCAGACTGCAACGAGCGTCCTGGATATGACATTAAACAATCTGGTGAGGTTCCAGAGATGCTAAAGTATTGGGGGATGAAGAGTATCCTTTCGTTGCCATCGCTCCCAGGTCCTGATAGGGCCCTATCTATGGGTCAAACTAAACTGTGTATTTATGCTACACTGAATTGTTTGAAATAGAACTGTTTTTGACATTGAAACTGTACTACGCTAAACTGAATTGTTCGAAATAGAACTGTCTTGACATTTAACTGTGTGTATACAGAATTTACACTTATACTAAACTAAATTGTTTGAATAAGAACTGTTTGACTAAACTGAATAACTTGAAATAGAAATGTTTTTGCCGATTAAACTGTGTACTTATATTAAACTGAATTGTTTGAAATAGAACTGTTTATTTGTATAAGATTAATTTGGCATTAAATTACCTAAAAAGGTTAATATGCTATAAAACCCAAACAAACAAACAAACAAACGGCGTTACATAATCAAAGTATGTCCTCAAATTTTCTTATGTTCCATACTTCGTCGGGTATTTCGTTGAGACCTCCATCTTTTCTGCTTTTAAATAAATAAAAAAAACATGTTATAGTAATTAGAAAATGTATTTCTCCCAGAATGTAACGATAAATTGCAATATATTTCCGACTGAAAGTTCTCTATTACTGATACAAAGAAATTAATTCAATTGAGTACTGGAGTTCTAGAAAATGAGGAGTACCTCTTCATTGCTATTACTTCTCGGTATACTCTGACCTGAAGTGATTTTATCTTCAGGGAAAATTAGGTATGTTTTGAAAATCATTAATATTGGATAAGAGTACTTAAAACCATATACGTATTTACCAACCTCTCTGCGCGTATACGATGTGGAGTTTAACAGGTTTGAATTCAGAGTTTTCTTTTCACAGTCTTTTCATAAACTGGTCGCCTTGGTAAGGCAACCAATCTATGAAAACTAACCCAGTCTACCCTACTATTTACTCTTAGCTGGAGCGAGAATAACTGGATTCATACCTTTTCCTGGGGTATTAGTGTTATATGAAATACAATCAACTTCGTCCAGGAATTGAACTCGTGTCACCGTGGCAATCTTCTACGAGGATAGCCCTTACACCTCAGGGCACCCCCCAAACTATGTCATCATCCTCATCATGTCGTGCCGCCAGCACGGCTATCCCTGACCCTCTCTCGTCACTTTTCCTTATCGTTCATCACCTCTGGCAGGTCTTTAGGGCTACATCCCGTATCCACACAGAGCTGCTGATGTATGTTCGAGCTGGTCGTCCTGCTTTTGCTCGGCCATATGTGGGGGTCCATTGGAGTACATCACTTATGAGCTTGCCCCTGCTTCTCCAGCAGTGTCCTGCATGTCTGGTTCGTCTAACTTGGATAGTTTTCGTGATGGGAGGCAGGTGTCCGTATAGTTGGTGCCTTGTGGGGTGTTGCTGCCAGGACTTGTTCAACATTGCTCGCAACATTCTTGTGTAATTGCCGTCTAGCTTCTTCTCTAGCCGTTTTGTTAGCGTTCGAGTAGTGAATCCATGTTTTCCATTTCTAAACTATGTAACTGTGTACAAATAAATAGTTGTTACTTTATAAAAAAAAGTTATTTGAAACTATAATTGTGCATGAATTATTAGTTTTAAATTGTGATACTAGAAACCATACAACCTTATCGAAAGGACTTAGAATACGCCGAGTGCACCCTCAGCAGATGGGGTTAGACACCTCCCAAAACATGTCTTGGGTATGGCATTAAACTACATCTGGTGATGAGGCTCCAGTTCTGGAGAACTAGGGAGTGTGGGGTACCTCATCATTGCCATTACTCAAGCGTCCACTTTGACACAGAGTGCTTCTCCTCTTTTAAGATCCTATGTACGGATCAAATATATTTATTCGAAAGTTATTTGTATTTGATAGAAATACCTGATACCGAACAATAGTGTGTACATTGTTTTTATTTAATTTTGTTTGTCTTTTTTGTTGTTTTAAATAGCATATCCACCTTCTTGGATTATTTAATGCCAACTCTACCCTTCTTGAAGAAAAATAGTGGTACTATTTAACCCATAACTGGGAGGATGAGTGGGTTCATACCTTTCCCAAGGGCATTTGTCCGAAAGTGAACGTAATAGCGCAACTGGAGTTCGAACTCGCTTATTACGATTCCGCAGTCCAGCGTTTTAACCATTACGTCACGAGGACTTTTCTCAGGAGTATTTGACATCATATTAATGTGTATAAAAACTTTTAAGAAACACCTACATAAAAAGGTAAGTATAAATGAACAATGAACACAATTCCCTAACCTCAAGGCAGAAAATGATCCCAGATGAGTTGACATGCCACTAAAATCAACCAATCAATAAATCAATCATTTGAAGCCATATTAGTATTAGATAAGAATACTTGTTATATAACAATGTAAATAAATGATTTTAGACAATTAAGTGCAATGGAACATTGAAAATATAGTTAGGATTATTATCAAACATTTAGAAATTAATCAAATTTCGGCATTAAATAACCCGCAAGGAATTGAACAAATAAACCAAACAATAAATTTCAGTTTTGGATTAACTTCTATTCAAATTATTAATTTACAAATTTCCACTGACAAATCAGAACATGCCACGCACCATGATTAGCAACAGCCTATATCTACGTGTAATCTGAGTCACCACTGAAGTTCTGGCTTGCACCTACTAAGGTTTTCCTCACTATCGAAGACAAAAGAGATCTCTCAAATATTTATGAGGTGATAATTAAACATCAGAGCCGTGGAATACGATACGAAGAGATTTTTAACGAGCTCAAGATATCTATCAATAAAGGTACACTAATCATTTGAAAATGTACGGACAATGGGAACTTCTGGTGCATGCATATTGCAGTAAAGATTAAACGGTGGAAGAAAATTTCTACAAGAAGCTTACCTCAAATGATTTCAAACATCTGACTCCATATTAGAGTGATGGTGCTTGGGAGGATATTTAATTGCATTCCCATTCAGGAGAGTTTAATATAAGTTGGTTGGTTGGTTGGATTTTATGGCATATCAACCTTTGTAGGTTATTTAACGCCAAATCCATTTTTATACAAATAGTCAGTTCTATTTCAAAAATCAGTTTAGAATGGATACAGTTTATATGTCAAAAACATTTCTATTTCAAGTTATTCAGTTTATTCAAACAGTTCTAATTCACCCAATTCAGTTTAGTATTAGCGCAAATTTAGTTTACACATAGTTAAATGTCAGAAACAGTTCTATATTAAACAATTCAGTTTAGTGTAAGTACAGTTTCAATGTCAAAAACAGTTCCATTTCAAACAATTCAGTTTAGCATAAGCACTCAGTTTAAATGTAAGTACAGTTTAATTGTGAAAAACATTTCTATTTCAAGCTATTCAGTTTAGTCAAACAGTTCTAATTGAAACAATTCACTTTAGCATAAGTATTTAGTTAGTTCTATTTAATCCATTGATAGGGGCCCTATCAGGTGCTACCATTCCGGACCAGAGTGGACTTGGGAGCAATGGCAATGAAGGGGGGCCCCACATCCCTCAAAGCTTTAGCATCACTGGAGCCTCACCATCAGATTATTTAGTGTCATACCCAGGACACTCATTGGGTGGGGGGTCTTACCTCTTTGCAGAGGTGAAGTCGGCGTATTCTACAGCCCCAGCCGACTGGGCAAAGTTTAATATTAGCATTTGTATATCCAGTCACGCACTAACACTGAATAAACGGAAAGAAAGACATAAGCCAATTTATTCATGTAGTGACATTTAATATTTACATGATATACATACAAGAAGTATTGACAAGAATACATAAACGTTTACCAATAGATAAAATGTGCACATATTGTTCTGTTAACAAGAAGCCAATGAAGAGGATACAAAAACAGTAAAAGTCTTACTTGTCCTCAATGGTGTAACAAAGAGAGCTTTACTTTTCAACGGCGAAGCCAGCGTTGGAGACAGCGTGCAGAGATAAAAAGGCACGTCTTAACTGTCCAAAGAACGTGGACGAAAGTGAACGAGAAATTATTCTCGGAATCTCATGACACAACGAGGCGTGCAAAAGACTCCCCTAATCCAAGAGAGAAAATTCTATTTTTATTTCCCAACGATATCAAATAATTGATACGCCATTAACTATTGAAAATTGTTAATATGTATCAAAAACCAATGCGTGCAACTAATTATTGTATTAGTCAATACATATACCGGGTGGAGGTGCCCGTGGTGTAATGGTTATCATCGTAGGAAATGGACACAGCGACACGAGTTCAAATCCTGGACGGGGCTGATTGCATTTCACATAGCACTAATACTCTTGGGAAAGGTATGAATCCAATAATTCTCTCTCCAGCTATGGGTAAATAGTAGGGCAGACTGATTTCTTCAGCCTTGGTGAGGCAACTAGTCTAGGAGAAGGAAAACTCTGACTTCAAACCTGTTAAACTTCGCTTAAAAATTGACCTTGTGTCATATCCTGCCCGAGCGGAGGGGTTGGTAAATATGCATATACAGGGTGTTTTTAACAAGTTGATATCATTTGAAATGTACAGTATATTGCAGAAACATTGATATCATTTCGTAATCAAATAACTTGACTGATTCTCGTTCAAATGATCTCAAATTTGAACAGCAAGTGTAGAGACAACGCAAAACTCTGTGTTTAATGTTTTATGTTTGTTTTTTCTTTTCAGCTATATATGCTGGGAACAACACGAGAAGGCTATGAGCTATCTGTAACATATCCTGGCAGGAACACCTCACGAAACAGCAACTGTACGGCCAATTACCTCCTATCTCAAAAACCATCCAAGTAAGACAAACAAGACATGCGGGACACTGCTGGAGAAGCAAGTGACGAACTCATAAGTAATATTCTTCTATGAACCCCTACACATGGACGTGCCAGGGTTGGCCGACTTGCAAGAACTTATTTATATAAGTTCTGTTCGGGCACAGGATGAAGTTTAGAGAACCTACCGGGAGCGATGGATGATAGAGATGGATGGATAGAGAGAGAGAGAGAGAGAGAGAGAGAGAGAGAGAGAGAAAGAAAGAGAGAGAGAGAGTCAGGGAAATCCGTGCTGTCAGCCCGACTTGATGATAATGATGATGATAGAGATATCATTCATTCTAAAAGGTATTAAACAAAGTTAAGTTGTTTGTACAGATGCAGTTAAAATTTGCAATCATTTGAACAAAAATTAGTCAAGTTATTTGATTACGAAATAAAATCAATTTTTTCCGAAATAATTTAGGCAAACTTTTCTTTATCTTTATACATAAGTTAGTTAGCCGATCATAGTCGAGGGTCTCCCGAAGACTCTTTTTTCAATCGCTACTACACTGAGGTGTAGGGGAGGTTGCTTCCCTTTCTTTGGATTACACCACTTACCCTTGATCCGTACCTCATAACGTTGAGTGTTAAGCAGGGAGGCATCAATTACAATTTTTTTTATCTTTGATATGACTAGACTGGGGTTGAACCCTGGTCTATTGGACTATTGGCAAACACTAACCGTTATGCCAATGGGCCAGTCTGAGAAAGGCGGGCAACCCCAGGCAATTTTTTCAATTGCTACTATACTGAGGTGTAGGGAAGGGCACTACTCTTTTCCTTGGATTGCTCCATTTACCTTTGATCCCTACCTTATAATGCTAAGTGGTAAGCAAAGAAGCATCAAGTACTATTTTTTGAATCTTTGATAGGACACGACCTAGGATTGAACCCCAATCTCTCGGACCATTGGTGAATGCTCTTGTTGAATAGCCATAATGGATCAACAATACTTGTTTATAAAAATATTTACTTCGAGTTTCTTTACAAAAGGTTCGAAACGCTGCAAGAAATAATGAGACAAGAGGACGGATGATTCGGACAAAGACTGTTGTGATTCCATATTCAGAGGCCCCCCTTAGTACTTCTTTGACAGGACTGATCAGAGCATTTCTCAACGTGAGGCCACTGGTTCCCAGGGCTGTGCCCAAGGCAGCTTCTGCTCTGACTGCTTGCTTCTCCAGACTGACTGTCTGTCCTGTTAGGAGTTGGAAATGTGCGCTGATATGATATTCATAATTCCTACACGTTTTTCTTCAGGTTCCCAATTCACGTGATTTGTTTCTGATTTTGTTTTTCAGTTGGGGTGCCCCTGGTGTAATGGTTATCGTCGTAGGAAATGGACACGGCGACACGAGTTCAAAGCCTGGACGAGACTGATTGCATTTCACATAGCACTAATACCCTTGGGAAAGGTATGAATCCAATTATTCTCCCTCCAGCTATGGGTAAATAGTAGGACAGACTAGTTTCTTCAGCCTTGGTGAGGCAACTAGTCTAGGAGAAGGAAATCTCTGACTTCAAACCTGTTAAACTCCGCTTAAAAATTGACTTTGTGTCATATCCTGCCCGAGTGGAGGGGTTGGTAAATAGGATTTGTTTCTGCTGTCCCCTTGTTTACACAAGTTCACCATGTTCAGAAATACACAACTAACATGCTGTCAAAGGTCAACAAGCAACACTCTAACCATTATGCCAATTGTACATCTTAATTCAAATCCTGGACGAAGCGAATGGCGTTGGCTGACTGGCTGGTTTTACATCACATCAGCCCTTGTCGAGTTATTTCATACCAAAGTCAATTTAATTATTATAAAAAAGTAAAGTTGGTGACCTTAGTCAAAGGCGACTCGAAGGCTCCCTTTTCAATAGCTACTACACTGAGCTGTAGGGGAGGGCACTACTTCTTCCCCTGGATTGCCCTGCTTTACCCTTGATACCATATTATATTTATCAACCCCTCCGCTCGGGCGGGATATGACACAAGGTCAATTTTTAAGGTCCGTAGACTTTGAAAAAAGCTATCTGTTTTTTCTTTTGATACTTTAAATGTACACAATTCATTTCGTAACAGTTACAGTACACATCTTTACAGCACATTACAAAATGCTGAGCTAAAGAACCTCCTAGATCCACGGCCATGATCAAATAGTTCAGTCAAGAAACTACTGCTACTATTTCTTTTTATAGATCGGCTATCAATGACTGAGTATATATCAATTTTGTTGTGTTCTTTTTGCTTGTCATTTATGTTGATTTGCTTATTTTAAGTTACTTTACTTGAACTGGAGGGGAAGTGTCTCGAATTCTAACGTTCATTTCTACTTTTTCTTTTTAAAAAAGATTATATTACATTTTAAATAGTAGTTGTGGCAGTAAAGGTAATAATAATAATTATAATAATAATAATACAGATCACCTAATCTCGGCTAGAAGACCAGACCTTGTAGTAATCAACAAATAAGAAAAAAAATGAGAAATTGCAAAATTGTAGACTTTAAAACTGAAAGAAATTGAAAAGAAGGATGAGATGTTTCCGATTATCGTAAGATCAGCGTTGATCTAACGACACTCGATAACATTTTTTTAAAGTCCTGATGATGGTTTTTTAAAACTGAAACGCTAAAACGTCGAGACTTTCTTTCATATTAAATTCTTTACTTTGGATTATTTGGTTTTTCAATTTTTCTCCACACGCACACTCACACACACACACACACACACACACATATATATATATATAAGGACAATAAATAAATAGAAGGTTTATTGATCAAGTAAAGAATAAAATCATTACTCATAGATTGAATGAAATAAAATGAGACTGTTGGACTTATATTCACAACTAAAGTTACAAATTCTAATTTGTATTACAACATTCGCTTATTAGCATAAAAAATAAAGACTTGAATATGACCCAGTGAATAGGGGGCACAACTAAACCCCAATAAACCCACCCGTCTCGAAATGTATATGCGTATATATTTAGATATTTATATATGTATGCGTATATATATATATATATATATATATATATATATATATATATAGGCGCATATCACCTGAAGCCATAGGAAGCAGCATGGTGGATATGAATTAAGGTGGATGAATCCCAAGTTAGTTCAACTGTGCACTTTACCAGATGCTGAGCAGAAGAACCTCCTAGGTCCATGGCCATGATCAAATAGTTCAGGAAGAAACTACTGATACTCATTCTATAAGGGTGGCATCTATTGATTAGAAAAAACAACTAACTAAAGTTTTCCATGACTCTAATACAAACTGTTGGTCCAAATCACATCACCCTTCACGAGGGTAAACAAGTGATTGGAGCTCTAGACCCAGAGTTCGAAAAAATCAACAAAAGACCTCAAACCAAAAGCAAAATTATTTAGATGCAAAAGTATTGTTGACAAAATATTTAATGTTAGGACTTTAAATACAGTAAACCTGTAACCCGAGCTAACAGCGTCTGCAGCCGAGCATAATATAGACATATGCATACAAGAACGTAGATACTACCTTAGCGAACTGTAAATAAAATACCACAATACTGGTAAAGGATTGACAGATGTTTTACCATCTGCTTGGAAAAACTCCGTCAATGTCATCATAGGGGATGTAGGATTGCTTCCTATTCTTTATGCCTTAAAATCACAAAATAACATAGAGAGAATCCAATTGAGAATTGTATGTGCTACATTTAATAGCAAACCCTGCACAACAATCATTTTCTACAACGGACATAATCGCCTTCTACAACGAGTTATCTCCCCCTGTCCGTCACATTACCAAACACAACGCTTTCATCTTGCGTGGAGACATGAATGCTCAAATAGATAAAGACGAAAATGATAAATTCTGTTTTTACAACTCGTCTAACAAAAACGGGGAATAACTAGAAAATTTTTCACTCGAGAACAGACCAGCATATCTAAATAGTAAATTCCCCCCCCCAAAAAAAAGGAAATGAAAAATATCAACCTACATCTATCCAAATAACACAAGCATACTTTTCTTTTGAAGTAGTATCTTCTGATTACAGAATCGTCTCTGCAAAGATTCGCCTGAGTCTACGTAGAAATAAGACACAAACAGGTAAAGCTTCCAAATATTACTGGTTCTAACTCATCAATAGTGATAATAGAATTAATTATTGTTATGGGGACATATCCTACCATACCCCAAAGATGGACTCGTCCAACCAAAAGATATTCTCCGAGCTAAGCTCGCTCGGGTTAGACAACTTCTCGTTCCTTATGAGACATTTGATAGACGGACTGCAAGCCGAGCACGGCTAATACTTCCTTTGTATGACTTCCTTTTTCTGCTAGTACAATAACGTTTACCTATTACCCGTTGTTTGAGTTGTTCTTCCATCGGTCTTATCTGAAGACCATAACAATTATATGGTTTGGTTTGGTTTCTTTGTTTAATAGCATATCAACCTTTGTAGGTTATTTAATACCAAAGCCATTCTCCTAGAAGAATAGTAGTGGTACTATTTAACCCATAGCTGGGAGGATAAGGGGGTTCATACCTTTCCCAAGGGTATTTGCCCGAAAGTGAACGTAATAGTACGACTGGAGTACGAACTCGCTTATAACGATTCCGCAGTCCATCGCTTTCACCATTACACCACGAGGACACCTCGTCATTATATGGTAACTGTGGGAAACAAGTTTGATGCTCCTCAGGAAACACGTGAAAGACATTTTCCGGATAACGAATATAAAAACTTTGTTACTGCCCATATGGAAGAAGCTGCCGAATACATTCCAACCAAACCAAGAGCCAAATTTTGAGTTCTATGGGTGGCAATAGTAATAAGGAAAAAAACGAGATAATACGAAAATAGCATCCATAAAAAATGAAATCCAATTAATGCTAATAATCAGGCATTTAAGAAAGTCCATAGAGAACTAGCTAATACATTCCAAAACGATCAACTTAAATACATTTAAGGCCAAATCAATAAAATCAGAAAGACAGACAATCACGATTGGCATGGCAGACACTAAATGAAGTAATTAGAAGAAAAGCACCTTGAGAGCAAAACTAAAAGCTGCCAGTCAAGAAGAAAGAAATCAAATGTGGAAAGAACATTTCAAGAATCTGCTTGGAAACTTCCCTAAAATCATTGATAAACCTATCAAAAAATTATAAATGGCTAACAAGACATCAAATTAGAGCAGTTTATAGAGGAAGAACTTGTAGGGTTTACAAAAATTAAAAGCAGAAAAGCTGCAGGCTTCGACGAAATACCCCATGAAGTTTGGAAGACAAGAAAATTTGATGATATATCTCTTTGATTATGCAACACTAACTATAAACAAAATACAATAGAGAAATGGACAAAGGCTGTATTCTCCCCTTCTCCAAGAAAGGTTACATCGGAATTACTAAGAACTACAGAGACATAACTCTTAGTACTATAGCTTCTAAAGTTTATAATGCTCTGCTTCTGATCCGTATCGAACCTAAAATCAGAACGGTTTTCGGAGAAATCGATCCACAACCTCACAGATTTTGTCCAATTGGCTGGGGCTGTAGAATACACCGACTGCACTTCTGCAGTGGGGTAAGACAACCCAACGAGTGTCCTGTATATGACACTAAACAATCTTATGGGGAGCTTCCAGGGATGCTGGAGCTTTGGGGAATACGGAGCATCCCTTCATTACCCGGGGTGGTAGTACCTGATAGGGTCGAATAGAACTAGACTGCGTACTTATGCTAAACTGATTAGCTTGAAATTGAACTGTTTCCATATTCAACTATGTAAACAAAAATTATACTTAACGAAATTGTTTGAATTAGAACGGTTTGACTAAACTGAAAAGCTTGAAATAGAAATGTTTTTGACAATTATCCTGTGTACTTACGCTAAACTGAATTGTTTGAAATGGAACTGTTTTTGTATGAAAATGGATTTGACATTAAATAACCTGCAAAGGTTGATATGCCATAAAACACAAACAAACATTCAAACAAACTTTTTTTGACTTTACGTCGAATCATTGAAGGAGTATGTGTAAAAAATTTCAAGACAACACTAGTTAGTAGATTTCTCCAAGATATTTGATTCCATAAGCAGAAGGAAGATGGAGCAAATACTACTTGCATACGGTCTTCCCTATGAAAGTGTTACAGCTATAATGATACCCTATAAAAACACGAAAGCAAATATGGTGCTTACGTGTCTCCTTGCAAGACTCCAGCAACCATGTCAAAGAAGCACAATATTTGCTGATAATCTACCTAGACTACGTATTTTGAACGTTGATAGTGAAATGGCTATACACTAAAAAAAAAAAAAAAAGCAAGAAGCTAAGGGTATCTCGCAGAAATTATTATAGACGCAGACTATGCAGAAAATCTTGTGTTTCTTGCAAACACACCTGCCCAAGCTGAATCCGTACTGCATAGCCTGGAGCAAGCAGCAAGGAGCATTGGCTTCAAGGTGAACGCTAATAAGACTGAGTTCACGTGTTTTAAACGACAATGAGAGCCATCACTCTGTATTTACATACATCGGTGGCAATGTCTCATCTACTGAAAGTAATGCCAACATACACCTTGCGAAGACGAGAACTGCTATTGACAGGTTATCGATCATATGGAAGTCTACTTAATCCGATTAAACAAAACGGGATTATTTCAAAGCTGTGGTTATATCTATACTATTGTATGGATGCACCACATGAACCCTAACAAAACGCACGGAGAAAAACGCTTGATGGAAACTATACAAGAATACTAAATGCTGTTTTGAACAAATCCCGGAAGCAGTACCCTACCGAAATAGTAAATGTACGGCTACTTACCTCCCATCTTACCCCCCCCCATCCAAGTAAGACGAACAGGACTTGCGAGACACTGTTGGAGAAGTAAGGACGAACACATAAGCGACGTTCTTCTATGGAACCCTAAACATGAAGTGTCAGTATTGGCCGACTTGTAAGAGCTTACATCAGCTCCGTGCAGACAATGAATCTAGTTGGAGCATCTGCAGGATGATAGGGATGGATGGAGAGAGAGAGAGAGCGCGGGAAATCCGTGCCGTCAGTGCGACTTGATGATGATGATGATGATGATATCATGAATATACTAATGTTAATATTGGATCTTGGTGAATGGGGGACTCGACTAAATATCTTTCTACTATCAACAACTTCTTACGTTTCATTCTCCACGAGGTTTGACATCATACTCAACAATGAATAAATAATACCTCACCCTTTTTAAGCGTTGATATCCCCACCCAGCATTTATTTTAATCTTGACAAAATTTCTTTTTCTAGGTTTTTGCTGACGATTCCATTCAGTAAAAAAATATCTGCTTCGTCTCTGCCACACACATACCGAACCTTCACCCAAACGACTTATTTTCTTGACATAGGGTCGTTCGAGCACCTATAACATGACCCCCTAGTGGTGTTAATTGTCAGTAGAAGTAGTGTCTGGGGTAATAAAATACGCGTTTGGATAACGGCGTACCATCAACGCGGTCAATCGTCAAAATTTGCGGTTGCCCCACCAACGTCTCTTCCAGTCAGCTTTTGTTGTCGTCATGGCTGCTTTTTTTTTCTATTTTTTCTTATCCTTCTCCGTTTTTTTTCTTTATAAACAAAATTCTTGTAATAAAAACAAACAAAAAACAAAACTATTTAACACTTATGGACTCACGATGTTTATTCACAAACAGCAGATATAAAATTTCGTATAGTTTCTAGGGCGCGCGTGGCGTAATGGTTATCTTTGTAGGAAGTGGATTCGGCTATTCGAGTTCAAATCCTGCGCTAATATCCTGGAAAAAGGCATGAATCCAACTATTCTGTTGACAGCTATTTGTTCATAACCAAATTATTGGCAACACAGGACATTGAAGCATAAACTTTTCCATCATAGATTCTTCTATAAGATATGACCACCAATAAAAACTGTTTTCAGTTTCGAGGTGATCCGATTCGGTCACTGGGTACCGAGTTAGGGGTACTTTTTGGGTATCTTCGCTTGAAAAAAAGTTCAGATTCACTCAACACTACAAATTTATCTTATTTGTCTTTCACACTTTCGAGGACGGAATAAGAAATGGACACGACGAACCAAGTTCAAATCATTGAAACAAAAACTAAGAATTATTACTATTATATACTTGAAACCATGTAACAGTATGCAAACAAATGACCCCGTGGCGTAGTAGTTCACTTGCTAAGCTGTGATATCGTTGTAAGCGAGTTCGAACTCCAGTCGTGCTATGCCATTCATTTTTTGACAAATACTCTTGTTGAAAGGCACGAACCCCTTTATCCCCTCAACTACGGGTTAAATAGTAACACTGCTCTTCTACAAGGATGCCTTTGGCATTAAATAACTCCCGAAGGTTGATATGTGATTAAACCAAGACATCAAACCAAACAATATAATTATTCGTTTTAGATTGAACTACTTGAAATACAACATTTGCGTTAAAATTTTTGGAATTAGTTACGAATATTTAATACTATATCTGTGTGCATAAAAAACAAACAAAAAAAATAACACCCCCACCAAGGAAAAAATCTGCAAAAAAAACTCTTTTACAAAAAATCTCAGTATAAATGTACAATGAGCATGATTCCCTAACCTCTAAGCATAAAATAACCCTCGATGGGTTGACATGCCGTTAGAATTAATCAATCAATCTAATATAAACAAGTTTAAACATCTGCCACCTTTTCTGATAAAAACTACTTTTCCCAATTTGACAAGTAGTTATTTACTAAGCTCTTCTTAGGTATGGCACAAGGCTGAATGTATGGGGTACCTAGTGAGACTCGAACTCACAAGCTAGCTAACCACTACATTACGCTACTACGTGACATTTTGTTTAATCATAGAATTTTGTTGAACAAATTTAACGTCACGTCAATTCTATTCTCACATCATCACAAAAGACTATTTAGTTATATCTGACATAACAGGGTGTGGAAAAATGCATACACTTATAATCGATACGCAAATATCGGGTAAATATTTAGCAATAACTATATGCTTACCTGGCTTTTCAGATGGGCCGTCTGGCATTCGTGCCGGATAGAGTATCAATGTCTGTGTCGAGGCCGAAAGGCTTCGGTTGGCCCATTTTCAGGTGGGCGAGCTGCGTTGATAGCATAGCATAGCACTTGACCATTTTGGTCTTATTTAAGCTATGAACAGGTGCACATGCCGGACTCACATCATATTTCGAGTGAGCAGGCTCATCTGGCTCAAATTGCTCTGAGTCGATGACTAGCAAAAGTCTGGCAGGCCTCGAACCTCGACTCGAGTCCGACCTCCTCTTCCCTAAACTCTCACTATAAAACGACCTTGTGTCAAGTCCTGTTTGGTGGGAGGCTTTTTTTAGCTGGGACGTCTGGCATTCGGGCCGGGTGAGGTATCAAGTCAAAGATAAATAAGACGCCGAATGGTCTCTAGCTCCGGCCGGGGCACCTTCGGGTGGGCGAAGAATCAATGACAAGCAGAGCACTAGACCTCCGAGTCTAGTTCAAGCTATGACCAGCAGGATCTCCTAGCATACGTGTCGGGAGACTTGGCAAAGGCTTGCGTAGTTTCGCTTTCACCCACCGATCCTATGATTAGCATTGGCCGCCAGGACACAGATTCAGTTTCGTGTCATACACGGTTTTGTGTCTAGAGGGAATATTATAAAGTTATTGCTGTATCCGACAAATTTAAAAGCTAAAATGACTTTATGCCTTTCTGAAGGGCATTAGCATGAAGTGTAACACTGACTTGTGCAGGTTTTGAAATCTGATCACCAATTCCATTTCCGACAACGATAACCGCTTCGTTTGGTTGTTTTGGTTAGGTTTTATGCCATGTCAACCACTGTAGGTTATTTAATGCCAAATTCTGTTTATTCATATATGTACAGTAAATATATATGATTTGCAAAAACACATTTTGGTGATAACATTTTTGGTTCAGTTGGGTTTTATGGCATATCAACCATTGTAGGTTATTTGATGCAAAATCCTGTTTATATTTATATATATATATATATATAGTTTATTTAATGGTTAATCCTCTTTAAATATATATGATTTGTAAACACATTTTGTTGATAGTATTTTTGTTTCAGTTGGGTTTTATGGCATATCAACCATTGTAGGTTATTTAATGCCAAATCGTGTTTATATATATATATATATATATATATATATATATATATATATATATATATATAAGTAGGTTATTTAATGGCAAATTCTCTTTAAACATATATGATTTGTAAACATATTTTGTTGATATCATTTTTAAACGAGCCCGAGATTTTTTGGCACACAGTTAAATGGTTTCATGTATTTTTATATGAGTCACAATTTAACATCAGTCATTTGTTTGCTCACATAGTTTGTCGGTAACTTTATTTTTAAATGAGTTACTACTAGTTTGTTTGCACAATAGTATTGCTATTGTTTCGACATAGTTAATTGATTTCAGTTATTATACTTAATATTAATCATTTTTTGCACACAGTGAAGTGCTTACAAGTATTGCTATTTAACTTTAATTATTCTATTCAACACTATTTATTCATTTGCCCTCAGTCAAATGGTTGCAAGTATTGCTATGTAATAACAATAATTCAATTTATGCTCACAGTTGAAAAGTTTAAAATATTGCTATTTAACACGGATATTTCTCTTCAACATTACTCATTCGTTTATGCACATTTTAAAGGCTAATGATTTATGGTTTATGCTTTTCCTAACTTGGAAATAAAGCACACTTTAACTTTTATTTCTTCAAATAGAACATTAAATAATTCCAAAAAATTCCCGTTAAAATTCTACTAGAAATAATAAAATCCCTGTATCTCTGGTTTGGTTTAATTGTTTTTAATACCGTATCAACCTTCCTGGATTATTTTATGCCAAAACCATCTTCGTAGAAGAACGTTTGTGGTAATACTTAACTCAGAGCTGCGGGGATGAGAAGGTTCATACCTTTCCTCAGAGTGTACCATAGCCAGACACGGATATGTGAAACGTACATAGAATGCTCATAACATATATACATAGAACATAGGAATCCCGAAACACGAAAAACATGTAACGACTTCTTAGTTCAGGTACGAAACCTTTTATTACCTTTGAGTTAAAGGTTTCGACATAAGGAAGAGAGATGCACAATCTTTTATCATGATTTTTCCATCTGCCCCCCCCCATCCCACTACCTCCGTTTTTGACACTAACTTCTAGCCCATGTCTTTTTGTTGCCCTTCCTTTTTTAAACGAGTAAGAATTCATTGAAAAAATACATTTTTTCTGTCCCCATTGTGTGATGGCTATCTAAAGAAGCTGGTTCGTAATTGCCAAATGACGGTTTGTTGGGTTTTTTCAATACATGAAAATTTGGTCTTTGAGAATTTTATAGAATAATTATCATACATTGAGCACTCCTGGAGATTTATATTTGGATTATATATATAAAAGTAAGTAAAGTTGGCGACCGTAGTCGAGGGCGACCAGAAAGCTCCCTTTTCAATAGCTACTATACCGAGGTGTCGGGGAGGGCGCTCCACTTTACCCTCGATACGTACCTTTTAATTTTAAATGTCTTTGGTATGACGTGACTAGGGATTGAACACTCTACCCAGTAGTCCAATGAGCCGATATAGTGTTAGTTTTTTTGTATATATGAGTATGCGCGCTGAGAATGACTAAAATATTGATTCAAGTTTTGGATAAATTTAAAGAAACTTGCAAATCCAACTTGCAAAATATTATACCAGGTGAAATGCTTTAAATATGTAAAATAGCATATATATTTAATGGCTGTTGATCATTCTCTTCTTGATTAGGCCGAGAACTTTGAAATACATCATCATATTGTCTTTCCGTTAAGGTTACTTCCTCATTCTTTTGTTCCAGGTAATACTGGGATCTATCTATCTATCTATCTTAGTCTTCATATATATATATATATATATATATACTATATATATATATATATATTTCAGTCTTTTCATATCTATCTATCTATCGCATTCTGCTCATATCTATCTATCTATCTATCTATCTCGGTTTTTATATGTTTATCCGATTAAACTTAATGAAATCATAGCTATGTGTGTGTGTGTGTGAATTTGCTTTGGTTTGGTTCGGTTTCATGGCATATCAACCATTGTATGTTATCAATGCCAAATCAGTTTTAAAACTTTTACGCAGTTCTATTTCAAACAATTCAGTTTAGTATAAGTATAATTTTTTGTTTACACACAGTTAGATGTCAAAACAGTTCTATTTCAAACAATTTAGTTTAGCGTAAGTAGAGTTTCAACGTCAAAAACAGTCCTATTTCAAACAATTCAGTTTAGCATAAGGACACAGTTTAGTTCTCCTTGACCCATAGATAAGACCCTATCAGGTGCTACTACTCCGGGCCATAGCGGACGTGGGAGCGTTGGCAATTTTGGGGTACTCCGCATTCCCCAAAACTCTAGCATTACTGGAAGCTCACCATCAGATTATTTAGTGAGATATCCAAGACACTCGTTGCGTGGGTCTTACCCCTCAGCAGAGAAGCAGTCAGTGTATTCTACAACCCCAGCCGACAGGGCAAGTGTGTATGTATGTGTTATTGTGTGTAAGTGTATGTGTGTGCGTACATATATACATATGTGTGCAAACTCACATAAATATGTATATATATATGTTTTTGTGTGTGAGTGTGTGTATGCATTGGTTTGACTTGCTTTATTTATAGCATATCAACCTTTGTGGGTTATTTAATGCCAAAACCATACTCATAGAAAGACAGTAATAGTATTATCCGATCAGCAGCTGAAGGATAAAGGTATTAGTCCGAAGGTGGGCGTAAAATCGTGATTGTAGTTCGAAATTGTGGATAGTAGCATTATCTTTTTGAAAAATCCATTCTTCTTCACATAGACGACGCCCTTCTTGTGCACGAGAAAAATCATTTAGAATCTTCACATAATCTGCTGCTTTTTGTCGACCACTGAAAAATTTTAGTTTAAGTTTTCCTGAAGATGAGAAGGCCTCCATATTATAAGAAATCTTCTTTCACCATGCCTTGTTGAGTAATTCTTTTCAGGAAATTTTTTTTTGCGTGTCAGTACTTCTGAAAGCCATCTGAACCGTTTAAATTGAATTTCTTTTCGTCCGTGAAAACAACTTTTTACCATTCTTTAGCACTCATGGTTTGACATTGACGAGCAAATTCCAGTTGTTTCTCTTTGTGCTTCATAGTTAACCTTGAATTCTTTTCTTATGCTTGATTTTTTCGTTGTTTAAATGCCTTCAAATTGTTCTAGTACTGCAAGGAGCATCCACTAGAGATTTCAATATATTTGAAGTTGACGCAGTTTTCTTTTTTACTTCGCGAATAATTCTTCTCTTGAATTGTAGTGATAAATTTTCTGGGCTGCCAGTCGGTTTTCTTATTCCATACTTATTTGGACTTTTCAAGCGATCGCAAATAACGGTTTTACTTCACCCTAAGGCCTTCGAAATTTCTCTCTGGTATTTTCCGACTCTTTACAGAGCTGTAATCTTGCCTTTCTCAAATTCAGATAATTTAATTCCTTTGTTTTTAGTATTTTTAGTATTACAGTTTGAATAGCTTTAATATTACGTTGACTATATAAAATAATTTTTTCAATTAAATTGAGTCCTTTTTTCTTTAGTTTTTATTGGTGGTCTTATATTTATTTCAAAAATAGATTTTAAGATTTAGCATAAATGTTAATATACATATAAAAATGAATTGAAATTTCTTTTTATTTTAAATATAGATGTCTCTTTACCTTATCTTTTATATATCTGATGTTCAGAATTTAAAAATTGTAAATAATATATTTTTCTTCATTTTTGACGGTGGACTTATATTTTTGTCCAGGGGTGTATATTAAAAAAAAAAAAAAAGAAACAAAATGTAGCAAAAATTGCCCCACCTCAAAAAAAAAAAAAAAAAATGAAACAACGAAACACCCCCCCCAAAAAAAAGAATAAAAAAGCCACAAAAAAGTGAAACATAGAAAAGAAAAACAACATAAAAATACAATAGAGGAAAATGTCCAGAAAACGATTAATATTCACTGCTTTTGAATTCTTTCGAATATTCATTTTACACATTTAGCCATCTTATGTTTTTTTCCTTCTTTTTTTTCTAACACTGTCCCCGACTTCCACGTGTCTGTCATTCGGGATGTCCCGCCCTCTTTCGTGTATTTGGGCACAGAGAATACTTCTATTCATCTGAATCTTAGGTTCTGAGATAGAAAAAAAAGAAAAGATTTCTGAGTCGGAAAAAGAAAGAGAAAAAAGAGAAAATGAAATAAAAGAAAAAAAAAATAGAAAAAGAAGGAAAGAAAGAAAGAAAAAGGAGCGAAAGTGGGTGGGGGAAATGAACAATAAATACATACGTAAATGCACACACACACACACACACACACATATACATATACATATATATATATATATATATATATATATATATATATATATATATATATATATATATATATATATATATATATATATATATATATATATATATATATATATATATATATATATATATATATATATATATATATATATATATATATATATCTTGGTAACTGTTACTTTCTCTTATGCATTCATCAGAACAGTGTTCGCCAATGGCCCGGGAGACCTGGGTTCAATCCCAGGTCGAGTCATACCAAAGACTCAAAAAATGGTACTTGGTGCCTCCTTGCTTAACACTCAGCATTATAAGGTACGGATCAAGGGTAAAGTAGAGCAATCCAGGGTAGGAGTAGCGCCCTCCCCTACACCTTGGTGTAGTAGCTATCGAAAAGGGAGCCTTCGGGTTACCCTCGACTATGGTCGCCAACTTTACTTTATATATATATTGGTAACTGTTACTTTCTCTTATGCATTCATCAGAACATTATATATATATATATATATATATATATATATATATATATATATCTTGGTAACTGTTACTTTCTCTTATGCATTCATCAGAATATTATATATATATATATATATATATATATATATATATCTTGGTAACTGTTACTTTCTCTTATGCATTCATCAGAACATTATATATATATATATATATATATATATATATATATATGTATATATATATATCTTGGTAACTGTTACTTTCTCTTATGCATTCATCAGAACATTATATATATATATATATATATATATATATATATATATATATATATATATATATATATATATATATATATAGAGAGAGAGAGAGAGAGAGAGAGAGAAGGTTGTGGTTCAGTGTAAAAAGACATAAAGGTTTCGTTTTCTTTTGTTTTAATAGCATATCAACCTATGTGGGTTATTTAATGCCTATACCATCCTTGTAGAAGGAGAGCGGTGGTACTATTTAGCTTTTAGTTGATTAGGATAAAGGAACGAAAGAAAAAGATTGAGAAATAGATAGATATAGATAAAAGAAAAGAGTGAAAGAAAAGGAAATGAAAGAGAAACCAATAAAGATAGTGAGATGACGAAATACTGCCATAAAGAGAAAGACAGAAAGACTGGAAAGAAGGAAGGAAGAGAGAGAGAGAGAGAGAGAGAGAGAGAGAGAGAGAAAGAAAGAGGGAGAGAGAGAGAGAGAGAGAGAGAAAGAAAGAGGGAGAGGGAGAGAGAGAGAGAGAGAGAGAAAGAAAGAGGGAGAGGGAGAGAGAGAGAGAGAGAGAGAAAGAAAGAGGGAGAGGGAGAGAGAGAGAGAGAGAGAGAAAGAAAGAAAGAGGGAGAGGGAGAGAGAGAGAGAGAGAGAGAAAGAAAGAGGGAGAGGGAGAGAGAGAGAGGTGGTGTAGGAATACAAATAAAAAAGGATTTGTTTGATTTCTTTTGTTTAATGGCATATAGGTAATTTAATGGCAAAGCATTGTTAGAGAACAGTAGTGGTACCATTGAGCTGAAAGGAATAAGGAGGTTCATGCCTTTTCCAATGATCCGAAAGTGAACATAATAGCGAGACTAGAGTTGGAACTCGCTTTCTAAGATGTTGCAGTCCAGGAAGTTAACCACTACGCCACGAGGATTCTAACTAAATATGACAGAAGGAAGGAAAAAAAAGGAAAACAGAGATGGAGGGATACATATAAAAAGGCGGAGAGAGAAAAAAGTTGAGAGAGAGAGAGAGAGAGAGAGAGAGAGAGAGAGAGAGAGATAAAAGCCCAAATAGAGTTGGAGAAAAAGAAAAGAAGGAATGACTAAAAAAGATCAAGAAAAAGTGAAATAAAGAAAGAAAGCAAGGAAAGAAGGAAGGAAGAAAGAGTGACAAAGAAAGAAAAAGAAAGAAAAAAGAAAGTAAAAAAGAGAGAAAGGAAAAAAGAAAGTCAGGAAAAAGAAAGCCAGGAAAAAGAAAGAAAGAAAGAAAGAGAAAGAGAAAGAAAGAGAAAGAGAGAGTGAACAAAAGGAAGTAGGAAAAAGGGAAAGACAGAAAAAGAAAGAAAGGAAGAGAAAGATAGAGTCATAGAAAGAAAGAAGAACGAAAGAAAGAAAGAAAGAAAGAGTGGAAGATAGAAGAAAAGAAAGGAAGAAGTAGTAAGAAAGAGAGAAAAACAAAGAAAGAGTGAATGAAAAGAAAAGAGATAAATATTTCACCCAGCAATAGTATATAAAAGTGACACCATAATATTGACTTAACTCGGGTCTTTTATCAACAATTTACGGTGTATGTGTGGGGAATCAACTATACAAACACATCCAGATTATTCCCTTACGATAAGTGTGTGTAGTACAAAATGGCATAAATGAGAAAATAGCCATGAAAACTAACACATATCTCAACCACAAAACGATAAGAATCACTAGGCTTTAAAACTCAAAGCTGCGTTGATTGATATACACAATAGACATGCGCGTAGGTTTGTGAGTGCGCATGCGCGTGTGTTCATCTTGGGATGTGAATTCAGAGAAAGAATTTAGTCGGATGTTAAAATGTTTTACTCGTTTTTAAGGAGGTCCTTCGGGGTTGATTTGGACTTGGATTTAAAGAAAAACAAACGAGGAAGTGTTATGAAAACACGTAATAAGTAGCAAAATGTAACTAAATGTTGTAGTAACAAAAAAATAGGAGTACGATTCCCACACCAATTATGTATGTGTATGCCTGTATGTATGTATGTGTGTGTGTGTGTGTGTTACGGTGAATCAAAAATATTTTTTTTTTATTTACTGAGAGTTCATGGGCAACCTCGCAAAAGCCTTGGTGTGTTTGAGAAGTTTATTTAAGTATAATGGACAATGCACATTGGATCCCCAAACTCAAAAGGTTGAGAGGTGTAATGGCTAAACTGTTTTGACATTTAACTGAGTGTAAACAAATCCTTTACTTATACTAAACAGAATTAGCTGAATTAGAACTGTTTGAATAAACTGAACAGCTTGAAATAGAAATGTTTTTGACAATTAAACTGTATACTCATGCTAAACTGAATTGCTTGAAATAGAACTGACTCTTTGCATAAAAATGGATTTGGCGTTAAATAACCTACAAAGGTTGATATGCCATAAAACCCAACCAACCAACGAAGCAGCTTCGTGCCACATTGAAGCAAAGAACTTTGTAAATTACTACTAATAATGGGGATTGGACGCCTCCGGTGGTGTAATGGTTCGCAAGCTAGGCTAGCAAACCTACACAAGTGAGTTCGAGTTTCATTGGGTGCCCCATTCATTCGGCCTTGTGCCACATCGAAGCAAAAAACTTCGTAAATTACAACTAAAAATGGTGATTCAATTTACATGTTTAGGTTTTCTAATCTGTGCTATGTCTGCCCCATGTCGCCATAGGTTTCTATAATTTCTCTTATGAAATCTCCATGTGCTCTGGTTTTCTTGCCATTTTTGTTTTCTTGATTTTATAACTCTTGTTTTCCTTATTAAATGAATCAGTGTAAATTTTGAATACTTTTTGATCGGCATCTTTTTTGCGAAACACAGAATGGTGTGAATGTAATACCCTCCATACTCGTCAGAGACTAATGCTTTTTTTTTCTTGTTTCGGGAACTAAAAATTCATCTCAAATATAAGGTTCGAGGATGTAGAGAACATTAAAGAAATGCAATGGCACGGCTTCACCTCAACGATCGACCTATTTGTGTGTTTGTTTGTTATTTAATATATCTAGGGTTATTCAATGCTTAACCCATTATTGTAGAAGAACAGTAGTGGTACTATTTAAAACATATATGGGAGGATCATTTCCCGAAAGAGAGCGTAATAGAGCGACTGGAGTTCGAACTCGCGAACTATGATCCCGCTGTCCAGCGCTTTAACCATTACACCACGGGGACAACCCTCTATACACGAGTAATAATTATATAAGGTTGGTTGGCTGGTTGGGTTTTATGGCACATCAACCTTTGTAGGTCATTTAACGCCAAATTCATTTTTATGTAAATTATCAGTTCCATTTCAAACAATTCCTTTTAGCATGAGTACACAGTTTAATTGTCAAAAACATTTCTATTTCAAACTATTCAGTTTATTCAAACAGTTCTAATTCAGCTAATTCAGTTTAGTGTAAGTAAAGATTTTGTTTACACAGTAAATTGTCAAAACAGTTTTATATATAACAATTCAGTCTAGTGTAAGTACAGCTTCCATGTCAAAAACAGTTCAATTTCAAACAATTCAATTTAGCATAAGCACGCAGTTTAAATGCAAGTACAGTTTAATTGTCCAAAACATATCTATTTCAAGCTATGCAGTTTAGTCAAACAGTTCATTTTAGCATACGTAAGCCGTTAGTTCTATTTAACCCATAGATAGGGCCCTATCAAGTGCTACCATGCCAGGTCAAAGTGGACCTGGGAGAAATAGCAATGAAAGGGTGCTCCGTATTCCCTAAAGTCCCAGCATTACTGGAACCTCACCATCAGAATGTTTAGTGTCATATCCAGGACACTCATTTGGGGGTGGGGGGCCTTACCCCTCTGCAGAGGTGCAGTCGGTGTATTCTACAGCCCCAGCCGATTAGGCAATAAAATAAGATTATCAACAATCTATTCACTATATAAGCTTGAAATTATAGCATAATAAAAGTTTAGTCTAAATATGTACGAAACAGTCAATTTTGCCCACTGTGAAATTTTAACCTTACAGATTTATTGAAATTCAAATCTAATGAAGAGAACAAGGGAGCAACCCTTGAATTTAAAAACTAAATCTATGAATAAATGATTTCAGGACCATAAATCAATGGTCGACCAATACAAGAGTAATAATTTTGTTATGGTGAAATTAAGGCATAAGAGTAGGACTAGAAGCAATCCATCGTTTCAATTATTTATTCTGTTGATTAATAATTCTTTTGACATAAATCAAGAGGAGATCTATACATAAAATAAACATATAGAGGTATACAAGATGTGATCAAAAAGTATTGAGACAGAATCTTGAGAGCGCAACTGACCCAACTAATATGATAAAGAGATGATGTCTGTAATTTGTTAAGACGAGTCAATGCCAATTCTTTATATTTTTTGAAGAACAGTTTTTGGTAGAACACAGGATAGTGCAAGTGTGTAGCACTCTGCATATTCCTCGGACCCCCCTCCCCAGCTTAGGGCAACTTTGTCTTGTTTACCTAAACTGAAAATTCATCTCAACGATAGGATTTGAAGACATAAAAAAACACCAGATCAATTCATGGTTTCAATAATTTATTCTGTAAATTAATAATTTTTGGAGCATAAATCAAAAATTGACTTATACACAAGATCAACCTATTGCGGTATATTCATTTTCGGATTTGAAGACATTAAAAAATATAATGGCATAGCTTCACACCAGATCAATTCATGGTTTCAATTATTTATAATTTTTTGAGCCTAAATCAAAAATTGACTCAGACACAAGATCAACATATTGTGGTATAGCGAGTTCGAACTCCCGTGTGCTGCTATATTCATTTTCGGGCTAATATCCTTGGGAAAGGCATGAACCCCTTATTCACTCAGCAAAAGGTTAAATAGTATTTCTGCAGTTCTAAAAAGGTGGATTTTGCATTAGATAATCGACAAAGGTTGGTATGTTACTTAACAAAGAAACCAAATGCGTGCCACGGATGTTGTGTACCACTACGTCTCTTAAATAGAAGGTTGTAATGTGATAATATCGAAGAGGACATTGTGCCATTACATACCAAATGCACGGTTATAACATCACCGTGGGAAAATTTGATGAATACACAAAACTCTGCATTAGTTCATTTACACAAAAGTTTATTCGCTACTATATTTTCCAGTAGCCGCCGGGAGAAAGAAACAGAGTATGAAAACTGAGTCGTCGTGTTAGCTGGACCAAGAGAAACATGTTATGAGGAGAAAAAGAGAGTAGACACAGACCTTGAATTTTCTTTCTGGTTTTCTGTTATATTTCTAACGTACTAGTAATTGTTCGCCGGTTTCGTCTCCACAGCTGCGTGTCTAGTGTGAAAACCCAGTTCGGAGCACACTCCAAACTGGCGACTGTAATTTTCGTTTCTCTTTACATCTTCGTGGTTGGTGTTCTATTGTTGTTTTTACCTTGTCACGTCTCTGAGTTAACTAACTTACAAACTCGAGTGATCCCCTTACTTCCGCCCGGTGTCGGAGGGAGGACATATCCATTATCGGTGGTTCCAATTCTCTGCAGAAGTTTTTGGACCTCCTGTTTTTTTCTAGTCATTTTTAATTACCGTATTCATTCACCCGTCTGACCTACAACAAGTGCTTTGGCCTTACTCAGCAAAGGTCAACTGGCCGTTCCCGTAGATTCTTTGCTTTTTCTTCTTCCTCTCCATCACTCGAAATTTACCTCCCGTCGCTTTCTAACTTCGGCTTTCCATATCATGTTACAGGTGTAATGGTTAGCAAGCTAGACTAGCAAACCTTCACGAGTTTGAGTCTCATTGAGAACTCCATTCATTCGGCTTTGTACCATATCTAAGCAAAGCGCTAGGTAAATTACAACAAAGAAACCGAATTGAAAAAGTATCGTCTTAATCTTTAAATTTAAATGAAGATGTATGCACCACTTATCCAATTTAAATGATATCTGTAATTTGTTGAGAAATGTTGATGCAGATTCTTATATAGAATCGGCATCAAGTGGTCTCAATACTTTTTGTGGGTTGGTTGGCTGGTTGGTATTTTATGGCATATCAACCCTTGTGGTCATTTAATATCAAACCATATATATATATATATATATATATATCTAAATTATCCAGTTAGTGTCCAAGGACAGTATTTGTGGATTATTGTTTTACATAGAATATATGAGGGTAATCATATAAATCTATGAGAATGCTCAATGTATGGCTATTGTTAGTTCCCTATTTATTCTCTAGGGTATAACAAAATTCACATTCAGAGCGTATATAGTGCAATTCAATGGAGACTCAAACTCGGTTAAGCCGTCATAATAAGTTTATTTCGGCGGAGAATATTGTTGGTATATTCTCCGTCTCGTCGGATGATTTTTTACATGCTCTGTATTGTCCTAGGGATGTGATGCGAATCTATATATATATATATATATATATATATATATATTTACCTGGCACTTATTACTTGGTCTCAGATTCGTCTCTCCAGTCTATACTTACATTGCTAGGTTGAGTTTAATGCTCAGCATTTTTGGATCTAAAGTCTCGATTTGTGCGTGGCTCCCACAATAAAATGACCTTGTGTCACATTCTTACATGGTGGAAGATCAGTAAAATACACACACACACACACACACACATGTGTTCGCCAATGGCCCGGGAGACCTGGGTTCAATCCCAGGTCGAGTCATACCAAAGACTTTAAAAATGGTACTTGATACCACCTTGCTTAACACTCAGCATTATAAGGTACGGTTCAAGGGTAAAGTGGAGCAATCCTGGGAATGGAGTAGCGCCCTCCCCTACACCTTGGTGTAGTAGCTATCGAAAAGGGAGCCTTCGGGTGACCCTCGACTATGGTCGCTAACTTTACTTTACTTATGTTGGTTGTCGCTAAATCACTTTGTGGGTTTGTGTCGAACCAAGTGCAATATAAAATGGAGAGTGCTCAATATCTAGGATAGAGCTATTATATAATAATAATAATGAATAAATATATATTAGATATATATATTTAATTCATGGAATTTAGACTGCGACCCCTGGCTTTCATGGAGTTTTTTGCAAAACAACAATCATCAGGCAGTTAAGATTGTTGTTTTGCAAAAGACTCCATGAAACCCAGTGGTCGCAGTCTAAATTCCTTGAATTAAATATATGTATGAAATATGTATTTATTATATATATATATATATATATATATATATATATATATATATATATATATATATATATATATTATTTGTAAGCGAGTAGCTTGTTGGTTGCTTTATTTTAAAACATATTGTTTGAGCTCATTTGTTTGAACACATAGAAATGGTTTCAAGTACTCCCATCTAACACTTATAATTCTATCAAATATTAATCGTTTGCTTTCACACAGTTAAATGGTTACAAGTATTTCCATCAAACACTAATGATTCTGTTTATCAAGTATTTCTCTATATATATTCACCTACCCTCCGCATGTGCAGGATTCGACCCAAGGTCAAATTTTAAGCTGAGTTTAACTGGTGTGAATTCAGAGGTTTTCCCTCTCCAAGACCGGTTGCCATACCAAAATTGAAGTGCCCAGTCTGCCCTACAATCTATCCATAGCTGGAGGAAGAATAATTGAATTCATACCTTTCCAAAGCGTATTATCTCGGGTCGCCGTGTCCATCTCTGTCTTGGTAAATACAGTTCAGTCTCCATACCTTTTGACATACAACAGTCTCCATTACCAAACAAACACTTCCAATACAAATTATTTGTATTTTTATGTAATGTCATTTGCTCACCGCTGTATGGTTTCGAATAACTAATAATAATAATCCTTAGTAAATTATAAACAGTTCTATTTGACCCGTAGATCGGAACCTATCAGGGACTACTAATCCAGGACAATATCGGCCTGGTAGTAATGGCAATGAAGGGGTACTCAACATCTATCATTTGTTGTAAAAAGTAAAGTTGGCCACCTTAGTCGAGGGCGACCAGAAGGCCCCCTTTTCAATAGCTACAATATCGAAGTGTAGGGGAGGGCACTACTCCTTTCCCTGGATTGTTCCACTTTACCTTATATAGCTGAGTGTTAAGCAAGGAGGTATTAAGTACCATTTTTAAAGTCTTTGGTATGACACAACCTGGGATTAAACCCAGGTCTCCCAAACCATTGGCGAACACTCTACCCACTAGACCAATAAGCCAGTCAATTTGTTGTAGTTTAGTGTAATTTCCAGGACATTCATGGGGAGGGGTCTTACCTCCTTGCAGAGGTGCAGTCGGCGTATTCTACAGCTTCAGGAATACTTCTTGATGGTTTTGTTTCTAGTAGAAGAACAGCAGTGATACTATTTAATCCATAGCTGGAGGTCATAAGGGCGTTCATATCAATACTTTTTGAAGAGAAGTTTTTGGTACAACACAGAATTGTGCAAGTGTTGCGCCCTCTATTCTCCCCAGACTCCTTGGCCCAGTGCAACTTTTTCTTGTTTCCGAAGCTGAAAATTTACCTCAAGGGAAATATTTGAGGACGTGGAGGACTTTAACAAATACAATGGCACAGCTTCACATACTTAGAAAATACAACTCTCAGTGGTATTTTCTTTTAAAAAAAATCCCCAGCTCTTTAACCCGAACGATTATTTCTTTCAGAATTGTCAAAGATACGACGTGAGTTTGTCGACGAAGCTATAATACACTTTTAATTGAGCAAACCTTTCCTTGGTTTCGACAGAAGTTTTTTTCAAGCCGTCGGTCGGTCTATCGTCTGCCCGCCGGTCAGTATTTGCCTCCAAGTCAGGTATAATGTAACTTGCTTTGTGAGTCTTTGGATTTATCTCTTTTCAAAGTGTATTAAACTCGTCGGAATAAATACATTTAATGCCAAGGGGATTATTTTTGAGAAAATTAATGTTTAATTCATTGTTAATCTCTGTCTTGGTAAATACAGTTCAGTCTCCATACTTTTTGACATGCAACTTGTCGATAGAGGGAAGTGTGCTTCAATCGAGTTCGAATCCTGAACAAGGCTGTATGCGTTTAACTAGGTGCTAATGCCTTTAAGAAAGGGATGAATCCGATGTTTTTGCCCCCAGATAAGGGTAAATAGTCGGGCAGACTATTTTTTTTTTTTTTTTTTTTTCAGATTTTGTTCGGATGATAAATATCCTGGATAAAGAATAAAAATAAAAATAAAAAAGGGAAATATCTTAAAACGTATTATTGCTGATTATGACAATGTAAAGAAAATACTATTTTCTTTTCTTTCAGGACTTGGAAAATCACGGGTCTTGACATCTTCCCTTATCAGTAAAGTGGATTATAATCACTGATTTTATGAGTGATTGAGGGATATTTTTTGTTGCTCTTTTAAATTCCGAGTTTTACTTCTCGACTGATAATTTAATTAATTAAACTTGGTTATTTAGTTTTTTTTTTCATTTAAAAAAACCTTGGAGAAAAAAACTCTGAAATCAAACTAGCTGTGCTCCGCTTAATAACTGACCTTATGTTACATCCTGTCCCTAAATACATACCTCATAGATACAGATTGCCAAAATACTTGTTCCTCCTCTTCATCATCATTATCAAAGCGTGCCGACAGTACGGATTCCTTTGATTCTCTCTCGAAATCCATCCCTGTCAGCCATCGCATTAGGCAAGTCCCCTAGATGGCTTCTAGCGTCCTGAGAGAGTTGATGAATGTAAGCTTTTGTAGGTCAGCTAACACTTGTGTGTCCATGTGTAGGAGTCCATAGAAGAACGTCACTTATGAGTTCATCTCTACTTCTTCAGCATGTCTTCCTCGTCTTACTTGAATGGTTTGTGAGATGGGAGGTAAGTGGCTGCAGAGCTGTTATTTTGACTTTTGCTACTTCCAGTGTATTAAAAAGAACAAAAAGAAGAAGGAAAAAATGGAAGGGAGGAAGGAAGATCAGGATATTGGTTTAAAAAATCTTCTTGATTCCACTTTGTTGCATATCGACAATTCATCTCTTGATAGACCAGCGATGCCAGATCATTGATATAATAGAAAGGAAGTTTCCCTTAAAAATGCTTGGGGAGCAGTCAAGTGCAATAACCAATCCCCCCTTTTTTTTAAAAAAAGCAATCCCTTCTTTTACTCAAGTGGACAAGGTGCTGATGTTAGGCAGTCAATCAGACTGACGTTGAAATAATTGCTAGCAATCGTTTATATTTCTTTTTTTAGCTGTTACTAAGTGAACTCCTGCTCTCTGGTAGAACATGAGACTCCAAAATGGCGTTTCACCTCAAGTGCTTTGGCTCGTGCATCGAAAAAAAAAAAAAACTAACCTCCTTTCTCTTTAAAATGGAGTCTGATTTAAAAGTAATAGTTGTGTGAATTTAAAAGTAATAGTTGTGTGAATTTAAAAGTAATAGTTGTGTGAATTTCTTTGACGAAGCATCTGTACTATTCTCCTGTTTGTTTAGGCACCTAGTGTGGTTTGGTTTCTTTGTTTAATGACATATTCAACTACTGTGGGTTATTTAATGCCAAAGCCATATTTATAGAATAGCTGTGGTACTATTTAACATATGGTCCGGGGGACCTGAGTTCAATCCCAAGTCGCGTCATACCAAAGACTTTAAAAATGGTACTTGATACCTCCTTGCTTAACACTCAGCAATATAAGGTACGTATCAGGGGTAAAGTGGAGCAATCCAGGGAAAGGAGTAGCGCCCTTCCCTACACCTCAGTGTAGTAGCTATTGAAAAAGATCACCCTCGACTAAGGTCGACAACTTTACTTACTATTTAACATATAGCAGAGGGAATAAAGGGGTTCATATATTTCCCCAGGGTATTAGTCTGAAAGTGAACGCTATAGCGTAACAGGAGTTCGAACTCGCTTACTTTTGTGTCGCAACCTAGCATATCATCCATTATGCCACCTATTAAATGGGAATGATTAGAGAGTTAGGTTAACACATCATTAAAATTGAGGTTGATTCTCACTAAGTGTCCTGTTTATGCTAAACTAAGCTGAGTTGAGTAAACAGCTACTTAAGGACCTAGAGTGATATAATGTTTACCAAACTAGGTCAACAGATCATTACTTCTGAGTTCATTTCTCACTGGGTACCTCAAACTTGGCCTTGCGTTAGACTAAGCTAAGTTTAATAAAGAGGATTATTAGTGAGACTGAATATCACTTGTTGCTCCCTACTTCTGACCTTGTGCCAAACTAAGCTAAATAAATGACTATACGAGTGAGTTACAAAAAGTAAGCATAGTAAAAAAAATTCTATTTTTTTTTGTATGTACGACAATTGTTATTTCTGTTTAGGATCAAAGAATTGTATCTGATCGATCCCTGGCACGTCTGATTTGAAGCTGGTCGCGCTTTTTGACTGAGAGACCGACATGATGTGGGAAGTTAATTTGGAATAAGGAAGGTCTGGGGTGGAAATATGTCGGGTGTGAAGTAGGAAATGTTGGCGGCAAGAAAAATAAGTGAAAGGAAAACCAATCAACTCAAATTTCGTTATGTTTGCTCATTCTCACTTTCTGTTTGTTTGCACAGTCGTCTAGGCTGTAGAATACACCGGCTGCATCTTTGTTGAGGGGTGAGCTCCTCCCGCAACAAGTGTCCTGGATAGGACACTAAACAATTTGATGGTGAGGTTCCAGTAATGATGGAGCTTTGGGGAATTCGGAATACCCCTTCATTGCCATCGCTTCCAGGTCCACTCTAATTTGGAGTGATAGCACTTGATAGGGTCCTATCTCTGGGCCAAATACAACTAAACTGTGTACATATGCTAAACTGAATTGCCCGAAATAGAACTGTTTTGAGATTTAAACTGGGTACTGGTTTTTGACATTGAAACTGAATTGAGTTGTTTGAAATAGAACTGCTTTGACTTTTAACTGTGTGTAAACAAAAAAAAAACTATACTTATACTAAACTGAATTGTTTGAAATAAAACTATTCATTTGGATAAAAATGGATTTGGCATTAAGTAACCTACAAAGATTGATATATCACAAACACAAACAAACATTCAGTCTGTCTGTCTGTCTGTCTCATACACACACGTGCGCATACATTTAATTGTAAAAACGCAAAAATGGCACACCATAGCAAGATTTTTTATTTGCGCACTTTCCAGAAAAAGCTCAAACAAAGAGAATATTGCAATTTCCAGTGAAATTTACTGCTGAATATTTTTGTGTGTGTATATGCATATGTGCTGAATTTATTTTTTCAAATCATTAAAATTCTTCATATAACTATTGAATGTTAATTAACTAGAATCGTTCATTCCTTCCAAAACAGAATCATTAATATAATCTGGTTGATGAATCGTTTAGTAATTAAAATAATTACTTTGCCCAGTCGGCTGGGGCTGTAGAATACACCGACTGCACCTCTGCAGAGGAGTAAGACCCCCCACCAACAACGAGTGTACTGGATATGACACTAAACAATGTGATGGTGAGGTTCCAGTGATGCTGGATCTTTGGGGAATGCGGAGTACCCATTTATTGCCATTGCTCCAAGGTCTACTCTGGCCCGGCGTGCTATAATAATATAATATAATATAATATAATATAATATAATAATAATTGGTGCTTTTGGCACAGTAACTAAAGGATTATTAAAGGGACTGGAGGACTTGGAAGTTGGCGGACGAGTGGAGACCATCCGAACGACAGCATTATTGAGAAACGGCCAGAATACTGAGAAGAGTCCTGGAGACTTGCGGAAACTTGCTGTCACTTAGAATCCAGTGATGCTGGAACTTTAGGGAATGCGGAGTACCCATTTATTGTCATTGCTCCCAGGTCCACTCTGGCCCGGCGTGCTAGTACCTGATAGGGCCCTATCTATGGGTTAAATAGAACTAACGGCATGCTTATGCTAAAGGGAATTATTAGATTAAACTGAATAGCTTGAAATAGAAATGTTTTTGACAATTAAACCGTACTTACATTTAAACTTTGTGCTCATGCTAAACTGAGTTATTTGAAATAGAACTGTTTTTTGATATTGAAACTGTATTTACACTAAACTGAATTGTTTAACATAGAACTGTTTTGACATTTAACAGTATGTAAGCAACATCTGTACTTATACTTAACTGGATTAGCTGAATTAGAACTGTTTGAATAAACTGAACAGTTTGAAATAGAAATGTTTGAAGCTGTCATTGAAAATGAATCTCATAAAACTTTGTAGAATTTTAAGATATTTACGGATCCCTCAATCCAGGTCAAGAAGAAAAGAACCGGTCATTTGGAAGATCACACTATGAAAGCGAAGGAACGAGAAAAACTGGACAAATAAACGAATCTCGTCAAAAAATTAAAAAAAAAAACTGAGGAATATAAAGTTGACGATGATTCTAAATAAAGTTGGAGTCCTTGGAACAATCTCCAAGAACTTGGAAAAGAGACTAGGGGAACTGGTGATTAGAAGAAGAATTGAAACCATCCAGACCACAGCACTATTAAAATAGCCTAGGATACTTAGAAGAGTCCTGGAAACCTGAGGAGATTTCCTTTCACTTATACCCCAGTTATAGCTTGTTTGAAAAACTTGCAATCAGTAAAATAATAATAATAATAATAATAATAATAATAATAATAATAATAATAATAATAATAATAATGAATAAAGGGAAAGAATATTATCTATTATTTTTCAGGATGATAGTGACTTAAGGCTTCCACCTTCTCTCACAAATTAAAAAAAAATTGTTTCAATGAGCAGACATATGAATAAGAGGTTTGTGGGATTCTTTGTATTTCTTGTCCTTAACTGAATTTTCCCGATGGTTTGACCTATCGCTATTGTGGGTGCGCCATATTGGTTGGAAGTAATGATGTCTACTCTATTTGACCAATAAACACCGAATAAAAATAAGAATAAAAAGGCAACTACCAAAAAAATGTATACTAGTTTGTTATAATCCCAATTAATGGAAAGTATTGTTTTCTTTCAGGATTTTGGAAATCACGGTGTCACATGAGATCTACTTTTGACATATAGTTGATTGGTTGGTTGGTTGTTTGAGTTTTATGGTATATCGACCATTGTAGGTTATTTAAAGCCAAATCCAGTTTATACATAAACAGTTCTATTTGAAACAATTCAGTTTAGCAAGAGTACATTTTTTTTTGTTTACACACAGTTAAATATAAAAACAATTCTATTTCAAACAATTCAGTTTAACATAAGTACAGTTGAAATGTCAAACATTTCTACTTGATCCATAGACATGACCCTATCAGGTGCTACCACTCTGGGCCAGAGTGGACCTGGGAGTGATGGTGATAAAGAGGCATTCCACATTCTCCAGAACTCCATTACTGTAGCCTTACCATCAGATTCTTTGGTGTCATAAACAGTACACTCATTGGGGGAGTCTTATTCCGCTGCAGAGATGCAGTCGGTGTATTCTACTGCCCCATCCGACCCGGCCATTTTGTAATATAGTGTAGAATTCAAGTTGAATCCTGAATTTGAAAGATATATGAAGTTCAACCAGTTTGATGGACAGTTGTTAAAATCCGGACTAGTCTGAGATCATGGCTCTTACTGGATGGTTCTAGTCAGGTGACCAGTACGGTTCTAGAGTTAGAATAATTTAGACAGTGAGAAAAACCTGAGATGAGCCGCTGAACGCTCTATTTTCGCTCTTATCATTGATTCCTCGTTTAGGCCACAACGGGAAATGAAAAGTCATCAACGAATAAGAACAAAGATAACGACACGATGGAGACATCAGAGTGACCGCGGCAAAAAGACGAGACGACTGGAAAAGACTTGTCTTTTTCTGCTATACAATAAATGTTGTAGATTCGTAATGTACATCGCTGCAATAAAAGGTTCATGATGAAATGAATTATGAACGTAAAATGCAAACAGAAAACCAATAACAGGTGTTTGAATTGAACAGGAATTGGCTTTTCATGCATTTATATATTTTTGGTAACAATAAATAACTTACAAATATATTTTCAAGTGCGTATTAACTTTATCTTAGTATTCTTTTTAAAAAATAGAAAACAGTATGCAACAACAGCTCTCAACAGCTTCCTTTATCCGTACAATACCCTGTCAGCGGTGCTGAGAATATGCTAACTGTATCTCCAGCATGACTCCCTCCTAAAAGGGGTGTCCTTGGTATGACACTAAACCACATCCGGTATTGAGTCTCCAGTTCTGGAGATCTGGAGAATGTGGAGTGCTTCTTAATTGCCATTACTCCCAAGTCCACTTTTACCCGGGGTGGTAGAACCTGTTTCGTCCCCTTGAATGTGTCAAATAGATCTATCTAAAAATTACTCGTATCTGATTGGACCGTGTGCAAAAAGTTGAAAAGAAAAAAAAAAGAAAAAGTAAAAAGACCCCCGCCAAACAACCTAACAAACAAAATACTTAAGAAACAATTTAAAAGAAGGAAGTAAATACGAACGTATAATGAAAGCGATTCCCAAACTTTGAGGCATAAAATGACTTTAGACCGTTAAAATCAATCATGTGTCATAAGTTTCGTTGCTCGCTAGGAGATTCTCTTCCCGTTGTCTACTTTATACGGACAAGGCATGGCGGAGCGCAAAGAAAGATTCGGTTTAGTCACAGGCCAGATTACATTAAGAATCAAATCACTGAAAACTTTTAAAAAAATACGCCAAAAACATTTCTCCGAGGTCCCATTTATAACCACAGAAAAATTGTTAACCGTAGATTTAGCCGGAATTGGTTTATGCTATGACAGACAAACAAACACACAAAAAAGACATTTGTTTAATTCAAACAGAATCCTATATAATAACCCCCATTTGGTCATTAAAGGCGTCGAAGAAATGGAATGTGGAAGCATAAAAACGGCGCCTCACTACCCACACATCTTTGAGTTCTCTCTATAAGAATAAGTAAATTAACGAAGCGAAAAAAAATCATAAGTAACTGACTCCTACACAAATTTATCAGTGCACACCCTTCTCAGGAAGTTCGACCCTAAGGAGTGACGATGTGTCCACAAGTGCAGCATTTCCAGAGAGAGAGAGAGAGAGAGAGAAAGAGAGAGAGAGAGAGAGAGAGAGAGAGCCATTATTGTCTAGGAAACAATGCAGGTCAATTTTAAGGTAATTGTGATATTATATAAAATGACATTTTTAAAGTGACGAAAGCAGAGGAATCACATTTGAATTAACATTTTAGGTCGGTAGCATTTCACGTTGTTCTATAGTTGGAATTGGAGAAAACAGTTATTCGCAGAATTTCACGAATTTCACGAATTTCATTAATAACACTGGTTTACAAAGAAATTGAGTCAAGCACAAAAATACCCGTTTTTACCTAATCTGAGAGTGCTGAATTCAAATTTGAAATCCGTTTTTACTCATCACCTCTAGTTTTTTTAGATATGTATAGTGTGCATTTTGTGCATATACGGTACATAAAGGCGTATATGAATTCAGGGTTAATTCTAATATTGTGAGACTTATGGCTTATTTTTTAGTTATCATGCACTAAATGTAAGTGATAGCATTACATTATATATATATATATATATATATATAGTTATATATCAAGACGGATTTTGACAGTTAAGGCAGCAGGTCTCAATCCACACTCTGGTAGTCATTGGAAGAGGTTGTCTCGCAGGCGGCGCAGGAGGTTGGTGTCCCTCAACTATCGTGTTACACATCTTTTGGGTTACTAAATATTAGTATTACATTTTTAAATGCACATTTAGTTTTACTTTGTTATATTTTCAGATTCTTCAATGGCTTCAAGCAAGTCAAAATGTCGAGGATGTCTCAACAAGGCCAATTCTTTCTGCTACGTGTGTGGGAACTTCACAACCATCACTTCCCTCCTCAGAACCACCTACTTTCACTATTTTGACAGTAAAATTGGTGATCAGGACAAGTCTTGGGCTCCACACATCTGTTGTAAACCCTGCTACAATGGACTAACTGCATGGTTTAATGGCAAGAAAGCGGCTTTCAACTTTGCAGTCCCGATGGTTTGGAGAGAGCGGCGAAACCACGCAGATGATTGTTATTTTTGTTTAACTAATATAACTGGTTTCAATGCATCTTCAAGGAAAAAGATCAAATATCCAAACCTTTGATCTGCTATGAGACCCGTTCCCCATTCAGGTGATCTTCCTGTACTCACACCTCCAGTAAATAAGGATTTTCTTTCCTCATCAGATGAAGAAATGCTTTCAAGGGAGGATTCCGCCGAGTCAATATCTTTGGAAGATATTGAGTCTACATATTCAGGAACAAGTAGCAATGAGCCACACTGGATCATGCAAGAAGACCTGAATGATCTTGCTCGTGATTTGTATCTGTCAAAACAGCAGTCAGAGCTCTTGGCTTCTCGGCTTAAACAGTGGAACCTAGTCCAGGAAGATGTAAGGATCACCAGTTTCAGGAATCGGAACAAATAAGGTCATTGGTCTTCTTATGGGTATGCAAGCGGGTTTCACAAAGTACTGTTGTTTTCTCTGTCTCTGGGATAGTCGAGCTGTATCCCAGCATTACAAGTAGAAAGACTGGGAGTCAAGAAGCACTTTTGTTCCTGGCGAACACAGCCTCAAGGAGAATCCTCTGGTGGACATGAATAAGGTGCTTCTTCCTCCTTTTCACATCAAGCTTGGTTTGATGAAGAATTTCGTGAACACGTTGCACAAAAATGGTGCTGCCTTCCAACACTTGTCTACTGTATTCCCAGGTCTTAGTGCTGCTAAGCTCAAAGAGGGCATCTTTGTCGGACCTCAGATCCGAGAAGTGCTGAAGGATACTGATTTTGAGGAGCTTCTTAACTTAAAGGAACTGAGAGCATGGGAAGCATTCAAGTCAGTCTATAGTGGCTTCCTTGGTAACACACGCGTACCAGATTACAAAGCCTGTATTGAGAAGTTGTCAAAGTCTTACGAGGATATGGGGTGCCGAATGTCACTCAAGATTCATTTTCTTCATTCCCACCTCAACTTCTTCCTGCCAAACCTTGGAGCAGTGAGTGATAAGCATGGAGAAAGATTCCACCAAGATATTACGAAGATGGAGAGCAACTATCAAGGCAAATGGAACCCCGGCATGATGGGAGACATCTGCTGGATGCTCTTGCGTGACATCCCGGGGGCAAAATACACCAGATCTTCTAAGAAAACACATTTTTGACTGTCTGTGGTACTATGAATTGTGTAATTGTGTCATTCAAGTATATTGATTCAATCAGTGTTCTTTATCTATCCTGTTTTATCTGTTACAAGCGGCTGCAACTCTTGAATTATGCACATATATTCTCTGTTTATACTAAAATGAGACTATTTAAAAGTCAGAAAACTAGAGGTGATAGAGTAAAACTATTTATAAATTTGAATTCAGCACACCCAAATTAACAAAAAAACATCTATCCCCATTCTTGCCTCAGACCAAAAATTTATTTTTGTAAACCAGTGTAATCTATGTATCATGCGTAAGTAAAAAAGAAAGTTGGCGACCATACTCGAGGGCGATCCGAAGGCTCCCTTTTCGATAGCTACTACACCGATGTGTAGGGGAGGGTGCTATTCCTTTCCCTGGATTGCTCCCCTTTACCCTCTATACGTACCTTATATTGCTGAGTGTTAAGCAAGGTATCAAGTACCATTTTAAAGTCTTTGGTATGACGCGTCCTAGGAGTGAACCCAGGTCTCCCGGACCATTGGCGAACGTTATTTAAAACTTTCCTGTATAATAAATAATAATAAGCATGTTCCATCTGAAAATCCTCCTCCTCCACCTCTTTTTCCTCCTCCTCTTTTTCCTCTTTCTACTACTAATAATAATGATAATAAACCTGCCGACTAGTGGACATTGCCGTCCTGGCGGACCATAGAGTAAAAATTAAAAAAAAAAACGAAAGTAGGGATAAGTACTTAGATCTTGCCAGAGAGCTAAAAAATCTATGAAACATGAATGTGGCAGTCATACTAATTATAATTGGTGCGCTTAGAACGATCTTCAAAGAATTGGTAAAGGGACTGAAATAGTTAAAAATCAGAGGACGAGCAGAGATCATCCAATCTACAACATTGCTAAGATCCGCTAGAATACTGAGAACAGTCCTGAAGACTTGAGGAGACTTACTATAATTCAGACTTCAGTGAAAGACCATCTGCTAATGTTGGTGTGAAAAACTTGTAAAGAATGATGATATGAAAGAGCCATATTGATAACAGAATTTAATGCAAAAAATGAACTTTGAATGATTAGCACTTTAGTAATACTACTAATAAGTAAAGTTGTCTCCCTTTAGTCGAGGGCGACCTGAAGGCTCCTCTTTCAATAGCTACTACACCGAGGTGTAGGGCAGGGCGCTACCCCAGTCTCTGGATTGCTCTATGTTACCCTTGATCCTTACCTTATAGTGCTGAGTGCTAAGCAAAGCGGGATCAAGTACTATTTTTTTAAGTCTTTGGTATGACTCGATTAGGGATTGAACCCCGGTCTCCCGGACCATTGGCGAAATAACATAGTTTTAATATCATAAACTGGACGTTAGTTGAAATAAAAAAGATGGATATCAAAGTCTGGAAAGTGATAACCAATCCCAGAATGCATCACGCAATAGCAGATATAGCAGTTCCCGTTTCCTATATGAAATCCAAAAGATTGCACTTTGCAGGACTGCCCATCTCTTAAGGAGATTACTATGAATGTGGTTGAAAAATTTCATCCAAAAAAAGATGGATATCAAAGTCTGGAAAGTGATAACCAATCCCAGAATGCATCACGCAATAGCAGATATAGCAGTTCCCGTTTCCTATATGAAATCCAAAAGATTGCACTTTGCAGGACTGCCCATCTCTTAAGGAGATTACTATGAATGTGGTTGAAAAATTTCATCCAAAAAAGGCAAGAGAGAAAATAATGGAAGAAGATTAATCCAACAAGAATTCGCCTTCAAAAAATCACAATTGGATTAAAGAAATACTTAGACACTAAAAGAGATTCAAATGCTACATATAGTAAATACACAAGAAGCAAAAGAAAAATATTTAATTAGTAAAAAAAAAAAAAAAATCAAAAAACCAATTAAAGTCGACCTCACGCTGAAAGAAATAGATATAAGAGATAAAGCAATAGAATTAGCAAAAAACACAGAGAAAGAATTAAAGACACAAGAATTAAATCAATTTTTAAAAGTCACCGGGAACAAAAAACCCTACTTGGGCGATACGAACAAAGAATTAGAAATACTGTCATAGATATAGTTAAGGTTCATCAATGGCTGAAAAGTGTTGGACTCAAGCCGGAGATCGAGAGGTTAATAACAGTAGTGTAGGACCAGAGTCTCTTAATTAGGCAAATATTATGAAATTTGGATTGAACCCAATATGTGGACATTAGTTGGCATAAAAAAGATGGATACTAAAGTCTGGAAACTAATAAACTACAGCAGAATGCATCACAGTGGAAGAGGATTAATCCAACGATAATCGACAAAGGATTAAATAAATACTTAGACACTACAACAGATTGGATGCAACAGAAATTTTTTTTCAGTTACTAAAGAAAATAATAAATTTACTAACCAACACAACCTTACACCGAAAGAAATACACATGAAAGTTAAAGCAATTAAGGCAGAAAAACCCCCATAAAGAAGCAAAAACGCAAGAACTAAATCAATTAAAAAACACATGGGGAAAAACCCAACTTGGATGATACGAACAAACAATCAGAAATGCTGATATTAAATATAGACTAATCGATAGATGAAAAGTGTTGGACTCAAAGCAGAAAGAGAGGGGTTAATAATAGCAGCACAGAACCAGAGCCTACCAACTAGAAACTAACAAGTGAACATTATGAAAAAACTAATCAAGCTCAATATGTTGATTGTGCGGAAAAAAAAAACTAAATCAACCGATCATTTGGTGCCTAGTTTCTCACTCTTAACATCAATAGAATATAAAGAAATTTATTGGAAAGTAGATAAAAATTATGGAATATTGGATTATGTAAAGTAGTATAAATACTGACCAAAATCAATAACTGAGGCCAAAGAAGCTATCATTCTCTGTGACTTTACAACTCAAACTGATAGAAAAATAAAGCGTAATAGACCAGATATAGTAGTTGAAGACTATAAAAGAAAAACATTCCTTCTAATTGATACGTCAGTCCCAACAAATGGAACATATCAGTCAAAGAATATAATAAAATAAGTAAATACAAAGACCTGGAAATCGAAATTAAGAAAATGTGGCTCGTTAGAACTACCACCGAGCCAGTAATTGGGTATTATCAAGGAGGGGGAAATTAACAAGATACCTGGCAGTTCCCGTTTCCTATATGAAATCCAAAAGATTGCACTTTGCAGGACTGCCCATCTCTTAAGGAGATTACTATGAATGTGGTTGAAAAATTTCATCCAAAAAAGGCAGCAAAAACATAAATATATAAATCCATATCATCACTACCTTCCTTCACCTTAAGTCCAATAGTAACTGGTGCTCTTCACCATATGATACTAATAGTAACTAGTGTTCTTGGAACGATCGCTAGAGGTTTGGTAAGGGGTCTGGAAGAGTTAGAAATTGGAGAGCGAGCCGAGACCATCTAAACAACAACATTGTTGAGGCCGGCTAGAATATTGAGAAGAGTCCTGGAGACTTGAGGAGACTTGCTGTCACCAAGACTTCAGTGAAAGACCGTTAGCTAACGTTGGTGTGAAAAACTCACATGGGACTTTGACATATACACGGATCACCTAATCTCGGCCAGAAGACCAGACCTAATGATAAACAAAAAGAGAACTTGCAGAATTGTCGACTTTGCTGTCCCGGCTGACCACAGAATAAAACTGAAAGAATGTGAAAAGAAGGATAAGTACCTAGACCTTTCTAGAGAATTGAAAAAACTGTGGAACATGCAGGTGACAATTATACCAATTGTAATTGGTGTGTTTGGAACAATAACTAAAGGATTACTAAAGGGACTGGAGGACTTGGAATTTGGCGGACGGGTGGAGACCATCCAAACTACTACATTACTAAGAACGGCCAGAATACTGAGAAGAGTCCTGGAGGCTTGAGGAGACTTGCTGTCACTCAAACTCCTGTGAAAAACCATCAGCTAACGCTTATGTTAAAAACTCTAATGAGTAAATAATAATAATAATAATTGGTGCTTTTAGCACAGTAACTGAACGATTATTAAAGGGACTGGAGGACTTGGAAGTTGGCGGACGAGTGGAGACCATCCAAACGACAGCATTATTGAGAAACGGCTAGAATACTGAGAAGAGTCCTGGAGACTTGAGGAAACTTGCTGTCACTCAAACTCCAGTGAAAGACCATCAGCTAACGCTGATGTGAAAAACTCTAAAGGAATAACAATAACAACAACAATAATAATAATAATAAGTAGTATCTTTCATCTGAAAATAAAGATAAAACCAATGTATGATAACTAATATTAAGTCTCCTCTGAAAATAAAAAAAGAATAAAAATGTATACAAGGTTGAGATATTTGAAAAATCCTAGAATGAACTGAAAGAAAGCATTATATTTTCTAAAGAAATTTTTAAGAGATAGATAGATAGAGAGAGAGAGAGCGATGGGGTAGGAGACCATTTTAATACGAAATAAAATTGTAAAACAAAATGTCATATAATATCAGTGAAGATCGACTAGAAGAATCAAATGTCGTGATTTATCAACATGTAAATGAAAGGAAGAACCTTATTTTTTTGTGGTGATGGTGGGGGGTGTCGGGGGAAATACAGGACGTCTTCCCCCTACCCCCGATCCGATGAATGACAATCGTCATTGACACGGACCTTTGTTTAGTACACACGCTTGACTCAGAAAAATATTTCAATGGAAAATCGAAGAAGAGACAGTAAGAGAATCACGCGAGGGATTATGTCATTAAAATAATAGAGCCAAACACTTTGCCCTATGAATCTCAAAAAACGCTTTTGAACCAACAGTGTCGTTCACAAAAAGAGAAAAAAAAAAGAAAAAAAAAGAAAAGAAAAAAGCTTTCTTGATATGTATATCTGAAAGATAATTCAGATTTTACAAGAATACGAATTTATCGACTTTCTTGGGGGTGTTAAGACAAACAGGAGTCGATATCTGTGGATGTTGCTTAAACTATATTTCTCAGACTTGGTTGAAACAAGTGACATTTTACAATCTCGACGAGATAACCCATAAGTCAGCTACGTTCCTGATGTCACAGCGATCCATGATGATATTGATGCCTTATTTAAGAAGAAGCGAAGATTCTAATAAGCATTTCATGGTTAACAGCAGTCCATGATGATATTGGTACTTCTATTTGGGAAGGAGCGAAGAATTCTAATTAGTATCGCATGATTACACAAAAATTTGAAGGGTTGAAAAAAAAATTACATTCGGTGTAAACAAACACGCTACAAAATTATCAGTAAATTGTAATTTGGACGAGAAATTGCTTTATCCACTAAATTAGAATACTTAAAAAAGTATACTGCTCTAATAAGAATTTCGTTATGATGTGCTGTTTTTGCTGGTTCACGGTTATATACTTACAAAAATACAAATATAATGAAAATTTATATATAAATATATCAATTATATCTATAACAATAATTAACACGCACGCACACGAATTCAGGTACATAATCTCTTTATCTAACTTTCTATCCATCTCAGTCAATTTATTATCCGAAATTCCCGTAGTGTAATGGTTAAAGAGCTGCATCGCAGTCTCGAATTAAACAAGTTCGAACTCCAGTCAAGGTGTTACGTTCACGAAACCGTTGGGAAAGGTATGAACCAACTTGTCTCTTCATTACACCACAAGCATCTCCAATTGTATATCCATATATGTATAAATGTACGTATACATATATATATATATATATATATATATATATATATATATATGTGTGTGTGTGTGCGCACACACACTCACACACATATATATATATACGTACATTTGTACATATATGGATATTCAATTGGAGGCGCTTGTGGTGATAAAGGAGAAAAAACAAACAAAAAACCGACGCACGTGCGCACCCAATCTCACACCCACCCACACACACATATATATGTATATACATATGTGTGTGTGGATGTGTGTGTGATAAAGGAGAAAAAAACAAACAAAAACCGACTCGCGCGCGCACACACACACATACATACACAATCACTCTGAATGGAAGATTAGTAGTCAGCTAAAATATATAGCATATCAACTATCATAGATTATTTAGGGGAAGAAGAGTTATAAAAGAAAAAAGAAAAACACCGAAAGTATTTACACGTATATAGACACGAACGCCCACGCAGACACACAGGTACACATAGCACACGCTTGTAAAAAGAAAAAAGAAGAGAAAAAACAGAGAAAGAGAGAAACAATAGTTGCAGAGACGAAAATTTGTCACGGACAATTGACTCGAACTGAAAATTCGTAGACACAAATCCTGGAATTAAGAATAATCACTACGTTATTAAAACAATTGCCGCTATATAAATAAAAGGGAACACAAGAACAAACCATCTTACTCCCTGAAGAAGACGTAAAACGCCAGAAACATGTGTTGAAAATTTTTTTTTAAGAAACAAACCCTCTTGTGGACCTATTCATTTTAAATTATATATATAGCTCAACGCCGACCGGTAGAGCTAAGTAAAAACCTGAAATGATCGACGTTCACCAACCCCTATTCAACTGCGACATTACTTTAAGTTTCATATAACTTTTTGAAAAGTTCAATGTATTTGTTCACATCTGACGATTTTAACTTTCACAATGTCATATATATATATGGATGTAGTGTACTGGTTGCCGTTATAGGAAATGGACTCGATGACACGAGTTCAAATCATGGACGAGGCTGTTTGCATTTCACGTAGCGCTAATACTCTTGGAGAAAGGTATGAATCTCACTATTCTCCCTCCAGCTATGAATAAATAATAGGTCAGACTGTGCTCTTTAACTTTGGTATGGCAACCAATCTAGGAGAAGGAGAACTCTGAATTCAAACCTGTTAAACTCCGCTTAAAAATTGACCTTGTATCACACCCTCTTCGTGTGGAATTGAGAATATATTAGAAGATCTTTATAAATCTCAAGGAGTGCTCAATGTATGATAATTAATATATGATTTTATAAATTTCGTCCATATAATTGGAAGAAGAACTCAACAGATGGCCATTTGGCTTTTATCGATATATTTCCGCTGGCCACTCGATAAGAGAAACTAACTTTTCCAAAGTTTTTCTTTTAATTATATATATTGACATAATGGTTTGAGTGTTCGCCGATGGTTTGGAAGACTGGGGTTCAATCCAAGGTCGAATCATATCAAAGAATCAAAAATGGTATTTGATGCCGTCTCGCTTAGCACTCAGCATTATAAGGTAGGGATCAAGGGTAAAGTGGAGCAATTCAGGTAAAGAAGTAACGCCTTCCCGTACACCTCAGAGTAGCTAATGAAAAGGGAGCCTTCAGGTCTCCCTCGGCTACATTCGACCAACTTATATATATATATATATATATATGAAAAGTACATAAAAGATTGTAATCCGACAATATGTAGAAAAATTGATAACAACGATCCAAGTGGAAGGAGAGATTTATTGAGGTCGAACTAGTACACTCTAGCCCTCAACGTAACATATTTTCAGACGCCGGTGTCTATTGTATCCCTTGTAAGGATTGTAAACTTAAGTACATCGGCGAAACATCTCGGAACCTTCGCGTCTGCTTGAAAGAACACAAAAGAGACATAAGAATTGGTAACTCAAACAATGCCTTATTCCTACATATTTCTCAATCTAATCCCAACTTCGACTTTAATTCGGCTAAGGTGCTCATTTACATCCACAATAAAAGTCTAAGACGAATTTTCGAAGCCGCTGCTATCTCATTCTTTAATTCCTTAAATACTCGTCCTGGCTTTTATAATACGAATTGAGCAAATCCCTTTTAAATAGGTACAATATATTCCATCTTTAGTCAATATTTTCACATATATCATAATTTTTATGCTTTCTATTTTTCTTTTTGTTTTTGTTTATTCTTTTTTCTTTTTCTTTCTTATAACTCGAAATCTTTCTCGAAAAACAAACGTAACATAAATTCTATATAATAATCCTTATAAGTCAAATGACGTAATTTAAAACAACAAACGCTGATTCACCAATTAAACGACCAACTTTTTCTTATTATACAAATTTTCCCCTAGGTTTTTGTATTTTGAATTTTTAAACATCCATCGTTGACTTAAAATTGCTAATATCACTCCTTATGGTCCTGATGATGGTTCAGTAGAACCGAAACGCTATAGTGTCGACCTCAATAAATCTCTCCTTCCACTAGGATCGTTGTTACCAATTTTTCTACATATATATATATATATACACAATTATGATTAAAATTTAACGGGAAAAGCGTTTTTAATTACTAAAATGTTTAAAGTGCTCTGTACACAAAAAAAGAGCAATATCTCAATATTTTCTCCTATAAAAAAGAAAATAATAGAAACAAGAAACGCGCGCACACACACACACACACACACACACTCACTTTGCCGACCTAGGGCGCCTCTGGTGGTGTAATGGTTAGCAAGCTGGACTAGCAAACCTATACGAGTGAGTTCGAGTCTCACTGGGTGCCCCTTTCATATGGCCTTGTGCCACATCTAAGCAAAAAGCTTAGTAAATTAACACACACACTTTGCCGACCATTAGGTTACCTAGTAGCGAGACATAGGGAATTATTAGCTAAAATGTATCCTGTCCTTACTGTCGGACGATTTATGTTATATGACTCTAACTTTACGTTTGGCGATTGCCCATCTCCTCACTTCCCTTCACTTTATTCTTCAGTCGTCTTGTCGGTCACCTGGTATCGTTATTTTTGTGTCGCCAATAGTTTTGATTTGTTTCTTGTCTTTTGCCGTCATCTCTTGTTCTAAATTCTTCTCTGCGAGGATGATGAAATAACAACACAACCAAATTTTCACGTGTACGCGTCACTTTTATTTCTTAATGAC
>OY757925.1:80401843-80674343 GCA_963585895.1 Sepioteuthis lessoniana
ATCTATATATATATATATATATATAGATGTATATATATATATATATATATATAGATGTGTATGAATGAAATATACGTTTTGTAGCTTTGTAAGTGTGCAACAAGATTAAACCACAGCCACGCACACCCACCCACACACGCACACGCAAACTCTCTCTCTCTCTCTCTCGCTCTCTCTCTCTCTCTCTCTCTCTTACGCACACACACACACAAATATATATGTAAGTACGAATGAAATTAACGTTTTGTAAGCTTAGTAAGTGAAAAGCAAAGGTGAGTGTAAAACAGGTTGTACACATTGTTTACACGTAACAAAGTGCGGTGTTCTCCGTTTCTGGGCAAACCAATTGAATGGCTTTTTTGTTCGTTGGTCACGAATCGAGATTACTGTTTATTGTTGGACGTTTTAATGCGAACTTTTTAGTGTTGTAAACATTACAAGTGGAAAAAATGTAGAAAAGTTTTACGGGTAAACAACTTGTTCAGAAAGCAAGTGGTCTGAGTAAGGTCACTTTCACACTTAGATAATTCGTAAATTGTTACGTGCGAAAATGATATCGTAAGAATATATAACCGTTTTTTTCTCATTGTTCACATGTAGATAGAGAGGATGTTCCGAAATTCATCTTACGGTTTCCTAACCTATTCTTTCTTCTTAAAGATATGTCAACTAGTGAAGGATTATTTTCTGGCAACAAGTCAGAGAATCACGCGCATTGTACACGGGGGAAGGAGTCTCCGTGGTGTCATGCGGCCTCCATGTAACGAGTTCGAACACTAGTCATGGTATTACGTTCCCTTTTGGCTTAATACCCATGGAAAGGTATGAACCCCTTTATCCACACCCTACATATTGGTTAAATAGGAGGTGCTCGTGGTGTAAGGATTATTGTCGTAGGAAATGGACACGGCGATACGAGTTCAAATCCTGGACGAGACTGATTGCATTTCACATAACACTAATACGTTTGGGAAAGGTATGAATCCAACTATTCTCCCTCCAACTATGGGTAAATAGTAGGATAGACTGATTTCTTCAGCCTTGGCGAGGCAACTAGTCTAAGAGAAAGAAAAACTCTGAATTCAAACCTGTTAAACCCCGCCTAAAAATTGACCTTGTGTCATATCCTGCCCGAGCGGAGGGGGTGATAAATATGGATTTTGGTTGAATAGTACCACTGCTGTTCTTCTTCAAGAATGGCTTTGGCATTAAATAACATACGAAGGTTGATATGCCATTAAACAAACCAAAACTAATATTGTACATTTATATTCATAGTTTTTGTGGAGTTGTGTCTTAAGGGTTTTTTTAAAATTGCAACATCAATGTCATCAAATATTCCTATGAAATAAAAATATTTTGCATACGACAATATGGTATCAAGTATTCTTATCTAATATCAAGTATCTTTATCTAACACAAATAATTTGTACAATTATATGATATCAAGTGTTCTTATCTAATAAAAATAATTTGCACACAGTCATATGATATCAAGTGGTACTTGATGCCTCCTTGCTTAACACTCAGCATTATAAGGCATTGATCAAGAGTAAAGTGGAGCAATATTGGGAAAGGAGTAGCGCCCTTCCCTGCACCTTGGTGTAGTACTTATTGAAAAAGGAGCCTTCGGGTTACCTTCGACTAAACGCGCTAAGTACTTTTTTATTTCAAGTATTTTTATCTAATACAAATAATTTGCACAAAACTATATGATATCAAGTATTTTTTTATCTAATACAAATAATTTACCCACAACTATATGATATCAAGTATTTTCTTTATCTAATACAAATAATTTGCACAAAACTATGTGATATCAAGTATTTTTTCATCTAATACAAATAATTTGCACAATTATATGATATCAAGTATTTTTATCTAATACAAATAATTTGCACAGTTATATGATATCAAGTATCTTTTATCTAATACAAATAATTTGCACACAACTATATGATATCAAGTATTTCTATCTAATACAAATAATTTGTATACCAATTTATTGTTTTTTCTCGATTCCGCCAAAAGTCGCCGGTGAAAGTTTGTAATTCAATAAGTCCTCCCCCACGGGCATGATTCGACGCAAGGTCAACTTAGGTCAATTTCAAAGTTATTCTCCTTCATAACATGTCTCTAGACAGTGGGAAGGATAATTAGTGGAACCCATCTCTTCCCAAATTAATATGTGACCAGTTGTACGGGGTTACATGGTAACCAGTAGCACGGAACGATCCCTAAACTGACTTATGTAGCTGGTTTGTCTTTAGATTTTCCATCTCCTGGATCAATTGCCTTAGCAAGGCTAAGTTGATTGATTTAAATGGTATATCAACCCGTCTGGGATTATTTTGTGCCTTGAAGTTAAGGATTCTCGCTCATTGTGCACTTATATTTACATTTTTTGTGTTGCTGTTGCTTGTGTTTTTTTGCATAGTTATATATCAAGTTTTCGTATAAATGCAAATAATTTCCACACAGTTGTATGGTTTCAAGTATTCTAATAATTTTATGGTTTGAAGTAACTATTTTTATTCAGTAATAGTCGTTTGTATGCACAAAGTTATATGGTTTCACGATGGTTGGTCGGTTGGTTGGTTGGCATATCAACCTTTGTAGGTTATTTAACGTCAAATCCATTTTTATGCAAATAGTCAGTTCTATTTCAAACAATACAGTTTAGCATGAGTATACAGTTTAATTGTCAAAAACATTTCTATTTCAAGCTATTTAGTTCATTCAAACAGTTCTAATTCAGCTAATTCTGTTTAGTATAAGTAGAGGATTTGTTTACACTCAGTTAAATGTCAAAACAGTTCTATATTAAACAATACAGTTTAGCGTAAGTACATTTTCAATGTCAAAAACAGTTACATTTCAAACAATTCAGTTTAGCATAAGCACGCATTTTAAATGTAAGTACAGTTTAATTGTGAAAAACATTTCTATTTCAAGTTATTCAGTTTAGTCAAACAGTTCTAATTGAAACAATTCACTTTAGCATAAGTATGTAGTTAGTTCTATTTAATCCATTGATAGGGGCCCTATTAGGTGCTACCATTCCGGACCAGAGTGGACTTGGGAGCAATGGCAATGAAGGGGGGCTCCACATTCCTCAAAGCTTTAGCATCACTGGAGCCTCACCATCAGATTATTTAGTGTCATACCCAGGACACTCGTTGGGTGGCGTTTTACTCCTTTGCAGAGGTGCAGTCGGTGTATTCAACAGCCCCAGTCGACTGGCCAATATATGGTTTCAAGTAACTAATGCTAATGTTTAGTAAACAATAATACAAATATTCAATAGTCATATGATATCAAGTACTTCTATCTAATAGAAATAATTATCTGCCATCAAGTAATTATTTCTTAATAATAAAAGTCATTTGTGCGCACGAAGTTATATGATTTTAAGTCACTACTACTAATAATTTAAGTAAACAATTATAAAAAGCTATTCTGTCCGAGTCGGATGGGGCTACTGAACACTCCAACTGATTCTCTGCAGAGGGATAAGACTCCCCCAATGAGTATACCGGATATGAGACACTAAACAATCTGATGGTGAGGTTCCAGTAATGTTGGAGCTTTGGGGAATACGGAATGCCCCTTCATAGCCATCGCTCCCAGGTCCTTTCTGACCCGGAATGGTTGCACCTGATAGTGTCCTATCTATGGGTCAAATAGAAATAAAATGTGTGCTTATGCTAAGCTGAATTGTTTGAAATAGAACTGTTTTGACATTTAACTGTGTGTAAACAAAAACTGTACTCCTGCTAAATTGAATAATTTGAAATGGAATTGTTTATGTGTATAAAAATGGATTGATATGTCAAAACCTAACCAAACCAAATCTAACCAAAAAATATTCTCAATACAAGTAATTTACAGTTATATGGCATCAAGTATTCTTATCAAATACAACTAATTTTTTAACAGATCTATTTAACCCAACAATAAGTACTAATAGGTATTACCACTCCGAGTCAGGGTGGATCTGGGAGTAATAGTAATGAAGAGATGTTCTGAATGTTCAGATGTTCAGAACTAGATATTCACAAACAGATGCAGTTGTTATACTCAAGACAACCACATATCTTTGTTGGGGAAGAGGGAGGTCTTACTCCTCTGCAGGTGATACTGTTAGCAAATCCTAAGCCTCGCCGACAGGGTACATCTTACAATTTAGAAATTAAATAAAATTTCTTTTCTTGTCAATTTTATTTGGTTTTTATTTTATCTTATTTTATTTGCTTTTTATTTTATTTCATTCTATTTGCTTTTTATCTGTTTTTTATTTTATTTTATTGATGAGCCTCGTTATAATTTTACTTGACATTTCCTTTATCTTCCAAATTTTAGATGTTTGTTTTTTATCGTTACTCTTGGCTCATCACTTCCCTGACAATAAGGAACAACACACATCGAAAACAAGAATAAAGATCTAGCGCACGGTGAGATTCAAAGCCACACTTCCTTCTGTCTTGAGGAAGTTTGATTTTATGTATCAGCTGTTTTACCAAGTCGCCATGGATGGTATCACGGAAGTTCGAGTATCTATCTATCTATCTAGCTAGCTATATAGCTTGCTTGCTAGCTATGGGGAGAGTACCCGTAGCGTAGTGGTTAACGTACTGGACAGTGACACTGTAGTAAGCGAGTTCGAACTGCAGCTGCGTTATTACATTCTTATTCGGATGTTATATAGCGGCATAAAGGAATGAAGGATTTACACGTTTCTTTACAAAAATATGTCTCTCACCTTTATTTCTCGTAATGGTCGAAACTTCTGTTAGTGTGTAGGAGAGAGATGGGGAGACGGAGACGATGGCCGCAGACTGGCGGAGGATTGCTATATTGATCTTTGCTTAACCCACGTTGTGATTCCATATTCGGGGTCTTACGTCTTTGCTTTCTTGACGAGAGGGTGTCAATAGAGAGCCGTCTGCTCCCTTCTGGGCGTTGGCCGAACACTCCGGTCACGTGAGTGACTTTGTGACTGTGTATGGCTGATGTGAGTACGCGTGTGTGTATATATATATATATAACACCAACGCATTCTTCGTGTTTTGAAATAGAAATGTTTTTGACGATTAAACTGTATACTTACATTTAAATTGCGTACTTATACTCAACTGAATTTTTTTAAATAGAACTGATTATTTGTATAAAAATGGATTTTTTTAATTAAATAACCTACAAAGATCGATATGACATAAAACCAACCAACCAACCATCTATCTATGAATTTGATAGTACCAATACTGTCCTTCTACAAGGATGGCTTTGGCATTAAATAACCCACGAACATTGATATGCAATTAAACAAAGAAACCAAACTCTCTCTTTCTATATATATATATATATATATATATATGTACATATATGTTTGACTAAATAGGACAGATACTTCGTTTCTGCCAATTTTATCGTCGGTCTCTTCAAGTCTATGTGTGAGTCGTTCAACTTTTGGAGGGAATGAATTCAGGAAGGCACCGTATTTTTACCAAGTGACTCATTCCATCCAGAAGACAAACGACACACACACACACACACACACACACACATATATATATATATATATATATATATATATATATATATATATATTGTCATCTACAGACAGACTGTTTCGTTATATCACAACTCATCAGTGTGGCTAGACACGCAGGACGCTTCAAGCTAGGATTGAAACCCGCACAACTTTACGTTAGACTTAATATAATACCGCTCAAACATCAGTCGACATACGTCAGCTCGGGAATTATAAAGCATTATGTAGTTGCTTTCGTTTGTTTACCGTATAAAAGAATGTCCAATACTTACGAAGAGCTTTGTATCATGTGATTGGCAGCCGTTACTTCCTTCGCCAGAGTGCTCAACACCTGCGGTAGTGGCGAGCGTATATATTGTCACCCACAGACAGGCTGTTTCGTTGTATCACAACTCATCAGTGTAGCTAGACATGCAGGACGCTTAAAGCTGGGATTGAAACCAGCCCGACTTTACGTTATATTTAATCCTATTTACCCAACCCCTCCGCTTGGGCAGGATATGACATAAGGTCAATTTTTAAGCGGATTTTAACAGGTTTGAAATCAGAGTTTTTCCTTCTCCTAGACTAGTTGCCTCACCAAGGCTGAAGAACCTAGTCTGTCCTACTATTTACCCATAGCTGGAGGGAGTATAATTGGATTCATACCTTTCCCAAGGGTATTAGTGCTATGTGAAATACAATCAGTCTCGTCCAAGATTTGAACTCGTGTCGCCGTGTCCATTTCCAACGACGATAACCATTACACCACGTTAGATTTAATATCATACCGCTCAGCCATATACGGATAAGGGTATTTATTCGAACTTATACATATATGTATATGGAGACATTATGTATCAATATATTTTTCTACGTAAACATGTCCACAACTTCGTAATAAAAAAGTATTTATTTCTTTTTTGTTATTTTGTTTTGTGAAGTTAAGAATAATTAGGCAAAGATAAATAGAGATAGAGATGGTAGATTGAGATAAATGAGGTTGATAAAAGTCAGTCTTGTGAAAAGATGTGAAAAATATCTATTTGAGATAGTGTGTTTAGATATAGCTCTCAGTAGACACCTTAAAAAAATATGAGTACACACACGTCGTCTGAAATAGACGCGCATGCGCACACTAACGTACACATACATGTATATCTGTATGTATACACCCAACCCCTACTAACCCAGTCGGATGGGACTGCAGAATATATCAACATCTCTGCAGAGGGGTAAGACTCCCTAACGAGTGTCCTGGATATGACATTAAACAATCTGATGGTGAAGTTTCAGTAATGTTAGAGCTTTGGGGAATGCAGAGTAATCCTTCATTGGCATTGCTCCCAGGTCCACTCTGGCTCGGAGTGGTAGCACCGGATAGAGTTCTATCTATGGGTCAAATAGAACTAAACTGTGTGCTTATGCTAAATTGAATTATTTGAAATAGAACTGTTTTTACATTTAACTGTTTAACTGTGTGTAAACAAATGACTGATGTTTAATTGAATTATTAGTGATGCATAGCAATACTTGGAACCATTCAATTTTGTAGACATGCTTAACTGAGTGGTTTGAAATAGAACTGTTTGATCATTTAGCTGTGAGTAAACAAAAAACTGTACTTATGCCAAACTGAATTGTTTGAAATTAAGTGAATCCATTTATCTGTGTGCCAAAAAAATACGAGCTCAGGTTTTCTCTAAAGATATTATCTTCTACATGTGTTTAGAAATTATATATCTAATATATGTATAAAAACGATTTGGCATTAAATAATCTACAGTGGTCGATATGCCATAAAACCAAACCAAACTAAACCAAATATCCTATAATGTTTGATATGACATAAAACCAAACAATCTTACGAACAAAAACCATTAAACTGTCCTATCTATGGGTCAAATTGAATTGTTTGATATTTAAACTGTGTACTTATGCTAAACTGTTTGAAATAGAACTGTTTGATCATTTATCTGTGTAAACAAATGATTGATGTTTAATCGAATTGTTTGTGATAAATAGCAGCACTTGAAAACATTAAACTGTGCGCAAACAAAGGATTAATAGTAAATAGAATTATTCGTATTTGATAGAAATAAGTTAAACCATTTAAGTGTGTGAAAAAAAAAAACGAGCTCAGGATCGTTTAAAAATGTTATCTTCAAAATATGTTTAGAAATCATATATTTAATATATGAGTATAAAAAGTGTTTGGTATTTAATAACTTACAATGGTTGATATGCTACATGTTGTATCGTGGTAAGGAAGAGATACACTGAAATAAAGAGTCATTTATTCATTAACTGAAGTGGTACAGTCCAACAAATATCATAAGTCTCGCGCTGTTGGTGTTACGTCCGAAGTTGGTCTTACTACTGACCGAGATCTTGCAGAACACTCGTGCTTAAGAAACACGACGTATTTCATACCTCCGCGATACCGGAAGTCATGTGGTACGAGCCACTATACAACACTATGAATCCCAACGAAACGAAACCAAGCCATCCTCTTTGCCGAGGACAATTTTCAAGTGGAGTAAAGCTGGTTTGAATTCAGAATTTTCCTTCTCCAAGACTAGTTGCCTAAACAAGGCTATAAATCGTAGTTTGGACTACCGATTGTTGGAAAGGGCATGTGCGAAGTAAGACACAAACAGCATGTGCGAAGTAAGACATAAACAGTCCTGGTTTGAACTCGAGTCGCTGAATCCATTTCCTACGTCTATAGCAGCTATTCTCGCTGATTACTATTGTAGGGAGTTCTGTCCTCACAAAGTGCCCAATACTTAAGGCCTTGAGCCAGGTCTAACCTACACACACTTAGAAAAGGCATCTTGCGTGGTGTAATGATTAACGAGCTAGGCTAGCAAAACACTACAAGGAGCACAGTTTTCATTTGGTACCTCATACTTTTGGTCTTGTGCCCACCTAAGCCAGACTGAGCAAATGAAAACCCATAAGTTGTGAGTTTGATCCTCACTAGGAGCTCCATACCGCGCAAAAGAGAATTTATGCTCGGCAAATGACTTTTGATAAAGCCTTTTTTTAAGCATGTGCGTATTGATGAAGGAGCTTGAATTGTATATACTGATGTATTTTACTGCTAGAACTACCATTTACAACTGGCCATTCGAAAATAGATGTTTTGAAGAGACGAATGTAAAAAAAAGCTGAGAAAAGTCTATATTTTTATTTTATAGCTCAGTTGATGTTATTTATGTTTTCGATTCTAAATATAATTAAACGATGAGAAACAACCGAGAAATTAAGATATGGAGATATGTGTGTCTACTTATACCTGACTGACAATAATCCGATGACTGAATTTATCAATGTTTGTTTATTATGTGCATTTTCCAGTTTGGATCTATCTATCTATCTATCTATCTTATTCATAGATCTATCTATCTATCTATCTATCTATCCTTTTTTTATCATTCATAGATCTATCTATCTATCTATCTATCTATATTTTTTAATTATTCATCTATCTATCTATCTAAAATGACAAAAGGAGAGAGAGAGAGAGAGAGAGAGAGAGAGAGAGAGAGAGTGAACTGAGAGTAGTAATCACATATGTAAACTGAAACCTCCACCCACACATTTGTAATTGTAGTCACGTCAAAGCGTGGGAAATGACTTCACGATTTTCCTTCATTGGATTTGATTGTTGTTTTTTATCCCTTTATTCTTATTCTGAATAATTTTCGACATTTTCCTCAGATTATTTGTTCTCCTTTCAGGAAGATCTGTAAATCTCTATATAACATTACACATCCATAATCACATTATATATATATATATATATATATATATTTAATTGCAATAATTGTGGTCTTATTTCTGTATTATTATTATTATTATTATTACTATTATTATTATTTACTCCGTGAGAATTTTTTTACATCAGTGTTAGCTGATGGTCTTTCACGGGAGTTTGAGTGACAACAAGTCTCCTCAAGTTTCCATGACTCATCACAGTAGTCTGACCGATCTAAACAATGTTGTAGTTTGGATGGTCTCTACTCGTCCTCTTATTCCCAAGTCCTCCAGTCCTTGTATCAAGCCTTTGGTGACTGTACCAAGAGCACCATTTACAATTGGTATCAACGTCACTTTTATGTTCCGCAGTTTTTTTTAAATTTCCTAGCAAGGTCGAGGTACTTATCCTTCTTTTCACTTTCTTTCAATTTTACTCTGTGGTCAGCCGAGACAATAAAGTCCACAATTCGGCAAGTTCTCTTTTTTGATTATTATTATTATTAGAGTTTTTCGCATCAGCGTAAGCTGATGGTCTTTCACTGGGGATTGAGTGACAGCAAGTCTTCTCAAGTCTCCAGGACTCTTCTCGGTATTCTGGCCGTTTTTAATAATGCTGTTGTTTGGATGGTCTCCACTCATCTTCCAACCTCCAAGTCCCCCAGTCCCTTTAATAATCCTTTAGTTACTGTGCCAAAGCACCTATAACAATTGGTATAATTGTCACCTTCATGTTCCATAGTTTTTTCAATTCTCTAGCAAGGTCGAGGTACTCATCTCTATTTTCACCTTCTTTCAGTTTTATCATGTGGTCTGCCGAGACAGGAAAGTCGACAATTTTGCAAATTTTCTTTTTTTTTGTTGATTATTATAAGGTCTGGTCTTCTGGCCGAGATTAGGTGATCCGTTTACATATTATTATTATTATTATTATTATTATTATTATTATTATTATTATTATTATTATTTTATTTCTTGCAAGTTTTTCACATCAGCATTGATGGTTTTCAATTGGAGTTTAAGTGACAGCAAGTCTCCTGAAGTCTCCTGGACTCTTCTCAGTATTCTGTCCGATCTTAATTATGTTGTCGTCTAGATGGTCTCCACTTGTCCTCATATTTCCAAGTCTTCACGTCCCTTGAAAAATCCAATAGGGATTATTCCGAGTGCACCAATTACACTTGGTATCACCGTCACCTTCATGATCCATAGTTTTTTTTCTGTTTTTTAGCAATGTGTAGGAACTTATCTCTTTTTTCGCTTCCTTTTAATTTTACTCTGTGGTCTGCCGGGACAGTAAAGTTCCCTATTCGGCTGGTTCACTATTTTTTTTTTGTTTACTATAACTAGGTCTGGTCGTCTGGTCGAGATTCGGCGATTTGTATTTATCTCCAAATCCCATAGAAGCTTGTGCATCTCATTTTCCTGGACTGTTTCTTGGTTGTTATTATAATAATTATTATTTGATTTAAGACTTAAGGTGAAGGAAAGTAGTGATTTTACGCATTCCATGTATTTTTGTTTTTTGTCGCCTATTTTGGGTGTTATTTTTCAATCATACTCATTGAACTCCTAAGGAAATGAGTAGTTCCGGAAAGTGCAATCTTTTGGGTTTTATATAGGTTGGGACTGCCAACTCTCTTGTTGATGTGTTTACCTGTACCTTTCTTCATTATAGCCAGAGCTCCAAAGATTAATGTAACGGTGGTAGTTCTAAGGTGTCAATATTTCTCAATGTCTATTTTCAGGTTTTTGTATTTATTTATCTTAATGTGACAATATGCCCGCTGGCCGACCTCCACTATCTCAACTTCTTAAATTAGCTCATGGCCATTCGATTGTCTAGTGGTTTCTCCCATCTCCGGCCATGGGCATTTCACATGTTTTACAAATATTCAACAGATATAACATATATAACCGAGAGTGGAAGAAAGAAGAAAAAAAAAAAAACAAGCACGGACTTGGGTTAGCCCTAAGCGTATTGATGGAGAAGTTTTTGCACTTTTCTGTGGTTTTCTGTGCATTTGTGGCTATCGCGAGCGTTTAATAGTGTTCTAAATTTGTAATTCTTAAAACTATAATTTCTGTGTTTATAATTAGAATGATGTTTTTACACTTCACTTGCGAGCCATTACTAAATGTGATTTTCGCACATTTGTTCAGACTAAACTGCATCCTTATGTCGTCACTAAATATTTTCACAGTGTTTATTAGATTTTCTAAAACGTCATCATTTTATGTATACAACTTTACATCGTCCATTATAGATTTATATGATTTATTTTTAGAAGTAGTTTTATACGCATCGTCTACATTTTTAAGTTCTATGAAGAGATGTATTAGATCTTTAATAAATAAAAAAAAGAGCAGGAAGTGATTCTTCTTGGAAAATTCCATTGTTAATGTTCAAATTATTAGTTTAGAGCATGTCTTTTTTTCATAGATTAATCTGAGGTTAGTGTGCCACCTTTTCATTTTGTATTTTAGAAATGTTATTATAACTAGAGATATCTTTAAAATGTTTAGAGCTCTGAGAGTCCATTCGTGAGGTACACTATCAAAAACATTTTGTAGCTAATCCAAGCCATACTTAGATTTTTCTGTTGGGATCTACAATCCTCCGTGATCATCTAGTTTATGAGAAACTGATCTTTGCAGCCATACCATTCTTTTTTTTTAACACCCCTTTTGTTCTAATAGGAATATGTCCTCACGAATCGATGTTATCATTTTATGTGTTGCGGGAAGGCATATGATTGGTTGATAGTATTTTGCATTTGTTGTGTCATTTGTTTTTCGTTGTTTGCATGGTACTCCTTCCATGAGCCAATCAGGACATTTTTTCAGGTTAGTTGATGTGTGGAGAATAAAGAGTGGAACCAAAAATTTATTTTATCAATTCCAAGTGACTACTATTTTTGTGTACGTTTAAGCGTATTTATAATCTCTCCTGTTGTAATATCATCGTCATTAGTGGTTCATTATTTTTATAAGTGCTGTATGAAAAGTACTCGATACGGATCACCCCCTTGGTAATAATGGAATAGTCGTAACAGATGACTATCGTTCGGTATATAAACAAGAGTATTATTTGCTATGTGTTTCCAGACATCAACACGTGACTAGCAAAGGCATGGACAGCTAACGATAAGCTATCCATATTTATCAACCCCTCCGCTTGGGCTGGATATGACACAAGGTCAATTTTTAAGCGAAGTGTAACAGGTTTGAATTCAGAGATTTCCTTCTCTTAGACTAGTTGCCTCACCAAGGCTGAAGAAACCAATCTGCCCTACTATTTACCGATAGCTGGATGGAGAATAATTGGATTCATACCTTTCCCAAGGGTCTTAGTGCTATGTGAAATGCAATCAGTCTCGTTCAGGATTTGAACTCGTGTCACCGTGTCCATTTCCCACGACGATAACCATTACACCACGGACACCTACACAGGCTATCAGTCATATGGAAGGCAGATCTGACCGATGAAATAAAACGCAGTTTTTTCCAAGCAGCGGTCGTGTCGATACTGCTATATGGAGGCATTATATAGGCAGTAACTAAACGTATGGAGAAAAAGCTTGACTGCAATTACACAAGAATGCTGTGAGTAATATTGAACAAGTCCTGGATGCAGCACCCCACAAAACAGCAGCTGTACGGCCGCCTACAACCCATCACGAAAGCTATCCAAGTTAGACAAACCAGACATACGGGACACTAATGGAGAAGTAAGGACGAACCCATAAGTGACATACTCCTGTGGACCCCTTCACATGGACAAGCAAAGGCAGGGAGACCAGCTAGAACCTATATACAACAGCTCTGTGCCGATACAGGATGTAGCCTTGAAGACCTACGACGATACAGACGGTTGGCGAGAGAGGATCAGGGAGATCCGTGCTGACGGTGCAACATGATGATGCATGATGATGATAAGTTTATTCTAGTCTCTGTTTTTATTACAAGTGTCTTTTAAATTCTCAATGCTTTTTGCATTTTTTATGATATCATTTCTAATGGTCAAGTTAGACGAACCAGACATGCAGGACACCGCTGGAGAAGCAGAGACAAGCTCAGAAGTGATGTACTCCTATGGACCCCCACATATGGCCGGGCAAAAGCAGGACGACCAGCACGAACATATATTCAGCAGCTATGTGAGGATACGGGATGTAGCCCTGAAGACCTGCCAGAGGCGATGAACGATAGGGAGAAGTGGCGAGGAAGGGTCAGGGATATCTGTGCTAGCGACACGACATGATAATGATAATGATGATGATGATTTCTAATGGGTTCATATATTTCTTATGGGTTTAAATATTTACTCCAAAATAATTTCATTTCTTCATTGTGGTTTCCTTTGCATTAGTCGTCTTTTTTTCTTTTTTCTCGATAGAATTTCTTTGGGTTGAATTGTAATATTTTGCTGTGTCTGAAGAATTTTATTCCTTTTTTTATGTCTTCAGATACACTGGGCTTTTAGTCGGGTTTTTGCTTCAGCATTTCTTTTTTTATCGGACTAGAATCAATTGATGTTATCACGAATTATCTTTTAATTTTTTCTTGCCTTAGTCTTTACTTTGACACTCTTAATCATTTAATCAAGTATGGATACTTGTATTTCTCGATTTCTTTTTTTTTATATCCTTAATTTCCATTTGAGTTGTTTAAAGTTGTTTAAATGTTCTGTTTACTTGGCTTATTGCTATAGCAGCCACATATATTATTTCATTTAAAAGCGTAAAATTTGGTTTAAAGTCTTGTAGATCTTCTATGGGATTGTTTGCCATCTTTATTTGTAAAAGATTATTTTTGTCATTTTAAATTATTTTTAGAGCTGCACTGTTTTTCATATCAGTTTTAGTTATTTTAGCGAATTCTCATATATTTTATTTCCTTTCGTTGGTTTTAATCATATTTTCTATGTAGCTTGTTTTTTTCTGTTTGAGGTTGACTATTCTCAAATTTGTTGTATTCAATTTCATTTGCTGCTGTTTTCATACAATCATTGCTTGATTGTTTAAATATATTATTGGTTACATTATTAACTGCGTTCATTTTAAGTGTTATAGTTTCATTTTGTTGGATATTAGCAATTACTTGTTCTTTGAAATTATCTTTTTCAGCATCTGTTAAATTGTTGCTTTTAATGATATATCTTCCCTCATTGGGTATTTTAATGAGATCTACTTGTTTATTTGTACTTTTAGTCCTTTCTCGGCATATATTATAGGTGCCTTGGTTGCATTTTTTCCTAATGGAATGTTAATTGCATAAAAGAACGTTTATAACATTTTTATATTGCTCAGTCGGCTGGGGCTGTAGAATACGCCGACTGTACCTCTGCAGAGGGGTAAGACCCCCCCCAATGAGTGTCCTAGATATGACACTAAACAATCTGATGGTGAGGTTCCGGTAATGCTGGAGTTTTGGGGAATATGGACTACCCCTTTATTGCTATCGCTCCTGATAAGGGTCCTATCTATGGGTTAAATAGAACTAATCTGAAATGCTAAACTGAATTACTTGAAATGAAACTGTTTTTTGACATTGAAACTGTACTTACACTAAACTGATTTGTTTAATATAGAACTGTTTTGACATTTAACTTTGTGTAAACAAAATCTGTACTTATACTAAATTGAATTAGCTGAATTAGAACTGCTTGACTAAACTGAATAGCTTGAAATAGAAACGTTTTTGACAATTAAACTGTACTTACATTTAAACTGCGTACTTATCCTAAACTGAATTGTCCTAAATAGAACTTTTTTCGTAAAAATGGATTTGGCGTTAAATAACCTACAAAGGTTGATATGCCATAAAACTCAAACAATCAAACCAACCAACCAAAACATTTTATAATCTTTTTTTGACTAATTTTTTCCTTTTTTTTTTTTTTTTTTTTTTCTAGTTGTAGTGAAGATCTAGATTGGTTAGGGTTCTGAAGAAAGTAGAGGATTTTATCCCAGTTGCTGATTTTTCGATCTAAACCTGGTTCATCATTGAGAGAAGTGGTGTTTTTTTTCCGTGTGAAGATTGATGCAGAGAATATTATAAAGAGATGTTTTCATTTATGGTTTTGGGACATTTTATTCTAACTGCCTCGAGATGTTTTAGTTTTGCTGACACCTTCAGCAGAAAAATATTCAATCATCATATTTATTAATAATCTATGAAGTGAGAAGTTATACTTTTATCATGATATTTCTTGCAAGATTTTTACACCACTGTTAACTGATGGTCTTTCACTGGAATTTATCTTCATTATATTATCATTATTATCATTCGAGTTTTTTTACACCAGCATTAGCCGGTGTTTTTTTTTTCGGGAGTCTGAGTGACAGCAAGGCTCTGGTCGATCTAAGCAATGGTGTAGTCTGGATGGTCTTGATTCTTCCTCTGATTTTCAGTTCTTCCAGTTCCTTCTCCAAAACCTACAATTGGCATCACAGTCAAACTCCTGTTCTACAGATTATTATCATTATTATTTACTCATTAGAGTTTTTCACATCAGCGTTAGCTGATGGTTTTCCACTGGAGTTTGAGTGACCGCAAATCTCCTCAAGCCCCCAGGACTCTTCTCAGTATTCTGGCCGTTCTCAGTAATGTAGTAGTTTGGATGGTCTCCACCCGTCCGCCAACTTCCAAGTCCTCCAGTCCCTTTAGTAATCCTTTAGTTACTGTTCCAAACGCACCAATTACAATTGGTTTAATTGTCATCTGCATATTCCACAGTTTTTTCAATTCCCTAGCAAGGTCGAGGTACTTATCCTTCTTTTCACATTCTTTCAGTTTTATTCTGTGGTCAGTCGGGACAGCAAAGTCGACAATTTTGCAAGTTCTCTTTTTTTTTGATTATTATTATTAGGTCTGGTCTTCTGGCCAAGATTAGGTGTATGTCAAAGACCCATAGGAGTTTATGTGTGTTATTTTCTTGGAGAGATGGTGGGTTGTTCATATACCATTTGTTTGTATGGTCAAATTTAAATTTCTTGCATATCTCCCACTGGATCATCTTACCGACCCAGTCGTGTTTAGTCTTATGTTCCTTTTGCGCTAATTTGCTGCATTCGCTTATTATGTGATTGATGATTTCATCTCTGTCACCGTATAGCCTACATTTGCTATTTTGTTGCGTCTTATCTATTCTTGGTTTGATATGATTGGTTCTTACGGCGTTGTTTGGAGCTGTTATTAGGAGAGATTTTGTTTCTCTCCCAAAGTTTCCTTTTCTTAGCCATGTCCAGGTTTGTCGTGTGAGATATTATTATTATTATTATTTTACTTTTTGTGAGTTTTTCATACTAGCATTAGCTGGTGGTCTTTCACTTTTCTGAGAGACTGTAAGTTTCCTCTGGTCTCCAGGACTCTTCTCAGTATTCCGGCCGATCTCAACAATTCGGTACTTTAGACTGTATTGAATCGTCCTATGATTTCCAGCTCTTCCAGCCTCCTTTACAAACCTTTGGGGGCCTTTATTATAATTAATATTATTATTATTTACTTCATTATATTTATATATGCATACACAATCTAATTTTTGGTTAAGATTTCCTAACAATATTTTAAAAATGCACAATTAAAAATGTCTACTTTAAGGATTGTTTCTGGCCTCGTTACAATCATTACAATCTTCCGACTGAAGATTGTAATGACCGTTATATGAAATTTAAAGTGGCACCAAGTAATCCTTAAAGATAGCCTTTTTAATTCGATTTTAATTCGATTTTAATAAAAAAAAGTCATAATACTCCAGCAAGTGTGTGTTGTGTGGCGACAGAGATGAGACAGTTAAACGCATAATCGGTGAATGTAACAAACTAGCACAAAATATATAGTAATATGCATGACTGGGTAGGAAATGCGATCCAATGGAAATTGCGCAAAAGATTAAAATTTGACCATGTTACACAAACCAGAATTTGTCCTGGAAAATTTGACGAATAAAATTCTATAGACCTTTAAAATACAAACGAAGACTACACTTAGTATGAATTAACAATTAACTTGGAGAAAAGAACTTATCAAAAAGGAGATTTTGTCGTTCCAGTGGAACATAGAGTGAAAATGAAAAAAACAAAAAAAGGGTAAGAAAACAAAGCGAAAAGATTGACAAATACTTGGATCTTGCTCGAGGATTGAAAAGGCTGTGGAATATGAAAGTAACGATGACACCAATTGTAGTTGGAGCCTTTGAAACAGACTCTCAGAGTCTGGAAAAAAGACTGGATGAGCTGAAGATCGGAGGAAAAATTGAAACCATGCAGACCACAGCACTATAAAAATTGGCTTATTGATTTACTGTCACTCAGACTTGAATGAAAAACCATGTTATATCTCGTGTGAAAAACTGACCAGGTGTAGCACAAAACAACACCTTAAGGACCAATCATATCAAAGCAAGAATAGATAAGACGCAAAAAACAGCAGATGTAGGTAATTTGAAAATAGAGACAAACCGATCAATCATATATTAAACGAATGTGGCAAATTAGCACAGAAAAACTATAAGACTAGACACGATGGGGTGGGTAAGGCGATCCACTGGGAATTGAGCAAAAAATTCAAATTTGACCATACGAGCAAATGGTATATGCACAACCCAGTATCGGTCCTGAAAAATGAGACGCACAAACTCCTCTGGGATTTTGAGATACAAACGGATCATCTAATCTTAGCCAGACGATCAGACCTTATTATAATCCCCCCCACCAAAAAAAAGAACTTTAAAATTGTAGACGTTGCTGTTCCGGCTGACCACAGAGTAAAATTGAAAGAAAGGGAGTAATGACAATGATTGTTTGGTTTTAAGGCATATCAACCATTACAGGTTATTTAATGCCAAATCTATGTTTATATAAATAAACAGTTCCATTCCAAACAATACAGTTTAGCATAAGTATAGAGTTTAATTGTCAAAAACATTTCTATTTCAAGCTATTCAGTTTAGTCAAACAGTTCTAATTAAAACCATTCAATTTAGAATAAGTATAGTTTTTATTTACACACAGTTAAATGTCAAAACTGTTCTATTTCAAATAATTCAGTTTAGCATTAGCACGCAGTTTAGTTCTGTTTGACCCATAGATAGGACCCTATCAGGTGCTACTACTGTGGGTCAGAGTAGACCTGGGAGCAATGGCAATGAAGGGAACTCCGTATTCCCCAAAGCTCCAGCATTATTGGAGCCTCACCATCAGATTGTTTAGTGTCATATCCAGGACAGTGGTTGCAGGGGGTGGTCTTACCACCCTGTAGAGAAGCAGTCGGTGTATTCTCCAGCCCGAACTGACTGGGCAATAAATTGAAAGAAAGTGAAAAGAAGAATAAGTAACTCTACCTTGGTAAGGAATTGAAAAAATTGTGGAACATGAAAGTGACGATGATAACAATTGTACTCGGTGCGCTTGGTACAGTAACTAATAGATTGGTAAAAAGACTGGAGGAATGGGAGACCATCCAAACTACAGAATTGTTGAGATCGGCCAGAATACTTAGGAGAGTCCTGGAGACTTGAGGTGACTTGTTGTCACTCAAACTCTTGTGAGAGACCATCAGCTAACGCTGTAGTGAAAACTCTGAAAGGAGTAAATTAATTATTATTATCTGGAACTTGCTTGAAATCTGAAGTTATGGAACATGAAGTTGACGGTGATACCAATTGTAGTTAGAGTACTTGGACCGATCCCCAAAGGATTGGTAAAGAAACTGGAAAACTTAGAAATCAGAGGACAAGTACAGTCCACTCAGACTACAGCAATTAGAAGATCGGCCAGAATACCGAGAAGAGTCCGGAAGACTTAAGGTGACTTGCTGTCATTCAAACTCCAGCGAAAAACCATTGGGTAACTTTGGTGTGAAAAACTCTCAAAGGAGTAAAATAATCATAATGACATTAATAGAAGAAGTAAAGTTGTCTCCATTAGTCGAGGGCGACCAGAAAGCTCCCTTTATATTGCTGAGTGTTAAGCAAGGAAGTATCAAGTACCATTTTTAATGTCTTTGGTATGACGCGAACCGGGATTGAACCTAGGTCTCCCGGATCGTTGGCGAACACTCTACCCACTGGGCCTATTATATATATATATATATATATATATATAAGGGAAAAAACGTTGAATCAAAAGAATACCTAAATATCTGTATGCATGTATGTATATGTATTTGTGTGGTCTGTGTGTATATGAGAATGCACGCGTGTGTGTTTGTGTGTATGTGTATGTAGTTTATGTTTTTTTTTTCTAGCCTGCATTATAGGTAGCCTAGCAAAACAGACTTTTTAGTTAGTCTCGCTACCTAAGATATTATTGTTCTTTTGTTGTTGCTTTGGAAGCTAGCGAAGTAGCAGGTGCTATGAAGATTAGTAATTCGTGCCAGCGTGGGAGAATAGAAATAATAAAAAAAAAAAAACGAAAACGAAGAGAAATCACGAGAATTCTCTCATCCAATTCGGCAATTTTTTTCCCGTGCTTTTATACTTAAAGTATCGTGTTGTCAATTAATCCGATTGTGTTGTAAAACTGACAAGTTTCAAAATATTAGTGAATTCGACAAGTAGAACATTAGGCATCTTGATAAGTATATTATTATATATGAATCAATCGAATTTTTAAAAATGTCCTAAGTCTTACTCGGGTTAGCACATAGGTCTCATTGTTTACCGTACATAGTGTTCCACTGTGGTTATCCATTTGACAAAACTTTGCTTCTTATTCTGTCACATAGACCTCATATTGCTTCCGGTAACTGCTGTTCCTTGGTGGTGATCCATATTTCTAAACCTTGCTTAGTTTGGTATATAGGCGTTTGACTGATTATTGTAAAAGCAAAAAAGCAAAAAAAAAAAAAAAAAAAGAAAAAAAAAGATACCGAAGTAACTGAAAATAGAATTAAAGATGGTAGAAAATACTAGTTAAAATAAATAATAATTCTTGACTATGTTTCATCTGAAAAAAAGGATAATTGTCTGTCTGTCTGTCTGTCTCTCCCCACATCTCTTTCTCCAAATGTTTATATATATATATATATATATATATATATATATATATATATATATATATATATATATATATACATCTTTCTCTCTATCTCTCTTTCTGTCTCTCTCTTAACATATATGTATAGTTCTCTTCACCCCTCCCTCTCTCTGTGCCTCTATCTGTCTGTCTGTCTGTCTGTCTCTCTCTCTCTATATATATATATGAAAATACCGGTTAATCTACTATTCAGTTTTCTGATTCCACACGCATACACACGCACGTGCTTATGGACTCCCCCACACACATGTTTTCTCTGCAGAGGGGTAAGACGTCCCCCAACAGGTGTCCTGGATATGACGCTAAACAATCTGATGGTGAGGTTCCAGTAATACTGGGGCTTTGAAGAATGCGGAGTACCCCTTCATTGCCATCGCCCCCAGGTCCACTCTGAGGTGGAATGGAAACACCAGATAGGGTCCTATCTATGGGTCGAATAGAACTAAAGTGTGTACTTATGCTAAACTGAATTGTTCGAAATAGAACTATTTTAAAATAGAACTAAATTGTGTACTCATGTTAACCTGAATTGTTTGAAATTGGACTGTTTTTGATATTGAAACTGTGCGCTAATACTAAACTGAACCGTTTGAAATAGAACTGTCTGAACTTTTGCTAAACTGAATTGCTTGAAATAGGACTATTTTTGATACTGAAACAGTATACTTATGCGCAACTGAATTGCTTGAAATAGAACTGTTTTGTTATTTAACTGAACTGACATTTAACCGTTTGTTAACAAAAACTATACTTAAACTAAACTGAATTGTTTGAAATCTAAATCGGCGTTAAATGGCCCGAAAAGGGTTGATACGCCGTAAAAAACAAACAAAAAACAACCCACCAACCAACCAACCAATTTTGTGAATTGGAATATTTACTTCTTTGTAAATAAGTTTCATATTTCTTGTTCGAATGCGTTTAAATTTCCATAGTTTATTCTTAACAGAATATCAATTCGATATATGAAAATAATCTGGCAGGATTTCACTGACAAATTTCTTTGAAATGCAAAATATTTAAAATTGGAAGTTGGTTATATCGATTAGCAAAAAGACAAAATAAATAAATAAATAAATAAGATAAAACTATTAAGAAACGCACGTTTTAATAACTGTATCATGATTATCATCATCATCATGTCACGCTACTAACACGGATCTCCCTGATCCTCTCTTTCGTCCATCGCTCTCAGGAGGTCTTCCAGGTTACATCCTGTATCGGCATAGCGCTGTTTTATATATGTTCTAGTTGGTCGTCCAACTTTTACTCGTTCATGCGTAGCGGTCCACAGGATTATATCGCATATGAATTCGTCCTTATTTCTCCAGCAGTGTCTCGCATGTCTGGTTCGTTTAATTTGGATAGTTTTAGTGATGGGTAGTAGGTGGCCGTACTGCTGCTGTTTTGTAGGGTTTTGCCTCCAGAACTTGTTCAATATGGCTCGCAGCATTCTTGTATAATTGCTGTCAAGCTTTTTTTGTAATACTTTGTTATAGGGCTTTTTGTATTTACTATTTCTTTCATTCGATAAATCTTTTTTCGGCAAATCTCTAGTAACTCTAATGTCCACACTTCAGTAATGACTTGTTTCAATTCTTCAAGATTCAATGGACTGTATTTTCTTTATCTCTTTTTAAAGGTTCCCTATAAATTTTCTATTGGATTTGCATGTGGACTATCTGCAGGTCAATCAAGAACAGGTATCCTTTTCTCCCTGGACCATTCTTTTGTAGATTTCGTTATATTGGGTGGAGCAAGCTCATACTTGAAGATGACTTTTTTGTCCCCAAACTTGTCCTCAATGTATGGAATGAGACGATCAAGAACATTCCAATTGCAGTATTAAACAATCTTTTCAAGAAGCAGATATTTCCAACATCGGTGATAGATATGCCACCACAAACTATTAAAGATTGAGGGAATTTTACTTTTTTTTCACAGATATGGCGTCATATCTCTAGCGTGAGGCAGGGGCTACGATTACTGAAGAAAATACAGAACTTTGATTCCTCACTGAAGATGGCCTAGTTCCTTTGATCAAAAGACCAATATTTATGGTCTCTTGCCCACATTGAATGAACACTTTTGCTTTTGTCTAAATGTTAGTAGTAGCTCTGAAAATCGCTATCCTGCTGTCCCATCCGAACTGATGGAATCTCCGGTGTGCTGTTCATCAAGAAACAGCTACAGTAACATCATTTTAGGCTTTGGAAATTTCCCCACAGATTGTAATTTGATTGGAAATAAGGACCCTAATGTTCCTCTAGGGATTAGAAGCGTAGTGGGGCCGTTTTGAGGAAATTTGTCTTGTGATCTTCGAGATGGTAAATCGATGGGAAATAAGGATCCTGTTCAGATGATATTAATCTCTGGCTGTTGTTTTGGGGTTGGAAGCGTAGTGGGACCGTCTTGAAGAAATTTGTCTTGTGATCTTCGAGATGGTGAATCGACTGGAAATAAGGATCCTATTCAGATGATGTTCATCTCTCGTTGTTGTCTTGGGATTAGAAGCGTAGCGGGATCATTTTGAACAAGTTGTTATCTTTGTGATGTCAGATTGGGAGCATCCCACCTGGACAGCTATCTCATTTTGAATCTTGCCAGCTTTTCATTACGCATGAATGGGGGCTTTTTGTGCTTCTGGTGTATCCTTAACTCTTACAATTAACAATACTGGGCAATAATATGCTTAACACTAAAGATTTCACTCTTTTTATACAAATACTTTGACAAAGAGAATACTCATGAAATTACCTCATATGTAAATCATTAAATAAATTTGAATTATCAAGAAGGAAATGCCAGGTTATTTACATATATTGAATTGATATACTGTTAAGAGTATACTGTCCAATTGTAAACATATTCAAGTATGACAAATGAAAGTTAATTGCAAAAAATAGGAAAAAAACCCCAACAAAACAAAAAACAAAACCCAACTAAAACAAAAACGAAAACCCCAGAATATTCCATTTTATTGAATTGGTAAAGTAGATGACGAGGTTAACAGGTCACAGTTTGCGAAATTATAAAAAAAACCCTGGCGTAATTAGAGTATTCATGTTTGGTATTTTGGGTCTTTGATTTCAAAGAATTTTCCTCTAGAGAAAAAAATACATTAAGAGTTGGTTATTGACCCTTTCTACATTTGCTCGTATGTATGAATCTATTTTTGTATGTAAATAAGTTGACGTGAAGAGTACTAACGTGTTGTCATCGACTGAATGTATTCCCTGACCAGGCTTGTCTGTTGATGAGAATGGCTTGATATCTATCAGGTCAAAAAAGAGGACCTGTCAAAGGACAGATGGACTCTATTGAAGGCTCAACGGCTGTCTATCACACTAACGTTATCGACTGCAAAGAAAGGTATATTTAGAATTAAAGCTTGGTTTAGTCATTCAGGCATTGAGATTTTTTGTTTAATAAGTCATACATCTAGGAGAAAGAGATGGACATAAAACTGGGAGTGATGGACCCCAAATTAAAAAAAAGCATTCTTCTATAATAAGGACATTCTGATGTAAAATCTGCGGCTTCAATAACGTTTAATAGCTTTTCTTTTTGTTTTATGCATACTATTTCTTCAGAGAAAGGTATTGCTTGATATCATAAGATTTTTACAAAATGATATAATTTTTTGCCTAATGGCTATTATACCGAACTCAGTGATATGCTTTCATTTCCGGGAAATGGGTGCGTTTTCTTTGACGGTTTGCTAAACACTTTTCGATAATGAAACCTCAAATCAAAGTTAGGCGTCTAAGACAGAAAAAGGAATTTTTTTTTGTTTAGCGGTGTTTTATGGCATATCACTCCTTTGGGGTTATTTAGTGTCTGATTTTTTTATACATATATAATGTGATTTGTAAACGAATAGTTTATAGAAACCCTTATTTTTAAACGAGCCAAAGCTCATTTATTTGCACACAGTTAAGTGATTTTAAACTCGCTTACAACGATTCTGCTGTCTAAAACGTTGGCGATTTGACTTGTTTAAGGAGGTTATGTTTAATCCTGATAAAAAATACTTTTCTGCCACCGGACATTGGCATAAAGGATAGAGTGTTTGCCAATGGCCTGGGAGACCTGGGTTCAATCCCAGGTCGAGTCATACAAAAGACTCAAAAATGGTACTTAATACCTCCTTGCTTAACACTCAGCATTATAAGGTACGGATCAAAGATAAAGTGGAGCAATCCAGGAAAGGAATAGTGCCCTCCCCTACATCTTGGTGTCGTAGCTATCGAAAAGGAACACTTGGGATCACCTTCGACTACATTTGCCAACTTTACTTACTCTTCCTCCCACTTCTGTACTTCCATAACCATATTTACCAATCCCACCTCTCGGGCAGGATATGACACAAGGTCAATTTTTAAGCGGAGTTTAACAGGTTTGAATTCAGAGTTTTCCTTCTTTAGACTAGTTGCCTCAACAAGGCTGAAGAACCTAGTCTGCCCTACTATTTACCCATAGCTGGATGGAGAATAATTGATACCTTTCCCAAGGGTATTAGTGTTATGTGAAATGCAATCAGTCTCGTCTAGGATTTGAACTCGTGTCCATAACGCAGTCATTTTTGGCATCATGCAACATTGAGTATTTATTTGTCCTATTCTCCCTTTCTATTTACAAGTCGCTTTGGATAATTGAATATTTTTAAGTACGTGAAACTGAGAGTAATGAGGCAGCCACGAGTAAATATTCAATCATTTTAGATTTTATTTTTGCTCTTCTTGCGATTATTGATTGTACTTTTCTGATCCTTGAGAAAAAAGTTTCTAGTTAATATATATATATATATATATATATATATAATACATAAAGAGCCAGAAGTAATCTACCTAGGTTTCACCTACTGGATCATCAAGATAATTCTGACTCTCAGAATTATCCTGATGTTCCGGTTGGTAAAACCTAGGCAGATTATTTCTGGCTCTTCAGATATTCTAATTTCGCTCAACTTAAAGTATTAAGCACTTTACATTTCGGTTTAGGTGATCCTGTCTGTGTTTTTTCTTTTAACAACGCATTGCGGCGCTGGTTGATTTTCTTTTCAGGCAGTACAAATGTTTTCAGACTTTTTTTTATTGAATTTTTCCCTAGATATCTGTTTGTGTAATATCCTCTTTTTACAAATGGTATTATGTAGGTTTTTCCACAGAATTTCGTTAGAATTATAGTAAAGGTATAAAAATGAAAATAATATATATATATATATATATATATATATATATAGAGAGAGAGAGAGAGAGCAGTGATTCTTCTTTGCTACCATGTAACCAATACTGTGTTTTATATAACTTGGAGTGAAGATGAGCACTGAAAAATAGTTTATCTTTCCCTCGATATACCACAAAAAATAAGCCGAACTTGAGATGTAGAAATTCACTAAAGATCATGAAAGTGTCCAATCGACTCGCCATGCAGGGAGCTACACAAAACTATGAACGTTTATATAGGTCATTTGATACCAAATCTTGTTTATACATATTAAATATATATGATTTGTAAACAGATAGTTTGTCGTTAACATTTTTAACATGCTAGAGCTCATTTGTTTGCGCACAGTCAAATGGCTTCAAGAGTTGCTATCTCATATTAATAGTTTAATTTGCACACAGTTAAATGGTTTCAAGTATTGCTATGTAACACTAACCATTCAATTTAACTTCAGTCATTTGTTTGCACACAGTTAAATGGTTTAACAATTATATTTAACCCATAGATGGGGCCCTAATAAATACTACCAATCTGAGTGGACCTGGGAGTAATGGCAATGAAAAAGTACTCCACTTTCCCCAAAGCTCCAGAAATGGAGTCTCACCAACAAATCTGGGCTGGTTCATATAGTAAGTTTTTATTTTTTGTCGAACCGACAGATATGGGAATATTTGTATGAATAATGTTCAGAAGAGTTACCACGGGATATTTTGCCTTCTTTATATTGAATGCATTCTAACTCTAGCCGACACAACACAGTAAAGTGTGTCGTTTGGTGATGTCCGAATTTCTGTTAAATAATCTGGAGCGGACAGCAAGAAGCATTGGTCTCTACGTGAATTCAGATTAAACAGAGTTCATGTATTTCAATCAAGATGGTCCCATATTCTCGTTAAATGGCAAGCCTCTGAAATTATTAAAATTCTTCCAAAGTGTAGCCGTGTCATTACTATTGTATAGTTGCACCACTTGGATTCTAACGAGAAAAAAACTAGATGGGAACTAAACAAGGATGGTCGCATACTGTTTTGAACAAATTCTGGAAGCGGCACCGAACAAAAAAGGAGATAAACGGTCATTTAACCTCACTTTACAAATCATTCAGAGGGTGTACTCGTGGTGTAATGGTTACAGCGCTAATCGTAGTAAGCGAGTTCGAACTCCAGTCGCGCTCTTACGTTCACTTTCCCACAAATACCTTTGGGAAAGGTATGAACCTCCTTATCCTCTCAGATATGGGTTAAATAGTACCACTACTGTTCTTCTGGAAGGATGAATTTGGCATTAAATAACCTAAAAAGTTTGATATGCCATTAAACAAAGAAATCAAATCAATTAAACGAATCATCCAAGTAAGAACGAACTCATAATCGACATTGTCTTACAGACTCTAACACATGGACACACCAGTATTGGCCGACTAGTAAAAAATTACATTCATCTGCTCTCTATAGACATTGAATGCTATCTAGGGGACTTATCAATAGCGATGGCCGATAAGAGTGGATGAGAGAGAGAGAGAGAGAGAGAGAGAGAGAGAGAGAGAGAGAGAGAGAGAGAGAGAGAGAAAAGAATACGCGCAGTCATGTCATCATGCCTTGATGATGATGATGATGATGAACCTTTGATTCTTGTGTCTTCATCTGTCACCAGTTTTTGTTTCCCATTAGATACCGATCAGTTTTAATTAAATAATCATTTCACTGTGTTTCAATGTTGCTTTCTTTTTGAAATAATCGATAACATATAAGTATATAGGTCTTTTGTTCGTGTATCAATATTGTTTATTGAGATTGGATTGTACCAAAAATATTTTCCTTTGTCTTTCATAAGACATTTTCTTTTAGGGCGTATTTCTCGCCAGAACATTTTTCAACGGTCATCGTTTAGATTGTAATTAAAATAATTATTCATTATTACGAAGTTCTGATCGTACGATATTAAGAAGAAAGGATTTATTTCTAATGTTTCTTTTGCTTAAATATTGGCGTTGATGAATAAGATCTCTAATTCTATAAAATAAATTTTAGACCAGATAAAATAATGAGACTGATATCAAAATGAAATACGAAAATTGATTGATAAATAAGGTCTTCAATTCTTGAAAATAAATTTTAGTCCAGACAGAATAATGAAACTGATATCAAAATGAATTACAAGAATTAACCAATAAATAAGGTATGCATTCCAAGTTTTAGATCAAATGGAACAAGGAAATTATAATCAAATAAAGATAATTTATTTTTGTTCCAAATTACGGATGTATTTTTCAGCAACATCATCCTTCAGTGTTCACTTAACAAGTTTTCAAACCAATTTTTCATTTCGTCCTTGAAGAAAGTTTCTGGTTTTCTTATGATTTATTTACAATCACAAATTTCGTCATCGTATAATCTTGTATTATTTTGGTTATAGGCATCAATAGAATCAATGATTTTCTGTCACGGTATCAATATAACAAGATTGTCACGACAGGTATCTTCTTGTCACAAGTATTAAAATGACAGGTGTACTCTGAACACTACTTAAAATATGTTTTATCTGAAGATTAAGATAATTCTTCTAATAGCCGTGGCAATTTTATTTCTTGTCGTTTTTACTCGTCCATCCAAAACTGAAAAGTGATAATTAAAAAAAGAGAATAAACTGCGTCGCAAAAGGTTTATTCAATGATAAAAAGAATTCATGTATTTTTCTTAAATGGCGACTGGAGTGACTGTAACTTTTTCCTTTCTCAATCTCATGTATGATTGTGTTAACCTAGCAGTCCTCAGCATTTTGAGCTTCAATAGAAAAGGACCCTGATCTCCCTCCCTTTTAAAATGCTACCAAAGAAACTGGACAATTCAATGAACTGTCAGAGAAATTAGGCTTTAAAACATCCGTGACTAAATTGCTTCACAAAGTTCGTTTCTCAACAAAATTTAAAAAGTTGATTTTAATATCGTTTCTGGTTGAATAAGATCTATATTTTACGATACCGTTAAGGAAATAAGCCAATAAGAAATGAGGCTTTAAACATGCCTGACGTTGTATATTTTTTCAACAAAATTTAAAATGTCTATCTTATTTTCGTTTCTAGTTGAATCTGAACTTTACAACGCTACTAAAGTGAGTTACCAATTCAATATATTGATGGAAAAATAAAGCTTTAAAATATCACTGACTTATTTCTGAGAACATAATTCCCATCGTATGATTTTTCTACAAAAGTTAAAACGTTGTCTCTTTTTTTCTTGTAGAATTTCATACTTAGATGAAAATGGTATCGAAGACAGGGCAATTCAAAGAATTGACAAATAAATGAATCATCAAAACATACCAAAATAAATTGCTTAAAGTTTTTTCGGCGATTTTAGAAACGCAAACTGTAAACTACGTTCTAACCCTCGTGGGTTATATGCATATCTCATCACAAAGGGTCAATAAACACCTCAGCTGGTTTCTTCCCGAAATCACAATTTCATGTGTTTGTCAACACAAGATTCATGACTTTAGCTGAATTTTCAGCTTAGTCCGTTATGTGTGTAAAAAAATCTGAAGCAAATTTTTCGTGAGAAAAGCTAAACTAGACACAGTTTAATATCATACTAAGGACTCAAACTATATCTTTGCGAGGGACACAGTCTAGACCCTACCAATTGGGCGATATATCTTAATTAATATAACGTAGACACACAGTTAACAGGACTTGGTGACTTAATTTCCCGCCTCAGCGATCAGACCAAATTATATATATATATATATATATATATTGTCATTCACAGACAGACTGTTTCGTTCTAACAGAACTCTTCAGTGTGGCTAGACAGACTAGATTCCCGAAGCTAGGATCGAAACCTGGCTAACTGAAACGCCTATCCAAGATTCTACCACTCAGCCACGAGGACACCAGCGCAAGCGAAGGAAATTTAAACGCATATGTATCACATTTGTTTTTGTTTTCCATATATCCACTTAACGGCTACCGAGAGCTCAGTTCATTAGAAGAGCCTTGCTTTACGCTAGTGGCAACCATTACTTCCTTCGCTAGAGGGGTAGGGGAGCATATATTTTGTCATCCACAGACAGACTGTTTCGTTCTATCAGAACTCTTCAGAGTGGCTAGACAGGCTAGATTCCCGAAGCTGGGATCGAAACCTGGCTGACTGAAATGCTAATCCAAGATTCTACCACTCAGCCACAAGGAAACCAGCGCAAGCGAAGGGAAACAGTGTTGGTTGCCATTAAATCACTTTGTGGGTTTGTGTTGAACCAAGTGCAATATAATATGGAGAGTGCTCAATATCTAGGATAGAGCTTTTATATTATATTATCATTTTCTTAATTGCCTTATGATTGTTGTTTTGCAAAAAACTCGATGAAACCCAGGGGTCGCAGTCTAAATTCCATGAATTAAATGTATATATATATATATATATATATATATCTAATATATATATAAGTTATTTAGAGTCTTTTCTGGGTCACTTAATTCTTACATACATTTTGTGAGGAAACCAGTTGAATAAAAAATGTATAAGACATTCCTTGTCCTTCATATTCAATAAGATTTGATGAATATATAATCATCAAGTCGCACTGCTAGCATGGACTTCACTGTCTTCTCTTGCCATTCGTCCCTATAATCCATCGTTTCCGGCAGGTCTTCTAGACTACATCCTGTATCCGTACAGAACTGCTGTAGGTAAGTTCTTGCTAGTTGGCCAGAGAACACTGGCAAGTACTTGTAAAGAGGTCCATAGGAGAAGGTCACTTATGAGTTCTTCATTTCTTTTTCAACAGTGTCCCACATGTCTTGTTCATCTTATTTCGATGGTTTTAGAGATAGAAAGTAGGTGGCCGTACAGTTGCTCTTTCGTGGGCTGTTGCTTTCAAGATTTGTTTTTATATAGTTCTTAGCATTCTTTTGCAGTTATCGTCTTGCTTTTTCTCTATACGCCAAGTCAGTTTTCATAAAGTGCATCCATATAGCAGAACTGACACAACCCCTGCTTAGAAGGAATTGCGTTTTATTTTATCGGATAGATCAGACTTCGATATGATTAGTAACCTGTCGATAGCAGTTCATACTTTCACATTGATGTCACTTTCAGTTGATGAGATACTGATTCCTAGGTACGCGAACTTGTCCACTAATTTCAGAGAACAACCATTTAGAGTGGAGATATCTCCTTCTCGATTAAAACACATGTGTAATATAATTGCCGAGGGATTTCGTTTTAGATATCTTGCCTTTCGGTTTAGATAGGCTGAGAACCTTTCACTTAGCACATGGGTTAGTTAGGTGCAACATTAATGCAGGTGTTCAAGCGCGCGCAGAGAGGATGTGTCATTCAGAGATGTCAAAATAAAAATCCCAGATAAGAATTGAGACCAGGGGATGTGAATGGCGTAATGCCCGGAAGTGTGGGCTGAGAATTTTGGGATTTGAGAAAAAGCAGAGAATGCGACCGAACGAGAGAGTCGACCTTCAGAGCTGGGCGAGGCCAGACCAATTTGTGCGCTACGGGCGCCGCGCGTTGGTTGGGTTGAGAGCTGACAATGTAAAAGCAGTCAGCATAGAAAGATTTCGTCTCTCTCTCTCTCTCTCCTCGTGTCGAAAAACCTTTAAACTCAAAAAAGTGAATAAAAGTTTCGTACCTGAACCAATTTCGTGTTTTCGGATTCCTATATATTTTATGAACATTGTGTCTATTTCACATACCCGTATCATGGGTATGTTACACGTGTACTCCATTTTGTCTGTATTGACATGGAGGCAAATGCCTCCGGCTGCCTGCTCAAGAATAAGCAGTAGGGATTCAGCTTGGGTTGATGTATTTGCAAGAAGCACTATGTCATCGGCGCAGTCTGCGTTCGTAATAGCGTAACGCCATTTTCTTTTATTAGATCTATCGACTTTCGATATACGTAGTTTTAGTAGATTATGAAGAGATATGGGGTTAATGTGCCCCCTTGCAGAACACCAGGAACAACGTTGACGTCTGTGTCTCCCTCCAGTGAGCAAACTTTTACTCTCCTTTTTTTTTTATTGAGCATAATTATTGCTGTGACAGTTTCTTTGGGGAGATCATACACTAGTAGTATTTGCTCCATCTTCCCTCTACGTTTGGAGTTAATGAATATACGTGGTGCATTCAATAAGTTTCCATACTTTTTTGTACGGGCATTTAAAATTGTCGTAGACTCTTGAAAATTAACTATGTTATTGCTAAACATCTTATGAGATGACCGACCAATTTTTATGATTTCAAATTCAAATGAACAGCTACAGCAGCAATTGGAATGCACCTTACTAAAGCCTGATTGTCACAGCTGGTGAATTTTAAAGATGCAATCTGACACTTTAGAAGAACGATATGCAGTAAAATTCTGTTTTAAACTTGGAAAAATGCCACAGAAACGTATGGAATGCTTCAGACTGCTTTTGGAGCATCTTGCATGAATCGAGCATCAGTTGTTGAGTGACATAAGAGATTCAACGAAGGCAGGAAGTCTGTGAGGGATGATAAGAGGTGTGGGAGGAATAAGGAAGTCAATAGATCAGAGTTGATTGGCCAAAGGGTTAGGGTTAGAGTTACTATGTTGAGGTTTTAAGGGAGTTCAGGAAGAGATTCCATCGAAAGAGGCCAGCACTCTTCAAATCGGATCAGTGGCATTTCCACCAGGACAATGCACCAATCCACAACTCTATCTTTGTCAGAGACTATTTGACCCTGATGGGCCCCAACACAGTTCCTCATCGTCCCTATAGTCCAGACTTTAGTCCCTGTGACTTTTGGTTATTCCCTAAGCCCACAGGCTGTTGTTATGAGACAATTGAGCAGATGAAAGAGGCTGTGACGAAGGTCATTGACACGCTCACATAAGAGGAATTCCACGGGGCCTTCCAGAAGTTGTTGGAACGGTACAACAAGTGCATTGCAGCCGGCGGAGATTACCTGGAAGGAGACTAGAGTTTCATGTGTGTATTATCAATAAAAGTGCCCATACGAAAAAAATCTGGAAACTTATTTAATGATCCTCGTATACATATATATATATATATATATATATATATCCCAAAATACATGATTATATATGCATACACATATTCATAAGGACTTTATATATATATATATATGTTTTTATGTATGTATGTGTGTCTTTGTGAGTATGTGTGTTTGTACATTCAATGCTGTATATAATCAAAACCCGATTGACAGATGGATGAAGGGATGCATCCTCCCTTTCTCTGAAAAGGGCGCCCTCGGATTAGCCAAGAACTACCGAGGTAAAACACTTACATCCATAGCGGTCAAAATATACAATACCCTACAACGCAACCGCATAGAATCCAAAACTGAGTACATACTTAGGAAGAACCAAAATAGCATCCGGAGAAATAGATCCACTACATCACAAAGTTTGACTATCCGTAGAATTCTTGAAGGTTTACTTGCAAAAAATCTACAGGCAACCATATCATTTTTCGACTTTACCAAGGCCTTTGACTCCATTCCCCGAGGAAAGATGGAGTAAATTCTACTCGCTTAAGGCCAACCAAAAGAAACCGTAGCAGCCATAATGCTTTTCTATAGAAACACCAAGGTAAAAATCCGTTCTCCGGATGGAAACAGACTATTTTGACATTGTAGCAGGTGTACTGCAAGGAGACACATTAGCTCCATACCTCTTCATCATCTGTCAAGACTACGTGCTTAGAACACCTATTCATAAAATCAAAGAAAACGGTTTCAAGCTAACAAAGGAAAGAAGCAGAAGGTACCCCGAAAAAAACAATTACCGACGCCGACTACGCCGATGACATAGTGCTTCTGGCAAATACACCCACACAAGCCAAAACCATGCTACATAGTCTGGAACGATCCGCTGCAGGCATCGGCCTCCATGTCAATGCACACAAAACGGAATATATGTGATTTAATCAAACAGGCGACATCTCCACACTAAACGGTAGCCCTCTGAAACTTGTTGACAAGATCTCCTATCAAGGAAGCAGTGTCTCATCAACCGAGACAGACATCAATACGCGACTAGCAAAGGCATGGACAGCTATCAATTGACTATCGGTCATATGGAAGTCAAACCTGACTGATAAAATGAAACACAGTTTTTTCCAAGCAGCGGTCGTGTCGATACTACTATATGGATGAACAACATGGATGCTAACTAAACGAACGGAGAAAAAGCTTGACGGCAACTACACAAGAATGCTGCGAGCAATATTGTCCTGGAGGCAACTCTCCACAAAGCAACAGCTATACGACCACCTAGTACCCATCACGAAAACTATCCAAATTAGACGAACCAGACATGCGGGGTACATTGCTGGAGAAGTAGGGACGAGCTCATAAGTGATGTACTCTTGTGGACCCCTTCACATGGCCGAGCAAAGGCAGGGTGACCAGCTCGAACTTATATACAGCAGCTCCGTGTAGATACTGAATGTAGCGCTGAGGACCTGCTGGAAGCGATGGACGATAGGGAGGGTGTCGATAGAGGGTCAGGGATATCCGTGCTGATGTGTGACATGATGATGATGATGATGAAATTCAATAATACAGTGAATATATATATATATATATATACATTCACATATTCCAAAGGATTTGATGGTTATATATTTATATATGTTTTTATGTACATATATGTGTGTGTTTGTGAGTATGTGTTTGTACATTCAATAATACAGAGAATATATATATATATATATATATATATATATATATATTGACCGAGTCATAAAAAAAATCCGTTTTAATATTATAATACTGCAGTGAATTCATTTCAGTCAATAGTATTTGCCATTGTTTTGAATCACCTCTTGCTTCTTATCTCGTAACAGGTTGATTCCTCTTAGATAAGATATAACTGGTTTTCAGCTCAAGAAATTTTCCACAAATGTTTTGACCTGATCTTAAAAAAGTTATTTTTATTAAGAGCATTTTTTAGAGAATGAAAAAGATAGTGATCACTTCGTACAATGTTTGTTAGATATGGTACATGGGGTAGAAGAGACCAGCGTAAATCCAATATTTTCCTTGTGTGTTTCTTGCAGAATGTGGTTTTGCAATATCATGGAGAAGCACCGTTGCGTATAGACATTTGACAGAGCCATCAATTAGGGGTTTCTACACAGGATCCCCCCGTGTAAAAAAGAGAACAGCTCACGAGGTTTGACAAGCGGAAGCAGATCACTTAAATCGCGAACCGGAAGAACGCGTAGGCGTTATGAAATTATTGATACAAAGGTATCCACGGTCAGCTAGTTAGTCACAGTCAGCCAGTTGAAGTCACTATTAAGTCAAAGCAGAGGTTGCTTTGGATGCTACCTGCGACGGGATGGGTCGGGGGCTCCCAGCTGGGAAGCAGAAGTGTTATGAGGGGTCTTGAATATAGAATCGATGTGGTTAAAAAGATATGGGTTTAATGTAGCAGTCCTCTACTCCGCTAGTTTGTGCCCACGTCCTTCGTTTTCCTGTCTCTCTTGCAGTCAATTTCGGACCTTTTGAAAAATAAATAGAGAGAGTTATGTATTTGTAAAGAATGTGTTACAGTCTCACCGCTTTTTTTTTTTTATCGTGGTCCTTAATTCATTGCGGCTATATAACAGCACAATTTCCTCTTAATGACGAGATTAGGGACTTTTCTTTGAAGATTTTCACGATCACATTGCCTCTGTTGACTAGTTCTGTCAGCTGGGGCTGCTGAATACACTGACTGCGTCTCTGCTGAGGAGCAAGACTTCCCCAACGAGTGTCCTGATATGACACTAAACAATCTGATGGTGAGGCTTCAGTATTGCTAGAGATTTGGGGAATGCAGAGAACCCCTTCATTGCCATCACTCCCAGGTCCACTGTGACCCGGAGTGGTAGCACCTGATAGGGTCCTATCTATGGGTCAAATAGAACTAAACTGTAATTACGCTAAACTGAATTGTTAGAAATCAACAGTTTTTACGTTCAACTGAGTATAAACAAAAATTTATATTTATACTAGACTGAATTGTTTGAAATAGAACTGTTTTGGGATTTGACTGTGTGTAAACAAAAAGACTATACTTATACTAAACTGAATTGTTGGAAACTTTTATCAAAATGACTTAATTCGGTGTTACATGACCTGAAAAGGGTTGATACGCCTTAAACCAACCAACCAACAAACCAACCTCTGTTGAGAGCATAAGTTAACATTGAGTGTCTGGTCGCGGTTTAAAAACTTAAAATGAATAATATTGCAGTGATCTTAGCATGCACAACGCATAAATTTTCTTTTGGCGTTGGTTACAGAGGTTCAACCGTGTCAATTCAGTACTTTTTGTGTTAAGCATTGTTTAAAAAGACACATATTCTTGACAAACGAGTCATTTCTCTGTTTTGAATGAAGACTTGTTATGGATATGCGATCTTTCTTATCTTGTATAACAGAGAAAAACAACAACGCTGATGTATAAACATATAATCTGCTTCTTTTCTTTCCCTTACATTACCCAAAATGTACAGTCGGGTAAGAGTGAGAGAGAGTCGAAGACGCCTGAGCTTGCGTCACACCGGGGCTGACAGTATAGATCTCCCGTGAAACTTCTCTGCCTTTCTTCTTTGGTCTCTCCTTTCGCCAGACTGGTACAAAGCCACCTCAAGGTATTGAATCATTTTATTTTCTGTTCGCTTCTCTACTTTCACAACTCTCGTACAAGGCCATCAAAAGGCATTGATTCATTTTAGTTTCTCTTCGCTTCTCAACTTTCGCGTAGCTCTTGCAAAGCCATCTAAAGGGATCGAATCATGTCAGTTTCTCCTTGCTTCTCTACTCTGGGCAGTCTGGTGCAAGGCCAGTACCCAGAGTGACCTGACGTCTAACAGACGTCTTCAATCTTTTTTACTCCATTCGTCTCTGCTGTTTATATAATATTCCGGACGTCCACGCAAATTCTCGTGGTCACCGACATTTTGCACGTAGACACGCCTTCATGTAGTCTACCATCCACGCAATTTACACAGCACTTCCGCCTGGGAACAGCCTGCGTCCGGCTTACTTTCGGAAGCAGGTACACTTCCTGTTATGCACCCTATGCAACTTATGTGGCATTTCTGACGGGGAATCTGCGTCCTGTTTACTTTAGCCAACAGGCGCATTTCCTGTTATGCCACCATCGCAATTTACGTGGCATGTCAGAGAGATCTTCAAGTCAATATACAACACTTATTCTTCTCACTAAGAGTAAAAGAATGCCAAACAGCCTGCTTTCTCACTGTTCCCATTTTTTCAAGCGGAAGCAGGTTGTGGAAAGGGGTGTGTCGAGGTCAACTGATAATTCGCCAGACTTTTCGCGAGGATTGAATTACACCCGTTCCCTTAAAATATATTGATGATGGTTTAATGAGTGCCATAATCTGGTTTTATATCTCAATGACTCATTGCAAGAACGAAAGTTTGAAAACCAGTAATGACACCTTTAACCATGAAGATTACATATGTTCTTGGCTGTTTTTGTAGCGGTTTTTGTTATTCTTAAATTCTTGCAACATTACATGAAGAATATGTACGTTCAATTCCTCCATTTTAGGGGAATGTTATCATAAATTAAATTATGATGCACACTCGTTCACTATTGAAATAAGAATGACCAATAAAGATACGTTTTAATCAGGTAATTTCCAGTTGCGTTTAAAACATAGGATATTTGAATAAATGCGAAGTAACAACTTGTTTAAAAAAAACGGAAATTATTTATGACTCGAAACACACACACACACACACACACACACACACACACACTATATATATATATATATATATAAAGGTTTTCACGGACAATTAACGCCAACAGGACATTCACAGACATAAATCCTGGAATTAAAAAGAATCACCCCCTAATTTAAGCAATCTTCTCAATAAAAACTAGAAAAGGCAAGCAAACAAACAAACAAAAAAACAAAAACAAAAACAAAAAATAACGATTCTAGGTATTATTAATCTCCTGAAGAAGTTCCATAAAGCCTGAAACATGTGCAGAGCACAAATATATGAAATAATTAAAACCTAAAATACCAAATTCAGATTTATTTGTGGACCAATTCATTTAATGTATATATATATATATATATAATGAGAATTAAAATGATAAATAGATGACGAATATATGTTACTTAAGTGCCCGTGACTTAGATTTTGTCATAGAGGTTTTGAAAAAAAAAGTAACAATAACAACAACACAAAAGAGGTAAAAACAACAACAAAACCTTCTTAGTTCTAACACCCTTTAGTAGTCTCTTTTTTTCCTACTATCCTGCTGAATCATTCCAACGCCCCTTTGTGGGCGGTACCGCCCACTTTGAGAATGAGTGCTAGACTAAGCAAAATGTAGATAAAAAATCAAGTCAACGCCTTTCATTCAACAGTGGAAATTCTACTCCCCATCTTTTATCCGCAAGTTAACGAATAAGTTTTCCTGTTGGTTTTATTTCCTCTTCTCTCTTTTCTTTAGTCTACATTTTCGATATACACTTTCTAATGACAAAACCCACGATGGAGTCTTGTCTTAATTTTAACCAGTAAGATAGTCACTAAAATATGAACCAGTCTCACCTTCACATGATAAACACTGGACATAACAGGATTGGAGCTTCATTTAAAAATTAACGAATACATATATATATATATATATATATTATCTTCAAGTCGCACTGATAGTGCAGATTTCCCTGACCCTCTCTTTCTTTCGATCGGTCCCTATCATCAATCGTTCCTAGCAGGTTTTCAAACTACATCCTGAGTCCGTATCAAGGTGATGTAGATAGATTTTTGCTCGTCGCCGTCGCCCAACAGTGGCGCGTCCATGTGTCGGAGTCCATAGAAGAACGTCACCCATGAGTTCGTCCTTGCTTCTCTAGCAGTGTCCGACATATCTTGTTCGTCTTACTTGGATGGCTTCTAAGATGGTTGGCAAGTGGCCGTAAAGCCACTGTTTTGTAGAGTGTTACCTCCAGAATTTCTTCAAAACGCCCGTAGTGTTCTTGTGTAAAGAAAACGTATGAAGAAAAAAATAAATGGGAAATCTAGCTTTTCTCCATGCGTTTTGATAGCATTGAATTATTATATATATATATATATATATATATATATATATATATATATATATATATATATATATCATCTTTACTCTGTGTGAGTTTTTCACATCAGTTTTAACCGGTGGTTTTCCTCTGAAGTCTGAGTGACAACAAGTTTCTTCAGGTCTCCAGGACTCTTCTAAGTATTCTTCTGATCTTAATTGGGCTGTGGTCTAGATTGTCTTGATTCCTCCTCTGATCTAGAATATGCTGATTGTATTCCTTGTGGAGAGTAAGACCCCCTTCACCAAAGGGGTGTCCTGAGAATGACAAAGACTACATCTAATGATGAGGCTCCTGTTCTGAAGACCTTGGAAATAAATAACTCCCATTCATTGCCATTACTCCCCGGTCCACTCTGACTCAGAATAGTAGTATCTTCTTGGGTACAATCTATCGTGGCCCTATCGGCTGGGGTTGTTAAATACGCCAATTACATCCCTGCAAAGGTTTAAGATCCCGTTCCAACGAATGTTCTGGATATGACCATAAACAATGGTGAAGCTCCAGTCCTAGAGCTTTGGAGGAATGCAGAGTACCTCTTCCTTGTCATTACTTCCAGTTCCACTCTGGAGTGGTAGTACCTGTTAGGATCTCATCTATGGGTCAAATAAGACTGTTTAACCATTTAATTGTGTGAAAAAAAGTAAATAAACATAAATTGTTTGTTTATTGTCTAATGGCATATCAACCTTCTCGGTTTAACTAATGCCAAATACATTCTTTTAGAAGGACAGTAGTTGTACTATTTAACCTATAGATTGGATGATAACTGGGTTCATAAATTTCCCAAGGGTATTTGTCCGAAAGTGAACGTAATAGCGCGATTGGAGTACGAACTCGCTTACTACAATTCCACAGGGGCACCTCTGGTGGTGTAATGGTTAGCAAACTAGACTAGCAAACCTACACGAGTGAGTTCGAGTCTCATTGGGTGCCCATTCATTTGGCCTTGTGCTACATCGAAGCAAAGAGCTTCGTAAATTACTTCTACAATTCCACAGTCCAGCGCTTTAACCATTACACCACGGGACAAAATTGAATTGTCAGTGTTATATTGCAAAACTTGAAATCATTTAACTGTATGCCGACAAATGATGTATAGCTCGTTAAAATGTTACTAAGAAACTATTCGTATACAAATCATATATATATATATATATATATATATATGTATAAATAGGATTTGATATGCCATAAAATCCATCGACCCACCTACCAACCAATCTATTGGCTAAATAGATCTGTTTGAAAATTTTTCTTATTCAATAAGAATACATGATGTCATAAAACTGTAAACTATTTGTACTAAGAATAGTCACTTGAAGCTATAATTGTTTACTAAATATTTTCATTAGTTACTTAAAACCATATAACAAATTAGTATAATTACTTGAAATCATATGATTATTAGTATATGATAGAAATACTTGATATCATGTGTGCAAAACCTTTTAAGGAACAATTACACCAAGGGTGTAAATATAAATGTACAATGAACGCGCTTCCCTAAGTATAAAATAAACCTTGACGTGTTGACATGCCGTTAAAATGAATGAATCAATCAATCATTCACATCTCCAGTTCCTCCAGTCTTTTTTCCAGGCCCTTGGGAAGTGTTATTTTTTTAGCATTACGATTGATATCACTGACATTTTCATATTCCACAGCTTCTTTATCTCTCTGGCAAGATCCAGTTATTAGTCTCTTTTATTTTCATTTATGTTCTGCTAGAATGGCAAAATTCACTAAATGGCAAGTTCTTTTCTACTTGTTAATTAACACTACGTCCTGTGTGCTTGATGGGATTTGGTGATCCATTTGTATCCCAGAGTTTCATAGAATTTTATCCGTTTTATTTTCTGGAACAGATTCTTGGTTTCTGCATTTACCATTATGTCAGCATGATGAAACATCAGTCTCTTATACAAGTACCATGATTTTTATATCCTTCTATGCGAGTTTTTCACGCCAGTTTTTTAATGAAGACCGAGTGATAACACTCTTTAAACTTCCAGATCTCTTCTAATTATTCTAGCTGATCTTAATAGTGGTGAGTAATCATTATCATCATCATGTCGTGCCGCAAGCACGGATATCCCTGACCCTCTCTCGCCACTTCTACCTATCGTTCATCGCCTCTGGCAGGTCTTCAGGGCTACATTTAGTATCCTCACATAGCTGCTGAATGTATGTTCGAACTGGTCGTCCTGCTTTTGCCCGGCCATATGTGGGGGTCCATAGGAGCACATCACTTATGAGCTCATCCCTGTTTCTGTTTACACAAGAATGCTGCGAGCAATATTGAACAAGTCCTTGCGGCAACACCCCACAAGGCACCAACTATACGGCCACCTGCCTCCCATCACGAAAACTATTCAAGTTAGACGAACCAGACATGCAGGACACTGCTGGAGAAACAGGGACGAGATGTGTAATGGAGGGTCTTAATTAGTCCTCTGATTTCCTGTTTTCTCATTTAGATCTTTGTTTTGGTTTGGTTTGGTTTCTTTGTTTAATGGCATATCAACTCTTTTTAGGTTATTTAATGCCAAAGCCAGTCTCCTAGAAGAACAGTAGTGGTACTATTTAACCCATAGCTGGGAGGATAAGGGGGTTCATACCTTTCCCAAGGGTATTTGCCCGAAAGTGAACGTAATAGCGCGACTGGAATACGAACTCGCGTACTACGATTCCGCAGTCCATCGCTTTAACCATTACACCACGAGGACACCCCCATTTAGATCTTTGGGACCATTGCAAGAGCAACACCTACATTAAATGATCCATTTGTATTCCAAGGTCTTACAGAAGTTTATGTACCTGGTTTTCTTGGATAGATTCCAGTTTGTTCATACACCATTCGTCTGCATTGTTAAATTTAAATCTCTTGCTCAGTATAGTCTAGACCAGTCGACTGGGTCAATAAAATACGCCGACTGCATCTCTGCAGAGGGATAAGACCTCTCTCCAACGTGCATCCTTGATATGACACTAAACAGGTTGTGAGGGTCAATTTCTGAAGCTTTGGAGAAAGTGGAGTTCTTCATTGCCATTACTCCCCGGTCTACTCTAACCCTCAGTGGTAGTACTTGTTAGGGTCCCATCTATGGGTTAAATAGAACTATTAAACTATCTAACTGTGTGCAAACAAATGGCTGATGATATATTGAATTGTTAGCGTTACATTGCAATACTTGAAACCATTTAACTGTGTGTAAAAAAATTAGGCTTGGCTTGTTAAAAATGTTACCTACAAAATATTCGTTTACAAATCATAAATATTCAATGTACATGTATAAGCAGTATTTGGTATTAAATAACCTAGAATAGTTGATATGCCATAAAATTCAACCAACCAACCAACCAATCAACTCCTATATTCACCTCTCTCTCTCTCTCTCTCTCTCTCTCTCTCAACGCCGTAAGTGCTTTTTTCTAAGCGTAACGGAATTCTCTCCTTAAAACCATCATCTTCAGCATCATCAAGTCGTACTGATCGGCCATCTCTCTTGGTTAGTCTTCTAGACTGCATCTAGTGTCCGCATAGAGTTGATGTTTGTAAAACTTTGCTCTTTGGCCAACACTGGTGAGTACATGGGTAGGAGTCCACCGTAGAACGACGCTAGTGAGTTCGTCTAAAATACCCAGTATGCCTTGCTTTTCTCAGTTGGATAGTTTTTGAGATGGGAGGTAAGTGGCCGTAAAACTCCTTTTATCTGTGTGCTGCTTCAAGATTTTATTCGCAGCATTCCTGTGTAGCTTCCATATATTTTTTCTCTAAACGTTTCGTTAGAGTCCACGTGGTGCAATCATACAGTAGTACTGACATGGTAACAGCTTGTAAGAATTCCCATTTTATTTCATCAGAGATCGGATTTCCAAATAATCGATAACCCGTCAATAACAGTTCATGCCTTTTTTAATGGGTATGATGACATCAGTTTTAATGGGTATGATGACATCAGTTTTAATGGGTATGATGACATCAGTTTTAATGGGTATGATGACATCAGTTTTAATACATGAGGTTTTTATATTCCGTTTTTATGTTCTTTTTATTCGTCATGAAAATGGTTTTCATTTGCAGGCCGTATAAGCATTGATAGCGGACACTCGCTGACCAGATACCCAAATCTAGCTTCAATGAGATAAGCAGAACGAGACAACGACCAACGCCTCATTACCATGTGATCACAAGGTCACACCTGCCTTTATTTGTGTCGTGACACCACGACATCGATACACGTGCGCCATACACCCGGCAAAGCTACATTAAAAAAACATTAACTAAATGATTAAATATAAATATATTTCAACTTAGTTTTATGACTCTAATTAACATCAATTACTAATTACTAGTACTGAGATACATTATTTTATTTACGAGATATGATTAAATTATACTTAGATAAATCAATTTAAATCTAAATCTCGATGTAAATGAAATTATTGAAATAATTAGCGATTATAAATTGGTCATTTTACGTCAGCGTTATCCATCCATTTCAATTTTTGAAAACGCAGGGGTAAGGCGTATATTGATACTAGCATACTACCCGTAAAAAATGACGGGACGATTTATGCATGGATCGAAACTTTTGACGAGTAACATCAACGAAAACCCACAGATTTATAGGCGATACTGGATACTCGCTCCCGCACTTGCGTGAATATATATATATATATATATATATATAATCATCTACTCAGTTTTTACTTAGTAGTGGCACAAGGACGGATGTATGGGGCACCTAGTGAGACTCGAACTCTCTAGTCATGGATTGTTTGTCTAACTTGCTAACTATTACAATACATGATACATATACAAATATATATATATTTATACAGAGAAAGAGAGAGAGAGAGAGAGTCATCCCTAGACAGACTGTTTCGTTGTATCTCAACTTATCAGTGTGGTTAGACACACGAGATGCTTCAACTTGGGATCGAAACCCGGCTGACTTTATGCTAGTTTGATATCTTACCGTAGAGCCATCGGGAATCTCAGCGTAAGTGAAAGAATTTAACGTATACGTATTGCTTTCCTTCGTTTACATATACATTTAACGGCTAGTGGAGCGTTCAATCCATTAGAAGAGCTTTACATTACGACAGTGGCAACCAGTAATTCCACAGGAGGGTGCTTAACCCCAGCAGGGGAGCATATACATTGTCGCTCTTCACTCCTTCTCTCTCTTTCTCTCTCTCTCTCTATATATATATATATATATAGAGAGAGAGGGGGTAGAGAAAGAAGGATTGAAGGGAGCTCAACATCTTAGTTTATCTGAAGATAGTAATAACGTTAGGTTGTAATCATTGAAATAATTTTGGTCCTTGGACAAAGTTTTTCTTTTTTAACTCTCAAAACAGTCATAATTTCATTTTCTGTCACTTCCAACTAAGATCAGAGTGTAGTTTCTGTACCTGTTGAAAAAACCATGGTTATTTAAAAAAAAATATAAAATTAAAAAAAAGGGTAGAATTTTAAAACATTATAAAATTATTATCATTTTAACATGAACAGCTTCAAGTTTTTAAAATTTGGCCCAAACATTTATAATAAGGAAACTTTTGTGATGTCAACCCTCGTAGGTTATTTAATGACAAATTCTGTTTTTTAAACCTTATATTTCTAAAAGAATAATTTAAAGATAACATTTTAAACAAGCAAGAGCTCATTTGTTTGCCCACGATTAAATTGTTTCAAGTATTCCTATCTAACACTAACAATTTAATTTAACAGCAGCCATTTTTTTTCAGACAGTTAAATTTATCTGAAGACAGAAATAACGCTCGGTTGTAATCATTGCAATAAATTTGGTCCTTCGATAAAGTTTTTCTTTTTTAGCTCTCAAAAGTAAAAAGCAAATTGTCTGATCAAATATTTGTGAGCAGTGAAATTTATTTGTATCTCTCATATGGGTCTCACATCTTCACCTCATACAGCGCGAACGATTGTAGCACTCCTGAGAAGATTATTATTGATGGAGACTTTCGTTCCTATCCTAGGTGCAGCTGTTCAGTAATATGTAGGTGACAATAAACATATTTTTTCGTCTGTACATCCGGTTACTTATAAAATCAATGTAAAAATAGTATATGAGTCAGCATAATCATGGAAAATCAATAAAACAACCTCATAATTCATGTCGATCACAGAGGCTAAACAATAGGCGACACTCTGTAGTGCGAACAAATTATAAATTCACCTCGTGACTGTGTAAAAGTCACGTGATACTGAGTCACACGAATATAACCCACGCAAAGAAGTAGTAGTAGATGTAGTATCAATAACAACAACAACAACAACAACAGCAACAACAACGCCATAAGGACCAATCACATTTAAGCAAAAATTGATTATATGCAGTAGAATACCAAGTGTAGTTTATGTGACGGAGGTGAAGAGTATAAGACTGGGCATGACTGGGTAGGAAGTGTGATCCGCTGGGAATTGTGCAGGAAATTAAAACTTGACCATGTTGACAAATGGTATATATACAAACCAGAATCCATCTCGAAGAATAAGACGCATAAAATTCTCTGGAATTTTCTGATACAAACAGATCACCCAATTTCAGCCAGACGACCGGCCCTTGTGTTAATTTACATAAAAAAAAGAATTTGCTGTCAAGTTGATTTTACTATTTCAGTAGATCGTAGATTGAAAATGAAAGAAAACGAAAAGATTAACATATACTTGAACCTTGCTAAAGAACTGAAAACACTATCGAACATGTGAATGACGGTGATACCAATGGTAGTTGGTACACTTGTAACGGTCCGGGAAGGTTTGTCAAAAAACTGGTTCGGATTAAAAATCAGAGGAAGAATCAAGACCAGCCAGACCACAACATGACCGATTAAATAGAATAGAGAATAATCCTGGAGACCTGAGGAGACCTATCACTCAGTCTTCGGTTTCTTTATTTAATGGCATATTAACCTTTGTAGGTTATTTAATGCCAAAGCCATTCTCCTAGAAGAACAGTATTGGGACTATTTAACCTATAGCTGGAAGGACAAGGGGTTCATAAGGGGTTAATTTCTGGAGAAGTTAATTCCCCTTGACTATTTTTTAGGGTTAATTAAAGGCACTTGGTGGCTGCCGAAAGTTTTTTTTATTTTCATTTTATTTCAATTTCTAAGGAGAAAGTCTAAGACCACATTAGCTGATGGTTTGGTTTCTTTGTTTAATGGCATATCAACATTTGTAGGTTATTTAATGCCAAAGCCATTCTCCTCGAAGAACAGTAGTGGTACTATTTAACCCATAGCTTAGAGGATAAGGGGGTTCATACCTTTCCCAAGGGTATTTGCCCGAAAGTGAACGCAATGGCGCGACTGGAGTACGAACTCGCATACTACGACTCCGCAGTCCAACGCTTTAACCATTACACCACGAGGACACCCCTTCGATTAAAAACAACTAGAAAACTCTGGTAAGGAAAACTCGCGAGAACTAAAATGATAATAATAATAATGAGAACGCGGTTTAATACCAAAGAGTCAAAAAATGGTACTTGATGCCACCTTTGCAAACAACTCAGTATTATAAGGTACGGATCAAGAGTGAAGTGGAGCAATCAAGAGAAAGGAGTTGCGTCCTCCACTTCACATGGTGTAGTAGCTTATGAAAAGCGAGCCTTCGAGTCACCCTCGCCGACTGTGGCCAACACTAATTTTATTTATTTCTATCGATTTGATGACTTATATGTCTGTATACGCTTGTGTGTTTTGCTTCTCTTTTTTTTATCAAACCTCCATTGATAAAACATACGGTTTATTTTTGAGAAACTTTCAGGAAATTTTTTTTCATCTCTCGATCTCTCTCGATTTCTCTCTCTGTCTATATGTTTATATCCTTATTTTGTTTATGTCTATGCAACCCAGGAAAAACAAAACAACAAAAAAAAAAACAAACAAACAAAAAAAAACAGCACAGCATAGCGTGATTCTATTTGCGCAATACCTTTAAAAATGTCCGAAATAGAGAATAAAGCAATTTTTAGTCTAAAATGTAATTGAATGATAATTTTGTGGGGTTTACGTTCGCGCTGAAGTCCTTTTTTAAATGCTTCAAACAGTAGATTCAACGGAGATTTGAAATACGAATAGGAATTCTTCTTTCACAGATAGAAGCAACTATATCATGATGAACCGCTTTTACAATGAGAAACCAAATGGGTTCGCAAGTCAAATGCAATAAAATAAAATGCTTTGTTTACCAGGTCTTTTCTTTGAATAGAGTCGAGGTATACGCGTACTATGTCGTCAATAAATGATTTATTAATGGAAAACTAAAAGTCGACCTATACACGAGACATTCCATAAAATAAGGATTTTTTTTTACCAAAATCAACGGTTGACTTCTACATGTAGCATATCGTTGACAATTTATTTATTATTGATTTATTAATGAAACAAAAGATCCACTTATAAACAAGTCAAAAAAGAAAAATAATGATCGACTTTCCATGGGACATGGACTTTAGTTTTGCTTTGTTAGAATTAAATGGAGAGGCACATTTCTTAGATTCAAACAAATAAAAAGGTACATTTTTAAAAAAATTCAAACAGAGACTACGTTTTTTTAGCTTCGAATAGAGAGGGGTACATTTTTTTTTATCTTCAAATAGAAAGAGATGAAATTCTTAATTTTAAACCGAAATAAGTAAGATTTGTTAGCTTCAGTAAAACAGTAGTACATTTTTTAGCTTTAAACAGAGAGAACTATATTTCTTAGCTTCAAATGGGTGTATGTTCTTCACCTTCAAACAGGGAGAGGTACATCTTTTAGCTTCTAACTGTGAGATATACATTTCTTAGCTTCAAATAGTCAGAGATACATTTCTTAGCTTCAGACAAAGAGAGGTACGTGTTTAGCTTCAAACACAAAGATGTACATTTCTTAACTATAAACAAAAAGAGGTATATTTTTAGCTTCAAACAGAGAGAACTATATTTCTTAGCTTCAAATAGGTGTATGTTCTTCAGCTTCAAACTGGGAGAGGTACATCTTTTCGCTTCTAACAGTAGGATATACATTTCTTAGCTTCAAATAGTCAGAGGTACATTTCTTAGCTTCAGACAAAGAGAGGTACGTTTTTAGCTTCAAACATAAAGATATACATTTCTTAACTATCAACAGAAAGAGGTATACATATACCTCTTTCTAGCTTCCAAAACAAAAGTCTACATTTCCTAACTATAAAAAGAAAGAGGTATATATTTTGCTTCAAAAGGAGAAAACAATATTTCTTAGCTTCAAATAGGTGTATGTTTTACAACTTTAAACAGGGAGAGGTACATCTTTTAGCTTCTAACAGTGGGATATACATTTCATAGCTTCAAATAGTTAGAAGTACATTTCTTAGCTTAAAACAAAGAGAGGTACGTCTTTAGCTTCAAACACAGAGATATACGTTTCTTAACTCTTAACAGAAAGAAGTATATGTTAAGCTTCAAACAGAGAGAACTATATTTCCTAGCTTAAAATAAGTGTATTTCCTTCAGTTCCACATGGGAGAGGTACATCTTTTAGCTTCTAACAGTGATATATACATTTCATAGCTTCAAGAAGTCAGAGGTACATTTCTTAGCTTCAGACCAAGAGAGGTACGTCTTTAGCTTCAAACACAAAGATAAAAATTTCTTAACTAGAAAAAGAAAGAGGTACATATTTTAGCTTCTAACAGTGAGGTATACATTTCTTAGCTTTAAATAGTCAGAGGTACATTTCTTAGTTTCAGACCAAGAGAGGTACGTCTTTAGCTACAAACACAAAGACGTACATTTCTTAACTATAAACAGAGGTATATTTTTAGCTTCAAACAGAGTGAACTATATTTCTTAGATTCAAACAGGTGTATGTTCTTCAGCTTCAAACAAGGAGAGGTACATATTTTAGCTTCTAACAGTGAAATATAGATTTCTTAGCTTCAAATAGTCAGAGGTTCATTTCTTAGCTTCATACAAAGTGAGGTACGTTTTTAGCTTCAAACACAAAGGTCTACATTTCCTAACTATAAGCAGAAAGAGGTATAGTTTTAGCTTCAAACAGAGAGAACTATATTTCTTAGCTTCAAATAGGTGTATTTTTTTCAGCTTCAAACATGGAGAGGTACATCTTTTAGCTTCTAACTGTGAGATATACATTTCTTAGCTTCAAATAGTCAGAGGTACATTTTTTAGCTTCAGACAAAGAGAGGTACGTTTTTAGCTTCAAACACAAAGATGTACATTTCTTAACTATAAACAGAACGAAGTATATTTTTAGCTTCAAACAGAGAGAATTATATTTCTTAGCTTCAAATAGGTGTATGTTCTTCACCTTCAAACAGTGAGATGTACCTCTTTTAGCTTCTAATAGTGAAATATACATTTCTTAGCTTCAAATAGTCAGAGGTACATTTCTTAGCTTCAGAGAATGAGAGGTACGTTTTTAGCTTCAAACACAAAGATATACATTTCTTAACAATAAACAGAAAGAGGTATATGTTTAGCTTCAAACAGAGAGAATTATATTTCTTAGCTTCAAATTGGTGAATGTTCTTCAGCTTCAAACAAGGAGAGGTACATCTTTTAGCTTCTATCTGTGAGATATAAATTTCTTAGCTTCAAATAGTCAGAGGTACATTTCTTAGCTTTAGACAAAGAGAGGTACGTTTTTAGCTTCAAACACAAAGATATACATTCCCTAACTATAAACAGAAAGAGGTATATGTTTAGCTTCAAACAGAGAGAGAGAGAGAAAGAGAGAGACATACCTTTTTTTTTGCTTCAATAGAGTAAGTTATATTATTTATCTTTGAACGTAGAGATGTCCTTTTCTCTGCTTGTAACACAGAAGTATATTTTTTAGCTTCAAGAAGGGAGTGGTACGTTTCTGAATTTCAAACAAAGAGAAGAATATTTCTTACCTTCAAATAAAGAGAGGGATGTTTTTTTTTCTTTAAAGAGAAAGAGGTACGTTTTTTAGATTCAAACAGAGAGGTAAATTTCTTATCTTCCAGCAAAGAAAAGCATATTTCTCAGCTTCAAACGAAGAAAAGCATATTTCTTAGCTTCAAACAGAATGGTACATTCCTTAGTTTCAAATAGAGAGGTATCTTTCCTGCTTCAAACTGAGTAAAGGTACATTTCTTTGCTTCAGTCTAACAGATGTGCCTTTCTTCGTTTCAAACAGAGTGAGACACATTTCTTAGCTTCAAACCAAGAGAGGTACATTTCTTCGCTTCAAACAGAGATAGGAAAATTTAATTACTTCAAATACACACACACAATCACAGAGAAAGAGAGAGAGAGAGAGAGAGAGAGAGAGAGAGAGAGAGAGAGAGAGAGAGAGAGAGAGAGAGAGAGAGTGCTACCTTTTCATCAGACAGAGTGGCACAATTCTTTACTTTAAATAAGAGATTATATTTCTTTGTTTCAGACGAAGACTGGTATATCTCTTGAGTTCGTCCATTTTATAGTATAAAAAAGAAACAAGCAAAAATGTAATTGCAATATTATTCTATAATGAATCGACTTTAATGGAAATATTGAATAATTTTTTTTTGTCAAAACTTTCTGTGTTTCTGTGTAAGAGGTCATTATGACAAGTGGAAAATGTTTTGTCTTTTGTACACGATAATTCAGTTTTATAGTCTGGACAATATTTTTTAGATAGACGTTTGAGAATTCTATTTAAAATATAATTATATACGACGCTTTTCTCAATTAACCCAAATGGAGATGATCTGTATACACAAAACATTATCAGTAACTGGTTTCTTGATTAACACACACACACACACACACACACACACACACACACACACACACACATATATATATATATATATATATGTGTGTTATTGCTATACATCTTATGAGATGACAGACTAATTTTTATGATTTTAGCTTCAAATGAACAGCTACAGCAGCAATTGGAATACACCCTACTAAAGCCTGATTGTCACAGCTGGTGAATTTCAAAAATGCAATCTGATACTTTAGAAGAACGATATGCAATAAAATTCTGTTTTAAACTTGGAAAAAATGCCACAGAAACGTATGGAATGCTTTAGACTGCTTTTCGAGCATCAATTTTTGAGTCTGTGAGGGATGGTGAGAGGTGTGAAAAGAGTAAGGAAGTCAATACACCAGAGTTGATTGGCCAAAGGGTTAGAGTTATGGTTACTATTTTGAGGTTTTAAGGGAGTTCAGGAAGAGATTCATTGGGAAGAGGCCAGCACTCTTCAAATCGGCTCAGTGGCATTTCCACCTGGACAATACACCAGTCCACAACTCCATCCTTGTCATAGACTATTTGACCAAGATGGGCACCAACACAGTTCATCACCCTCCCTATAGTTCATACCTTTCTCCCTGTGACTTTTGCTTATTCGCTAAGCTCAGGGGCTGTCGTTATGAGACAACTGAGGAGATGAAAGAGGCTGTGACGAAGGTCATTGACACGCTGACACAAGAGGACTTCCATGTGGCCTTCCAGAGGTTGTTGGAACGGTACAACTAGAGTTTCATGTGTGTACTATCAATAAAAATGCCCATACGAAAAAAGTCTGGAAACTTATTTAATGATCCTCGTCTATACACAAAGCATTATCAGTAACTGGTTTCTTTATTAACACACACACACACACACACACACACACACATATATATATATATATATATATATATATATATATATGAATTTGACTTGAGCGGGGTTAGGGTTGTTCCGGAATATATATGGTACACAACTAAAATTTGTCTTTGATGGAGATAGTAAATACTTCCCCTAAATATGACGAGATTATTTACGTAAATATTGGCATTTCCATTTAGAGTCATAATTTCATTTTCTGTCACTTCCAACTATGATCAGAGTGTAGTTTCTGTACCCGTGGAAAAATCATGGTTATTTCAGAAACTTTAAGAGTAAAAAAAGGGTAAATTTTAAAAACATTATGAAATTATAATCATTTTAACATATAAAGCTTCAAGTTTTTAAAATTTGGCCCAAACATTAATAATAATGAAACTTATGTCATGTCAACCCTCGTAGGTTATTTAATGACAAATTCCGTTTTTTTAAACCTTATATTTCTAAAAGAATAATTTAAAGATAACATTTCAAACAAGGAAGAGCTCATTTGTTTGCCCACGATTAAATGGTTTCAAGTATTCCTATCTAACACTAACAATTCAATTTAACATCAGCCATCTATTAGTAGACAGTTAAATGTTTTTTTGTTCGTAAGTTTGTTTGGTTTTATGTCATATCAAACATTATAGGATGTTTGGTTTAGTTTGGTTTGGTTTTATGGCATATCGACCACTGTAGGTCATTTAATGCCAAATCGTTTTCATACATATATTAAATATATAATTTCTAAACACATGTAGAAGATAATATTTTTAGAGAAAACCCGAGTTCGTATTTTTTTGGCACACAGATAAATGGATTAACTTAATTTCAAACAATTCAGTTTGGCATAAGTACACTTTTTTGTTTACTCACAGTTAAATGATCAAACAGTTCTATTTCAAACCATTCAGTTTAGCATGTCTACAAAATTAAATGGTTCCAAGTATTGCTATGTATCACTAATAATTCAATTAAACATCAGTCGTTTGTTTACACACAATTAAACAATTCTATTTCAAACAACTCAGTTTAGCATAAGTACACAGTTTTTTTGTTTACACGCACTTAAATGTAAAAACAGTTCTATTCTAAATAATTCAGTTTAGCATAAGCACACAGTTTAGTTCTATTTGACCCATAGATAGAACCCTATCAGGTGCTACCATTCTGGGTCTTTGTGGACATGGAAGCGATGGCAATGAAGGGGTACTCCGCATTCCCCAAAGCTCCGGCATTACTGAAACCTCACCATCAGATTTTTTAGTTTCATATCTAGAACACTTGTTGGGGAGTTTTGCAATCGGTGTATCCTCTAGCCTCAGCCGACTGGGCCATCAAAATCTACAGAGTGACTGATTAATTTTAACGACATATCAACCCATCAAGGGTCATTTTGTGTTGAGATGTTATGGAATCGTGTTCATTGTACGTTCATATGTTTTTTGTGTACTTGCTTCTTAAAAATTATTTTGCACACAGTCTTATCGAATACGAAAATTTCTTTAACAGATCTATTTGATCCATAGATGGAAAACGAACAGGTACTATCACTCCAGGTAAGTGGGCCTAGGAGTAATAGCAATAAATGGGTACTATACCCCCACTCTCGACCTTCAAAACAGGATCCTGACCATTGGATGTAGATTAGTGTCATACCCAACATACTCCTTTTTAGAGAGTAAGTATTACTCCTTTGGAGGGAATAGTGTTAGCACATTCAAAGTTTTGCTGAAAAGGCTACAAAATCTACCTAGAATGGAGCCTCCATACCCAGTAGACTTTTTAATTGTCTGAAATGCAAAATTGTAGACTTCCTACTAGTATGAAACATAGAAGTGCAAAAGTGCTGCAGCCTTCATACTCAGCAGACTTCCGAGCTGTATGAAACGCATAATCGTAGAAGTTCTGTAACATTCATACTTAACAGACTTCCTAGTTGTTTTAAACGCAAAATCGTACAAGTGCAGCCGCCACCATACTCAGCAAACTTCCTAGTAGTGTGAAACAGAGAATTGTTCAGGTAGAGAAATCTCCATACAAAGCAAACATCCTAGATGAGTGAAAAACAAAATTGTACAACTGCAGTAGCCTCCATACTCAGCTAAATTCCTACTCGTGTGAAACAGAGAATTTTACAAATGCAGCAGCCTCCACACTCACAAGACTTCCTAGTTGTGTGAAACACAGGTTCGTACAAGTACAGCATCTTTCATATTCAGCAGACTTCCTAGTCGTGTGAAACACAGAATTGTACAAGTGCAGAAACCTCCATATTCAGCAGACTTCCTAGTTGAGTAAAAGACAAAATTTCTAAGTGCAGCAGCATCCATTCTGCAGACTTCCTAGTTGAGTGAAACACAGAATCGCACGAGTGAAGCAGGCTCCATACTCGACGGAAATCCTAGTTGTGTTTAACACAGAATAATACAAGCGCAGCAGCCACCATACTCAGCAGCCTTCCTAGTTGTGTGAAATACAGAATAATACAAGTGCAGCAGCCACCACACTCACCAGATATTCAGCTCTTTTTTCTTGTTTCTTAAACTAAAATTTTATCTCTAAACTAAAATTCGATGACGGTTAGGACACCAGAAATAATAAATAAATAAAAATAAGTTGCTGTTATTTTACATCATACCAAAAGAGGAATTTTAAACGTGCTTCGACCAATGAAAACCCATTGGAGTAAATGTGCTAATTGTGAAGGTGACTATTTTCTAGTAAATTTTCGTGGGTTCAATTCTTTTCCCTATAGATTCAGGGTCGACCCTATTTGGACACATTAGATGAAACAATTCTCTTTTAGGAAACACAAATTAAATGATTAAATATTAATCATATTTTAATCCAGACAAAACTAATAAGCGTTTCCTTTCAACAAAAGCAGTATTTACTAATGAAAAATATATTTATTTAACAGCTACACCATAGCATGATGCAGAGTATAGCCGGTTTGAATTTAGAATTTTCCTTCTGGACCATTTGCCTTATCAAGGCCAAAAAACAAATCTATCTTATTTACCCATAGCTACGGAGAGAACTGATCGAATCGTGCCTTTTCCAAGGGCATTTGCAAAAACAAAAACAAAAAACAACAACAAAAAAAAAAAACGCAGTCTCGTCTAGGATTTGAACTCTGGTTATCAATTTCATTTCTTATGCTGATAACCGTTACGCTAAGCACGTTAGTTATTTTGTGTATGAGAAGAGAAAGTGTGAGATATAAATCAGCACAAGTTAGACAGTTCTCTTGCCTATTGGGATTATTTAGCCTTTTCATTTTGCTACTGGCTTATGTCTTTAGACTAATTCGTCTCGTGAAGTATCAAAGTTTTTCAGACACCCCTCACGATTATACACAAACTTGTTTTTCTTATTGACGTCTCAGGTATAGGAATTCTCGGGGTAGTTTTTGTCCTTGTAGTCCCAGGGTTGATCTAGCTGACCGTGATGAAGGAATGGATGATTTGTCATTTGCCTGTCGTAACTGAAAGATGATAGGACCTAAACAGGAACAACCACTCCGAGTCAGAGTACACCCCAGGAGTAATGGCAATGTAGAGGTACTCCACATTCCCAAGATTTGAAGATCTTTAGCCTCACCATCTGATGGAATTTAGCGTCATACCCTGGATACTACCTTTTTTGAGTGGAGTCTTAGTCTGCAAGGGATACAGTCAGCGTATTTTAGTTCTGGCGCTCTGGGCTGTGTGGAGTACTCCTTCATTGCCATTACTCCCAGGTCGACTCTGATCTGGAGTGGGAGTACCTGTTAGAGTCTCATCTTTTAGTCAAATAGACTGAAAATGATTGGTATTTGACAGAACCACGTGAAAAACAAACAAACAAACAAAAGAAACAATTGCAAAAAATGTAAATATGAATGCACAATGAATATGATTCCCTAACCTTTAAGCATGAAATAAAGCTAGACGGGTTGACATGCCAGTAAAATCAATCAATCAATCTTTCAAAATTTCAAGGTTCGCTGACTAGATTGAGACACAGACTTCTTCGGCACTGTTGTTGAAGTTTTGCAAGGAGAAATATCAGCACTATATTTGTTTATAAACTGTCTACACAGCAAACGTCGATAGATCAAATAAAAGAAAATGGCTTTAAGCTAAAAAAAGCAAGAAGCAGACGATATCTCACAGAAACTATAACAGACGCACTCTATGCAGTGATCTAGCGCTTCTTGTAAATATACCAGCACAAGCAGAATGTCTACTGCAGAAGCTTGAGAAAGCGCTTCTTGCTAATCAAGCCGAATCCCTGCTACGTAGCCCAGAGCCGGCAGCAGGAGGCATAGGACTTTATGTGAATACAAATGGAACTGAGCACATATGTTTTAAATGAAAAGGAACCATCTCCATTCTAAATGACGGTCCACTGAAATTAGTAGACAAGTTCACGTATCTCAGCAGTGTCCCATCAACTGAAAGCAATGTTAATATGCGCTTAGGTAAGGCGTGGACTGCTATCGATAAGCTATTGATTATACAGAAGTCTGATCTATCCAATAAAATAAAACGGTATTTCTTTCAAGCAGTGGTTGTGTAAATAATACTATATGGATGCACCACATGAACGCTGACAAAACGCATTGAGAAAAAGCTTCATGGAAATCGCACAAGAATGCTACGAGTTATCTTAAATAAATCCAGGAAGCAGCACCCCTCGAAACAGCAGCTGTATTGTCACTTATCTTTCATCTTTAAAACCATACAAGTAAGACGAACAGGACCTGTGGGACACTGCTGGAGAAGCAAGGAAGAACTCCTAAGTGGACCCCTACACATAGACATGTTAGTGTTGGCCGACTAGCAAGAACTTATTTATATAAGCTCTGTGCGGATGCATGATGTAGTTTCGAAAACCTGCTCGGATATATGAATGACAGGGACGAATGGAGAGAGAGAGAGAGAGAGAGAGAGAGAGAGAGAGAGAGAGAGAGAGAGAGTCTGGGCTTGACTTGATGATGATGATGATGTGATCTAGTTTAGCTCAACGCAAGCCTGCCTCCAGTCAGAGACTCCAGCAGCATACTTGCCAGGACTTTACTCGAGATAGTCTTACATAAGCATCATTCGAAATGCTAGTAAAAGGCCACCATACCAAATCAGCGGGAACATGAATATATTTATGGAAACCACGTTTAAATGTCTAAAAAGTGTATCGCATCTTTGCACATGGGTATTGATGTTAAAAAATATCTGAAGCAGGATTAACTTCTTGAATATCAAATCGTAGTCCCCGGGCCTGGTGGAGAGGGTCGTGGTGAGTGGTGGTGGGGGACACTGAATGGTCTACTTTTCTATCGGACGAGTTGACTTTCAATAAAACTATTAGTTGCAGATGTCGGTATTGGTTGACTAATCAAGCGGTATTAGCAAACACACGCACACGCGTATACGCAGGCGCCCGCGTGCACACACACACACACAGACATATATATATACAAATATATATGTGTATATAAATATATACACGCGCGCACACACACATATACATAAATACATACACACAAATAAAAGCAAATCTTAAGACGTAAAAATAGGTGTATGCAGATACATATTGACAAACACATACTTCTGTATTCATAGACACGAACGTACGCAAGATAAGTTCTTAAAATCACTCATACACAAACACTCGCTGAGAATTCTACCTATTTATTACTAATATTCTCATTATATATATATATATATATATATATATATATGTGTGTGTGTGTGTGTGTGTGTGTGTGTGTGTGCGTGCATGTGTGTGTGTATGCGTGCGTGCATGCGTGTAGGTATATCTTTGTGAGTCAGCCTTTTCAATTTTGTTGCAAGTAAAAACGAAGCCAAGAAGTTGATGATATTAAAAATAAGCTGCATTCGAACCTTTCAAGCACGCCTTTGCGTATAAAAGAATTTATGTGTAGGGGTCCATAGAAGCCGCATTCGAACCTTTCAAGCACCTCTTTTTCGTATAACAGAATTTATGGGTAGGGGTCCATAGAAGCTGCGTTCGAACCTTTCAAGCACCCCTTTGTGTATAACAGAATTTATGAAGGAAAATAAAATCACAGGTTTTTCAGTAACAGTAATCTTCATCAGAATAAAATAAATTAGAATTGCCGGATATAAATTGAATTATTTGTATATTGAAGAATGCTTCAATTAACTTTTTACCCAGTCAGCTGGGGCTTTAGAATATACCCCTCTGCAGAGGGGTTAGACCCCCCCCCGCAACGAGTGTCCTGATGATGACACTAAACAATCTAATGGTGAGGTTCCAGTGATGTTGGAGCTTTGGGGAATGCGGAGAACCCTTTCATTGTCATCACTCCCAGGTCCATTCTGGCATGGAGTGGTAGCACCTGATAGGGCCCTATCTATGGGTTGAATAGAACTAAACTGCATGCTTATGCTAAACTGAATTGTTTGAATTAGAACTGAATAGCTTGAAATAGAAATGTTTTTGACAATTAAACTATGCACTCATGCTAAACTGAATTGTTTGAAATAGACCTGTTTTTTGTATAAAAATGGATTTGGCATTAAGTAACCTACAAAGGTCCATATGCCATAAAACCCAAACAACCAACCAACTAAAATCAAGTAACTTTATTCTTTGGTTAGTTCTCTTCGTTTGATGGCATATCAACCGTCTTGGGTTTATTCAATGGTAAAGCGATCCTCGTGAAAGCTTTGATATTCTTTAACTCATAGCTGACGGAATCAGGAATTTCATACCTTCTCCTTGAGTATTAGTACGAAAAAAGGACGTAACTGCGCGACAGGTTTTAAACTCGCGTACTTCGAGGCTGCAGTGAAGGGTATTAAGTTACGAGCATTTTCGCTTTAATATTCAATTAGTTATGAATATAAAAAATGACTCTATATTAATTCAAATTTTAAAACTCATCGAATCTTTCCATTACTATTAAGGTTGGGTGTTTTTTTTTTGTGGCGTATTTAATGCTAAATCCTGTTGATATATATATATATATATATATATATATATATATATATATATATATATGATTTGTAAATGAATAGTTTGTTGGTAAATTTTTGAACAACTCATTTGTTCGCATATACTTGAATAATTTCAAGTTGGTTGGTTGGTTGGTTGGATTTTATGGCATATCAACCTTTGTAGGTTATTTAACGCCAAATCCATTTTTATATAAATAATCAGTTCTATTTAAAACAATTCAGTTTAGCATGAGTACACAGTTTAATTGTCAAAAACATTTCTATTTCAAACTATTCAGTTTATTCAAGCAGTTATATGTAACAATTCAGTTTGGTGTAAGTACAGTTCAATGTCGAAAACAGTTCAATTTCAAACAATTCAGTTTAGCATAAACACGCAGTTTAAATATAAGTACAGTTGAATTGTAAAAAACATTTTCTATTTCTAGCTATTCAGTTTAGTATAAGTACAGATTTTGCTTACACACAGCTGAATTTCAAAACATTTCTATGTTAAACAATTCAGTTTAGTGTAAATATAGTTTTAATGTAAAAAAACAGTTCTATTTCAAATAATTCAGTTTAGCATAAGTACGCAGTTTAAATGTAAGTACGGTTAAATTGTCCAAAACATTTCTATTTCAAGCTATTCAGTTTAATCAAACAATCCAGTTTAGCATAAGTATGCCGTTAGTTCTATTTGACCCATAGATAGGATCCTTATCAGGTGTTACCACTCTGGGCCAGAGTGGACCTGGGAGCGATGGCAATAAAGGGGTACTCCGCATTCCCCAAAGCTCCAGCATCACTGGAACCTCACCATCAGATTGTGTAGTGCTATATACAGGACACTCGTTGGGGTGGAGTTTTACCCGTCTGTATTCTACAGCCCCAGCCGACTGGGCAAGAATGATACCAAGTATTGCCATTTAACATAAAAAAAAACTCTATCAAATAGTAATCATTCGCTTACATACTATTAAATTGTATCGAGTGTTGCTATCTCACACTAATAATTCAATTTAATATTATTCATTTGATTGTACACAGTTAAATGGTGTTGGTCGACTTATATACATAAGCGGCCCAATATTGGTAATGCCTTAAGGGGCCTTTTTACTGGAACACAATCAGAAAATGATGGCAGCAATAAAGCACGTGTGTTGTCACACATGAGTCTTGGAGTTATTTCTACAAAACAAATGGTTTCAAGTATTCCCATCTAACACAAATAATTCCATTTCGTATTAATCCTTTGTTTCCACACAGTCAAATATTTTTAAGTATAGCCATCTAACACTAAAAATTTGATTTAACATTTTTGGTTGGTTTCACACAGTTAAATGATTAAACCATTCAAATATATCCATAGATGGTATCCTAACTGTTACTTTCACTCCGGGTCAGTGTCAAACTGGGAGTAATGGTAATGAAGAAGTACTACACATTCCCCAAAGCTTCAGGACTGCCTCACCATATTGCTATTAAATTTGGTCTGGTTTGATCTATTTGCTTAACGGTAAATCACATCCTTATGGGTTATTTAATGCTGAAATTTGATTTATTACTATCATAACTATATTCGATTGCACTTTTTGAAAATTGAACTTTTTTTATCTACCTATAATCACTCGTTTACACTCAGTTATATTGCAAGTATTCCTATCTAAACAAATAATTCATTCACTATCATATGGTTTCAAGTATTTTTATCTAACAACAATAATTCGAAAACAATTATGTGATTTCAATAACTTATGGTTATAATAATAATAATAATAATAATTCTTCGTAAACAATTATAGCGTCAAGTAAATATTCTTAATATAAGGAACTTGTATAATATTATATGGGATCATTATAGGTGTGAAACTCGAACGTCAGGCAAGTTGAGCTTGAGCAGCTATCATTTAGTCAGCTACCTTCTTTCGTTCCTCTTTGGAACGTATCAAGATGTTTTTTCTACATCCACATTGTCTTACTTTTCTTAGAATACATCTAAAGAGATAATGTATAGTTTACCCAAATATTTATATATATATGCACGGCCTTTGTCATTCTATGCTATTTTAGTGTTAATACTATATATATATATATATATATATATATGAAAAAAGGGAAAAGAATCTCACGTTATGTAAATATGAAAATATAATATATATATATATATACGAGGTGCATACGATAAGTTTCCAGACTTTTTTCGTATGGGCACTTTTAATGATAGTACACAGATGAACCTCTAATCCCTTTCGAAGTAATCTCCTCCGGCTGCAATGCACCATTTTCTGGAAGGCCACATGGAAGTCCTCTTGTGTCAGCGTGTCAATGACCTTCGTCATAGCCTCTTTCATCTCCTCCATTGTCTCATAACGACAGCCTGTGAGCTTAGGGAATAACCAAAAGTCACAGGGAGCAAGGTCTGGACTATAGGGAGACTGAGAAACTGTCTTGATGCTCATCTTGGTCAAATAGTCTGTGACAAGGATGGAGTTGTGGACTGGTGCATTGTCCTGGTGGAAATGCCACAGAGCCGATTTGAAGAGTGCTGACCTCTTCCGACGGAATCTCTTCCTGAACTCCCTTAAAACGTCAACATAGTAACCCTAACTCTGACCCTTTGGCCAATCAACTCTGGTGTATTCACTCCCCTACTCCTGTCACACCTCTGATCATCCTCCACAGACTCCTTGGCTTCCTTGAATCTCTTATGCCACTCAAAAACCCATGCTCGATTCATGCAAGATGCTCCAAAAGCAGTCTGAAGCATTCCATACGTTTCTGTGGCATTTTTCCATGTTTAAAACAGAATTTTATAGCATATTGATCTTCTAAAGTGTCAGATTGCATTTTTGAAAATCACCAGCTGTGACAATCAGGTTTTAGTAGGGTGTATTCCAATTGCTGCTGTAGCTGTTCCTTTCAACCTGAAATCATAAAAATTGGTCGGTCATCTCATAAGATGTGTAGCAAAAACATACTGAATTTTAAATGCCCATACGAAAAAGTCTTGAAATTTATCGTATGCACCTCGTATATATATATATATATATATATAATGTGAGAAAACGTAGAAGAATCTCACGTTATGCAAATATGAAAAAACTATATATATATATATATATATATATATATGTGTGTGTGTGTGTGTGAAATGTAAGAAAATGGAAAAAAATATCATGTTATATAAAGATGAAAATACTATATATATATACATATATATATGTATATATATATATACATATATAGTATTTATACATACATACATACATACATACATACATATATATATATATATATATATATATATATATATATATATATATATATATATATATATAATATGAAAGTATGAAAAAAGGCATTTAGTTGATGAGTTCGTTTATGATTGAATATTCTGCCAAGGTTAAATGTTTCATTTTTTTTTATTAAATCATCATTAGGGCAATGTAAATATGTGTGTTATATCTTCTTAACTATATTCAAATTTTAATATCTTATGAAAAATGAGAACATTCTTACAATTCTTTTGCCGTTACTGGCGTTCTTTTTCCAAAGTACGTGACGTAATTTGTGTTTTCTTTTAAAGGCTAATGTATCTGCAATGAATTTTGAGAAGTTTATGAAACTTCATAAGAAATTTTTTTCTAACTTTTTTCCAAAAATTAAAATGAAAATAAAATAAAAATTACAATCTTGAATGTTTAACGTTGGCAGAGTCGTCAATTATCCATAAATTTAATCCCTAAATACCTTATTTTTTCACACACACACAAACACACATATATATATATATATTTGCATTTAACTTTAATTTATTAAATTGGTATAAATATTGTAACATGGTCAAAGAAGTCTTACCATTAACGGCTGGGGTTTTGGTACCTTTCAAAGAAAAAAAGATGACATACTAGAATTAAAGTTGATAAGTTTGTTATAAATAGTTGAAATGTGGATATGTATTACTCTAATTGCTAAACTGTTAATTTTATTGGTTTTGTAGTTGTCTTAATCTGAAACGAGAAAGGACCGGAACTAGCCTTACATGGGTAAAGGCTATACATAGCTGAAATGGATTTCTTTTTTCCCTCCCTTTCCTTCCTTTGACTACCCCTCCTATCTGGTTGAAGTTTATTTTATTTTTTTATTGGATCTGATGAAGTTCTGTTAAAAATAATTTTAGTGTCTTTGATTCATATCAATGCTCTTAACAGGATGAAAATTAATTTTACTCTCGTTATGTGACCGAATATTTTTTCCTTGAAATATATATATATATATATATATATATATATATATATATATATATATATATAGTTTTTAAACGGACAATTTATTTCTCTTTGTTTGGTTTTGTAAATGGAAAACAAGGACATCATGCAAGAAAAATAAGTTATACTGGGGTAGGGGATAAATTTTCTAAGGTAAAAGTAAAGTTGGCGACCGTAGTCAAGGGCGACCAGAAGGCTCCCTTTTCCATAGCTACTACACCGAGGTGTAGGGGAAGGCGCTATTCCTTTCCCAGGATTGCTCCACTTTATCATCGATACATACCATATATTGCTGAGTGTTAAGCAAGGAGGTGTCAAGTACCATTTTAAAAGTTTTTGGTATGACATGACCTGGGATTGAACCCAGGTCTCCAGGACCATTGGCGAACACTCTACCCACTAAATTCCATAGAAAGTGCAGTTAATATGTCTTTTTATTGCCTAAGATTTCTGAGATCATTAAGAGTTTTTGATATGGTTCGCTTTAGTTTCTTTGGTTTATGGCATATCAACCTTTATAGGTTATTAAATGCCAAAGCCACTCTTGCAGAATAACAGCAGTGATACTATTTAACCCATTCCTGGTGTGGGGGGGATAAGACGGTTCATATCTTTTTCAAGAATATTAGTAAGTGAACGTAACAGGGTAATTGGAGTTTGAACTCGCTTATTAAGTCCAGCACGTTAATCACTACGCCACTGATTCAAACCCTTAACGATTTTTGGGGCAGTGGAAGAATCTGAATTAACTTACCTGTTCGGTAACTCTTCAAATAGCAACGGGAATTCATTTAAAAAAAATCATCTTAATCGATTGTAAATCGTGGTTAATATATACATTAATACATGTGGAGTCCACGTAGATTTTAGAACAGGACAAAACCCACATTTTTCATTGAATAATTTAATTCAATTAAAAATATTTTCCAGAAATTTATTCTTCAGAATCACAAAACTTGATTAAATCTATGCCATCATCAGATGATTTCAGTAAAATCTGCTTCTTCTTGCGTAATGTTCCTGCTAGAACTTTCAAAATCAGAAAATTAGAAACAAATTGTTTGTTTAAGAACTTGTGAGCCGCACTATATATATATATTTTTCACCCACAGATTGTTTCGTTTGTGAGACTAGATCCGCAAGATGCTTCAAGCAGGGATCGAAACCCGCCTGACTTTACGTCTGTCGGACATGTTATCCCAGAGTCATTGTCTAAAAAGATATACGAAAAAATTCCTTCACTTAAGCAGTGAAGGAATTTTTTCGTATATCTTTTTGCATATACGTTATATAAGGCTTATAGATAAACATTTCAATGGAAATAACCCATTGAAAAAAAAATTTAACAGGAAAACAATTAAAATCAGTTATTCTTGCACTAAAGATTTATACAAAATCATTGGAAACCAAAATAAAAATTGAATTGAAAAATCATGTGTTGATAGACAAGGTTTGAATTAACCTTTATGTAGCTGCAGTGTTAGGGAAGAATGTCATGTTGGTGGTAAATGTAATCCCGAGAATATAGTATACAAGGCAACCATTTTCTCAATGGAAAACAGTAAGGATATACAAATATATTTAGGAATTTCTGCTGGAAATTGGAAGCAGAAGATTTATAATCATCATCATCATGTCGTACCGCTAGCACGGATATCCCTGACCCTCTCTCACCTCTTTTCCCTATCGTTCATCGCCTCAGGCAGGTCTTCAGGGCTACATCCCGTATCCTCACATAGTTGCTGTATGTATGTTCGAGGTGGTCGTCCTGATTTTGCCCGGCCATATGTGAGGGTCCATAAGAATACATCACTTATGAGCTCGTCCCTGCTTTGCCAGCAGTGTCCTGCATATCTGGTTCGTCTAACTTGGATAGTCTTCGTGATGGGAGGCAGATGGCCGTATAGTTGGTGCCTTGTGGGGTGTTGCCGCCAGGACTTATTCAATATTGCTCGCAGCATTCTTGTGTAATTGCCGTCTAGCTTCTTCTCCAGCAGTTTAGTTAGCGTCAATTGCAACCCTTCTTAAAGAAACCAACAGCCTTTTCTAAATGTTTCTGGAGATTGAAGGATAGTGGCCTTACACCATTAGTGAGATGCAATTTTATTAAATGATCAACCACCTCAAGTAATTTCAAAAGTAGATGTAATCTCTGTCGAGAAGAAAAAAAATAGTATTATAAGATATAGAAATACCAGTAAATTACTAAATCAAAGAAATGAATTGATATTCAAATGTCACGATAAAAATAGATATAAGCTTATGTGAATTGATTTTTGGCTTTATATCTATCTATCTATCTATCTATCTATATATATATATATATATATATATATATATATATATATATATATATATATATATATCTATATATATATATATAAGAGAGAAAAGAGAAAAAAAGCTACAGCAATAACGGCAACTTTCTTTATATATATATATATATATATATATATATATATATATATGTATATATATGGATTTGGATTTGAGTATATATGTATATATATATTTATATATTTTTAAGTTTAATTAAAGATTTGGATTTTAGTATATATGTTTTAAGATTTGATCTAAATTAATTCTTTTATTATTTCTTAACAACTGTTTTTTTAAAATTTAAATTATGTAAAAAGCGACATAAGGTATATATCTATTTTGATTACAGATTGCATATTATGAAAGATTTTTTATAGTACATAGTAATAATCATTAATATTAATTAGAATGATTTGCTTTTGGTATTTATTATTAAGTGTTAATTATTATATTAAGTAATAACATATTGTGGTAGTTGTTGATATCTGTTGTTATTTTGTTTTTGTTGGCATTGATGTTATTTATATTTATTATAATTATCATGTTAATAGACTTAACGTTTAGTAGTAATAATTGTAATAGTAATATTAATTGTGATAATAATTCTTAAGATGGTATCATCTATAATAGTTGGTATGATTTTATTTATAAATTTGAAGATTTGAGGTTTAGTAATAATATGAATATTTTTGACAATTTTCTTTGGTTTTTGATAAAATAGTATTAATATATAATATAATATTTTATATTTGATAAGAGGTTATTAATTCCTATGTAAGTTGTTTATTGTAGATAATTTTCTCTTCCTAAATCAATTTATTCCTTAATTCTATATTTTTTACTTATCTCCTTCATTGGGTCTACGAGTTTGTTCGCAATTATATAAAATAAGTGAAAGGAAAAAGAGTTCAAAAATTGATACATCTTGATACAGAAATTTATTGTTATTTGTCAACCAGACAGGAAAAACAAATGGTCTGATCTTTACTTCATAATAAAATAAAAAAAACAACAAACTAAAAAACAAATGAAATTTGGGTTAGGGAGATAATTTGACCTTAATTTCGTGGGTTTTTCTAAATCTTCATTAGAAATTTCTCATTATTTGTTTGTTGTTTGAAATATAAGGTCTGCTGAAATAAATATTATTACAAAAATAGGAGTAATTTTAAAAGGTTTTTCTTTTATATGGTACCACCGAAGACTTACCATGCAACAACATCATCAACCAAAAAGATAAATAAACGTTTATCAACATCGAAAACATATTATATGTATACCATATAATCCAACACATCAGCCACTACAAACACCCCACTTGCGTTAAATGTATATATTTACCCAACACCTCCGCTACGAGCAAAATGTGACACAAGGTCGATTTTTTAAACGGTTATCGTCGTAGGAAATGGAATTATCGACTCGAGTTCAAATCCTGGACGAACCTGTTTGTGTTTCACTTAAATTAAGGAAAGGCATGAATCCATCTATTTGCGTCCCCATCCCAGCTTAGATAAATAGTTGGGCAGACTGGATTGTTTAGCCTTGGTAGGGCAACCTGTCTTAGAGAAGGAAAACTGAATTTAAACCAGCTTTAATCTGCTAAAAACTGATCTTGCCTTACGGCAAATGGGTTGGATGAAGAGATCGAAAAATCAGCGACTGGATAAAAATCTGTTAACTCAGGATTTATTAGAATTGGGATAATACCATCTCTGGCTTAGCAAGATCTTTAATACAACTAATACTGGATACAAGAAAAATGGATCAAAAGAGGATTGTAAAGAAATATTATATGTGTTCTTTTATGCGATTACCAAAGTATCAAGATAGAAATATAACCAAGAAACTTGCAATTTATGACGAGAAAGGCCTAAATGTTCAGATATACAAGTAGATCTCAATAAAATAGTCCATGGGAAAAGATATAACACTAAAAACAACTGCTTAACAAATGCTGAAAAAGATAAAAGAACATGTCATTGATGATATGCAATGAAATGAAACTAGCACTCGAAATGAACGCAGTTGATAATGAAACAAGCTAACAAGCAATGATTGTATGAAAACTGCTGCAAATGAAAACGAACACAACAAATTAAAGAATAGTCAATCTCGAATAGAAAACCCAGAAAATAAAATTAAATAAAATCAGAGAACTTGCTAAGGTAATTAAAACTTATGAGAAACAGAGCAACGTCAAAAAATAATTTAAAATGACAAAAATAACTCAATGAAGATAAAGATAGCAAAAAAAAAAAAAGAAAAAAAATACCATAAAAGATCTTCTACATGACTTTTAACCAAATCTTATGCTTTTAAATGAAATAATATATGATTGCTACGGTAATAAGCCAAGTAACCATAACGCATAAACAAAATAAGTTTAAGCAACTCAAATGCAAATTAAGAATGAAAAAGAAATACAAAGGAGAAATATCTATGAAACGATGAAATGAGTAAAGGTGTCAAAATAAAGACAAGTAAAGCCTCCCCCCCCAAAAAAAAAACAAATTAAAAGAAAACATCAACTGCCAAGACCCAGATAATAAAAGACAAAATGAAGCAAAAAATCCAAATGAAGTTTCAACAAAACCGAAGATATAAAAAACAAACAAACAAACAAAAAAAAATGAACAAAATTTCTTCGACACAACAAAATATTTCAAGATGACCCTAAAAAATTCTATCGAGGAATGGAAAAAGAGACGATAACGTAAAGAAAAAAACCCACAATTGAAGAAGTGAAAGAATTCTGGAGCCCATTGGCCTAGTGAGTGGAGTGTTCGCCAATGGCCGATGAGATCGGGGTTCAATCCCAGGTTGAGTCATACCAAAGACTCAAAAATGGTACTTGATGCTCCCTTGCATAACACTCAGTATCATAGGGTACGGATCAGGGTAAAGAGGTGCAATCCAGGGAAACGAGTAGCGCCCTCCCCTACATCTCGCTGTAGTAGCAATTGAAAAGGGAGCTTTCGGGTCGCCCTCAACTTCGGTCGTCCTCAACTACGGTCGCCAACTTTACTTGCCTATTTGTTGCCATAAGAAATGATATAATAAAAAAGCAAGGTGGATTGAAAATATAATTCAGTGGAAGAAATGAGACTATCCAGACCACAGCATTGCTAAGATCAAATGGAATACTCAGAAGAGTCATGAAAAACTGAAGAGAGTTGTTGTTACAAAGTTTCCATTGAAATACGACCTGTTAATGCTGGCATGAAAAACTTTTAACGAGTGAAAGATATTAATCGAAGACACAACAAAGCAATTCAAGACAACCTAAAAAAATTCTATCGTGAAAAAAGAAAAAAAATGACATGAAATGTAAAGGAAAACCTCACGAATGAAGAACTGAGATCATTTTGGAGTAATATATGAAGCCATAAGTAACCATTTTATAAAAATGCATGGTGAATTGAAAATATAGATGATACTTTTAAAAATAATGAACCACAAATGTACGAAGATATTACAACAGGAGAGATTATTAAACGCACACATAAATGGAAGTCACCTGAAATAGATAAAATAACAAATTTTTGACTTCACTCCTGGTTCTTCACACATCAACTAATGATGAAACGGTTTTCAGAAATCGTTAATGAACCTGAAAAAATTGCCTGATTGATTAACAGAAGTAATATACCTACAAGCAAAAAACAAGTTGTCCAGTTGGCTAGGACTGTAGAATACACCGGCTACATCTCTGCAGAGGGGTAAGACTCCCTCAATGAGTGTCCTGACATGACATTAAACAATCTGAAGGTGAGGTTCCAGTAATGCTGGAGCTTTGGGAAATGCGGAGTACCCCTTCATTGCTATCGCTTCTAGGTACACTCTATGGGTCAAATAAAACTAAACTGAGTAATTGTGCTAAAGTTAATTGCTTGAAATAGAATTGTTTTGACATTTAAACTGCGTACTTATGCAAAACTGAATTGTTTCAAATAGAACTGTTTTTGAAATTGAAAGTTTACTTATGCTGAAGTGAATTGTTTGAAATAGAACTGTTTTTGACATTGAAACTAGACTAACGCTTAACTGAGTTGTTTGAAATAGAACTTTTATTTGTATAAAAATAGAATTGGCATTAAATAACCTACAAAGGTTGATATGCCATAAAACCCAAACAAACAAACAAACAAACAAACAAAAACAAAGGTAACTTCGAACGCAAAAAACTACCAACCTATCACGTGCCTACCCACAACATATAAAATGATAACATTAATTCTGAAGAAGAGAATTGTCAGATTTATAGAATACAAGTACATCTTCCCTTTACAACAAAAGGGATACAAAAAAGAATCCTGGAGAATTGTCGATCCTTACAGAAAAATCTAAGTATAGCTTGGATTAGCTACAAAATGCTTTTGATAGCAAACCTCAGGAGTGAATTCTAAACATCTTAAAGATACCCCCAATTATAATAACATTTCTAAAATACAAAATGAAAAGGTGGCACACTAACCTCAGATTAATCTATGAAAAAAAGACATGCTCTAAACTAATAATTTGAACATTAACAATGGAATCTTCCAAGAAGAATCACTTCCTGCTCTTTTTTTTATTTATTAAAGATCTAATACATCTCTTCATAGAACTTAAAAACGTAGACGATGCGTATAAAACTACTTCTAAAAATAAATCACCGATTCTATATGGACGATGTAAAGTTGTATACATAAAATGATGACGTTTTAGAAAATCTAATAAACATTGTGAAAATATTTAGTGACGACATAAGGATGCAGTTTAGTCTGAACAAATGTGCGAAAATCACATTTAGTAATGGCTCGCAAGTGAAGTGTAAAAACATCATTCTAATTCTAAACACAGAAATTATAGAGTTTTAAAAATTACAAATTTAGAACGCAATTAACCCGATAGATATTTAGGAATTAATGAAGTGAATGGTATCAATTATACAATAAATCAATAAAAATTAGGAAAATAATTCTATAGTAGAATAAGAGTCACTTTAAGAAGAGAGCTGAACGTAAAAAAATTAAAAAAATAAAGTCGAGGAATATCAACCATTGTAGGTTATTTAATGCCAAATCCTTTTTATACAAATATATTAGATTTGGTTTGGTTGTATTTTATGGCATATCAACCATTGTAGGCTATTTAATGCCAAATCTTATTTATACATATATACTAAATATATATGATTTGGTTTGGTTGGGTTTTATGGCATATCAAACATTGTAGGCTATTTAATGCCAAATCCTATTTATACATATATATTAAATATATATGATTTGATTTGGTTGGGTTTTATGTCATGTCAACCATTGTAGGTTATTCAATGCCAAATCCTCTTTATACATATATATTAAATATATATGATTTGGTTTGGTGGGGTTTTATGGCATATCAACCATTGTAGGTTATTCAATGCCAAATCCTTTTTTTATACATATATATTAAATATATGATTTCTAAACACATTTTGTAGATAGCATTTTTAAACAAGCCTGAGCGAATTCTTTTTCACACAGTTAAATGGTTTCATTTATTTCTATCTAATAAGAATATATTAATCATTTGTTCGCTCAACAGTTTAATGTTTTCAAGTATTGCTATGTATCACTAACAATTCAATTAAACATCAGTCATTTCTTTACACTCTGTTAAATGATCAAACAGTTCTGTTTCAAACAATTCCGTTTAACACAAGTACACAGTTTAAATGTCAAACCATAGGTAGGACTCTATCAGGTGCAACCACCCTGGATCAGTGTGCCTGGGAGCGATGGCAATGAAAGGGTACTCCGTATTCCCCACAGGTCCAGCATTACTGGAGCCTCACTATCATATTGTTTAGTGTCGCATCCAGGACACTTGTTGGGGAGTATTACCCCTGTGTAGAGATGCAGTCGGTGTGTTCTACAGCCTCAGTCGACTGGGCCATTAATCCAAATAGAATTGATCTACAAAACAATCACTATTGAATTAAAGAAATACTCAGACTCTAAAACAGGTTGGATGTTACAGTTGATAAACACACACGAGAAGCAAAAGAAAAATATTCATTAAGTAAAGATTGTAAGAAAGTTGCTAAACAATTCGACCTCACACAAAACGGCTGGAGAAGAAGCTAGACGGCAATTACACAAGAATGCTGCGAGCAATCTTGAACAAGTCCTGGCAGCAACACCCCACAAGACACCAACTGTACGGCCACCTGCCTCCCATCACGAAAAATATTCAAGTTGAACCAGACATGCAGGACACTGCTGGAGAAGCAGGGACGAACTCATAAGAGATGTACTCTTATGGACCCCCACATATGGCCGTGCAAAGGCAGGACGACCAGCACGAACATACATTCAGCAGCTATGAGAGGATACGGGATGTTGTCCTGAAGACCTGCCTAGGGCGATGAACGATAGGGAGGAGTGGCGAGAGAGGGTCAGGGATATCCGTGCTACCAGCACGACATGATGATGATGATGATGAAATCTAATATTCATTTGGTATTTGGCCCAGTGCTCGCCAATGGTCCGGGAGACCTGAGTTCAATCCCAGGTCGCGTCATACCAAAGACTTTAAAAATGGTACCTAATACCTCCTTGCTTAACACTCAGTAATATGAGGTACCAATCAAGGGTAAAGTGGAACAATCCAGGGAAAGGAGTAGTGCCCTCCCCTACACCTCAGTATTGTAGCTAGTGAAAAGGGAGCCTTTTGGTCGCCCTCGTCTACGGTCGCCAACTTTATTTACTTTACTTTATTACCAAAATCTATTTGTATTTTTAGTTAAATGGTGTCAATGCAGTAGAGGTTGGTAATAAATAATTTCAAATAATATCCGTTTTGGTTGTATAACGTTCTACAAGAAATAATAAGATCCGGGCTTCTTTGTTTTAAACGAAATTGACTTTATTTTTTAAAGAATTGGGTGTATACTTATTTATGTGATATATATATATATATATATATATATATATATATATATATATATATATATACTTCCCCTGATGAAACGTATTGCTTGAAGATAGTGAAATCCAAGACTGAAATAATTAAGGAGGGGCAAATAAATTTCAATTCTGTAATTTTCCTTCAATATTAAGTTCTCCAATATTTTTCACCGCAAAGCTTTGAAAAGAATATACCATTAATTTCAATAATTTAATCTCGTTTTTATTAAGGAATATCATATAAAGCCAGAATGTTCAGTTATTTCAAAAATCTTTTGTGTCTTATCTGTTATTAGTTTATTTACTGCTAAATAGGAAATCAAGGTGAACGTCCAGTGAGGTTAATTAGAGTGTTAAGAGTTAATTCCATGGATTTTGTCAGAGATAGTATATATATATATATATATATATATATATATATGTGTGTGTGTGTGTGTGTGTGTGTGTAATAATGATGAAAGTGATAATTATATATATATATATATATATATATATATATACAATGTTAGTATATACTAATTAAGACGTAAAATTTGCACGGTTTCTACACTCATTTTTAAAATAAAATAAACAAAAAAAAAAATTAAACAAAATGGATACAGTACGGATTTAAACATCTTATCGTTTTACAAATTCATGTTTTGCTGCCAGAAAAGTTAACTTAAAAAAATTTCACTTTCAGTCGGGGAGGGGGGGTACTTTTTTTTTTAAAGAAAAAAAAAACAAGTGTCATTTTTAAAGATTGACAGAAAAAAAAAAGATGAGAATAATTATTGCATTCCTTTCTATTGTATCGTATGTCTTTTTGTTTTATCATCTTGCCTGTTGAAATTGTTAATAACGGTCGGCAAAGTGAGAGAAATTTTATCGCGGAAGTTAGAGAAACATTTGTATGGGTTGACGTCGTCAGAAAGCACGACAATCTTTCTTTTCTTTTTTCTTTTTCTATTTTATCATTTATTCATTTACTTTTTTGTTCTAGCCTTAACACGTCATCAAGATAATGTGACGTCAAAACTGACATTCTCTCTATGGATGTGAAATAGTGAGGTAATTTGATGTCGTGCTAGAGTACAAGGTTTTGTGTGTGAGTATCTATGTGTACGTGTGTGTGTGTGTGTGTGTGTGTGAGCGTGTGTGTGTGTGTGTGTGTGTGTGTGAAAAGTAGCATCATAGAAAATCTTTTTCACCTGTTCTTCTTCTAGAATAACCTCATCAGAATGAATTTTTTTTCATCATTGTTAAATTTAAATGAATTTTCTGCTTTATTTTCAGTTTCTCATCATCTTACACGGAGTCTTTACCAAAGACCTAGCGTGAGGGAAGGTAGTGGTTATATGCACATAATTTGTGTCTTTTTTTGCTGTCTATTTTGGATGTTATTTTTCAATCAAATTCATATATATGGATGATATATATATATATATATATATATTAGCGTACGGCATACCTAAAGAAACCGTAGCAGCAATAACGATTCTCTATAGAAACACCAAAGTAAAAGTACGATCACCAGATGGAGACACAGATTACTTCGACATTGTAGCAGGAATACTACAAGGGGACACGCTGGCTCCGTATCTCTTTATCATTTGTCTAGACTACGCACTTAGAACATCGATTGACAAAATCAGAGAGAATGGCTTCGAGCTGACAAAGAAAAGAAGCAGAAGGTACCCTGCAAAAACAATTACTGACGCCGACTACGCCGATGACATAGCGATACTGGCAAATACACCCGACCAAGCCGAAACACTACTGCATAGTTTGGAACGAGCAGCCGCAGGCATAGGCCTCTATGTCAATGTACACAAAACGGAATATATGTGCTATAATCAAACGGGGGACATCTCCTCTCTAGACGGAACCCCTCTTAAACTAGTAGACAAATTCACTTACCTAGGAAGCAGCTTCGCATCAACCGAAAAGGACATCGACACAAGGTTAACGAAAGCATGGACAGCTATCAATAGGCTATCGATTATATGGAAGTCAGACCTGACCGATAAAATGAAACGCAGTTTCTTCCAGGCAGCGGTCACATCGATACTGCTATATGGGTGCACTACATGGACTCTAGCAAAACGGCTGGAGAAGAAGCTTGACGGTAATTACACAAGAATGCTGCGAGCAATCTTGAACAAGTCCTGGCAGCAACACCCCACAAGACACCAACTGGACGGCCACCTGCCTCCTATCACGAAAACTATTCAAGTTAGACGAACCAGACATGCAGGACACTGCTGGAGAAGCAGGGACGAACTCATAAGAGATGTACTCTTGTGGACTCCCACACATGGCCGGGCAAAAGCAGGACGACCAGCACGAACATACATTCAGCAACTATGTGAGGATACGGGATGTTGTCCGGAAGACCTGCCTAAAGCGATGAACGATAGGGAAAAGTGGCGAGAGAGGGTCAGGGATATCCGTACTACCAGCACGACATGATAATGATGATGATATATATATATATATTGGTGATATATATATATAAATATTGGTGATATATATATATATATATATATATTTGTGATATATATATATATATATATATTCTTTAAAGAAAAAACCAAAGACCGGTTACTTTATAAATTTATTTCCATCCTGTTTTGTGTTTCCAATGTAAACCAAAAACACGAAGAAAGGTATAACAGGACTTCTTTAGATCTTATGAATAAGATAAATCAGAATAGACACAGTGTGTGTGTGTGGGGGGGAGAGGGGTGAAGAGTTATCTCCTCGTTTTTATAAACTTCTGTTTTTTATTTGCTTATTTATTTTATTTATTTTTATTTTTCTAATTTTACCTTCGGCTGGAATTATTGTAATTTAACTTTTTTATTTATTTTCTTTTTTTTATAAGTTCGATAATTAACTTTTTTGTGTTTTGCTTATATTATAAAATTTTGGTAAGGGAAATATTAATACTTATACTAATTATATAAATATATATATATATATATATATATATGTATATCGCGGAAGAAATGCGTCTACTGATTAGACTCAAACTCTAACTTCTTATATATTTTCTCAAAATCATTCCTAACTTTAATTCGATATAATCGTTAAAACTCTTTCGTGACATTGTTATATACTCATCTACAGCATCATTACGACACCATAAATAAACACGCTCGCAGGAATAACTGACGCAGGCAGACTTCTTTAACAAAATATTTACCTCTCACTTTATTGCAACGGTTCGAAAAGGTTGTGTGGGGTTTTACTGTGAGAGGGAGCTGGAGACCGAACATAACTGAAATATTTTGACCCCAAAGTTATGGCCGTCAGCGTTGTGTCTTTCTCGTTCTCCAGGGCTGTTCAACCGGAGCCCTGGAGTCCACTCTGCTGGGTGCTGGCTTTCCTTACTACAACTCGTCTACCTCCCTCTCCAACTCTACTCGCCTGTACTGCCTTCTGTTCAATTCTTCGGCCTTATATTACCTTCAAACTCCCACGCGGTGATATGGACACGCCTCCACACCTCCGCAATTTCTTCCGATATCTGGCGATCAGGATGTGTCACTTCCGCTATCTTTGGAATGGCCTGTGTGATCGTCATCGAGCGGAAACAACTGTCATGCAGTTCAGAAGTCACTCTCTTCCGGTGCGTCAGTCTATGAGAGTATAATTGGATTTTTTTTTTACCTCGTCCCATTTCATCAGTCAATTTCCGCCCACGCGATTTCCTCTCATAACTGCCATTAGAATTCGTCACTTCCTTCCGGTGCATCACCTTGAATGGCATTTTTGGCCGGGTCAAAAGGTCAAAGCATAACAACATGTCATTACTAAATATCTGCTGATATCTATCTAATCATTTATCTTAATATATTCTGCTTACAACTGATTCTAAAATAAACTTGTCACGCTTATTTTGACATGATTGACATATTTGCATAAAGCTAGGGTTACGCGAGTCCTCTGACCTTTACAATTCGAAACAATGCAACTACGAACTCAAATTTTAGCTCGAAAACAATTTATTACTAAAAGGATTTACAAAAATCCCTAATTATTTTACATATATACTTTAAAATGAAAAGGCCCACAAGTGAATTTGCTTTTAGGTTATTTATTTTTCTTCAAAACGTTCTTAGTCGTCTTCAGGAAGTAAATGGTTGATTTGAGTGTGACTTTTGGTTTTTATTGTGACGACTGTTTTGATACGGTTGGGGTTCTTTTTAATTCCAGTATTTGCGTCTGGATTTGAAAGTATTTGAAAGTCCAGTTTGAGTTAATTGACCGTGACAAATTTTCGTCTTTGCAGATGTTTTTTTCTCTTTTTTTTTTACAACAGTGTATTCTATGTGTTTGTGTGTCTGCGTGGGTGTTTGTATCTACATATGTGTATATAATTTTGTGTTTTTTTTTATTATTGGTTGGTTGGTTGGATTTTATGGCATATCAACCTTTGTAGGTTATTTAACGCCAAATCCATTTTTATGTAAATAATCAGTTCTATTTCAAACAATTCAGTTTTGCATAATCACACAGTTTAAATGTAAGAACAGTTTAATTGTGAAAAACATTTCTATTTCAAGCTATTCAGATTAGTCAAGCCGTTCTAATTCAGCTAATTCAGTTTAGTATAAGTACAGATTTTGTTTACACACAATCAAATATCAAAACAGTTCTATATTAAATTAATCCGTTTTGTGTAAGTACACTTTCAATGTCAAAAAACAGTTCCATTTCAAATAATTCAGTTTCGCATAAGCACGCAGTTTAAATGTAAGTACGGTTTAATTGTGGAAAACATTTCTATTTCAAGCTATTCAGTTTAGTCAAACAGTTCAGGTTAGCATAAGTATGCCGTTAGTTCTATCTAACCCATAGATTGGGTCCAATTTGGCGCTACCGCGCAGGGCCAGATTTCTCCCACGGAGCAATGGCAATGAAGGGGTACTCTGCATTCCCCAAAGCCCCAGCATTACTGGAACATCACCATCAGATTGTTTAGTGTCATATCCCGGACACTCGTTTGGGGAGGTCTTACCCCTCTGCAGAGGTGCAGTCATTGTATTCTACAGCCCCAACCGACTGGGCAAGATTTTTTTATTATCCCTCTAAATAATCAAGGATAGCTGATACCCCTTAAAGTTCAACTGACAACCAGTCTTCCTCCCTGAGTAATTCTGTGTGTGTGTATATATTTAAGTTCTGTTTGATGTAGGTTTATGCAAACATGTCACAATAAGCGCGACAAGTTTATTTTAGAATCAACTGTAAGCAGAATATATTAAGATAGACAGTTAGATACGCGATGCCTTCAATAAATTTCCAGATTTTTTTTGTACAGGCATTTGAAATTATCGTAGACTCTTGAAAATTCATTATGATATTGCTATACATCTTATGAGATGACTGACCAATTTTTATGATTTCAGCTTCAAAGGAACAGCTACAGCAGTAACTGGAATACACCCTACTAAAGCCTGATTGTCACAAATGGTGAATTTCACAAATGCAATCTGGACGTGAGGACACTTTTAAAAAATGCAATAAAATTCTGTTTTAAACTTGGAAAAATGTCAGAGAAACGTATGGAATGCGTCAGACTGCTTTTGGGCCATCTTGCATGAATTGAGCATCAGTTTTTTAGTGGCATAAGAGATTCAAGGAAGGCAGGGAGTCTGTGAGGGACGATGAGAGGTGTGGGAGGAGTAAGGAAGTTAGTAGACCAGAGTTGATTGGCTAAAGGGTTAGAGTTAGGGTTACTATATTGAGGTTTTAAGGGAGTTCAGGAAGAGATTCCTTGGGAAGTGGCCAGCACTTTTCAAATCGGCTCAGTGGCATTTCCACCAGGACAATGCACCAGTCCACAACTCCATCCTTGTCACAGACTATTTGACCAAGATGGGCATCAAGACAGTTCCTCCTATAGTCCAGACCTTGGTCTCTGTGACTTTTGGTTATTCCCTAAGCTCAGAGGCTGTCGTTATGAGACAATTGAGGAGATGAAAGAGGCTGTGACGAAGGTCATTGACCAGCTTACACAAGAGGACTTCTATGGGGCCTTCCAGAAGGTGTTGGAACTGTACAACAAGTGCATTGCAGCCGGAGAAGATTACTTCGAAGAGGTTTAGAGTTTCATGTGTGCCGTATCAATAGAAGTGCTCATACGAAAAAAGTCTGGAAACTTTTTTAATTATCCTCGCAGATATCAGCCGATATTTAACAATGACATGAAGGAGAAGGAAAACGGAATTCAAACCAGTTTCATTCCGCTTTAAAAACAGTGACCTTTTCTCACATCCTACCAGTTGCTAAGGGTGGGTCTGTAAATTCATACTTTGACACCATTGGAACAATGGGTAAGGGACACAAGAACCAGGCTCACAAGATAAGATTACAGAGGAAGGTGTGAACAACAGATTCTACACGTTTATCTTAGAGGGTGTCTTCATGGTGTAATCGTTAAAGCGCTAGACTGCAGAATCGTAGTAAGCGAGTTCAAACTCCAGTCGCGTTATTATGTTCACTTTCAGACAAATACCCTTGGGAAAGGTATGAAGCCCCTTATCCTCCGAGTCATGGGTTAAATAGTACCACTGCTGTTCTTCGAATCGTAGAAAGCAAGTTTGTACTCCAGTCACACTCTTACATTCATTTACGGGAAAATACCCTTGGGAAAAGTATGAACCCCCTTATCCCCCAGTTATGGTTGAAATAGTACCACTGCTGTTCTTCTAGAAGAAACCAAACCAAACCAAACCAAACTAAAAGTTTATCCCAGTTCGATAGGATTTTGAAGTAACACCTAGACAATCCCAAACACATTAAACTGATGAGAACTGTGAAAACTTCGCTTGGCTCCGACAGTCTAGAACGAATAGCCAAAAATAAACGTTAGTTTGCTGGAATGAATAAATGGACATGTAGATTACACGGCTGACTGATTTATCAACTGATCTCTTCAGTCTCGGCCAAATGAATGATACCTCGGTGGTGAGGGGTAGCATTGGAATTTCCACTTTGATTGGCTTCAGACAAAGTTACAGCGTTTCCTGTAGGCAATTTCCTTCATTCTTTTTATCCTTTGTGCATGGACACGCTTTCAAGATCGAGTACACAATTGTGATCGAGTTGATGCACACACATGCATGGACGGAACATGAGTACGAATGTTGATATGCTTTCTGATAAATGGTTCTCAAATAACCATGATTAGGTTATCTTGTAAGCCGTTGTTAAAGTGTGAAATCATCGTCAGTTGCTTCACGCTGTCGGTGGGGCCTAGAATACAATGGCTGCCCCCACCTTTAAAAGAGGAATACCTCCTCTCTCCTTAAAAAAGCTTCTCTCGTGGGGTTCCAATTCTGGGTCTCCCTGGTTCAATCTGAAGTGGTGGTATCTGTTTGAGTCCCATCCATGGATCAAATTGATCTGTTTATAAATCCTTTGAATTAGATAGAATGACTTGAAACAATATTCCTGTATCCAAGTTATTTGTATAAAATGTTGTTACTTGATGCTATAACCGTTTACAAATGTTTATTATTATTTACTTGCTACCATATAATTGCTTTAAAAGATTAGCTTTTGGTTTACATATCCCAATAAGGGTTGGCATAGCTTAACGACCATAGGCTTAGTTTTAAACATTTCTGTGACCACATTTTAAAGTTTCATAATGAATGGCGTTCCTCGTAACGTTATCATGACAACCCTGTTGACAGAATTAGAATTTACCAGTACTTTCTTAAAATATTGAGGCGCCCATGGTGTAATGGTTATCGTTGTTGGAAATGGACACGAGTTCAAATCCTGGACGAGACTGATAGCATTTCCCATAGCACTAATACCCCTGGGAAAGGTATGAATCCAATTATTCTCCCTCCAGCTATGGGCAAATTGTAGGACAGACTAGGTTCTTCAGCCTTGGTGAGTCAACTTGTCTAAGAGAAGGAAAACTTTGAATTCAAACCTGTTAAACTCCGCTTAAAAATTGACCTTTTGTCATATCCTGCCCGAGTGGAGAGTTTGGTAAATATGATTTCTTAAAATATTGAAAAAATCCCAAACAGAATCTAATGAATAAATGACTTCACCAAAACTTGGCTTTTACGTCATACGTTTCATCCATCCATCTCTCTCTCTCTCTCTCTCTCTCTCTCTCTGTATATATATATATATATATATATATATATACATTTGGGGTGATCCATTCACACCTAAATAAAAAAAAATGCCTGACCAAGCAGTCATGGCTAATTTGAAACATACACTTTCCTTGCTTAAGATATATATCCTAAACGAAGAGACAAATGCCAGATTTCTATAATTGCAGAGATCAGTCATAAGATCAGTTGAAAACACTTGAATATCAGAAAATTACTTTCATTCAACATTATCAATTCTTAGCCCAGTCGGGGCTGCAGAATTCACCGAGCAATCTCTACAGAGGGGTAAGACTCTCCCAACGATTGCCCTGGGGCCTAGTCGGCTGGGGCTGCAGAATACACCGACTGCATCTCTGCAGAGGGGTAAGACTCTCCCAATGAGTGTCCAGTGGCCAAGTCGGTTGGGGCTGCAGAATACACCGACTGCATCTCTGCAGAGGGGTAAGACTCCCCCAACGAGTGTCCTAGATATGACACTAAACAATAAACAAATAGGAATATTTCTTTTAGGTCGTTCTAAGAAGAAATGTTTTTGTGAAGAAAAGGTATTTTAGAAAGTTTTTAAAAAATATTTTTTATAAGTGTTGATATGCTATACGTGAAGCGATGAAAAATGAATTGGTGATTTGGTTTAGTTTGGGTTTTTTTTGTATATCACACGTTGTAGGTCATTTAATGCCAAATCCTTTACATGCATATATCAAATATGTAGTTTCTAAATACTTTTTATTGGTAACATTTTTAAACGAGTCTCTACACATTCATTTTTGCACACAGTTAAATAGTTTCACAGTTAAATATAAAACAGCTCTATTTCAGACAATTCAGTTTAGCATAAGTACAGTTTTTTGTTTACACAGTCGTTTGTTTAAATGGTTTTTTGTTTACACACAGTTAAATGTAAAAACAGCTTTATTTCAAACAATTCAGTTTAGCATAAGTGCAGTTTTTTGTTTACACAGTCATTTGTTTAAATGTTTTTTTGTTCACACACAGTTAAATGTAAAAACAGCCCTATTTCAAACAATTCAGTTTAGCATAAGTACAGTTTTTTGTTTACACAGTTATTCATTTGTTTAAATGGTTTTTTGTTTACACACAGTTAAATGTAAAAACAGTCCTATTTCAAACAATTCAGTTTAGCATAAGTACAGTTTTTTGTTTACACAGTTAGTCATTTGTTTAAATGGTTTTTTATTTACACACAGTTAAATGTAAAAACAGCTCTATTTCAAATTATTCAGTTTAACATAAGTACAGTTTTTTGTTTACACAATTAGTCATTTGTTTAAATGGTTTTTTTGTTTACACACAGTTAAATGTAAAAAAAAGCTCTATTTCAAACAATTCAGTTTAGCAAAAGTGTATTTTTTTGTTTACACACAGTTAAATGTAAAAACAGCTCTATTTCAAACAATTCAGTTTTGTATTCGACAAAGTTAAATGCTATGGATCAGTAAGTAAAGCTAATATACTGAGGTGTGCAGACGGGTGCTACTCCTTTCCCTGGATTGCTTCAGTTTACCCTTGATCGATCCCTTATAATGCCGAGTGTTAAGCAAGGCGGCATCAAATACCATTTTTTGAGTTTTTGGTATGACTCAAGATTGAACCCCAGCCTTCCGGACCATTGGCAAACACTCTACTCATTAGGCCAATGGCCCAGAATTCAATTAAACATTAGTCATTTGTTTATACACAGTTAAAAGACCAAATAGTTCTATTTCAAACAATTCAGTTTGGCATATGTACACAGTTTTTGTTTACAGACAGTTAAATGTTAAAACAGTTCTATTTATATCAATTCCGTTGAGCATAAGGACACAGATTAGTTATATTTAACCAATAGATAGAACCCTATCAGTTATTACACTCCAGGCCAGAGTGGAATTGGGAGCAATGGCAATGAAGAGGTACTCTGTATTCCCCAAAGCTCCAGCATTACTGGAGCCTCACTATAGACTGTTTAGTGTCATATCCAGGACACTCGTTGGTGAGAGTCTTACCCCTCTGTAGAGATATAGTCGGTGTATTCTGCAGCCCCAGCCGACTAGGCCAATTACTTGAAAAAAGAAAAAAATAAAATTTTATTTTTGTCGAATTGTGGTTTAATGATTAGCAGGCTGATAAGCTACTTTAATCCTCATTTCGTTCCTCCTGCGGCTGGCCTTGTGTCATACCTGAGCTAAGCTTAGGTTTTAGGGCATTCATCCCGGTATTATAGTTACTAAGATAATCTCGCAGAATAATTACAATGGAATCGTCGACACGAATTCAAATCCTGAGCATTTCATTTCGTGATAATACTCTTGGAAAAAGCAGGAATACATCTGTCCTCCCCCATCAATTATGGGTGAATAGTTGAGCAGACTATGATCTTTCGGCTTGGGGAATACATTGACTATATCCCTCCCTCCTGAGGGGTGTCATGAGTGTGACCTAAAACCACATCTCGTGGTGAGAATCTAATTATGGTACTCTACACAAGGACTCCTACACATGGACAGGCTAGTCTTGGTCGGACTTAGGATGTAGTTTGTAAGACCTGATGGGAGAGATGGATGAGAGAGAGAGAGAGAGAGAGAGAGAGAGTGAGAGAGAGTGAAATTCTTGATGTCAGTACGACTTGATGATGATGTTGATAAGAGTGTGGAGTACATCTTTGTTGCAATTACTCCCAGGTCCATTCCAACCTAGAGTGGTGGTATCAATTAGGATCCTATTTATGGGTCAAATATATCTTTTTGGAAATTGTTAGTGCTCAGTCAAAATATTTGAACTCATATAATTGTACCAATAAATTATTATTAAATAGGAACAGTTACTTGAAACCAGATAATTGCTTTCCGCAAAGACTGACCTCAGCATAAAATAACCTATCAAGAGTTGACATGCCATAAAACAAGCCAATCAACCAACCAACTGATTTATGTATCAATCCTATTCGGCAAGTAAGATAGAACCTCACATTGATTCTCCGTTCCTCTAACGTTTGAGCTTTATCTGTTTGATTCTTTTGTCTTTTGTTGAAAATTCACTTTTCGATCGAACAACAACAAAGCAAAAGTTGCTTTTATGTATTTATGGGTCTTTATTAAGCTTAGCATTAGTTGGCTTAGTAAGATCAAACAATCGGCAGGAGTTATGATTTGCAAAATTAGCTAGCTAATTCTACGGCAAGACGCCAGACTTTATATTTTACTAGCTGTAGTACTGGTATATGGCAGGGAACTTTTTTTCAAGATTGGGTTTCAATTTTCAGTAAAACCAAAAAACAAAAAAAAAGAAACAACAACAATAAACAAAGGACCTTGATTAATTTTCTGTTTTAAACTTTTGTGTCCCGCACACGGAGCCTGACTGATGTTATATAAAAATGAAAGCCGTTACTATCTGTGTTTGTTTATTTGTGTCTGTATGTGTCTGTGTGTATGGCTGTGTGTGTGTGTATGTGCGTGGCTGTGTGTGTACGTGTATGTGTGTGGCTGTGTGTGTATGTGTATGTGTGTGGCTGTGCATGTATGTGTGTGTGTGGCTGTATGTGTGCGTGTGGCTGTGCGTGTACGTGTACGTGTGTGACTGTGTGTGTGTGGCTGTGTATGTGTGTGTGTGTGGCTGTGTGTGTGTATGTGTGAGGCTCTCAGTCTTTGTGTGTGTGTGTGTGGCTGTGTGTGTGTGCGTGGCCCTGTGTGTGTGTGTGGCTGTGTGTGTGTGCGTGGCCCTCTGTGTGTGTGTGTGTGGCTGTGTGTGTGTATGTGTGAGGCTCTCAGTCTTTGTGTGTGTGTGTGTGGCTGTGTGTGTGTGCGTGGCCCTGTGTGTGTGTGTGTGTGTGGCTGTGTGTGTATCTATATGTGTGCATCGCTCTGCATGTGTGTGTGTGTGTGCGTGCGTGTATATTATTAGTTATTTGAAACCATTTAATTCTAGGATTTATCCAATCGTCCACTTGGTTGGATTTGGCACAAGGTCATTTCAATGTGGGGAACCATGCACAATACTCATGCGCAACTATCACAAAGAATTCTTGATCTCGTCGACATTCCCCAGTTGGGGTGCTCAAGCACCAAGCAATGGACTCAGTCCTCCAAATAAGGTATTACTCAGGAAGATGGTACCGTGGGACCAGGTGAATCAGACTAAACACTCAGGGCGCGCCCATGAAGATGGACTACTGCGTTCAGCGGAAGCCCGTAAGGGACCATCGCTCTGGAAACTATATAATTGTGCAAAAAATGACCATGGAAGAAGTATGTGGATGGCAAGGGAGACTATGTTAGGAAATAAAATTCATTTGGTCATATTCCATGAAAGTATCTTGGTCAGCCTATGAACCTTTCACTTTCGTATAACTTTATTATTTATACTAAGAATTAACTGTTGAAAGTGTTTAGCAAATATTGTTATAAGTTATTTGAAATCATATAACTGTGTGCAAACAAATAAGCGTTATTAAACAGAAATAATTACTTCAAACCATAAGATTATTGATATTAGATAGGAATTCTTGAAACAATTCAACTGCGAGAAAATTATGCGCATTAAATAAGAATAATGGAACAGTTAACAGTGTATTACTAATAAGAAACAACCACACAAAAATTTCATTATAAATGTATAATAAACGCAATACACTAACCTAGGGGCATAAAATAACCCTAGACCAATTGACATGCCGTTAAATTCTATCAATTTTATTCGTTATATACATTATTTATACTAAACGGAATGATATATTTTTACTTTGTTAACTTGACTCTTCGAAACTTCTTAGTATGATATTAAATTATGTGTTTACAAACCATGCATATTATATGCGTAAACAGGCTTTGGCATTAAATAACCAATAGAGATTGATATGCCATTAAACCCAACCAATCAACTAACCAACATCGAAACTTTAGAAACATTTCTGTTGGAATTCACTAGAAATGCAAGAGATATTTGGGTTTGTATATTTTCGTACCCAAAGCAATAATATACGACCCGAGATTTTTTTTTATACTGGCAAATCTGAGATAACTTATCTTATGTCCAAAACAACAATAATTCATCGCCGGTATTTTTAAGATTATATCTTTAATATTACAGAAAATATATCAGTTTTCTCAGGAACAAGCGGTTTCAACATTGACGTTACAGTTTATTGGGATTTCCAATCGATATTAAATACGTCTAACTTGCGAATCGTTCAAATCTGTGAATTTCTATAAAACTCAAAAGAAAAAAAAATCTTATTGCCTTGCCAACTAACTGCGAGGTTTCCCCTTACAGAAAACACCGTTCGTGGTAAAGTCAACTATAGTTGCCTCCTCCTAGATTAGCCATCTATATATAATTAAAAACATTTGTGTTATAGTTCAATAAAGCTTCAAGTCAAGCAATCTATTCGTTTTTCATAACAATTTGCTTTGAGGATAAAAGCTTTTATTCCCATAGGCTTGTTAAACTAAAACGAAATCGATACTGCTTTGGGTTGAAAATTCTATCCGGAACAGCACCATTCCGACATAACAGTTCTTCGCATAGCAAATAAAGGTTTAACAGTCTTTAAAAATGTTTCAACTGCAAAAACACACTATTCACCGGTCGAAACTATGGTCATAACTGATCGTAACTGAAAAAAAAAAAAAAATGGAAAGACTGGCTAAATGGAGCCACTGTTACCATTTGCTTAAGTTCACTTGTCCCACAAAGGTGACGGTTTAAAATGTAGGAATTATTTCTGTTGTACCCTGTTCATATAATAATTATCTCATCATTCGGATTGGAGGTGCCCGTGGTGTAATGCTTATCGTCGCAGGATATGGACACGGTGACACGAGTTCAAATCCTGGACCTGACTGATTGCATTTCACATAGCACTAATACCCTTGGGAAAGGTATGAATCCAATTATTCTCCCTCCAGCTATGGGTAAATAGTAGGACAGACTAGGTTCTTCAGCCTTGGTGAGGCAACTAGTCTAGGAGAAGGAAAACTCTGAATTCAAGCCTGTTAAACTCCGCTTAAAAAAATTGACCTTGTGTCATATCCTGCCCGAGCGGAGGGGTTAGGTAAATAGGATCTCATCATTCGGATTGTTTCGCAAAAACAACATCCTTTATTTTACCAAAGTTTCTTTTGACTTTACAGTCGCGCAATACAAATACATAGATATACAGGATGCAGCAAATAAATTCAACTAATTCGATTATATAAAAGGAAATGAAAGAGTTAATTGACAATGCTTGTTTGGTTTGTTGGTTGGTTGCTTGGTTGGTTGGGTGGATGGGTTTTTATGGCATATCAACTATTGTAGGTTATCTAATGGTAAATCCTCTTTATACATATATATTAAATATATATATGATTTGTAAACACATTTTGTAGATAACATTTTAAAAAAAGCCTGGATTCTTTTTTGCACACAGTTAAATGGTTTCAAGCATTGCTATATAATAGTCACATATCAACATCAGTCATTTGTTTATACACATAGTTTGTTCTATTTGACCCATAAATATGACCCCATTAGGTGCTACCGTACCAGGTCAGGGAGGACATAGGAATAATGCTAATGAAAGGCTACTCCTCATTCTTCTAATCTCCAAGGTTGGAGTCTCGCCTTCAGATGGTTTAATGTCATATCCAGGACACTTGTTGAGTGGGGTGTCTTACCCCTCTGCCGAGATGTAGTCGGTGTATTCTACAGCTACTGGGTTGACAGTGCTTGAAAGCGAAGAATGTACGCGATAGCCCTTATATGAGGTATTTACTAGTTGAATAAATTTATAAAGATAATAATACTATTCTTTAAAAGTCAGGAAAACGATATTTTCTAATATAAAAATATAAGAATACTTTATGAAGAGACAAAAAGAAATTCAAAAGTCAATTTAAAAGGTCATTGAAAATCTGCAATCAGCAAATCTGAAAGTTGTCAAAGCAATTAAAGTAAGCTGGCGACATGAATGTTATTTCGGGTCTGGTAGGGCATTGACCCATTCGAACTCAAAATATCCCTGATGAACCTTTGTCAACCTGTTGAAATCAAAAGTTCAAATCTGGACAACGAATAGATTTATCAGAGCTTTGAGTCTATTTTTTAAATACTGGTTAATATGAAAAGAGATACTCTCCCCACAAGACCCTTAATTAGCCAAGCCCTTATATTGTCTCTAGATTGGATGACCAACTAAAATCTGATAAGTAAAAGGGATACTCTTTCTGCAGACGTTGATCAGAACTTTTAATTGGCTGACCAATCCTAAAGTGGTTGAAAAATACGAACTGGTCTATGATTGGTTAGAAAATCAGCAATGTTTGTTGGGAATTCTCTATAAAAATACCTCTTAAAGGGTTTAAAGAGAGAGAAATTTCAAAGACCATTCCAAAGACAGGAGAATAAGTCTCTCCAAGTACTAAAACTTCTCCTGCGAAAACCACACTCTCAGAAAAATTACCAAACTGATAGAAATAGGAAGATTGCACCAGCTAAATTCCTCAACTTGTCATTTGGGCCAAGTCGGCTGGGGCTGCAGAATATTCCAACTGCAGAAGGGTAAGACCCCCGCAACGAGTGTCCTGTATATGACACGAAACAATCTTATGGTGAGGTTCCAGTAATGCTGGAGCTTTGGGGAATATGGAGTATCCCTTCATTGCCATCATTCCCAGGTCTTCTCTGGCCAGGAGTGCTAGCACCTGAGAGTGTCCTATCTATGGATTGAATAGAACTAAACTGTGTACTTATGCTAAACTGAATTGTTTGAAATAGTACTGTTTATATGTATATAATGGATTTAGCATTAAATAACCTTCAATGGTTGATATGCCATAAAACCCAACCATACCAAACGAACCAACTTGTCAATAAACACAAAAAGCTATGCAATTTTTTATAGCTAAGCTAGACTTCGCGAACAAATATCTATGAAGGAGGCTGTTCATGTCGACTTCAAGCATGCTGATGGCTGACTAGGCCGATGCAGGACAGGCAAGTCCAGCCACAGCGACTGCATTTAAAGATCTGGTTTGGTATGGCTGCCGAGGCTCCTTGGATCTTCCTCTTGCAGCGTTTCTCCCTGAAGTTGGCTCTGCGGGAGTCCTCAAAAGTAGAGATGACCTGGTGGACGATGCAGCACCAGGCCTGACTGTCAGCAGCAAGTATCGCCCTCTGGTGGTGGTCAATGTAGCAGGTACCAATGTTCTTCTTGAGGGAGTCTTTAAAACGTTTTTTTGGTACTTCTCTGTCACGGTAGCCAGTGGAGACTTTCACCATGCAGGGCTACCTTAGACAGGCGATGCCCTTCACCCATTCTGGACATATACCCTGCCTATCGTAGCTGCGACTTCAACAACATGGCCTCTATGTTGGTGATTTCTGCCTGATCAAGGACCTCAAAATCAGAGACGTAGTTACTCCAGTGAATGTTGAGGATGGTGCGGAGATAGCGCTGATGGAAGCGCTCAAGGAGTCGTATATGGTGGCGGTAGGTTATCCATAACTCAAGAGCCGTACAGCAGGGTGGTGAGTATAACGACTCGATAGACGCTGATCTTAGTGCCCTTCTTCAAATGCTTATTCTTCTATAGTCTTTTGTAGAGTCTGCCGAAAGCACTGTTTGCCTTGAGCAGTCTGTTGTCTACTTCCCTGTAGATCTTGGCGTCTGATGCGATGGTACACCCCAGATAAGTGAACTGATAAACTTCTTTCAGCTCAGTTCCACTGATGGTGATGTGGGGAAAGCCGTACTCTCCTAGGGGTGCAGGCTGGTGAAGGACCTCAGTCTTCTTCAAGCTGACCTCGAGTCCAAAGAGCTGGGCAGCCTCTGCAAAGCAGGAAGTTAGGTGCTGCAGGACTCTTTCGGTGAGGGCAACGAGAGCAGCGTCGACAGCCAAGAGGAGGTCAAGGAACAGTTGCTTAAGTGTCTTTGTGTGGGCATGCAGTCCCCTGAGGTTAAACAGAGAGTCGTCAAGGCGGTAGTGGATGTATACAGCACCGTCATCATCAAGGTCTTTAGTGACCTCTTTAAGTATTATGCTGAAAAAGATGCTGAACAGAGTCGGTGCCAGACCACAACCCTGTTTCACGCCGTTGACGATGGGGAAGGATCCAGAGAGGTTGCTGTTCAACTTAAATTGGCAGGTGTTTGTGGGGTTGGATAATCATGCTGAGGAACTTTGGTGGGCAACCAAGGCGCTCCATGATCATCCACAGTCTTCTTCTGCTTACTGTGTCAAACGCTTTGGCCTGGTTCACAAACGCTACATACAGTCCTTTGTTTTGCTCCCTGCATTTCTCTTGGAGCAGTGTGAGGACAAGCATCATGACTGTGGTACACCTGTTGCATCTGAACTCACACTGGGTTTCTGGTAGATGGTCTTCAGCGATGGTGGTTACCAATCTATTTAGGAGTACACGAGCAAGAATTTTTCCTGCGATGGAGAGCAGAATGATTATCCGATAATTGGAGCAATTTGAGTTTTCTCCCTGGTTTTTGTACAAGGTGACGTTGATTGTATCGCGGAGATCACTTGGAAGTTTGCTCTACTACCAACAACAGATTAGGAGTTCGTGGAGCTTACTGTGTAATACTGGTCCTTCTTCTTGCCAGAGCTCTGGTGAATTCTCGTCGACGCTCGCTGCCTTGCCCTTCCTCAAATACTTTATAGCTTAGGTTATTTCTTTCATAGAGGGTAGTTCATCAAATTCTGCTTTGAATGGTTGCTGAGGGATGCGGAGTACTGCTGGGTCCTGGACGACACGGTTAGCGCTAAAGAGGGATTGGAAGTGCTCAGACAAACGACTCAGAATGGAGACCTTGTCTATATAAAGCACTTGCCCATCTGCACTGCGCAAGGGACTCTGGACCCGGTGAGTCGAGCGATACACGGCCTTGAGGGCTTTGTAGAAACCTCTGTAGTCACCAAGATCTGCGTATTGCTGAGTTCTCTTTGCAAGATTGTCCCACCACTCATTTTGGATCTCTCAAAGCTTGCGCTGGAGGATGCTGCAAATGAGACGGAAGGCAGCCCTCCTCATAGTACATAACGGCTGAGCCAGGTGAGCTTGGTGGGATGATCTCTTCTTTACTAGCAGTTCCTGAATCTCTTGGTTGTTCTTGTCGAATCAGTCTTTGTTCTTCTTGGTAGTAAACTCCAGAACCTCTTCAGATGTCTGCAGGATGGCACTCTTCAGTTGATCCTAGAGTGTTTCAGGAGAAGTGTCTTCTGGGCAGTCGCTGTTTCCGAACTTGGACTGTAGGCTTGCTTGAAAGTCAACTTTCACTTCAGCTGATGGAAGTTTGTTCCGATTGAACTTTTTCTTGAGGAGACCTCCCTTCCTTGGCTTAGCTATGAAGTGCAGCCCTAGGCGATGGTCACTGTGGCATTCAGCGCTGGGCATCACTTTTGTGTGAATGACGTTCTTGAGGTCACGCTTGTGCACAAGCACGTTGTCAGTTAGGTGCCAATGTTTGGACCGAGGATACATCTAGATTGTTATCCTTTTGCTGGAAGATGGTGTTGGTGATGACAAGTTGTTGCTCAGTGCAAAGCTCCAGCAGTAAGCGCCCGTTGTCGTTGCGGTTTCCAACGCCGGGCCTGCCTTACCAGAAATCTGCATCTTGGTCCACTGTAGCATTGAAATCATCAAGGATTATCATCTTGTAGTCTGCAGGGATGTTTTGGAGACAGCTGCGGAGCTCCGAGTAGAACTTGCCTTTTCTGCAGCTTCAGCTCAAAGATATGGAACGTTCACAACGCTTATTTTTCAGAGGAAGGCGCATGGACATCATGCAGTCGGAATGACCAGTTGGCAGATTTTCCAGCCTTGAGGCGATGGAGGTGCTGACCATGAAACCGACATTTGAAAGGCATCCCTCTCTTGTAGACAGAAAAGGGTGTATCCGGCGTCATGTTCTTGGAGGCTTCCTTCTCCTGGAAAGTGGACCTCGCTAAGGGTAGTAATGTCGACATTTAAACTGGACAGTTCATGTGCAATCAGAGCTGAGCAACGTTCAGGCTGGTAGCTGTGAGCTGCGTCAAGCATGGTTCTGACGTTCCAGCATGCAACTTTCAGTATTTTTGCACTCTTGGAGGTATGTGCGTACCCTCCTTGTTTTAATGTTTTGGGACCGCTTGAGATAATGCCCGTTGACCGCGGCTGGCCAACAGGGAGATAAGAGACGAGCTTCGGTTAGGCCACTTGTTCGAGGACCCTCTCCTTGTGGCGCAAGCAGTGCTGTCCCTAAAGAGGGCTGCTTGGTCGTTCTGGGTGCTGCCGGTGGATGCTATCGTCTCAGGTCAACATCAGATGACCAATATCCTGAACCAACTGCAGCCTCCAGTGATATCTTTCACCTGCTGTTTCGCCCCTCTCCCATCGCTACAGGGCTTGGAAGTGTTGGTGGCGCCGCGGATGTGGACTTGTCCTTTCAGCCTGCGCAATGAAGTTTTTAGGTGGAGTGCAGTGTGCGCAGTACTTCCCCCACCCTTTACACCCGTGGTTCATCTGTCATAGCATATCAAGCTGGGACGGTGACAGCGAGGTCCTTGGGTCGTAGGTTTTATGTCAGACTGTCCTTGTCCTAGATGGATTGCTTGCCAAGACTATCGAGCTCCGTCTGCTCCAGGTATTTAATAGCTTTTTGATCCATAGCTGGCTCCCTAAACAGATAATATTACCTCTGAGACAGTGAGAACCTGAGAGCAATGGTAAGGGGTCGCTCTACTCTCCCCAAAACTCTCGAACCAGAATCTTACCACTGGTTGCAGTTTAACGTCTTACCCAGGAATCAACGAAATTAGTTCCACTTTTCGGTAATCAGAGTAATAGAGACAGTGTACGAATAAATTCGTTAAACTGCAAGACGAGGATATCTCAGGTGGTGTTGATACGCGCTTGGATACCAACCCAAGTATTTCTACGTCCCCGCATAGTGTGATAGATAGTCGTTAAGCAAGAAGCTTCCTCTGGCCTTTGACAGGTTTTGTATTTCGTCCTGCTGGGTGTCTAGCCACCCTCCCCACCAGACAACTTAGTGGGGATACCGGTTTAGTCGCCCATGACCCGACTATGAAACAGGTAGTACAGGATTACATTGTACTCGTAGCGCTATGAGCGACCTGATACAATTTCTTTAGATGAATTATATATAATACTATTTCACAATTGTATTTCAATAAATATTTGGTATCTGTTTTTGGTTTGGTTTAGTTTTATGGCATATCAACCATTGTTGGTTTTCTAATGCCAAATACTGTTTTTACATATATATTGAATATATGATTTGTGAACAAATTTTGTAGATATAAACAGTTACTGATCAAACAGTTATATTTCTAACAATTCAATTTAGCATAAGTCATTTGTTTGCACATCGTTTAAATGTCAAACAGTTCTGGACGGGGTTGTTTGTATTTGTTTCACGTTGCCCTAATGGGAAAGACATGAATCTATCTCTTCTTTCTTTATTACCAGCTAAGCCACCAATCTATGAAAAGAAAAACTGATTTCATACCAGCTTAACTCCACTTTCAAATTGACTTTATGTCACATCCTACTCGAAGGTGAGGGGTTGGGTAAAGGCATACTTGTTTTATAAATGAAAAATAAGTAAAATTCGACGGTATTATATCACGAGAGAAATTTCAAAGGTGCTTTGATAGATGGGAAACTCGCTGGAATAATTGTATTCAATGAAAAAGAGACTATTTTGAAGAAGATTAACGTTTCCTCCATTGTTCTTTTCTGTCTTGGTAAATACAGCTCCAGTCTCTTTACTTCTTGAGTTCTGTTTGTATTTTGAAGAAAGTAAACATTTCATTTATTGTTCTTTTCTGTCTTAACAAGAATTATTGATATCCTTTACTTTTTTTGTGTGAGTAAGCGACAACAAATTTCAATGAAGCATGTCTCCCAAACAAACAGGTTACGTATGGCGGGAATAAACAACTCTAAGAAACACATTTATATTCTCTGTACAATTTCATCTGAAATAATTGGCCAAGATTTTCACATTTGTTGATAGCTGTTTTCATCAAACTTCCCTTATTCATTGATTGACCCTCGTATCTATATTGTTATTCCTAGACACACTGGTTCGTTGTATCACAATTCTTCAGTGTGGCTAGACACGTCAGTCAGATATCTTACTCTTGACTATCGTCATTCTCACCGTCAGCAAAGGAATTTTGCGTTTGTATTTTGGCCCAGTTGGCTTGGGCTGTAGAATACACCGATTGCATCCCGGCAGAGGGGTAAGACTCCTCCAACGAGTTTCCTAGATATGACACTAAACAATTTGATGGTGAAGCTTCAGTAATGCTGGATCTTTGGGAAATGCAGAGTACTCCTTTATTACCATCGCTCCCAGGCCCACACTAGCCCGAAGTGGTTGTACTTGATAGAGTCCTATCTGTGGGTTAAATGGAACTAAACTGTGTACTTATGTTAAACTGAATTGTTTGAAATAGAGCTGTTTTCCCATTTTCCCGCGTGAAAATAAAAAATAAACTCTACTTATTGTTGTGATGCAGGCCACAGAAAGACACGGGGAACACAAAAAGGTTGATAGAAAAACATATATTCAAGTAACAGAAACAAAATACAAGTGAACCTGGTTATACAGGAGTTAGTTAATAGGAAGCTGAGAGTCTAGCAGGGTAGCGACTATCCGTCCATTACGCAAGTGGTATCACACGTGGCTGTGTCACGTGGGTCTGGTCCACTCCCTCTGACGCTCTGTTGACGTGTATTTATGGAGGAGGGCGAATCTATTATGTAGGGCATACAACGCTTATGTTAAAGTGAATTGTTTGAAATAAAACTGTTTATATGTATAAAAATGGATTTGGCATTAAAGAACCTACAAAGGTTGACGTGCCACAAAACCAAACCAAACCTAACGAAACGAAACTTGTATAGTCACATATACGTTATCAGCTACCGGAGTGCTCAGTTCATTAGAAGAGCTTTGCATTTACTCGTACGTAGTAACTGGCAATTCCTCACTTGAGTGCTCAGCCCACAGGTTGTCATGCCTCTGTGTGTGTGTGTGTGTGTGTGTGTGTGTGTGCATTCATTTATAAAATATGCATGATCTTTAGAAGTAGAAAAGTGCCCTCTAGCGACATATGTATTTACTAACCTCACTGCACGAGTAGGATGTGATGCAAGGTCAGTTTTTAGCAGAGTATAACAACATTGAATTCAGAGTTTTCCTTCCCTTAGACTGGTTGGCATATTAAGTTTACTCTTCTATTTAATCATAGCAGCTGGAAGAGGGGAATAGTTGGATTCATACTTGTCCCTAGAGTTATGTGAAATACAAACAGCTTAGTTCAGGATTTGAACTCTGATCGCTATATCCATTTCCTAAAACGATAACTGTTGCACCATGAGTGCCTCATCTAACGACTTCTAAGAAGATTATCTATTCTTTAAGCTGCTGTATTTTGTGAAATCAGAGCAATATAGTATCACAGACTAGTCTTTATTAGAAGCTATTTGATAACTTCGCGCTAATACCCTTAGAAAAGGCATGAACTCATCCCTCCTCAGCAAAGAAGTTGAGAAGACTGGGTGTTTTTAGCTTCAGCAAGTCTAGGAGAAGGAAAAAGTATGATTAAAAAAAATACGATTGTCACGAAAAGTTGAAAATATGAATATTTATGATTGAGAAAAATAAGTGGAAAAGAGTATAAACCAAAAACTGACAAAGGATCTTTTTTTTAAATAAAGACGAAATATCATTGCAAAATCTTTTGTCAGTGTTTTGGTTTATCCACTTTTCAGCTTATTTTTCTCATCTTGTCAGATTTACCAAAATCTACCATTTCTCCACACACACACACACACATACACACATATATACACACACATATATATATAAAGTGGATAAAAGAAAAGTGGATAAATGAAAACACTGACAACGGATCCACTTTTCCGTTTATTTTTCTCATCTTGTCAGATTTACTAAAATCTACCATTTCTCTATATTTAAGATTTAAAAATGAAGCAAATCATCAGGAATTCTCAGTCTGCTTTAGAATTTATTTCTTATTGAATTCATCACAAATGGAGACACAGACTAATTCGACATTGTAGCAGGTGTTCTGCAAGGAGATACATAAGCTCCATATCTGTTTATCATCGGCCTAGACTACGTGCTTGCCCAGTCGGCCGCGGCTGTAGAATACACCGACTGCAACTCTGCAGAGGGGTAAGACCCCCGCAACGAGTGTCCTGTATATGACACGAAACAATCTTATGGTACTATTTACCAACCCCTCCGCTCGGGCAGGATATGACACAAGGTCAATTTTTAAGCGGAGTTTAACAGGTTTGAATTCAGAGTTTTCCTTCTCCTAGACTAGTTGCCTCACCAAGGCTGAAGAACCTAGTCCGTCCTACTATTTATCCATAGCTGGAGGGAGAATAAGGGGGTTCATACCTTTCCCAAGGGTGAACGTAATAGCGCGACTGGAGTACGAACTCGCGTACTACGATTCCGCAGTCCATCGCTTTAACCATTACACCACGAGGACACCCCCTTAATCTTATGGTGAGGTTCCAGTAATGCTGGAGCTTTGTGGAATACGGAGTATCCCTTCATTGCCATCACTCCCAGGTCGACTCTGGCCCGGAGTGCTAGCACCTGAGAGTGTCCTATCTATGGATTGAATAGAACTAAACTGTGTACTTATGCTAAACTGAATTGTTTGAAATAGTACTGTTTATATGTATATAATGGATTTGGCATTAAATAACCTTCAATGGTTGATATATCATAAAACTTTACCAAACGAACCAACTTGTCTATAAACACAAAAAGCAATGCAATTTTTTTATACCAAGGCTAGACTTCGCGAACAAATATTTATGAAAGAGGCTGTTCATGTCGACTTCAGGCATGCTGATGGCTGACTAGGCCGATGCAGGACAGGCAAGTCCAGCCACAGCGACTGCAGTCAAAGATCTGCAACTCTGCAGAGGGGTAAGACACCTGAAACGAGTGTCCTGGATATGACACTAAACAATCTGATGGTGCTGTTCCAGTAATGCTGGGGCTTTGGAGAATGCGGAGTACCCCTTCATTGCCATTGCTCCCAGGTCCACCGTGGCCCGGCGTGGTAGCACCTGATAGGGATCTATCTATGGGTTAAATAGAACTAACGGCATACTTATGCTAAACTGAATTGTTTGCTAAATTGAATAGCTTGAAATAGAAATGTTTTTGACAATTAAACCGTACTTATATTTAAACTGCGTGTTTATGCTAAACTGAATTATTTGAAATGGAACTTTTTTTGACATTGAAACTGTACTTACACAAAACTGAATTGATTAATATTGAACTGTTTTGACATTTAACTGTGTGTAAACAAAATCTGTACTTATACTAAACTGGATTAGCTGAATTAGAACTGCTTGACTAAACCGAATAGCTTGAAATAGAAATGTTTTTCACAACTATACTGTACTTACATTTAAGCTGTTTACTTATCCTAAACTGAGTTGTTTGAAATAGATCTATTTTCATAAAAATGGATTTGGCGTTAAATCACCAACGAAGGTTGATATGCCATAAAACCCAACCAACCAACCAACCATAGACTACGTGCTTAGAACGTCTATAGATTTAATGAAAGAAAAGGTTTCAAACTGGTAAAGGAAAGAAGCAGAAGATACCCCGCACACACTATTACGGACACAGACTACGCCGATGACATAGCACTTCTATTAAATACACCCGCCCAAGCCGAATCCCAGCGACATAATCTGGAACGAACTGCAGGTGGCAAACAAAACAGAATACACGTACTTTAATCAAAGAGGCGACATCTCCACTCTAAAGGGTTGTCCTTGAAATTAGTGGACAACTTCACCTATCTCGGAAGCAGCGTCTCATCAGCTGATAATGACAACGCACGACTTACAAAGGCATGGACAGCTATCGATAGGCTATCGGTCATATGGAAATCAGACCTAACCGATAAAATAAAACACAGTTTTTACCAAGCAGGAGTCATGTCGATATTGCTATATGGATGCACCACATGGACGCGAACTAAACGTATGGAGAAAAGGCTCGACGGCAATTACACAAGAATGCTGCGAGCTGTATTGAACCAGTCCTGGAGGTAATGCCCAACAAAACAGTAGCTATACGGCCACCTAACACCCATCATGAAAACTATCGAAGTTAGACGAACCAGTCATGCGGGATATTGCTAGAGAAGTAAGAACGAACTCATAAGCGATATACTTCTGTGGACCCCTTCACATGGACGAGCAAAGGCAGGACGACCAGCAAGAACCTATACATAACATCTCTATGCCGATACAGGATGTAGTCTGGAAGACCTCCTGGGAGCGTTGGACGATAGAGACGGGTAGCGAGAGAGGGTCAGAGAAATCCGTGCTGGCAGTGCGACATGATGATGATGACTCCGAAGTTTTAAGAGATATCTAGAACACCAGTGCATGCATTCATTTTCAATGCATTCATCTTCAGAAACAGAAAAGCGCCCTCTAGCGGTTTATAAGGGGAGATTAAAAAAGAAAAAAGTTTCTGTTTTACCAGCAGTATTATTATGTAAAATCAGAGTAATGTGATATCACAGGCAGGCTTTTATAAACAGCTATTTGATAACAGCTCGGAATCTACACCGTATCTAATGTAATAATCTTGTTCATGGTAAGCGAACGTAAGCTGGCTGCACATAATTTGTCTTGCTTTATGTTTCAACACCCTCAACCCCACTCCAGCAAGCTCAACCATTTCACAGGAGGACTGCACTATTACCGAAATAAGATTTATTGGCCTTTTCTCAACTGCAGACGAAGAGACCAGTGCCAGAAAGGTCTCATTCAAAGTGCTGACTATATACTCTGAATATCAATCGCTTTGTTGATGACATTTCCAGCCCGAGACGAAAACGAGTCCTCTTAATAGGTCATTGCAGCGAATCTGTCGCATTCGAAATATATTGATAACATGAATCGAACGCGCTGAAATGTAATCTTTATTTTATGTGGAAGTTGTTCGTATTTGCCGTTGACTGACATCCGGATGAAGTGGATCGAATTCAATCCAGTAGATTTGTTATTCGCATGTCAGTTAGTCGGTGAGAGAAGGAAATCAACCACGGATGACACTAGACATCGTTTTATTCTTAACAATAAGAACTGTATTCGTTTACGGTGATAAATAACCGTAGTTATTACGGGTTGGCATGTCAATCACCTTAATAGAAGTGTTTACAGTGTTAACTTTCGATATATTGACGGAAAATAAAATTGCAACATCCTAAATCACGATGACGACACTGATCAAAGAACATTATGCGCATGCGATATAAATTCTGTTAATATTGGAGGATTGACTGGTTATTTTATACCTGGAGGTTAGGGAATTGTGTTCACTGTACATTTATATTTACTTTTTTGTGTAGTTGTTTTTTACGATTTTTTTACATACAATGAGGTGATATCAAGAATTCCATCTGATAGAAAAAAAAATTTCATAGAGTTGTATTGTTTCAAATATTCCTATCTAATACAAATAATGATATGGTTTCAAGTATTCCTATCTAATACTAATAATTATATGGTTTCAAGTATTCCTATCTAATACAAATAATGATATGGTTTCAAGTATTCCTATCTGATACTAATAATTATATGGTTTCAAGTATTCCTATCTTATACAAGTAATGATATGGTTTCAAGTATTTCTATCTAATACAAATAATGATATAGTTTCAAACACTCCTATCTAATACAAATAATTATATGGTTTCAAGTATTCCTATCTAATACAAATAATCATATGGTTTCAAGTGTTCCTATCTATTACAAATAATGATATGGTTTCAAGTACTCCTATCTAATATTAATAATTATATGGTTTCAAGTATTCCTATCAAATACAAATAATGATATGGTTCTAAGTATTCCTATCTAATATAAATAATTGTATGGTTTCAAGTATTCCTATCTAATACAAATAATTATATGATTTCGAGTATTCCTATCTAATACAAATAATGATATGGTTTCAAGTATTCCTGCTGTTTGGTTTGGTTTGGTTATATGGTATATCAACTAATATAGGTTACTTAATGCCAAATCCAGTTTATACACTTATACATATATAAGACATATATGATTTTTAAACATAAGTCAACAAAGTTAAATGCTTCCAAGTACTGCGATATATCACTAACCATTCAAACATCAGTCATTTGTTTATACATAGTTAATCATCAAATAGTTCTATTTCTGACAATTCAATTTAGCATAAATGATTTGTTTGTACAGAGTTTAAATGTCAAACAGTTCTTTTTGACCCCTAAATAGGACTCTATCGGGTGCTACCAGTTCGGAACAGAGTGGACTTATGAGTGATGGCAATGAAGGAATACTCTACATTCCCCAAAGCTCCAGCATTACTGAAGCCTCACCATCAGATTGTTTAGTGTCATATCAAGGACACTTGTTGTGGGTGTCTTACTCCTCTGCCGAGATGCAGTCGGTGTATTCTACTGCCGTAGCCGACTGGGCGTAGATTTATTTTGTATTCTACAGCCACAGCCGACTAGGTCACAAGACACGCGTTGGTGGAGTCCTACTTCTCTGCCGAGGTCCAGTCGGTTTATTCTACAACCGCAGCTGACTTGGCCACTTGACACTCGTTGGGGGAGTCTCATTCCTCTGCAGAGATACAGTCGGTGTATTCTACTGCCGTACCCGACTGGGCGTAGATTTATTTGACGCATAGATGGGACTCTACCTCTTCGGGTCAAAATCGACCTGAGAGTAATGACAGTGAAGAGCTACTCGGCGCTTCCCGTATGTACAGAACTGGAGTCTCACCATCAGATCCAGTTGAGTGTCTCACCAGGATACTATTTCTGTGGCAAGCGGGGTCTTACCCGAGTGCAAAGAATACAGTCAGCATATTTTAAGCCCCCGCACAAAGCATTTACATAGCTTTTATATGTTATATATGTGTAGTGTAATTTATTCACTAGTTTAAAATAATCACAACTCTACAGTCTGATTCGGAATCTTGGATCAATCACAACTGACTGTATCACTTCTACATAGTCCGCCTTCACAAAGGAACAAGGGTCAGATTGCAGGACAAGATATATGACACAGACAATCTATACCAAGCCGGCATACCCGATTTTTTCCCTACTTAAAACCGGCTCATTGACCAAGTGGGTAGAGTGTTCGCCAATTGTCCGGGATGTTATATTCTCATTTGCTGATTCATGCAGAAATATACATATATATGCTGGATACATACCGACGCAATGATAACAGACGCAATGATAAAGACGCAAGAAGACTTCTTTAACAATAATATATACCTCTCACATTATTGCAAGGGTTCGAAAGGGTTGTTCAAGGTTTGCATGTGAGAGGGAGCTGGAGATCGAACATAACTGCAATATTTTGACCACACTGTTATGACCGTCACGTTGTGTCTTTCTTGTTCTTTAGTGTTGTTCAACCGGAGGGGCTCACTCTGCTCGATGCTGGCTTTCTTTATTGCATCTTATCAGCATCTTCCCTGGACCCCAAACTCCATCGGGGTTTCCGAGGGCCCCCTCGGTCGGGTGTGGCTTTCCCTACCACACCTCCTCTCCAACTGTCTGGAACTCTACTGGTAACTGCGTCCGATCTCTAGCTCGTCGAACTCAACTGAATTATATAATCATTCGACGCCCACTCGATCTTTGAAATCGGATGTTTAATCGTCATCAAGCGGAAACAACTGTCATGCAGTTCAGAGGTCACTCTCTTCCGGTGCATCACTCTGTAGTGTACCATGGGAATTTTTTTTGCTCGTCCCATTTCATCAGCCAATTTCCGCCCACGCGATTTCCTCTCATAACTGCCATTGGAATGTGTCACTTCCTTCCGGTGCATCACCTTGAATGGCATTTTTGGCCGGGTCAAAAGGTCAAAACATAACACGGGAGACCGGGGTTCAATCCCTGGCTAAGTCATACCAAAGATTTTTAAAATGGTACTTGATACCTCCTTGCTTAACACTCAGCATTATAAGGTACGTATCAAGGGTAAAGTGGAGCAATCCAGGGTAAGGAGTAGCGCTCCCCTACACCTCAGTGTTGTAGCTATTGAAAAGGAAGCCTTCTGGTCGCCCTCTTCAACGGTCGCCAACTTTACATGTGACATGAATCTACATACCTCGGCAACAATATCTCATCTACTGAAAGTGATGTTAATCCTACTTACCAACCCCTCCGCTCGGGCAGGATATGACACAAGGTCAATTTTTTAAGCGGAGTTCAACAGGTTTGAAGTCAGAGTTGTCCTCCTAGACTAGTTGCCTCACCAAGGCTGAAGAACCTAGTCTGTCCTACTATTTACCCATAGCTGGAGGGAGAACAATTGGATTCATACCTTTCCCAAGGGTATTAGTGCTATGTGAAATGCAATCAGTCTTGTCCAGGAATTGAACTCGTATCGCCGTGTTCATATCCTGTGACGATAACCATTACACCACGGGCACCTGAAAGTGATGTTAATATACGCTTATAGAAAGGGTTGACTGCTATCGATAGGTTATCGATCATATGGAAGTCTGATCATATCAGATAAAATAAAACGAGGTTTCTTCCAAACTGTGGCTCTGTCAGTACTACTATATGGATGCACTTCCAAACTTTATTTAGAGAAAAAGCTACATGGGAACTACTCAAGAATGCAACGAGCTATTTTGAACAAATACTGGAAGCAACACCCCATGAAACAATAACTGTACGGCCACTTACCTTCCATCACAAAAACCATCCCAATAAAGATGAACAAGAAATGTGGGACACGGCTTGAGAAGCGAGGACGAACGCATGTGACGTTCTTCTATAGACCCCGACACGTAGACGCACCAGTGTTGGCCGACCAGAAAGAACTTATTTAAATCAGTTCTGTGCGGACACGGGATGTAGTTTGGAAGACCTGCCGGGAGTGATGGATGGTCATAGGAAAGATACACTTTCAATACTCTTTGATTGCACTTCATATCTGATCTTAATCCAAGAGCAAACACCACAGATTGCATCACTTCTACATATTCTGCCTCCACAAAAGGATAAGGGTCAGATTACAGGACAAGATACCTGACACACAATTTATACCAAGTCGGCATGCCCGATATTTTTCCTTTATATGTTCCTAAGTATTTTTATTGGAAAATCAGCAAACTATATTAAAAACATAATTACAATTTTCATCAAAACTGTCGGCATCACTACAGTTGCGTTTTGCTGCAATTCCGCTCACCTACCAAGGCTTAGAATGAGCTAACAGCAGGGGATGCAGAGGAGTAAGACCCCTTTCCCATAATTGACAACAATTCTCCACAGGCCTCCAGGACTCTTAGTATTATTATAAGCTGATTATAGGGCTCCAACTACGATTATTATCATTTTTAATCCTTTTCAAGTTTTTCACACCGGCGTAAGCAGATAATCTTTTCACTTGAGTGCGAGTGACAACAAGTTTCCTCAAGTCTCCGGGACCTTTCTCAGTATTCTGGCAGATCTTAGTAATGTCGTTGTTTGGATGGTCTGGGCTCGTTTTCCAACTCTTTTAGCCCCCTAACCAAGCCTTTGAGGACCCTTCCAAGTGCTCCAGTTATAATTGGTATCACCGTCACCTTCACGCCCTCTAACTTTTTTAGTTCTCTGGTAAAGTCTAAGTACTTTTCTCTATTTTCGTTTTCTTTGATTTTCTATTATCATTATTTCACTTATTTGAGAGTTTTTCTCACCAGTTTTAACTGAAGGTTTCTCATTGGAATTTGAGTGATAGCAGGTCACCTCAAGTCTCCAGGACTATTCTCCGTATTCTGTCCGATCTCAACAATGGTGTAGTTTGGATAGTCTCCTCTCGTCCTCTTTTTTCTAAGTCCTCCAGTCCCTTTATCAATCCTCTGGTGACTGTACCAAGTGTCCCAACAACAAATGGTATCACCGTCACTTTCAAGTTCCATATTTATTTCAGTTCTCTACCAAGGTCCAGGTTCTTTCTTTTCGCTTTCTTTCTGTCTTACCTCTATTATTATTATTATTATTATTATTATTATTATTATTATTATTATTCACTCATTAGAGCTTTTCACATCAGCGTTAGCCGATAGTTTTTCACTGGATCCTGAGTGACAGCAAGTCTCCTCGAGTCTCCAGGACTCTTCTCAGTATTCTGGCCGTTCTTAATAATGCTGTCGTTTGGATGGTCTCCACTTGTCCGCCAACTTCTAAGTCTTCCAGTCCCTTTAGTAATCCTTTAGTTACTGTTCCAAACGCACCAATTACAATTGGTATAATTGTCTCCTGCATGTCCCACAGTTTTTTCAATTCTCTAGCAAGGTCGAGGTACTTATCCTTCTTTTCACATTCTTTCAGTTTTATTCTGTGGTCAGCCGGGACAGCAAAGTTGACTATTTTGCAAGTTATTTTTTTGTTGTTGATTATTATTAAGTCTGGTCTTCTGGCCGAGATTAGGTGATCCGTGTGTATGCCGAAGTCCCATAGGAGTTTATGTGTGTCATTTTCTAGGACAGGTGGTGGGTTGTGCATATACCATTTGTTTGTATGGTCAAATTTAAATTTCTTGCACATTTCCTAGTGGATCACCTTGCCGACCCAATCATGTCTAGTCTTAAATTCCTTCTGCGCTAATTTGCTGTATTCGCTTATTATGTGATTGATGGTTTCATATCTGTCACCACATAGCCTGCATTTGCCGCTATTATTATTATTATTATTATTATTTTACTCTTTGGAGAGTTTTTCACACCAGCGTTAGCTGATGGTTTCTCACTAGAGTTTGAGTGACAACAAATCTCATCAAGTCTCCAGGACTCTCTTCAGTATTCTGGCCGATCTCAGTAATGTAGTTGTTTTGATGGTCTATTACAGTTGGTATAATCGTCACTTTCATATTCCAGAGTTTTTTCAATTCCTTAGCAAGGTCAAAGTACTTATCCATCTTTTCACATTCTTTTAATTTCCTTCTGTGGTCCGCCGGGAAAGTAAAGTCAATTCCACAAGTTCCCTTTTTTTGTTGATTATTATAAAATCTGGTCGTCTGGCCGAGATTCGGTGATTCGTTTGTATCTCAAAATCCCAGAGGAGTTTGTGCATCTCATTTTCTAGGACAGATGCTGGGCTGTGTATATACCATTTGTTCGTATGGTAAAACTTCAACTTCTTGCACTATTATTATTATTATTATTATTTAGCTCATTCCGAATTTTTTTACACCATTTTAATTGGTGGTCTTTCACTGGAATCTGAGTAACAACAAATCTTTTTCTGGTCTCCAGGACTCTTCTCAGTATTCTAGCAGATTTTTCCTCTAATTTGCTGTTCTTCCTGTCTTTTTTCTTAGTCGATGGGGACCGTTCAAATTACACCCACTGCATTGGAATCTTCATCGCCCTCAAGTTTTACAGCTATTTTAGTTCTCCGGTAAGGTCCAAGTATGTTTTTATCTTTTCGTTTTCATTCATTTTTACAGAGTGGCCCGCCGGAACGGCAAAATTCTATAGATGACAAGTTCATTTTTTATTTTTAATCTTCTGGCCGGGATTAGGTGATCTATTTGTATCTCAAAATCACTGAGAATTCTATTCGTCTCATTTTCTAAGATGGATTCTGATTTAAGTATATACCATTTGCCGGCATGGCTAAATTCAAATCTCTTGCATAATTCCCAGCGGCTCACTTTTCCTAACCAGTCATGCCTAATCTTGTATTTCTTTGGGGTCAGTTTGCTTATCTCTATTTCCATATCACCGACACTTTCTATTCTGTTGCGTATTATAAATTTTCGCCTTCATATACAAGTAAAAGTAAAGTTGGTGACCTTAGAGTAACCCGAAGGCTCCCTTTACAATAGCTACTACATCAAGGTGTAGGGAAGGGCGCTACTCCATTCCCTAAAAAAAAAAAAAGCAAAACGCTTTCATATAACTAATCCTTACTTTTGACATGTCAATATCTTTTTCCGTTGTTTATTTTAACTTCTTTGAAATGTAAATTAATTTTAATTCAATTTTAATGATTGTATTTTAATTTTAATGTGCCAATAGCAAATCACGAAAACTTCGACTGACGATTCCACAGATGGCGAGTTTCTTCTTTATCTTAGGATAAAATCTAATTAGCTGGCTATTTGGCGAATGAACGTAATTTCTTTTATAATTATAATCAACAAAGAACAAGGAATTTTTGGGAATCAGAATTTTACTTTCCGCTACATGAGCTTATGGAGACAAGTGTTATTTTCTTAGCACATTTCAAGAGCCGAATACTTTTAGTTTCATGACTGAATGTATTCATTTATTTGAACTATGACGATTTAGAATGCGACACAAATTGTTTAGCAACCGGAATTTACCCCTACCTCACAAATTGCCTGTGGTTTCAAATAATTACTGCCCACATCACAAGACCCTCTAATCCACATCTCTTTGTAAATTTGGAAAGCAGAGAATAGGGAACCAACACCCTCCCCTATCATGGGCCAAGTTCGCAAATGCATGGAATTAACGTCTGGGTTAGAGATTCTCTAAATTCCCACGGTATAAAGAATGTGCCATAAAATGATTTTAACGTGGACACTTCCGAAATCACGTGTGGCATCTGGATGTTAATATGTCTATGATTGTCATTCACTAAGCTTGGCTTAGATTGGCTCAAGGTCAGAAATATAGGGCACTTGGGAAAAAATCGAACTCACTTGATATATATTCTTTTAAGAAGTATTGCCCAGTCGGCTGCGGCTATAGAATATACCGACTGCTTCTCTGCCGAGAGGTAAGACCCCCCCCCCCGCAACGAGTGTCCTGATTATGACACTAAACAATCTAAGGGTGAAGTTCCAGTAATACAGGAGCTTTGGGGAATGCGGGGTACCCCTTCATTGCCATTGCTCCCAGGTCCACTCTGTCCCGGAGTGTTAACACCTGATATAGTCGTATCTATGGGTCAAATAGAACTAACCTGTGTATTCATGCTAAACTGAATTGATTGAAATAGAACTGTTTTGACATTTAAACTATGTACTTATGCTAAACTGAATTGTTTAAAATGGAGCTATTTTTGTACGCTAAACTGAATTTTTCGAAATAGAACTGTTTTGATATTTAACTGTGTGTAAACAAAAACTATACTTAACTGTATTGTTTAAATAAGAATTGTTTGACTTAACTGAATAGCTTGAATTAGAAATGTTTTTGACAATTAAACTGTGTACTTATGATAAACAGAATTGTTTGAAATAGAACTGTTTGTATAAAAATGGATTTGGCATTAAATAACCTACAAAGGTTGATATGCTATAAAACCCAAACAAACTTCTAAGAAGTAATGAAGAGCGGGGTTAGTTCCTGTCTTTTTGCTCCTTATCTGGGGCCTATTTTACATTGCTTATACGAGTTGGGCACAAGAGCATAGTATTGGGGTACTTAGCACAGATCAAAACATCTTATCTCATAATGATCTTTGTGATTGGTATTGTACTATAGCCATATACACGAATATGGCCATGTGCGAAATAGACATATAATGTTCATAACGATAGAACATAGGAATCTTGAAATTACGAAAAACACGTAACGAATGGAGGTGCCCGTGGTGTAATGGTTATCGTCGTAGGAAGTGGACACGGCGACACGAGTTCAAATCCTGGACGAGGCTGATTACACAGCACTAATACCCTTGGGAAAGGTATGAATCCAATTATTCTCCCTCCAGCTATGGGTAAATAGTAGGGTAGACTAGGTTCTTCAGCCTTCGTGAGGCAACTAGTCTAGGAGAAGGAAAACTCTGACTTCAAACCTGTTAAACTCCGCTTAAAAAATTGACCTTGTGTCATATCCTACCCAAGCGGAGAGGTTGGGTAAATATGAAAAAACACGTAACGACTTCTTGTTCGGGTATGAAACTTTTTTATTAACTTTGAATTAAAGGTTTCGACATAAGGAGGAGAGACACAATCTTCTATGCTGTCTTATTCCTTTGACCCCCATTTCGAGCGGCCCCCATAGGGGTCAAGTTCACCTTGCGTCTGCGAGCTCCAAAAGTCGATCCTCCTCGTATGGCGTCTAGTATTCAACTCTCTAACTTTCTTTCAATTCTCCACAAACCTCTGCGCGCTTCTGGTGCGTGACGTCTCTCGCACTCCGTCACCCGTTTCGGGCTATTGTGACATCTCTGAGTGACACCTTCATCCGCCCGTGCGTGCCCGCGTTAACACCTGCATCAATGTTAGCACCTAACTAACCCATGTGCTGACCGAAAGGTTCTCAGCCTAACTAAACACAAAGGCATGAACCGAAATCCCTCGGCCATTACGTTACAGTATGGTTTTAAGCCAGGTCTTTGGCAGTCGTTAATCTTCTGTAACTGAACTCTTCCTTCAAATCCCTGAGAAAGCTCCTCCCACGTTAGAAATAAAGATTTCAAATTTGGCCACTGGATAATAATCATTTATGTCTCCCAAGAACTAATAATCCGCATTCCAAGCCACATGAACGGGTAGACAGAACGAAAAAAATGTGTTGATTTAACCATCTTATGATATTTATTTTTATCAAGTGTAGAAAGAAATGAACGGACTTTTCACGTTTTATAAAAGACCTTTTGTCTGTAATGTTCTTGGTCAGATGGATTCTGAAATATCCGCTTTCTCGACAAAAGAAGATAGGGTCGTGAGAACTTTTACAGATAAAAAACCCCTTAACATTCTGCCATATTGCATTGCTTTCTCTTGAACTAGAAGGGTTTTCTTTTAAGAAATGGTGGAACACACAGACACACACAGACACACACACACACACACACACACACACACACACACATATATATATATATATATATATATATATATATATATATATATGTATATATAAGAAATTTGAATTCTTCAAGGGAGCATTTGTTTTTCTTTTAAACTGAAATTTAATATTAAGGAGAATGAAAAGTAGTCTCGTTTTTTTTTTTTTTAAGACTTTTACTCTGAAGCTTAATTCATGAGACCGCTATTTTATCAAACTGAGCAATGAGCTTGCTTAATCCACGTTATAATAGCGGTCCGTGATGATACTGCTGCTTCTACTTTGGAAGGAGTGATCGATCTTAATTATCCTTTTTCGTAATCTACTTTAATTAAAGTGTTAGAAAGGTTAAAAAATTAAATTCGATGTCATGTAAATCCTGGTCATTGACTAATTACACGAACATATACACGTACATATGGACACATGTATGGAAGCACGTAATGACATAAATAATAATATTAATAATGATAGAGACAAGTACTTAGACCTTGTTAGAGAACTAAAAAAACTACGGAATTTGAGCATGATGGTGATACCAATTGTAATTGGTGAGCTCAGAACGAGTCTCAAAGCTTTGATAAGGGGCCGAAAGAGTTAGAAATCGTAGGAGGAGCAGAGACCATTTAAACTACAGTATCACTGAGATTGGCCAAAATACTATGAAGAGTCCTGGAGAGTTGAGGGGACTTACTGTCCCTCAGACATCAAAAAAAGATTATCAGCTCACGCTAGTGTGAAAACTCGCAAGAAATAATAATAATAATAATGGCAGCCCTCCCCTTGTAAAATACTCAGGACCATTCTTGATATGGACAAGGAAGGAACTCAAACAAATGAACCAAAAGATAATAAAATTGATGACTAAACACAAGAGATGACATAGACTATATGGTTAAAAAACAGAAGGAAGAGGACTCGCCAGCTTTGAAGATTGCGTCGATGCATCAATACGACAATTGGGGTATTACATTAAAAAGAGTAAAAGAGATAAATTACAGCCAGTAACAACATTGGTAACATGAAAACAAACAGAAATTTGGAAAAAAAAACAAACAAACAAAAAAACAAAACCACTGTGAGGATATTTCAAGCGACAATCTGGTGAAATTGCACGCGAGAACACCTTAGCATGGGGAACCCCCCCAAAAAACAACGAAACCTCAAGAAAGAAAGTGAATTTCTTTTTATAGCAACATAAAACAACACTATTAGGACCAATTATATTAAAGTGAAAATTAAAAATACGCAAAAGAAAAGCAAGTGTAGGTTTATGTGGAGACAGAAATGAGACAGTTAATTACATAATAAGTGAATACAGCAAACTGGTTCAAAAGATGTACAAATCTAGGAATGACTGAATGGGAAAGGTGATCAACTGGGAATTGTGCAAGAGATTGAAATTTGACCTTTCGACCAAATGGTATATCCACAAACCAGAATCTGTCCAAGATAATTAGATGCATAAAATTCTCTGGGATTTTGAGATACAAATAGATCCCTTAATCCCCATAAGATAACCAAATCTTGTGTTAGTTAATAAATAAATTAGAAGAAAAAAGAACTTTCCGTCACGTGGATTTTGACTTTTTGACCGACCACTGAGTGAAAATTAAATCTAAAAAAAGCGGAAAGATATGCAATACTTGGACCTTGCCAGAGAACTAAAAAACTGTGGAACATGAAGGTGACGGTGATACTAATTATTGGTGGTGCACTTGGAACAATCCATGGCGGAAATCAGAGGAAGAATCTAGACCGTCCAGATCACAGCATTGTTAAGATAAGTTAGAATACTGAGAAAAGTCCTAGAGACCTGTTGAGATTTCTTTCAGACTCCAGTGGCAGTGAAAAACCAACCAATAGTGATATAATAATAATAATAATAATAATAATAATAATAATAAGTATATGATACATAGTGTAGGAATATATATCATATACTAAGGATATATGTGTATTTATTACGTACAGTATAATTTCATTTATATATATATATATATATATATATATATATATATATATATATAAAATATCTCATACGCCTGTATACATATAGATATATATATATTTTTTTCTCTCTCTCTCTCCCCTCTATTTCTCATTCTATTTCTCTTATATATATATATATATATATAGAACTTCGATCGACAAAATCAGAGAAAATGGCTTCGAGCTGACTAAGAGAAGAAGCAAAAGATACCCCGCAAAAATAATCACGGACGCCGACTACGCTGATGACTTGGCGTTACTGGCGAATACGCCTAATCAAGCAGAGACACTACTGCATAGTCTGGAACGAGCCGCAGCTGGCATTGGCCTCCATGTCAATGCACACAAAACTGAATATATGTGTTACAACCAAACGGGCAACATTGCCACACTAGACGGAGCCTCTCTGAAACTAGTAGACAAATTCACCTACCTAGGAAGTAGCGTCTCATCAACCGAAAAAGACATCGACACACGACTGACGAAGGCATGGACGGCTATCGATAGGCTCTCGATCATATGGAAATCAGACCTAACCGATAAAATGAAACGCAGTTTCTTCCAGGCAGCGGTTGTGTCGATACTGCTATATGGATGCACTACATGGACGCTAACTAAACGGCTGGAGAAGAAACTTGACGGAAATTACACAAGAATGTTGAGAGCAGTATTGAACAAGTCCTGGCGACAACACCCCACGAGACACCAACTATATGGACACTTGCCCCCCATCACGAAAACTATACAAGTTAGACGAACCAGACACGCGGGACACTGCCGGAGAAGCAAGGACGAGCTCATAAGCGATGTACTCCTATGGACCCCCACATATGGCCGTGCAAAAGCAGGACGACCAACTCGAACTTACATACAGCAACTATGTGAGGACACAGGATGTAACCCTGAAGACCTGCCGGAGGCGATGAATGATAGGGAGAAGTGGCAAGAGAGGGTCAGGGATATCCGTCCTGGCGGCACGACATGATGATGATGATGATGATGATATATATATATATATATATATATAAGCAAGTTTTGATTAAGACCACGGAACTTTCCTTTTTATGATCTTACAATGTGTTTTTTTCCCTAACTTTCTTACAAGTTTTTTTGTGTCAGCTTTCAATTGATTGAGAAGTTTACTATTTTACAAAAGAATTTCATAATACTTTTTATTTTAAAGTTGATTTCACGGATTTCCCTTTTTTTGTCTTAAACCAAATTTGTATATATATATATATATACGAGGATCATTAAATAAATTTCCAGACTTTTTTCCTATGGGCACTTTTATTGATAGTACACACATGAAACTCTAGTTCCCTTTGAAGTAATCTCCTCCAGCTGCAATGGACTTGTTGTACCGTTCCAACAACCTCTGGAAGGCCCCATGGAAGTCATCTTGTGTGAGCGTGTGAATGACCTTCGTTACAGCCTCTTTCATCTCCTCAATTGTCTCATAACGACAGCTTCTGAGCTTAGGGAATAACCAAAAGTCACAGGGACCAAGGTCTGGACTATAGGGGGTCTGAGGAACTGTCTTGATGCCCATCTTGGTCAAATAATCTGTGACAAGGATGGAGCTGTGGACTGGTGTATTGTCCTGGTGGAAACGCCACTGAGCCGATTTGAAGAGTGCTGGCCTCTTCCGACGGAATCTCTTCCTTAACTCCCTTAAAACCTCAACATACTAACCCTAACCCGTGGGCCAATCAACGCTGGAGTATTGACCACCTTACACCTCCCACACCTCTCATCATCTTTCACAAACTCCCTGCCTTCCTTGAATCTTTTATGCAACTCAAAAACTGATGCTCGATTCATGCAAGATGCTCCAAAAGCTGTCTGAAGCATTCCATACGTTTCTGTGTCATTTTTTCCAAGTTTAAAAAAGAATTTTATTGCATATCGTTTTTCTAAAGTGTCCTCACGTCCAGATTGCATTTTTGAATTTTACCAGTCGTGAAAATCAGGCTTTAGTAAGGTGTATTCCAATTGCTGGTGTAGCTGTTCATTTGAACCTGAAATCATAAAAATTGGTCACTCATCTCATAAGATGTATAGCAATAACATAGTGAATTTTCAAGTGTCTGCGACAATTTCAAATGCTTGTACAAAATACGTCTGGAAACATATGAATGTACTACGTATTATTGTTGCAGTATGTTTTTCCTCTGTTAAATTTGAAATATGATGAAACTCGAATGGGACTAGAGTTTCTTGTGTGGACTATCAATAAAAGTGCCTATACGAAAAAAGTCTGGAAACTTATTGAAGGCACCTCGTACTTAATCTATGTATGTATTGCATTCGTGTGGTTATTACTTCTGCTGGAGGGTTTTTTGTTATTTTTTTGTTAAGGTATTCCTTTTAAGCTGAAGGTTGGTTGGTTGGTTGGTTGTTTTGTTTTACAGCATATCAACCCTTTTCGGGTTATTTGACGCCGAATTAAAGAGGGTTTTTTTGTTATTTTTTTGTTAAGGCATTCCTCTTTAGCTGAATGTTGGTTGGTTGGTTGGTTGGTTGTTTGTTTGTTGGTTGTTTTGTTTTACGACCTATCGACCCTTTTTGGGTTATTTGACGCTGAATTAAGTCATTTTGATAAAAGTTTGTATGTTTGGTTTGATTTTAGGAGGTATCAACCATTTTACGTTATCTAATACCATATATATTTTAATGAATATAAACAGTTCCATTTCAAATAATTCAGTTTAGCATAAGTACACAGTTTAAATGTCAAAACAGTTTTATTCAAAACAATTCAGTTTAGGATAAGTACACAATGTAGTTCTATTTGACTCATAGATAGGAATCTATCTAATGCTCCCATTCGGGGCCAGTGGACCTGGGAGCGATGGCAATAAAGGAGTACTCTGCATTCCCTAAAGCCCCAGCATTACTGGAGCCTCCTCATCAGATTGTTTAGTGTCTTATCCAGTACACACATTGGGGGGAGTCTTACCCCTCTACAGAGATGTAACCGGATTATTCTGCAGCCGCAGTTGACTGGGCAAAAGCTGAATGTTCTTAGCTGTGTTTGATATTAGTGTATAGGGATCTGACATCCATTGTGATCACAATCGTATCTTTTAGCATAATTTTAATGTCATTGATTTGCTTTGGAAGCTCATCGTTTTATGTATGTAGGATTTTAACATATTCACGTATAACATTTCCCATCAACTCGTTTTTTTTTTTACAGTTTATGAAATGCTTTACATGTGGTATCTTCAGATGCTGCTGCTTCCTCTGAAATGTTTTGACGCTTTTTTAATCCACTAAAAACAGGTATCTTTAGATAATCCAAGCTCTTCCAAAATAATCCTTCAAAAATACCACCAGCGCAAAACAGTAATCAAAGGGTTCTATAAGAAAAAAAAGTTGAAGTTCACTGTTTTAGGCTTGTAACCCCTTAATATTGAAATGAATAACTTTAAATATGGTTGACAAAAAGCAACTAAAAAGGCAATAAGTTATAACAGATTCAAATTAGTATCCAGTAAACAACAGTTTATAGAAATCTATTTACCCGTTGAATGATTACCGATCCATGTGTCTATTCCCCCACCGCGCCAATTGGACACAGTAGCCTTGTTCTTATCACTATAAAACTTTTCTTCTCTCTTCCCCCACCGAAAGACTGCCAGCCACTCCCACCAGAATTTTCCCATTTTAGCATTATCTTTTAACTTTGATGCGTTCTTCCTCTTTTTGGTTGCAGTAGTCATTTTCTCCGAGCGCTCGGCCGAATCTTGATCCGAAACCGCTTCCTGACTTTATTCTGGTCTTTAAAAAGAGAGATCAATAATCAATAAGAAGCTTAGGGAAGAAGCAAGAAGTTTGTAGAACTTCCACTTTTCGGAGCTTATTTTTAATGACGGGCAAAAATATACCAAGGTTGTTAGAGATGGGGAGGTGCTGTCGCGAACGGATTTTTATCGAAGAATACGAATATGTGTGTGTGTGTGTGTATGAGTGTTTGAGTGTGTACGTGTGTGTATGTGTGTATGCGCAAATATGTCTGCAGATAGATATGAATGTGAATAAGAATTAGAGTGCAGCCATATATGTATTCAATTGATTGTACTTGATCAAATAAATATATAGCCACATAAATGTACGTATAGATTTCTTAGCATACATACATGAACTACAATGTATATATATATATATATATATATATATATATATATATATATATATATATATCATAAGAGATATACTCTTATGGACCCCCACACATGGCCGTGCAAAAGCAGGACGACCAGCACGAACATACATTCAGCAGCTATGTGAGGATATAGAATGTTGTCCTGAAGACCTACCTAGGGCGATGAACGATAGGGAGGAGTGGCGAGAGAGGGTCAGGGATATCCGTGCTACCATCGCGACATGATGATATATATATATATATATATATATATATGTGTGTGTGTGTGTGTGTGTGTGTGTGTATGCGCGTGTGCGTGTGTGTGAGTTTGGGTTACCCGTGTATACGACTACTTTTGTGTGTATGAATACTAGTGTGCATATAATGTGTGTATGTGTGCGTATGCATATGTGTGTGTGTGTGTGTGTGCGCGCGTGTGCGTGTGTGTGAGTTTGGATTACCCATGTATATGAGTACTTTCGTGTGTATGAATAGTGTGCATATGTGTGTGTGTGTGTGTGGGTGTGCGTGTGTGTGAGTTTGGGTTACCACTTTTGTGTATATGAACACTAGAGTGCATATAATGTATAATATATTAAACCTACTTCTACATATGTGTAAAAATATCTTATTATGTATACATAAAGCTATTACCGATTTTTCTTCGTGGTCACAAACGTAAGGATCTAAGTAATTACACACATACGCACATATGTATATGTATATACGGAGATTACATATTAATTTATGCATACTTCATGTATATACTCCTGAATGTAGTCATATAAATATAACCTGTTATTAGGTATCCACATTTTTTATATATGTGCGTGTCTGTGTATACATATATGTATGTGTATATACGTATTTACATATATTTATATGTGCATATTCCAATTTTGTATAGATATATGTATACATATATACGTGTGTATATATATATATATATATGTATATATATATATATACATGTATGTGTGTACGTGTGTGTGTGAACACTCACACATATGCACACATACATTTGAATATTGGCGAGATATGGACAAATAGTTATATATATATATATATATATATATATATATACATAAGCGACGGCAAGAATATCCACATCCGTTGGCATAAAGATATGTATGAATAATAATGTGCACACTCTCTCTTTCACACACACACACACACACACACACACACACACACACACACACACACACACACACACACACACACACATACACACTTTTCGTTTTACTCATAAACGATTATGCTATTTACCTTCACAATCTCTACGATAATCCCTCTTTATCCTCTTCTCTTCTTCTCCTTTCCCTTCTTTATCAACGTCAATTTTCTTTCATTACAATCATTATTATTATTATCATTAATTATTATTATTATTATTATTATTATTATTATTATTATTATTATTATTATCTCTTTTTAGGAATATGAAAATCTCGTCTGATTTAGATGATACTTTATTTCGTCGACCGCAGACGGTAATTGGTCACGTGCAAGCCGTGATGGCGGGAAGAATCGAACAGCAGTAACGTCATCATCATCAGCAACTGCAGCAGTAACGAAGCAAATCAAACATCACCGCTCGGCATTTGGCGGTATGGAATCGATCACTGCCATATTCTGAGGGCTGGGTTGGGGCAGCAGTCAAGACTGAACAAGTCTTGTCAAGAATTTCATTCTCTTACGACCCCTATTTGTTTTCGCTTTTCAGAATCTTCTCCTCTTTCCACTATTAACGTGTGTCTGTGTTGATACGGGTGTATTAAACTTGCAAACAAACTCTTACAGGTATATATATATATGTGTGTGTGTGTGTGTGTGTGTGTGTGTGTGTGTGTGTTTATATATATATATATATATATATATATATATTTGTATATATATATATATATATATGTTACGCTTAGCAAAAATTATGGAATTACCACATTTAGAGAATGGTTTATTTAGTAGTAAATAGACTAACAACAGATAAAACGTAAAACAGCTTTTATTCAATAGCTGAATATTTTAGTTACATAATATATACCTTCAACGATCATCATCATCGTCATTGCGCTCTCTCTCCATCCGTACCTATCACGCATCGCTCCCGGCAGGTCTTCCAAACAAAGTAGATTAAATTATTTAGATTAACGGTGTAATCTTTTCCCAAGCCGTGCAGAGGAAAATATTGTGGAATAACCCAAAGATGAAGAAAAATTATTAAATTCATTGACAAAAACATTCGAATTAATATTTAGTCACCTCTTCTTAAGCTTTTATGACAACGTTAATTATTTTAGGCATGGATTTAAAGTTTTATTCTTTGCCTAACGTTCCCTAATAGCAATTTTTTGTAGTTGTAGTCTTATGGCTCATTTAAAAAAGAAGCATCATAAATTTTCAATTGGATTTAGATCCGGACTGTTCACAGGCAAAGGCATTGATTTTATATGTCTTTCCTTAGCAAAGGTTTCCTTTCATTTTGTTATGTGTCAAGATATCTTATCGTCTCAAAATGACTGAATCATCCAATAAATCAATATCGATGGAATGAGAAAATTATCCCGGATTTTAATGTACACGTTCACATTATTTGCCATTTCCCTTGCTCCTTTAAATAATTTGCAACCTTATATAATGAATGACTTAGAATTTTTTTCTTCAGGCAGTCATTTTTAGATTAAAGTTCCAGCATTATCATCTTGGTTAATGCAGATTTTGAATTCATTACTGAATATCACTGTCATCCAATTGTCCACACACCATGATTGTTTCTTTTTAACTCACTCTAATTTTCTTCAGTTTGTCGGTTAGTACAGACTGTCGTTTTGCTTTTTTTTTCAATGTAAATCTTATTTCATTCAGCCGTTATCTCGCAGTTCTATCACAAACATTGACTCCTATTTTAACCCATTTGTTTTTCATTTGTTTTGTAGTATATTTACTTTTTTCTTTTTTTTTTTCAAAAGGAATTATTTTCGGTTTTCTCTTGTAACACGTTGATGTCTTTCGTTGTACATTTTTCTTTCATAACCACTCGATGTGCCCGTGGTGTAATGGTTATCGTCGTAGGAAATTGATACGGCGACACGAGTTCAAATCATGGACGAGACTGATTGCATTTCACATAGCACTAATACTCTTAGGAAAGGTATGAATCCAATTATTCTCCCTCCACGTATGGGTATATAGTAGGACAGACTAGGTTCTTCAGCCTTGGTGAGGGAACTAGTCTAGGAGAAGGAAAACTTTGAATTCAAACCTGTTAAACTCCACTTAGAAATTGACCTTGTGTCATATCCTGCCCGAGCGGAGGTGTTGGGTAAATATGATAACCACTCCATTTCTTTTCATATTTGCGCCAATTCTAGGTAAAGCTAACAGTAACCAGAAATAAAATTGTATAAATGCGTTGCATTATGGGCGTCTCGAAGAAAGTTGAGGAGATGAAGAGTCAAAGAGAAGATGAAGAGATGACGTCGTTCTTATCAGGAAGGAAAACATATGGTTACAAACAGTAAAAATCCTACTCATCTTTATTGCTTATGTTACAAGTTTTTTTTTTGACTAGTCTCATGAACAGGAAGATCTGAAGTAGTTTCTTGATCAGTCGATTAAAGAAAGATTCATTGTTTTATTAATCATTGTCCACCTTTCAATGAGGAGCGAGGAGGTTGCGCTTGACCTCAAAATTTTGGTCGACAATTGTCGCTCTCCCGCTCACGGACAGACTCGTTTAAAATATTCCCAAGTCACGTGCCTGACTACCTTTCGTTTTTATTATGAGTGTTCTCGTGAATGGCATTTTGTTGGTGGTCACAAAGCCGGGTACTAAGGTCGCTGGTAGTGAGAGGTGGCCACTTAATTACAAATGTTTATAAGGGTTGCACTTGATTTTAGACTACTGCTTAGTCTGGAACATACTGCAAGAGGCATTGGTTCTACATGGACTCAGATAAAACAGAGTTCAAGAGTTTAATTCAAGATGGTGACATTTCTACCTCTAATGACAAACCTCTGAAACTAGTAATCTAGTTCCCATACCTTGGTAGCAATATCTTATATACTAAAAACGATGCCAACATACGCATAAGAAAAGTATGGACTGCTGTTGATAGGTTATCGACTATGTGGAAATCTAATCTCTGATTGAATAAAACGAAAATTCTTCCAAATTGTAGCTATGTTCGTACTACTGTATGGTTGCACCACTTGGACTCCAAAGAAACGCTTTGAGAAAAAGCTTGATGAGAACTACACAAGAATGATTCGTGCTGTTTTGAACGAATACTGGAAGTATCACCCAACAAAACAGCATCTGCACGGCCACTTTCTTCCCATCTCACAAACTAAAGTCATGCTGAGCACTGTTGGCAAAGAAAGGACATGTTCATAAGTAACGTTTTCTTCTGAGCTACCACACATTGACCCATTAGTGTTGGCTGACTAACAAAGACACTCTGCAGACATCGGATGCCGTCTAGAGGACTCGCAAAGAACGATGGACGATAGGGACAGATGGCGAAAGAGAATCAGGAGAATCCGTGCTGTCAGCATAACTCAATGATTGTGATTTTTCGTTTATTGGAGCAGTGTAACAAAAGTGGGGTTTCAGAAATACTTTGACAAAAAGAAAACCTTCTGAAGTATTCGTGATGAATAGTCAGGATTATTTTGAAGAAATTGACCTTTGTGTCTTTTAAAATTAAAATAATTGTTTTTTAGGAGGGGTGTTGTTTGTTTGTTCGTTTGTTTGTTCAATAGAAAAATATGCTACAAACATTTACTAATCCAATATATCTATTTGTGAATATGTTACCGGCACTGCTATGTTACTTTCCATGTAGTCAATATCGAGGTTGATTCAGTTGACTCATGCAAGTGATGAAAGTAAAAATGGCCACCTCTGAGTGTTTTGTTTCAAACAATTGGAGCCACACATGCACCACTGCAACAGCACTGTCGTCTGTGTGAAGCCGTTTTCTGAATAAATGTTATGGGATGTGCCCAAACAGGAGGTAATCTGAAGGAGCAAAGTCAGGACTAGGCGATGGATGCAGTAAAATGTCAGAATTATATAGATAAATCCAAGCGCTAAGATTGATGTTCTTCAGGCAATTGCTTTGAAAACTAATGAGATAACAGTTTCTAATATCCAAACTTCAATAGACAACTGATTTTGGATAATCTAATTCCACTGTCACATCATGAAGTTTATGTCGTTTATATATTCGAATACCGGGGTATTGGCCGAATGAGTAGAATGTTCGCTAATAGTCCAGGACACCGGGCTTCAATCCCAGGTCGGAACACCGGGCTTCAATCCCAGGTCGAGTCAAAAAATGGTACTTGATCCCGCCTTGCTTAACACTCAGCATTATAATGTACAGATCAAAGGTAAAGTGGAGCAATCCCAAAACCTCGGTGTAGTAGCAATTGAAAAAGGAACCTTCGGGTCGCTTTCGACTAAGGCTGCCAACTTTTACTTTTGTATATTCGAATAAAAGCTTCAACGCATGCAGTTTCGTTTTTTTCTTTGTTTTATGGCATATCAACCTTTGTAGGTTATTTAATGCCAAAGCCATTCTCCGAGAAGAACAGTAGTGGTACTATTTAACCCATAGCTGGGAGGATAAGGGAATTTATACTTTTCCATGGGTATTTGCCCGAAAGTGAACGTAATAGCACGTCTTGAGATCGAACTCACAACAATTCCGCAGTCTATCGCTTTAACCATTACACCACGAGGACGCCCCTCCCCGCATGCAGTTTCGTCTTCTGTTGTTGATGAACATAGACACGTCTACTCGACACTCGTCTGATAGATTAATTCATCTCTCTGTGAACTGACAACACCAGACAAATAACTCCTTCCTGATCATTATATCATTTAACATTGCGCCATACTAAATAGATTTAGCTATTTATTACATATGCATTTAGTCTTTATCTGTATTCAGAAATGACTTGAATTATATTCTATAAATTTTCCACAATGTAAAACAAGACTCACAAAATTTGCAGATCTTAAACACAGCTTTATACTCTCAAGGTTTCATTAAAGAAGAATCTTCTGTAGCTCAATAGAAAGAAAAACAAAATTTAGAGTAGGTGAGCCCCCGTAGCGCAGTGGCTAACGTGCTGAACTTCGATTGCTATTAAAATTTTCCTTTTTATGATTTGAACTAATTAGACCCTCAAGCTCACAGCAATTTAACATTTTTTAATCCCTCTCCCAACCTCAAACAAACAAACAAACCCCCTCCTAAAAACAATTATTTTAATTTTCATGAGGGGGTCGACATTCACATTTTAATTCGATGTAGAATGATCACCCATTGCCCCAAAAATTAACGTTGGACAAATAACCAGACAGGTCGAATTATTTTAATCTAACTTTTTTTTTTACTTGTGGAGGAGGTTTCTTTTTTTTTTTTTTTTTTTAATTTTTTCCTGAAATGGGTAATCATTCAAGATTGAATTAGAATGTAAAGGTGAACCAACCCCTTTTAAAACATTTTTTTTTCGAAAAATAAGAGTTGCAATGAGTTTGAGGATCTAATTAGTGCAAATCACACACACACACACACACACACACACAGAGTTACAAGAAATTTTTTTTTCAGTGAATTTGAACGAGTGAACGTGTATTATATTTGTTTGCTTGTTTGTTTAGGTTTTATGGCATATCAGCTTTTGTTGGTTATTTAATACTAAATCAATTTTTATACAAATAAACAGTTCTATTTCAAACAATTCAGTTTAGCGTAAGTACACAGTTCAATAGTCAAAAACACTTCTCTTTCAAGCTATTCAGTTTAGTCAAACAGTTCTAATTTAAACAATTCAGTTTAGTATAAGTATAGTTTTTCTTTACAAACAGTTAAATGTTAAAAACAGTTCCATTTCAAACGATTCAGTTTGGCATAAGTACGTAGTTTAAATGCCAAAACATTTCTATTTCGACCAATTCACTTTAGCATAAGTACGCAGTTTATATTTCAAAACAGTTCTATTTCAAGCTATTCAGTTTAGCACAAATCGGCAGTTTAAATGTAGGAACTGTTCTATTTCAAACAATTCAGTTTAGTATAAGTACACAGTTTAGTCTTATTTAACTAATAGATAGGACCCTGTCAGGTGCTACCACTCTGGGCCAGAGCAGACCTGTTAGCGATGACAATGAAAGGATACTACGCATTCCCTAAAGCTCCAGAACTACTGGAACCTCACTATCAGATTATTTAGTATCATATCTAGGACACTCGTTGATGCGGGGGTGTCTTACCCCTCTGCAGAGGTGTACTCGGTGTATTCTACAGCCTCAGCCGATTGGGCAAAACGTTTATTATAATACCATATAAGTTTTTGAAATGTCAAAGTTTCCCTAGTTTTTTTATCTAACTTAGCCGTACCTTCGATCCAAAGTGCCTTTTTTTATAGCTAAACAAAGGCCATTAGTTCCCACCAATGCCTGGTTTTCTAGGGGTCTGTCTGGCGTTCGTTCCAGGTGGGTGTTATCAAGCTGAATCGCCTGGTTCCAGGCGGCTGTTCCCTCCGGTAATACCTGTTTTGCAGGCATGAGTTCATAGCTTAGTGCCCGAGGTGCTCCAATATAAAAAATACCGAAGAGACCAAGCATTTTTTTTGTGACGGTCGTGCATGAGTCTCGATTTCTGTGTATCCCCGCCATAAAATGACCTTATGTCGCATCCTGACTTGGTGGAAAGTCAGTTAAATCCCACCAAGGCTATTAGTCATGTACAAAAAAACGTACTTTTTATCGGTAATGTTATTACAAGAGACGTGCTTTTTCTTTTCATAGATTGTCAGACTTTTTTTTCTCTTTAGTGGCGCTTTTTATATTGATTATCTCGCGAACCTCGGTAAAAACTATCGCCAAATGAAAAACTCCCCTGAAAATGGAGAAGAAAAGGCAAAAAGGACAAAAAAGTCTTATTTCGCTAAAATACTTAAAAAAATCTAATCAGTCAAATTTATATATTCAGTGTTTTTACATTAATTAACAAAATCCAAGTCATCTGCAGTGAGTGAAAGAATTTAATCGACAGATGTTAATTTTAGAACTCTTAAAAACGTTTAACCTGGGTTTTTTTCTCTTTTATCAACCAAATTCTTTGAAGATTAACATATGAAAACGAATATAGTAAAGTAAAAAAAAAAAAAAAAAATTCCTTGAAAAGCAATATGGCACCTTATTTACTGTTTTTTGAACTTCAAAAATAAGGCATCCATCGTCTCATCAGATGACTCCATACAATTAAACGTGTAAAGTCATCTGATGAGACGAAGAGTATAATGATATTCTTCGCCGAAATAAATTTATAACGACAATTTAACCAGGTTGGAGTTTTCTTCTAATATCATTATACACACATACATATATATATATATATATATATATATAATGGTGCTATATATAATATTTACTATTTATAACACATGTGCATATAATATGTACAAATGTTATGAATAATTCAAAAGGTTCCGTTAAAACTTTATTATTTTAAATAAAAGTTTTGGTTCAGGCAATAGCTTTGTTATGCCGATAGATGGCGCGAACAAAGAGTCAGCGACTAGTTGAACTTGTTTAGAATTTTCGAAATGATGTCACAAGATTTTGTATATATATATATATATAAAAGTAAACAATGCCTTCTAAGCATACTTAATCAATTAAAAACTTAATTATTATACTCTCAATGGTGGGTTTTATAATGCTTGGATTCTCAAAGTAAACACGATAAGCTTCACTAAGGTCTAGACTATATGGTTTATTTACAGTATTTGATTTTGATTGTATTATAGTGGTCTTGAAAGTATAAATAAGTGATTAAAGTTTCTTTTTGTCATTTGATCTTGAAGAAATATTTCGCGGGCTAGCATAGCCTCATGATCTGATGGTTTCATGTCATATCCAGGACACTCATTGGTGGAAGTCCTACCCCTCTGCAGTGATGCAGTCGTTGTATTCTACTGATTGCATTTCACATAGCACTAATACCCTTGGGAAAGGTATGAATTCAATTATTCTCCCTCCAGCTATGGGTAAATAGTAGGACAGACTGAGTTCTTCAGCCTTGGAGAGGCGACTAGTCTAGGAGAAGGAAAACTCTGAATTCAAACCCGTTAAAGTCCGCTTAAAATCATTGACCTTGTGTCATGTCCTGCCCGAGCGGAGGGATTGGGTAAATATGGTATTCTATGGGTTATTAATTGGACCTTGTGGAAGTTCCTGTAGTGTTATGATTAACGTGCCTGACTATGACATCGTAATGAGCGTGTTCGACCTCCAATCTTGCTATTAAGTTCACTTTCAGACTAATACCCTTGGGAAAGGTGAGAACCTCCTTATCCCCCAGCTATGGGTTAAATAGTTCTACTACAGTCCTTCTACAAGGACAGCTTTGGCATTAAATAACACAGGAATATTGATATGGTAATATACAAAGAAAGTAAACCAATTATATAGATGTGATCGGAGGTGAAATCTCATGGAACATTGTCTGGAAATCAGTTTGCGTCAGGAATATACCGAAAACGCCTTCATCCGTTTTTGATTTCAGCATTGGAAAAGAAATCGTGTTGCTATAAAAAAAAATCTTCATTTTAGTCTCTTTTCACTCCCTGTCTCCGTCTGTCTTTCTCTACTTTCATTTGTTGAAAAGTAAAAACGAAGTGTGATGATATCAAATGATTTGAATATCATATATCAAACTGTAGTGGATATATTTGCATCGACGTTCGTGGTTAGAAACGTGGCGTTGTAGTCACGTTCACCCAGTTTATTTGGCGCCAATTGGTAATTAACATTTCCGTGCCACTAATCCGTATTTTTTTTTGACATTTTAAGTCAATAATTTGTACGCCTACCATAGAGCAAGGATTTTTATTTATCCCTACGAGAGCCGATTCGACACAAGGTCGCTTTTTTTGTTTATGCGGGGGCTCCAACCGCGCACAGAAAGGTAGTGACAAAAATCGTTCAATCCCCTGGATATTCTTCTTCTGTTAGCGCCTTAGACATCAGGAAGTGACCTTTACTTAAACTAGGTGGTCTGAATATTGAAGACGAAAGAATTGGTCCTTTTAATTCACTTGGCATGTAAGACCGGCCTTTTCTCTAAACTGGATCAAAATATCTTCCGGTTCTTATTGGGGGGGGGGGTTTATCTGGCAAGGTGATGGTTACCTCGTTTTATCAGTGGGGCTTGTTATACGTCGTGTGTATACCTCCTAAAAGAGGGTCTCCTGGCTATGACACTAAACCACATCCGATGGTGAGGTTCCAATTCCATGGAATGTGGACTACCTTCATTACCATTGCTTCCAGGCCCACTCTAACCCGTAGCTGTTGTAACTTTATTGTAAATTAGGGATTTTTATAGACTATCCAATACAGAAATTTAATTACAAACGCTGTTTGTATTTCCTTTTTATTTACCCTTATTTTACTTATTTTTTTATGTGGAGATGGGCGCCGTCGGTTATACACTTGTCTTCACTTAAAAAAAAACGGTTATAGAGGAATCAGCATTGTAATACGGGCAGAAAGGTTCTTGCGATTACCATTGTTAAGATTTCTGCCAAAGCTGAATTTGTTTTTGCAACCTTATTGGAATGAGAGAATAAAATTAATACTCTTTCTTTCTTTCTTTCTTTGCTTGGTTTTTTGTTTGCTTGTTTGTTTGTTTCTTTCTTTCACTCTCTTTTTCTTTTCTTTTCTTTTTCTTTTTTTCTGTGTTCGCTTTCTTTCTTTCTTTGCTTAATTTTTTGTTTGTTTGTTTCTTTCTTTCACTCTCTTTTTCTTTTCTTTTTCTTTCTTTCTGTTTTCGCTTTTTTTCTTTCTTTCTTTCTTTGCTTAGTTTTTTGTTTTATTTGTTTGTTTGCTTTATTGTTTATTTCTTTCTTTCACTCTCTTTTTCTTTTCTTTTCTTTTCTTTTTTCTTTCAGTCTTCGTTTTATTTCTTTCTTTCTTTCTTTCTTTCTTTCTTTCTTTCTTTCTTTCTTTCTTTCTTTCTTTCTTTCTTTGCTTAATTCTTTCTTTCTTTCTTTATTTAGGTCTTCGTTTTCTTTCTTTCTTTCTTTCTTTCTTTCTTTCTTTCTTTCTTTCTTTCTTTGCTTAGTTGTTTGTTTCTTTATTTCTCTCACTCTCTTTTTCTTTTCTTTTCTTTTATTTACTTTTCTTTTTCTTTTCTTTCATTCTGTCATCTCATTCTTTCTTTCTTTCTTTCTTTCTTTCTTTCTTTCTTTCTTTGCTTAATTTTTTGTTTGTTTGTTTTTTTCTTTCACTCTCTTTTTCTTTTCTTTTTCTTTCTTTCCGTTTTCGCTTTCTTTCTTTCTTTGCTTAGTTTCTTGTTTATTTGTTTGTTTGCTTTTTTGTTTATTTGTTTCTTTCACTCTCTTTTTCTTTTCTTTTCTTATTTTTTTCAGTCTTCGTTTTCTTTCTTTCTTTCTATCTTTCTTTGCTTAATCCTTTTTTTCTTTCTTTCTTTCTTTTTCTTTCTTTTCTTTTTTTCTTTCAGTCTTCGTTTTCTTTCTTTCTTTCTTTCTTTCTTTGCTAATTATTTATTTTTTCTTTCTTCACTCTCTTTTTCTTTTCTTTTTTTGGCTTTCCGTTTTCGCTTTCTTTCTTTCTTTCTTTCTTTTTTTCTTTCTTTCTTAGCTTAGTCGTTTGTTTGTTTTTTTCTTTCACTCTCTTTTTCTTTTCTCTTTGTTTGTTTGTTTGTTTCTTTCTTTGCTTAGTTGTTTTTTTCTTTCGTTCTTTCTCTCACTCTCTTTTTCTTTTATTTTATTTACTTTTCTTTTTCTTTTCTTTCTTTCTGTCATCTCATTCTTTCTTTCTTTCTTTCTTTGCTTAATTTTTTGTTTGTTTGTTTCTTTCTTTCACTCTCTTTTCTTTTCTTTTTCTTTCTTTCCGTTTTCGCTTTCTTTCTTTCTTTCTTTCTTTCTTTCTTTCTTTGCTTAGTTTCTTGTTTATTTGTTTGTTTGCTTTTTTGTTTATTTTTTTCTTTCATTCTCTTTTTCTTTTCTTTTCTTTTCTTTTTCCTTTCAGTCTTCGTTTTCTTTCTTTCTTTCTTTCTTTCTTTCTTTCTTTGCTAATCCATTCTTTTTTTTTTCTTTCTTTCTTTTCTTTTTTTTTCAGTCTTCGTTTTCTTTCTTTCTTTCTTTCTTTCTTTCTTTGCTAATCTATTCTTTTTTTCTTTCTTTCTTTTTCTTTCTTTTCTTTTTTTCTTTCAGTCTTCGTTTTCTTTCTTTCTTTCTTTCTTTCTTTCTTTCTTTCTTTCTTTCTTTCTTTCTTTGCTTTCTTTCAGTCTTCGCTTTCTTTCTTTCTTTCTTTCTTTCTTTCTTTCTTTCTTTCTTTCTTTGCTAATTATTTATTTTTTCTTTCTTCACTCTTTTTCTTTTCTTTTTTGGCTTTCCGTTTTGGTTTTCTTTCTTTCTTTCTTTCTTTCTTTCTTTCTTTCTTTCTTTCTTTCTGTTTTTCTTATTTTTAAAAATTCTTTATATGGTGATAGGTCTCGTCATGTAATTCTCTTGGCTCCAAGAATGATTACGAAGAAGCCAACGAGGTTGTAATATATTGGATTTTATTCTCATATGATAAAGTATTGTTAACCATTATCAATTTTTACTTGTATTTCTTTCATCTTATTTTCATTTACTTTTCATCGCAAAATGGTTTCCTCATTAAAAAAAGACAAAAAGCAGACGATATCCTGCAGAAAAAAACGACAAACTACGCTGACTACGCAGATGATCTAGCGCTCCTCCAAAAGACCCCTACCCAAGCTGAATCCCTTGACCTAGCTGCTGGAGGCATTGGCTTCTACATGAACGCAAATAGAATAGAGTTCACGTGTCTTAGACAAGAAGAAGCAATCATCCAATTTAAGTGGAAAACCTCTGAAATTAGTAGACCAGTTCATATACCTCAGCAGCAATATTTCATCTACTGAAAACGATGTCAACACGCGCATAACAAGGTGTGGAATACTACTGACAGATTATCGATCATATGGAACTTTTATCTCTCTGATAAAATAAAACAGGATTTTTTCCAAGCACTTTGTCGTGTCAATACTACTGTATAGTTGCACCACCTTGAATAACGGAATGTTATATTTTGACCTTCGACCCGGCCCAAAAATACTATTCCAAGGTAATACACCGGAAGGAAGTGACACATTCCAATGGCCAGTAATCGAAAGAGATCGCGTGAGCGGATTAAGGCTTATGATATGGGACAAGGTGAAGGTCTCATTGTGCCATTACAGTCATACACCGGAAGAGAGTAACCTCTGAACTGCATGACAGTTATTTCCGCTTGATGACGATTAAACATCCGATTCAAAGATCCAGTAGGCGATCGTGTGGGCGTTGAGTTATTATTTAAATCAGTTGAGTTTGGGGTGCCAAAGCAGTTGCCAGCAGACTCCCAGAGGGTTAGAGACGAGATGTGGTAGGGAAGACCACACCCGACCGAGAGGGACCTGGGAAACCCCCGAAGCAGTTGCCAGTATAATTCCAGACAGTAGAGACCAGATATGGTAAGGGAAGGCCACACCCGACCGAGGGGGCCTTCGGAAAGCCCCGATGGAGTGGACCCCAACATCAGGAGAACAAGACACAACGTGACGGTCATAACAGTGGGGTCAAAAAATGAAGTTTATGTTCGGTCTCCAGTATCCTCTCACATGCAACCCTTCAACAACCCTTTCAAACCTTGCAATAAAGTGAGAGGTAAAAATATTGTTAAAGAAGTCTTCCTGTCGTTTCTTCATGCGTCCTTCATTCCTGCGTCTTCCTTGATGCGTCGTTTATCATTGTGTCAGATATTTGTCGCTGCCTCCCACCAGACACGACTTGACACAAGGTCAAAAGCCCGAAGGCCAATTAAAGTGGGGATAAAGGGGAGGGGAAGGTCGGGAACGAGCCGAGACTCGAACCCTGCTTGTCTGTGCTGCTCATCGGCTCACTTAGTGCAATGTGAGCCTGATGAGGCAAGCAGTTTCACGAACCCAAATGTGGGTCCGGGCACGTATGCCAGTTAACGGCTTAAACTAGACGCTTGGTCTAGTGCCGTACAAAGGGGACAAAAGTGCAGCTCGCCCACCCGAAGGTTGCCCAGCTGAAGCTGGGGGCCTATTCGGCCCTGAGTCTGCTCTTGGTTTCGAGCACCCATCCGGCACGAATGCCAGACGGCCCAGCTAAAAAGCCGGGGGGCGTTTATCATTGTGTCAGTATTTATCCAGTATATATATGTATATTTCTGCATGAATCAGCAGATGACAATGCAACAGAAATGCATGGAGCAAAAGCTAGATGGGGATTATACAAGAAAGATAGGTGCTGTTTTGAACAAATCCTGAAAGCAACACCTCACAAAATAGCAGCTGTACAGCCACTTACCAACTATCTCACAAACCATCCAAGTAAGATGAACAAGACATGCTGGAGAAGCAAGGACGAACTCATAAATGACAATCTCATTTTAACTCCGTCGCATGGACATACCAGAGTTGGCCGACCATCTTACTGGATAGCGTCTAGGAGACCTGCCTGGATCGATCGCCAATCAGGGTGGATGGTAAGAGAGAGAGAGAGAGAGAGAGAGAGAGAGTGTCAAGGAACTCCGTACCGTCATCATGACTTGATGGTGATGATAATACATTATATCCTTCTGCGCCAGTTAATAAATGACATGAAAAAATAAAGAATTTGCTCGAATGTGCATCTCTTTGCATGTCTTGACGTGACAGCTGCTCTAAACCACTGAGCTACGAGAGGTTTTCAATTTAAATTTTCTCCGATCTTTCGGCGCCGCCATATTTGATTTTATTATTTTGTATATATTTATTAGTTCTGCTAAATGTACTGAAAAGTATTGGATAATAGTGAGTTTTTAGTTGAGGTCAAATCCAGTCTTCAGTTTGCGGTAAAAAAAAAGAAAAAATTCTGGCGATTTGCCGCATAACTGACAAAACAGTGAAATCTATGAACAATGCAGTGATTTTTTCCTGGCAAACTTAAAGCTTAACATTTGCCTGCTGTTGACTTTTCTGGTTCAGTCATCAAACGAGAAATGAAATCTCGTTTCTTTTTTTAGTTAAATTCCTTCCAGAATGTCAGTACACGTATACTTTCTTTGCGGGAAAATGGTTTATATTAAAGATGTAGTACACACTGTCAGAATTTCTGGCCATGTTAAAATTGTTTTTATGACTAAACTATGCGACCAAAAGCAAAATAGACGACAATGAACCAGTGACTAAAACATGAATACATTTTTTGTTGTTATTTTTTCTTTTTTATTTCCTCATGTTTGTTTATTTGTTTGATTGTTTCTTTCTTTCTTTCTTTCTTTCTTTCCACTGATGTATTTTCGTTCAGTGAACAAGTGAATAAAAGATAAATATTTGACCTTTCTTTTTTTCTTTTCACCTTCTTTCTACATCTTTCATTTCCCCGTTTTCTTTCTTTTTTCCTTTCTTTTCTCTTTTCTTTCCCCATTTCTTTCTTTGTTTCTTTCTTTGTTTCATTGTTTCTTGTTTTGCGGCTCGTTTTTTTCTTTAATTTATTAAGTAAAGATGTTCCTCATTCAATAAGTACATTTACCTAAAGTACTATTATAAAGGAACAAATACACTAATACAATTTTAACAGTATATTATTATTAAACGTAGCATTATCAGTTATTCGTATTTTTATTAGTATGTCTTTCATTTTTATTTCAATTGCTTTTCATTGTGGACGAGATCTTGAGGATTGGAAGAAGAGTCAATGTAAAAATAGTTTATTTTCCTTTCGTCTCTCAGCGTCGCCATATTTGATGTTAGTGATTGTTTGAATGTACTAATTATATTAGTTGCAATATTTGATTTTCTATTAGAGGGGGGTCCGTCTGGTGTAGCGCCTGACGTACAGGGATGCGATATCGTAGTAAGTGAGTTCGAATTCCAGTTGCGCTACTGCATTCACTTGCGGACTAATACCCTTGGGAAAGATATGAGCCCCCTAATCCTTTCAGTTACGGGTTAAATTTTGTTGCGTTCTGGTTAGTGTACGCTTGTAATATTAAATAAAGGACAAACCACGATATGAGAGGAAATAGAGATGTATTCTCAGGAAAAAGTATATACAATAGAGAGAATATTAGTAGACCAGAACATAGGATTAGTAAATACAGAATAAAGATATAGTCCAACGGTAGTATTGGCTTCCGTTATTACGGTAGCAAGTAATAGCAAGTAAGGTGATCTAGTGCGATCTCCAGTCTCCAACGCTCTAATACTATTCCTATAAGAAGCTGCTCTTCACCTTCTAGTCTGCCCAGGTATTAATAGCTACTGCTATATATGGTAGATGGACTAGTTCATTGTGTGGAGAAAGATGGGTGATACCCAACAAATATACACCTACTGTTCTTCTATAAGGATGGCTTTGGCATTAAATAATTCACGAAGATTGGTGTGCAATTAAGAAAAGAAACCAAACCAAAGCAAACAAGGATTTGTGATCAGATAAGACATTGTCAACATTACCAATTTTTGTGTAGTTGTAATCAAAAGAAACTGAAATAAAAATTAAACAAATTTGCGAAAAATCAGTTCTGATTCCACAGCCCATCGCTTTAACCATTACACCACGAGGACACGCTAGCGTAAGAAATTGAAATTTGACCATACTATCAAATGGCTTAGGCATAACTTAGAATCCACTCTGGGAAATGAAACGCATAATCTTTTCTGGGATTTTGAGATACAAACGGGTCATCTAATTTCGGCCAGACGACCAGACATAGAGATAGTCAACAATAACCAAAAAAAAAAAAAAAAAAAAAAGGGAGAGAAAAGCTGCCGAAATGTGGACTTTGCCGTTCCGGCTGACAACAGGGTTAAACTGAAGGAAAGCAAAAAGACAGATAAGTACTTTGAACTTACTAGAGAACTGAAACAAAAACTATGGAACATGAAAGTGACAGTAATACCAGTTGTAATAGGGGCGCTCTTTGCAATCACCAAAGGATTGATAAAGAGACTTGAGGACTTGGAAATAAGAGGACGAGTGGAGATTATCCAAACTACAGCATTATGAAGATTGGCCAGAATACTATGAAGAGTCCTGGAGACTTGAAGACACTTGCTGTCACTCCAAGTCTTGTGATGAACCATCAGCGTTAGCTGATGTGAAAAACTCTCAAGTCAATAAAATAATAATAATAACAGGAAGAAGAGAAAAACAAATTAACAAGTTGTACCGATGTATATGGTGCCTTCAGTAAGATTCGATCTCTGAATTGGCCAATCATCAAACACCCTAGACGAACTGGCTTTACAAGGCTGAAGGGCTCCACAGGCTTTGCTATTTTACTGTAGTTGGATGGAAGGAGTGGTATGTCGTTTTGAAGAAGCATTATTACAAAATGAACATAAACTGACCCAGCCGGAGATTGAACTCTGTACTCCAAATCAATTTTCTGTATCGCTAACGTAAAGCCATCTGCACCCTCTTTTACTGCGGGTGCACTTTAGAATAAAATTCTTCGTTGTGGTAGGAAAATAGTTTTGTTTAAGATCCTGTTTATTTAAACATTGTTTGTTATGTGATGCCCGCAAGGGGATAAAAAAAAGATTGCCTGTCAAGACTAAGTGGGAGAGATATATAAACATTAGTAATAAGCTAGAGTTCCCTAAGGAATCCCATCAAACAACTAATTTTCTGGGGATTTTGTCGAATTTAACTCGTTCACTTCCCGCCAAATAAATAAATAAGATACGAAGAACACTTGTAAAACCTCAAATTTATTTGGATAGAAATAACTACAGATGCAAGGAAAACAATAACAGCATTTGATAGAGCAAGTTTTCAGCTACTAAACGCAGTCATCACAATTGACTATACCTTTTCGCTAGTGATGAGCAAGAGCCTCAATGCTTTGATCGTAAAGGAGTCACTCCAAAAGTAATGCCTCTTATTTATTTTGATGGAAATGACAACAGATGCAAGGAAAGCAATAACACCAGTTGATAGAGCAAGTTTTCAGCTACTAAACGCAGTCATCACAATTGACTATACCTTTTCGCTAGTGATGAGCAAGAGCCTCAATGCTTTGATCGTAAAGGAGTCACTCCAAAAGTAAAGCCTCTTATTTATTTTGATGGAATTGACAACAGATGCAAGGAAAACAATAACAGCATTTGATAGAGCAAGTTTTCAGCTACTAAACGCAGTCATCACAATTGACTATACCTTTTTGCTAGTGATGAGCAAGAGCCTCAATGCTTTGATCGTAAAGGAGTCACTCCAAAAGTAATGCCTCTTATTTATTTTGATGGAAATGACAACAGATGCAAGGAAAGCAATAACACCAGTTGATAGAGCAAGTTTTCAGCTACTAAACGCAGTCATCACAATTGACTATACCTTTTCGCTAGTGATGAGCAAGAGCCTCAATGCTTTGATCGTAAAGGAGTCACTCCAAAAGTAATGCCTCTTATTTATTTTGATGGAATTGACAACAGGTGCAAGGAAAACAATAACACCAGTTGATAGAGCAAGTTTTTTGGCTACTAAACACAGTCATTGACTATACCTTTTCGCTTGCGATGAGCAATGTTATGCTCGATAGAGCAAGTCTTCAGCTACTTAACATTGTCATCACAATTGATTAGGCCTTTTTACTTGCGATAAACAAGAGTCTGAATTCTTTGCTCGTGAGAAAATCTCTTCAAAAGTAATACCTCCAATTTATTTCCACGGAAATTGCGACATATACAAGGAGCACAATAACACCATTGGATGGATAACATTTTCTGCCTTGATTTGTGTTGTTAGTATTTTCCCCATTGTTAGTAGGCATGTTATGGGTCTGTAGTTGCTTGGGATAGTTCCTTTTAGGGGGTCGTTTTAGATCAATGTGGTTTGCCTTAGGTCATCCATTCGAGTATGTCTGTTTCTTGTAAGCATGTATAGCCAGTCTTTCTTGGACAGAAGTGAAATTTTGAAACCATCATGGCCTGGTGTTTTCCAATTGGTTACTTTTTTGAGTGTTTCTCTGCGTGAATTGAGGTGTATTTTTACCTTAGGTCCATCTTCGAGTCCTTTTAACTCTTTTCTCATATTACTCTTACTCCTTGAGAGTTTTTCACATCAGTGTTAGCTGATGGTCTATCACTGAAGTTTGAGTGACAGCAAGTCTTCTCTAGTCTCCAGGACTCTCCTCACTATTCTGGCTGATCTCAATAATGTAGTAGTTTCGATGGTCTCCTCTCGTCCTTTTGTTTCCAATTCCTTCAGTCTCTTTATTAATACTTTTGTGACTGTACCAAGGGCATCAATTACAATTCGTATAATCGTCATTTTCATGTTACACATTTTTTTAAATTCCCTAGTAAGGACAAGTTACTAAGCCTTCTTTTCACTTTCTTTCAATTTACTCTGTGGTCGGCTGGGACAGCAGAGTCAACAATTCCGCAAGTTCTATATTTTGCTGATGATTATAAGGTCTGGTCATCTGGCTGAGATTAAGTGATCCGTTTGTATCTCAAAATCTCAGAAGAGTTTGTGCGTCTCATTTTTCATGACAGATGCTGGGATGTGCATATACCATTTTTTCGTGGGGTCAAATTGAAATTTCTTCAACAATTTCCAATGGATCGCCTTACCCCACCCAGTCGTGTCTAGTCTTATACTCTTTCTGTGCAAATTTGCTGTATTCGCTTATTGTGTGATTGATCATTTCATATCTACCACCACATAAAGTACATCTGCTGTTTTGAGAATTAATTTTTATTTATTGCAGACTTTTTTTCCTCATCTTGGTAGTTTTTGTGTTGTTTCTTCTTTCACTACGTTTCGGCCAAATTTCTCCTCTGGCCTTCTTCAGGTGATTTACCGTGACCTCGGATAGGAATGGTGAGTCTTGTAACCGTATCCCCAGTAATTACTGCTTTCCATAGTTGTTGTCTATCGCACCACGTTTTTGACCAAGTAAACCTCTGGCCGGCTTGAAACCGCTATCTTGAAACCGCTCACCTGGAACCGCAGAGACTCAACGCCTCTATCCGCTGCTGTTTTGTTGCATCTCACGTATTCTTGCGATGATATGATTGGTCCTTATGGCGTTGTTTTGTGCTGCTATGCTGAATTTTACAAAATGTTATGCTGTATTTTGTTTGTAAAATAATGCTTAAACTATGCGTTTTAAATGTAAAGGCACGCTTACTCTACTGTAAAGCCAATTTGATATTAAGCCTATCCACATGTCAGCGAACAAGGCAGAATGTTTTTAAATATCTTCTATCGAATAATTTAAAAATTCGTAAAGAAAGCCCTAACAGTAGTTTAGAAGAAAAAGCCTAGAATGCTACTACAGCCCCCCCCCCCTCAGAAAAGGAAAAAGAAAAAAAAAAACCCAACAAAAACGAATTGTCCCCTTCACCCCACTAGACCGCCCCCAAAGCTACCTAAAATATCAGTAGTAAATAAAAGTCCAAAAGAAGAAGACGCATTTGAACTCAGGAGCCAAGTGGAAGAAATATGTCAATATTGGTCAGTATGTCTTAATTCCAATTTAAAATGCTGAATTTTACAAAATGTTATGCTGTATTTTGTTTGTAAAATAATGCTTAAACTATGCGTTTTAAATGTAAAGGCACGCTTACTCTACTGTAAAGCCAATTTGATATTAAGCCTATCCACATGTCAGCGAACAAGGCAGAATGTTTTTAAATATCTTCTATCGAATAATTTAAAAATTCGTAAAGAAAGCCCTAACAGTAGTTTAGAAGAAAAAGCCTAGAACGCCTAATGCTACCACAGAGCTCTAATTCCTGAAGCCTGCTAGGTCCCCAACTGTAGGATGAAAAAAAAAAAAAAAAAAAGTCCCAATACAGCAAAAAAGTGTAAGTCAGTATTAGTGAAAGTCATAAGAAAGTACCTCAATGTTGGACTTTAACTAAGTTAAAACTTAAAACAAATTCCCCCCCCCCTTTATTTATTTATTTTAATTTTTTTATTTTTTTTTTTTTTATTTTCATTTTATTTAATTTAAAAAAAAAAAAAAAAAAAAAAATTTTTTTTTTTTTTTTTTTTTTTTTTTTTTTTTTTTTTAAATGTTCATTTATTTTATTATGTACACATGGGAAGCAGCATGATGTACGTTAAGGTATTTGAATAAACCAATGGACGACCAAAGTCAATACCGAAATGGGTCCTGGACGTGAGTTTGACGACTTTTCGCTCAGGATCGACAGTTCGATCGGGGAACTACTGCTGCTCCTCTATAAGAGTGGCTTCTATAGAAGAGAATAAAACAGCCATCGAAAGATAACCATGACCCACACTCAAACCACTTACACAAACCGCATCGCTCTTCGCGCGGGTAAAAAAGGGGCGCGTCCTGCTGAGGTTGGAGCCCTGGCCTCGGTGTTCGAAAAATCAGCTCTACTAAAATGCAAGCAAACACTACAAATAGCCACATTTAACGTAAGAACCTTAAATAGAATAGGACAACTCCCAGAGCTAATTGCATCGGCCGAAGAACATAATATAGAAATAATTTGCATACAAGAACACAGATACACGCACACAGAAGATATCAAATATCACGAAACTGGCAATGGATGGTCGCTCGCCACTGTATCCGCATGGAAAAACTCTGTCAACGCCGCAGTAGGAGGGGTAGGATTGCTTATAGGACCTAGAGCACTAAAAACGCTTAATAGCATAGAGAAAATACGACCTAGGATGATGGTAGCTACATTTAACGGAAACCCCAGAGCAACAATCGTCTCATGCTACAGCCCCACCAATGTTAGTGAAGAAAATGAAATAGTCACCTTCTACGATGAGTTATCCTCATTAGTGCGTAGCATCCCGAAACACAACATGTTAGTCATTGGCGGAGACATGAATGCACAAATCGGGAAAAACGGAAACAACAAATACAGCCTCCACAACACGTCAAATAGAAATGGGCAACATCTAACAGATTTCATGATAGAAAATAGATTAGCATGCCTCAATACAAACTACCAAAAAAGAGAGGGCAAACTATGGACATACACGTACGCAAACAATACTAAAGCTCAGATAGACTACGTCCTTATAAACAAGAAATGGAAGAATAGTGCATTGAATTGCGAGGCATACTCCTCTTTTGAGGGTGTGTCCACCGATCACCGAATAGTCACGGCGAAAATACGGTTAAGCCTACGAAAAAACGCCAAACGAACAGTGACCACCAAACACTATGACTGGGCCCTATTAAACAACAAAGATGTCAGAGATAAATACGTATTAGAATTGAGAAACAGATTCGAAACACTACAAGAAAAGACGGAAAAAAGTACACCAAACGACGAATACGAAAATTTCGTCAATGCACACCTTGAGGCAGCAGCAAAATACATTCCAACAAAAATTAAAACTAAATATAGAGTCCCATGGGAAACCTTAGCGGTGAGAGAAAAACGTGCACTAGTGAAAACAGCCTCCAAAAACTATCGAAAAAACCCAACAAACACAAATGCCTTAAAACTAAAAACGGCACAAAATCAATTAGCAGGCATATATATAAAGGAACAGACAGAATACATTCAAAATCAGATAGATAAGATCAGAGACTCGGTAGAAGATAGACAATCTAGAATTGCCTGGCAAACAATAAACGAAGTGAGCAGAAGAAAGAGCACAGCCAAAGCTAAACTTAAAGCAGCAAACCAACAAGAAAGAATAAAACTGTGGAAACAGCACTTCGAAAACTTACTTGGAAACCCACCAAAAATAACACATGAACCAATCACCAGAATAATTAGCAAACAATTAGACATTAAACTTGGACCGTTCACACAAGGAGAACTCGACTCGGTTCTCAGAAAAATTAAAAATAGGAAAGCTGCAGGACTGGACGAAATTCCCCCGGAAGTATGGAAGACCAGACAATTCGACGACATACTGCTCCGACACTGCAACGCAGTATACAATCAAAATCCGATAGATAGATGGACGAAGGGATGCATACTCCCCTTCCCTAAAAAGGGGGACCTCAGATTAGCCAAAAACTACCGAGGCATAACACTTACATCCATAGCTGCCAAAATCTACAATGCCCTACTACGAAACCGCATAGAACCCAAAATCGACAACATACTTAGAAAAAACCAAAATGGCTTCCGAAGAAATAGATCTACGACCTCACAAATACTAACCATCCGCAGAATCCTTGAAGGTGTACGGGCAAAGAACCTACAAGCGACATTAATATTTGTCGACTTTACCAAGGCTTTCGACTCCATTCACAGAGGAAAGATGGAACAAATCCTACTAGCGTACGGCATACCTAAAGAAACCGTAGCGGCAATAACGATTCTCTATAGAAACACTAAAGTAAAAGTACGATCACCAGATGGAGACACAGAATACTTCGACATTGTAGCAGGAGTACTACAAGGGGACACGCTGGCTCCGTATCTCTTTATCATTTGTCTAGACTACGTACTTAGAACATCGATTGACAAAATCAAAGAGAATGGCTTCGAACTGACGAAGAAAAGAAGCAGAAGATATCCCGCAACAACAATTACCGACGCCGACTACGCCGATGACATAGCGATACTGGCAAATACACCTGACCAAGCCGAAACACTTCTGCATAGCCTGGAACGAGCAGCAGCAAGCATAGGCCTCCATGTTAATGCACACAAAACGGAATATATGTGCTATAACCAAACGGGGGACATCTCCACTCTAGAAGGAACCCCTCTTAAACTAGTAGACAAATTCACGTACCTAGGAAGCAGCGTCGAATCAACCGAAAAGGACATCGAAACGAGGTTAACGAAAGCATGGACAGCTATCAATAGGCTATCGACTATATGGAAATCAGACCTAACCGATAAAATGAAACGCAGTTTCTTCCAGGCAGCGGTCACATCGATACTGCTATATGGATGCACTACATGGACGCTAACAAAACGGCTCGAGAAGAAACTAGATGGCAATTACACAAGAATGCTGCGTGCAATCCTCAACAAGTCCTGGCAGAGGCACCCCACGAGACACCAACTGTACGGCCACCTGCCCCCTATCACGAAATCTATTCAAGTTAGGCGAACCAGACATGCTGGACATTGCTGGAGAAGCAGAGATGAACTCATAAGAGATGTACTCTTATGGATCCCCACACACGGCCGCGCAAAAGCAGGACGACCAGCACGAACGTACATTCAGCAGCTGTGTGAGGATACAGGATGTTGTCCTGAAGACCTGCCTAGGGCGATGAACGATAGGGAGGAGTGGCGAGAGAGGGTCAGGGATATCCGTGCTGCCAGCACGATATGATGATGATGATGATTTGAAGAAATTCAGTTTTTTAAGGTTTCCTTTTCTTAGCCACATTCACGTTTTCTCGCATGAAACGTCACTTGTTTGTCGCTTAAAACGTCCCTAGACTTGTATTTCTTCCCGAATATCTTACGCAGAAGAAAACATAGGTATTTATTCCTTTGATAAGGTTTTTGCTTTATAATTTTGTCTCGAGTAACTTTTTGGCTCTTCTGAAATATTCTTTTTTAATTTTTTCTTTCATCTCTTCTTGTTTAATGGTGTAAGCATCCAATATTTCCAACTATTTATAAGTTTCCTTTTCTCTGAGCGTTTTAATTTTGTTTTGATTTGGTAGTTCCATTCTGTCCGTAATGTATCATTTTCCGCTTTTCATTATTCGCCTGGTGCATTTTTCTATGTCAAATTCCATCCTTATGTCCTGACTGCGTTTTCAATTCATTTTCACTTTTGACAAACATTTTGATGTCGTCCATGTGTTATATAATTGCGGAAGAATTTTTTTATTTTATCATTTTTCGTTTTATATATCTTATCTTTCGGTTTAGTTAGGCTTAGAACCTTTCGGCTTAGTGCATTGGGTAGGTGCAGACATTAACGCAGGTGTTCACGCGCGTGCAGGAAGGATGTGACAATCACAGATGTCACAATAAAAACCCCAGATAGGAAATAAGACTGGGGATGTGAATGACGTCATGCTCGAAAGCGATGGGCTGGGATTCTTAGTGATTTTGAAAAAAAAGGAGTGAGTTGAGATTTGAACTTAGACGGAGCGAGTTGATTTTTCGGACCTGGGCGAGGCCAGTGCAGTTTGTGGACTGTGGGGCATGCGCGTACGTTGGTTCGGTCAGTGAGTTGAGAGCTGACGATGGACGAACAGTCAGCATAGAAGAATTGTGTCTCTCTCTCCTTGTGTCGAAAAACCTAAACTTAAAGAAGGTAATAAAAGTTTCGTACCTGAACCAAGAAAGTCGTCAGTGTTTCGAGTGTTTTTCGGATTCCTATGCAAGTGAACATTTTACATATCCGTATATTTTACGTAATAACATTTGAATATGTTACAGTTTTACTAAATTTTATTATTTTTGCTTTTATGACAACATTTTTGGTTAATGTACTTTTCATTATTATTATTATTATTATTATTTTATTACCATTTCTACTCAATATTATTGTTATTGCTTTTTATCATAGCCCTCTTGTTTAATATGCTTTTCATTTTTACTATTATTTTATTACTAGTTTTATTTCAATTTATTATTGTTGCTTTTCATCACAACACGAGGTTGATAAACTCTTTTGATATTACTTTTGATATTACGTGGTGGGGTCAGATGGAACAGTCAGCATAGTAAAAATTGTGTCTCTCTCTCCTCGTGATGAAAATCTAAAAGTCAAGAAGGTAATAAAAGTTTCGTACCTGAACCAAGAGAGTCGTCAGTCTTTCGTGTTTTTCGGATTCCTATGCGTATGAATATTTTATGAACATTATGAACGTTTTATACAACCGTATTTTTTACATATTCGCATTTTGAATATGTTACACATGTACATTAGGGGATTTATCTTTTCCTTTAATTTAGTAAGTTTGTATCCGGCTTTGCATATTATTATTATCATTATTATTTACTCATTAGAGTTTTTCACATCAGCATTAGCTGATGGTTTTTCACTGGAGTCTGAGTGACAGCAAGTCTCCTCAAGTCTCCTGGACTTGTCTCAGTATTCTGGCCGTCTTCAATAGTGCTGTTGTTTGGAAGGTCTCCACTCGGCCACCGACTTCCAAATCCTCCAGGCCCTTTAATAATCCTTTTGTTACCGTGCCAAAAGCACCAATCACAATTAGTATAATTGTCACCTTCATGTTCCATAGTTTTTTTCCAATTCTCTGGCAAGGTCGAGGTACTTATCTCTCTTTTCACATTCTTTCAGTTTTATTCTGCGGTCAGCCAGGACAGCAATGTCCACAATTTTGCAGATTTTCTTTTTTTTGTTGATTATTATAAGGTCTAGTCTTCTGACCGAGATTAGGTGATCCGTTTGTATGTTAAAGTCCCATAGGAGTTTGTGTGTGTCATTTTCTTGGGCAGGTGCTGGGTTGTGCATATACCATTTGTTGGCATGGTCAAATTTAAATTTCTTGCACATTTCCCTGTGGATCACCTTGCCCACCCAGTCGTGTCTAGCCTTGTACTCTTTCTGTGCCAATTTGCTGCATTCGCTTATCATGTGATTGATGGTTTGATCTCTGTCATCGCATAGCCTACATTTGCTATTTTGTTGCGTCTTATCTATCCTCGCCTTGATATGATTGGTTCTTATGGCGTTGTTTTGTGCTGCCATTAGGAGAGATTCTGTTTCTCTCTTAAAGTTTCCTTTTCTTAGCCATGTCCAGGTTTTGTCGTGTGAGATGTTTTTTATTAGCCGTTTAAAACGTCCATAGAGTTGTTTTCCTTCCCATTTTTGTTTCCTTGTTATTGTCATTCTTCTTCTTCTTCTTCTTCTTATTATTATTATTATTATTATTATTATTCCGGGCTAGTTTTTCACACCATCTCTAACCAATGGTTTTTTTACTGAAACCTGAGTGACAGCAAATCATTGTTGTTGTTGTTGTTGTTGTTGTTGTTGTTGTTGTTGTTGTTCTTCTTCTTCTTCTTCTTCTTCTTCTTTCGAAAGTTTTTCACGTCAGAGTGACATCAAGTTTCCTCAAGTCTCCAGGACTGTTCTTAGTATTCTAGCTGATCTTAACAATGCTGTAGTTTGGATGGTCTCCACTCGTCCGCTTATTTCCAAATCTTCCAGTCCCTGTACTAATTCTTTGGTGACTGAGCCGAGCGCACCAATTACAATTAGTATCACCGTCACTTTCATGTTCCATGTTTTTTTCAGTTATCTAGTAAGGTCAAGGTACTTATCTCTTTTCACTTTCTTTTAGTTTTACTTTGTGGTCAGTCAAAACGGCAAAGTCTTCTATTCAAGTTGTCTTTTTTTGTTGATTATCACTAGTCTAGTCGTCTGGCCGAGATTAGGTGATCCATGTATCTCAAAATCTCAGAATTTTAATTATCATTATCATTATTTGTGTGCAAAGTTAATGTAGCCGAAAAAACGGCACATAGTAGCAAAATTTTTTCTAGCGCTTAAAAAAAGGCCTAACTCAGAGAATAAAGCAACTTCTGTCTAACTCAACTTGGAACTGAATAATAATTTTGTCATCTTTAAATTTTTTTCGCGACCTCAATACAACGGAAATAAGCAAATCACCATTACATTGGGAATTCCGATATTTTTAAAAAGTGCCATTCAGCGTGAACTCCACAAAATTATCATTCAGTGGCAAATTGGCTTGGAAATTGTTTTCTTCCCTAAGTTAATGCATTTAAAAGTATATTTCTCTTATAGTCTGTCCGTGATATGCCGTTTTTACTTCGTTTCGATTTCAAATAGGATGAGAATTTTAGAAATATGATGACAATTATGTATTGGCGATTGTTATTTATCAGAAGTTGAAACAACTTAGATATTTCAGAAAATGTTGAGTTTTGCGGACACAAATGAGCAGAATCATACCTGAATTTTATAATGAAAATTGAGATGATTTCTAGTTTCTCAGGGTGAAGAAATCAAATGTCAATATTTGAAAACCTGACCGTAGATCAAATTTTGATCTTTGACTTGACTCTAATTTCTCATATTGACATCATAAGCTAAGAAAAATAAAACTCAAACTCAATGTTGTTTTCAGGGTAGAAGAGTACTTTTTTCCAATTTTTAGGACAGTGGGATGGGGACTGGATGATCAACTTATCAGACAGTACCCGAGCGCCTAAATGATCAAAGTCTCATTTTTGAAGCAACCTATGGCAAATTATTGAAGTTAGTAGACCAGTTTGTATACCTCGGTAGTAATATCTCATCTACTGAAAACAATGTCAACACGCGCATATTGACTGGTTTTCGACTACATAGAAATATGATCTCTCTGATAAGATAAACAAGAATTCTTCCAAGTGGTAGCTGTGTCAGTACTACTGTATGGTTGGTTACTTACTAAGCTTTGCTTAGTTGTGTTACAAGGTTAGATGCATCGAGAATCCGATGAGAATCGAATTCACTAGTCATGGTTTACCAGATTTGTTTGCGAACCATTACAATATTCAAAGTGCCCTTACTACTGTATAGTGGGACTCTAACGAAACGACTGTAGAAAAAAGCGATGTGGGAACTACACAAGGATGTTACGTGCTTTTTAAAATAATCTTGGAAGCGGCAACTGTTATGGTGATATACCCCATGACATTACTGCATGGACCCTCTCCGACACTATAAATAGTGACTGACTCGATAAACGAGTCAAGCGAGTCTAGTCAGTTACCGGTAACCGTTATTGTCTATATTTCTATATATACTGCTGTAAACCTTAGATCTCTTTGTGTTATTCCATTCTGGCGCTTCAAGGCCACAACAGAAAGTCACAAAATAGCAGCTGTATGATCACTTACCTCCCATCTCATTAACCATCCAAGTGCAGAGCACAAGCAGGAGAAGCCAGGACGATCTCATAAACGACGCTCTCCTACGGACTTCTGTACATGAACAAAGAAATATTTACCGACCATCAAAAACATATTCATCAGCTCAATACAGACACTAGGTGCCACATTGTGGACTTACCAAGGGCGATTGTTGATCAGGACGGAGGGCGAAAATGCGTCAAGGGAATCAGTAATGTCGGCACGCCTTAATGATGACGATGATGAAATGACTCCATTTGTTATACCTAAAATATGAATCCCAGCTGTTTTGTTGATATAGATTTCTAGATAGATTCGTAATGGTGCGCCATAGCACTGGAAATGAACTGTTCCTGTTCGTTTGAAACATACTGAACCGTAGGCAGTCATGCGAAACTGCCAATCCTTGACATAACTTATAATTAATAATATTTGATGTTGTTGAATGGGTCAAACCTTTTCAGTCGCTCCCCTTAATCTCAGGATCAATACAAAGAATTTCATAAAGCAACCAAGCGTTCTCATTGGACGAAAACTATTCATATTGTTTAGTGACGCAATCAGAACAAATATCGACCAATCTTATGGTTTTTCCTGTCGATGTTTTTAAAGCTCAACAGCCTGACTACAAAAGCAAAGAAATGTACCCTTTAAGAATTCAATTTATTTTTCTAATTCTTTTTTTTTTCAACATACGTACAGTTTGCTTTTATTTGAATTACACAGGTTATTTATGATTTAAATAACATCATCAATCAAAACAATCCCAATGATAATCCTTCTGCCGGCTGGGCCTGGATGTGCGAAGCCTACACTGAGAGTAGATAGGTAAGATACCAACCCAACACAAAAAAAGTGTCTTCGGTATGACACTAAACTGCATCCGATGGTGAAGCTCCAGCTTTATAGGCTTAGGGAATGTGAAGTTACTCCTTTTTTGTAATTACTCCCAGTTCTACTTTGACCCCAAGTGGTAGTACCATTTAGGGGCCATGTATGTCTCAAATGAATCTTTTAAATATTATTCGTATTTGATAGGAATACCTGATTCCATGTGACTATAATATTTGTATTGATAATAGTTATTTGAAGCTATAATTATTTATGAATTATCATTATTCATCATCATCATCATCATGTCGTGTGGCTAGCACAGATATCCCTGACCCTCTCTCGCCACTTCTCCCTACCGTTCATCGCCTCTGGTAGGTCTTCAGGGCTACATCCCGTATCCTCACATATGTGGGGGTCCATAGGAGTACATCACTTATGAGCTCGTCCCTTCTTCTCCAGCAGTGTCCTGCATGTCTGGTTCATCTAACTTGGATAGTCTTCGTGATGGGGGGCAGGTGGCCGTATAGTTGGTGCCTTGTGGACGTCGACACGCGGCTAACGAAGGCATGGACAGCTATCGATAGGCTCTCGATCATATAGAAATCAGACCTGACCGATAAGGCAGCGGTCGTATCGATATTGCTGCATGGATGCACTACTTGGACGCTAACTAAACGGCTGGAGAAGAAGCTAGACGGCAATTACACAAGAATGCTGCGAGCAATACTTATCATTATTAGTTACTGGTAACCATGTAACTGTGTGCAAACAAGCGACTATAAGTAAACAAGAAAAAATACTTGAAACCACATAATTATTAGTATTTGATAGAAATACTTGAAACTATAAACCGGGACATTGGCCCAGCGGTTAGGGTGTTCGCCAATGGCCCGGGAGACCTGGGTTCAATCCCAGGTCGAGTCATACCAAAGACTTTAAATACCACCTTGCTTAACACTCAGCATTATAAGGTACGGTTCAAGGGTAAAGTGGAGCAATCCTGGGAATGGAGTAGCGCCCTCCCCTACACCTTGGTGTAGTAGCTATCGAAAAGGGAGCCTTCGGGTCGACTATGGTCGCTAACTTTACTTACTTATATAACTGTGAGTAAATTATTTGTATTAGATAAAATACTTGATATCATATAACTGTGTGAAAATTATTGGTATTTGATTGGAATACTTGATATCATAGAACTGTAAGCAAAAGAAAAAAAAGATTAAGAAACGACAACACAGAAAATGTAGATATAAATGTACAATGAATGTAATTCCCTAACCTCTAGGCATAAAATGACTTTGCACGATGCCTTACACCCGAGATTAGACGTTGATAAACTCTATATGACAAGAAAAGGTGATGGAGGAGGAGTAGGAGTAGGAGAAGAAGAAGAAGACGAGAAGGACTCAGAGGGCTCAGAAGTATTGAGGGTTACATTGATGAGCAATTTCAGAAGAATATGTAAACAAGTGGTTTAATGGGTGTTTTATGGTACATAAAACCTTGTGGGTTAATTAATGCCAAATCCCATCAACACACACACACACACACACACACACACACACACATATACAAACTATTCGCTTACAAGTTAGAGCTCATTTGGTTTCAAGTATTGCTATCTAACATTAATAATTCTATTTAATATTGATCATTTGTTAAATGGTTTCAAGTATTGATGTTTAAAAGTAATAATTCGATTCATCAAGTATTCTTATCTAATTCGGACAATTTTTACACAGGTGTATAGCTTCAATTAACTAATAATCATAATAATAATAATAAATACTTAGTAAGTGATTAAACAGTTCCATTTGATCCATACATGGGAACCCTGCAGATATTACGTCATCAGTCTGAGAGGAGCTAAGATCAAGGGTAATGAAAGGGTACTTCCCTTTGCTCAAACTCAGTTGTAAACAAGTGCAAAGAGAGTATGATTGGTTTGGTTTTGTTTTCTGGGATATTAACCATTGTTAGTTATTTAATGCCGAATCCTGTTTTTACATATATACTAGATATATGTTTTGTAAACACTTTTATTTGATACACGCAGGCAAAGGATCGAAAAGTTCTATTTCTAACAATACAATTTAGTTTAAGTCAACAAAGTTAAATAGTTCCCAGTATTGCTCTGTATAATTAATAATTCAATTAAACATCAGTCATTTGTTTACACAAAGTTAAAGGATAAAACAGCTCTATTTCTAACAATTCTATTAAGCATAATTCAACAAGTTAAATAGTTCCCAGTATTGCTCTGTATAATTAATAATTCAATTAAACATCAGTCATTTGTTTATACAAAGTTAAAGGATAAAACAGTTCTATTTCTAACAATTCAATTAAGCATAATTCGACAAGTTAAATAGTTTCAAGTATTGTTTTGTATAACTAACAATTCAATTAAACATCAGTCATTTCAATTAAGTATAATTCAACAAGTTAAATAGTTAGAGTTAGAAATTAGAGTTTGGTTTGGTTTTATGACATATCAACCATTGTAGGTAATTTAATACTAGATCTGAGGCCTCACCATTAGAGTGTTAATGCCATATCGAGGACATTCGTTGGTGGGGGGGGCTTACTCCTTTGCAGATAGAGTCGGTCTTACCCCTTTGCAGATAGAGTCGGTATATTCTGCAGCCCAAGCCGACTGGGCCAGGAAATGAGAGAAAGAAATCGAGACCATCAAGACAATATCATTGCTGAGATTACCAAGAAGACTAAAAAGAGCCCTGAAGAAGTGAGGAGACTTATTGTCACTCAAGCTCCAATCAAAGACAACCATTGGTTGATTTGGTTTTGGTGTCTTTGTTTAGTAGTATATCAAACTTTGTGGGTTATTTAATGCCACTAAAGCTATCCTTGCAGAAGAACAGTAGTGGTACTATTTAACCCAGAGCTAGGGGGGATGTTGGGAGTTCATGCCTTTTTCAAGGGTATTTGTCCAGAAGTGAACTTAACAGCGTGACTGGAGTTCGAACTCGTTTACTATGATGTGACTGCCTAGAACGTTAGCCATTACATCATGAGACGTTCTCCGCTAGAATTGGTGGGATAAAGTTGGTATGAGTGAAATAATAATAATAATAATAATAATAATAATAATAATTCACAACCTGTCCTAGACACTCATAAACTCCTATGAGACTTTAAAATACAAACGGATCAAGTAATCCCGGCCAGAAGACCAGATCTTATAATAATCAACAAAAAAAAAAAAAAAAAAAAAGAAAGAGAATTTGCAATATTGTCGACTTTGCTGTCCCGGCAGACCACAGAATAATTCTGAGGGAAAGTGAAAAGAAGGATAAGTACCTCGACCTTGCTAGAGAATTGAAAAGGCTGTGGAACGTGAAAGTAACGATTGTGCCAATTGTGATTGGTGCTTTAGGCACAATAACTAAAGGATTATTAAAAGGCCTGGAGGACTTTGAAGTTGGCGGATGAGTAGAGACTATCCAAACGACAGCATTGCTGAGAACGGCCAGAAGCCTGAGACGAGTTCTGGAGACTTGAGGAGACTTGCTGTCACTCAAACACCAGTGAAAAACCATCAGCTAGCACTGATGTGAAAAACTCTGATGAGTAATAATAGTAATAATAATAATACAGCTAACAGAAACGATACTGGCAACATGATGGACAACAGAGTGACAATAACAAAGAAACAAAAATGGGAAGGAAAACAACTCTATGGGTGTTTTAAACTACTAATAAACAACATCTTACACGACAAAACCTGGACATGGCTAAGAAAAGGAAACTTTAAGAGAGAAACAGAATCTCTTCAAATAGCAGCACAAAACAACGCCGTAAGAACCAATCATATCAAAGCGAGAATAGATTAGATGCAACAAAATAGCAAATGTAGGCTATGCGGTGATAGAGAGAAAACAATCAATCACATGATAAGCGAATGCAGCAAATTAGCGCAGAAATAATATAAGACTAGACACGACTGGGTGGGCAGGGTGATCCATTGGGAAATGCGCAAGAAATTGAAATTTGACCATACGAACAAATAGTATATGCACAACCCAGCACCTGTCCTAGAAAATTACACATAAACTCCTTTAGAACTTTGATACACAAACGGATCACCTAATCTCGGCCAGAAGACCAGATCTAATAAATAACAACAACATCCCCCACAAGAGTATTTGCAAAATTGTGGACATTGCTGTCCCGGCTGACCACAGAATAAAACTGAAAGAATGTGAAAAGAAGGATAAGTACCTGGACCTTGCTAGGGAATTGAAATAATTATGGAACATGAAGGTGACGATTATACCAATCGTGATAGGTGCTTTTGGTACAGTCACTAAAGGATTATTAAAGGTAGTGGAGGACTTTGAAGTTGGTGGACGAGTGGAGACCATCCAAACTACAGCATTATTGAGAACGGCCTGAATACTGAGAAAAGTCCGGGAGACTTGAGGAGACTTGTTGCCACTCAAACTCCACTGAAAGACCATCAGCTAAAACTGTTGTGAAAAACTCTCAAGGAGTAAATAATAATAATAATAATGGTACGTTGTTAGAAAGGAAGCAGGAAGAAAATGTGTAGACGGTGTAACGGTTAAAGAAAGATTACAAGCATTTTTGTCCAATTTCGTACCCACCAAATTCATCCGTCATGTGTTAATTGTTGTTTGTTGCTTTTTGTTTGTTTGTTTGTTTGTTTATAAAAAACAACAACAACAAAATTTTGCACAAAGAGAAATATTTCCCAACATCCGGCGGAGAAAGTGTGATTGCAATAGAAAGAATTCCAACCTTAGATTACGTCAATGTTTTGAAGAATCATAGGAAAACGGAAGATCTTCTTGACACACGTCTGTAGCAACATGAAAGGCAGCTTTTGCTTCTTTTTCTTTATCTGATACGGCAGGTCTTAGAAGGTTTTCTGAAAAAAAAAAAAAAAAAAAAAAAAAAAAAAAAAATGAAACAAAACAAAAAACTCCTTAAAAACAATAAAACAACAAGAAAAAAACAAAAATAAAAAATCTAAAAAAAAATCCCCCGAAAAACTACAACTGCAACACATTTTTAGTGAGCCTTTCTCGGTTGTAAGATTTCTAATTAATCTTTATTAAACTTCTTGAAAATGTGCTTATTTAGCTAAAACAGACAAACTAGAAAAAACAAAACCAAACATATTAGGTGGCATACAGGAGAAGCCTACGTATAAGATACATTCCTATACCAACAAGAAATATTAATGAAATAACGGAATTCTAAGGCCCTCACCTTAACAATTTGAAGTGTGATAAAAAAAGTGCTGAAACTCGAAAATTTAAATATACTTGTGTCGATAGTTAAGCAGCTTATATGATAAAACAATGATGTCTAATCGTCTAGATTGTTGTCTAGACTGCTATCAAGACGTCAAGAGAAAATCTTATCGTCAATGTTAATTTGAAAAAAAAAATTAATTAACCAGTCTTAATACTTTTTGAACGGAATGTTTTTGGTGAGACACAGGATTGTGCAAGTACAACACTTTTCATATTTGCCATACCTATCTCAATGCGACCTTTTCGGGTTTCCTAAATTAAAAATTTAAATACGGTTGTCTTGACAGGTGAGCAACTTACACAATAAAGTCAACAAACAGACTTGCATATCGGCCGTGTGTTCTGTTTGGCATGGTCCGGTTTCTGTGTCTGAGGTTTTTGGTCGAGGGCGCTTGGTATAGATGCCAGAGAAGCTGAGCAGTCGAGTCACATGGGTGGGACCGACAATTCTTCAAGCCTCAGGGGACCGTTCACTCAGGCTCTTACTCGCCCTTAGCGAGCCAATGCTTATCACCTGGCGCCTTAGGCACCCCTTTTTGGGAGAATGTCAACGTGGCTTGTGGCATTCTTGGCACTGCCGGGCGTGTGTGACCTGTGGCCCTGCGCCTTTTATCCACAATAAAAAGGGCCTTGTACCGTACTCTGGTGTACGTGGGATACCCTTCTGCTGGAAGTACAGTCAGCGTATTTTCTCATCATCAGAGAGGTAATCCTATCTTGCTACTTTTTGAATGAGAATTTTTGGGTAAAATATAAGATTGAACCGGTATAGCATCCACTCCTGCTCCAAGTGACCTTTTCTGGTTTCCTAAATTAAAAATTCGTTTTAACTGTAAGATCTAAGGAAGTGGAGGACTTTATAATATTTACAATAGCGCAGATTTGAATCCCATCAAAATAGAAGTTTTAGAAGTGCTTTGACCAATTCAAAACTTGCTGGAATCAGTATATCTAATTTTAAGAGGACTATTTTGAAGAAAATTAATGTTTCGTTCTTGTTCATTTCCGTCGAGATAAATACAACTTCAGTCTTTTTTCTAAACATAGCCCATATGACACAAAGGGAATTATTTCTTTTGGTTGTGATTTTTCGGACTGTTGTCCTCATCTTTATTGTTGTTAGATGAAACACGACATTTTGGCCGTTGTATTCTCCGGCCTTCCTCAAGTGCCCCATGTTTATAAGTGCATAGAAATCATTTTAAAACTTTGACAGTCAAACTTTAAAAATGGTTTCCCAGGTGGAGTCATTTCTATGCCCATATAAACAAGGGGCACCCTGAGGAAGGCTGGAGGATACAGCGGCCGAAACGTTGTGTTTCAAGGAGCAAAAATAAAGATGAGGACAAGAATCCGAAAAATCACAACCAAAATAATGAACATCAAGCCTCATCTCAAAAATCCTGACATGGAATTATTTCTTCTTGATATACGTCCTAAATGCTATCAAATACGGTAAATCTTTTTAAGATAGAGTAAAACGTTAAAAAATGCAGTATTGTCATTGTTACATGCCTTATCCTAACCAACATCCTTATCATAGTTGTGTGGCTCACAAAAGGTGTTTAGCTTCACCTATAAATTTGGGAGTAATGGCTGCAAAAGGGTTATTCAATGGATCCCTCAGCTCCAAAACGGGTGCCTAACCATCAAATGCAGTTTAGCGTTCAATGCAGAATACTCTTTTTTTTAGGGGGCGGGTAGACGGGAGTCTTTTCAGGGGATGCAGTCAGTGTATTCAAATCCACGCCTATAGGATGGAGGCAGAATTGAGGTCCATGCTTGTAGAAAGACACATCTTAAGACAGTATATATTTTCTAGATTGATCCGAGGAAGAAGTGAAGAAATTTAAAAAAAAAACAGACTTTAACAAAAAAAAAAAAGACTTTAGAAAATTTCCTGCTTTTTATGTCATCTTTAACGAAAACGGTATATAAATGACATATTTATTAATTTCAACAACATATCAACTTGTTTAGGGTTATTTTATGATTAGAGGTTAGGGAATCAGATTCATTGTACGTTCATTTTTACAATTTTTGAGTTGTTGTTTCTAAAGAATTTTTTTGTACGCGGTCCTACGGAAAACTAATATTTTTTAAAAGTATTTTTCACTGCAGATGGGGACTTGATAGGTACGACGAAATCGGGTTAGAAGGCACCTCGGTTGGTGTAATAGTTAGCAAGCTAGACTAGTAAACCTACACGAGTGAGTTCGATTCTCATTGGAGTACTCTATTTATGCGACCTTATGCCACATCTAAGCAAACAATTTAGTAAAATTACTACTACTTCGGTTCAGGGGGCATTTGGAAGTAATTGCAATCAATGAGTACACAATCCTTCCACTTTCTCCGGAATTGGAGCCTCACCATCAGATACAGCTTAGTGTCATAGCCAGCACAATATTTTGTGTCCTTGTATTTTTAGGGGAGTGTATTCTAAGCCCTACCGAGTGATTGGCTTAAAATTTAAATTAATCTGTTTTATTGAGATTAACTAATCCATTTCAAAGCAGATTAATTAGATAACAAAAATTATAAATGTTATGCATGAAGATATTTTTTTTAATTAGATAAAAGTTTTGTAAGAAAAGGAGGGATCATTTAGAGAAAAAACTTTAAATATTGCTTTTGTAGTATTCTTTTATTTTTTTAATGTTTTTGTTTTAATGTAACTTGGATGTAATGAGGTTGTCTATAGCAATGAAGTGAAGCTTTAGTGACATATATAATTAAATCTGTTACGGAACAAGCTAGTTATTCATTCAAGTGATAGTTTTTCGTTACACGTACATATCTGCTTGTATATGTGGCTTGTGGAACAACTTATTACAACTAGCTTTTACGTTAATTTCGAACTAGTACACACGTAGACGATTCACTTTGCCATTAACAATTATACTCGGCCCGTAGTACAGACAGAGAAGCGTTTCTCTCTCTGTCTTTCTTTCTCTCTTTATATATATATATATATATATATATATATATATATATATATATATATATATATATATATATATAAATCGGTTCATAACTATCTCAGTCTGATAAAATCTATCTATCTATCTATCTATCTATCTATCTATCTAAATCTGTCTACATCTGTCTGAGTATGTATGTATGTATGTATGTATGTATGTATGTATGTATCTATCTATCTATCTATCTATCTATCTATCTATCTATCTAAGTTTATTTATGTCCATCTATTGATTCCAGTCTGTTCATATCTATCTATCTAGCTAGCTAGCTAGCTAGCTAGCTAGCTAGCTCTCTAGCTATCTATCTAAATCTGTGTACATCTGTCTGAGTATGTATGTATGTATGTATGTATGTATGTATGTATGTATGTATGTATGTATCTATCTATCTATCTATCTATCTATCTATCTATCTATCTATAAATTAACTGCTTCCTGGACAAGGTCAAACTTGTGGATCACTCAGTCAAGAACAAAATAACATCAAGCAATGGCTTCAGAGGCCCACATTCTCATAACGCACGTTTGAAATGCTGATGCAAGATGAAGAGGTACCGATGTTTGCTGAGACTGCAGAAGACGAGGTTTTACTGTAGAAGAAGAAGAAGAAGAAGAAGAAGAATGTAACTGCCATACTACCCTCAACTGCCAGTGCTTTTTGGCTGGGGGGGTGTATTTAAAATCTAAGAATTCTAAGAATGTTAAATTGTTCGTTCGAGATTCGATTTCTGCTGTCTCGGGCCAGCTGGGCGGATACAGTTCAATTTGGGCGGTGAATATTTCAGTGAAGGCGTAAACAACATGGCGCAGTTTCTACCAGCCAATCAGAATGCGATTGGCAAATATTCTGCGCGGTAAAAATTCCTTCTTCAGTGTGTTTGTAGACAGAAACATTTTTCCATGTCAGCAACAGCTTGTTCTTACTGTTTGTTTATTTATTTTTTCTTTTTTGTTTTGTTATCCTTCTACTTTTTCATTTTTTTAAAGAAAGAATGTTACCACGCAGAACAGGACGAGATAAAATAACTAAGACGAAAACACAAGTTTGAAGAGGAATAAAACAAACAAACAAACAAAAGAAGGAAGAAATGATGAGCGATTGGAAGGAGCAGAGACGGTGATACAGGGCCCCCAAGTAGGCAATTGTCCCCCGGTCGATGAGTTCGAGGTTAGTACATGCCGGCCCTTAAAAAGAAGGAAAAAAAAAGAAATACTATATAACCGTACTGGAGTGAGTGATAATGTAGTATTTTAGTTTTCAGATAGTTTCTTTTCTTTCTTTCTAATGGCATATCTACCTTCGTGGGTTATTTAATGCCAAATCTGTCCTTGAAGAAGATTGGAGTGATACTATTGAAGCCATAGCTGAACAGATAAAGGGGTTCGAACCTTACCTGAAGGTATCTATCCGAAAGGGAAAGTAATATTTCGAAATCGTGTATCACAATCTCGCAGTCCAGCACTTTAGCCATCATTTCAGAATGGAATTAAAGTGCTGTATCTATTCAATTTCCTTTGGTGCCTTCTAGTCTTCAGGTGTGATGAAGAGGAGGAAAGAAAGTGGCAAAGAGCGATGATTATAAACAGTTTTCCATGGCAACCAATGGTAAGGTGACGATGCCTTCGTGATACTGGTCACAAGGTCATAACTTGTTGCATTTTATACCAACAGGTGGTTAAATGCCGGGTTGTTCATAGAAAAACGAAAGAAGGCTCAAAAGAAAATCCCCCCAAAAAGCTTTCCTTTCAAAGCGTCTCTCGAAGTACATGATTTGACTCAATTTACTGATTTGTTTTAATGGCATGCCAACGCCCTTGGGTTAATTTTATTATGCCAAGAGGTTAAGGAATTGCATTCGTTTATATTTATTTCTTAAGAGGTTGGTTGGTTTTTATGGCATATTAACCATTGCAATTTTCTTAATGCCAAATCCTATTCTTATATATATTAAATATATGAATCGTAAACGAATAGCTTGTAGGTAATTGTTTAAACAAACCAGAGCGGATTTGTTTGCACACAGTTAAATGCTTTTAAGTATTCCTATCTAACTCAAATAATTCTATTTAGTATTGATAATTTGCTTGTACACTGTCAAATGATTTCGAGGGTAATTTTTTAAACAAACCAGAGTGCATTTGTTTGCACACAGTTAAATGTTCTTAAGCTTTGCCGTTTAACACTAATAATTCTATTTAACATTGCTCAATCGTTTGCGCACAAATGGTTTCAAGTATTGCTATGTAAGTAAAGTTGGCGACCATAGTCGAGGGTGACCAGAAGGCTCCCTTTTCAATAGCTACTACACTGAGGTGTTGGGGAGGGCGCTACTCCTTTCCGTGGATTGCTCCACTTTACCCTCGATACGTACCTTATATTGCTGAGTGTTAAGCAAGGAGGCATCAAGTATTATTTTTTAAGTCTTTGGTATGACTCGACATAGGATTGAACCCCGGTCTCCCGGACCATTGGTGAACACTAAAACCAATAATTTAATTCAACATCAGTCATTGATTTGCACACAGTTAAAGAGTTCTATTTGACTAATAGATGGGACCCCAACAAGTTCAACCGCTTCGGGCCTGAGTGGACTTGGGAGTAATGACAATGAATGAGTACTCCATATTCCCAAAAGGTCCAGGATTGAAGTCTCCCGAACCTGGATACTTGTTAGTGGGAGGAGGGAGGTCTCACCCCTTTGCAGAGATGCAGTCGATTTAGCTATTTCTTAAGAGATTGTTGCACACGGTTATATCATCATCATCATCTCGCGCTGGTAGCACGGATATCCCTGACCCTCTCTCGCCACTCCTCCATATCGTTCATCGCCCTAGGTAGGTCTTCAGGACAACATCCAGTATCCTCACATAGCTGCTGAATGTATGTTCTTGCTGGTCGTCCTGCTTTTGCACGGCCATGTGTGGGGGTCCATAAGAGTATATCACTTATGAGTTCGTCCCTACTTCTCCAGCAGTGTCCTGCATGTCTGGTTCGTATAACTTGAATAGTTTTCGTGATAGGGGGTAGGTGGCCGTACAGTTGGTGTCTTGTGGGGTGTTGCCGCCAGGACTTGTTTAAGATTGCACGTAGCATTCTTGTGTAATTGCCGTCTAGCTTCTTCTCCAGCCGTTTTGTTAGCGTCCATGTAGTGCAGCCCTATAGCAGTATCGATGTGACCGCTGCCTGAAAGAAACTGCGTTTCATTTTATCGGTTAGGTCTGATTTCCAAATAATCGATAACCTATTGATAGCTGTCCATGCTTTCGCTAACCTCGTTTCGATGTCCTTTTTGGTTGATTCGACGCTGCTTCCTAGGTAAGTGAATTTGTCTACTAGTTTAAGAGGGGTTCCTTCTAGAGTGGAGATGTCCCCCGTTTGGTTATAGCACATATATTCCGTTTTGTGTGCATTAACATAGAGGCCTATGTTTGCTGCTGCTCGTTCCAAACTATGCAGTAGTGTTTCGACTTGGTCAGGTGTATTTGCCAGTATCGCTATGTCATCGGCGTAGTCGGCGTCGGTAATTGTTGTTGCGGCGTACCTTCTGCTTCTTTTCTTCGTCAGTTCGAAGCCATTCTCTTTGATTTTGTCAATCGATGTTCTAAGTACGCAGTCTAGACAAATGATAAAGAGGTACGGGGCCAGCGTGTCCCCTTGTAGTACTCCTGCTACAATGTCGAAGTATTCTGTGTCTCCATCTGGTGATCGTACTTTTACTTTAGTGTTTCTATAGAGAATCGTTATTGCCGCTACGTTTTCTTTTGGTATGCCGTACGCTAGTAGGATTTGTTCCATCATTCCTCTGTGAATGGAATCGAAAGCCTTGGTAAAGTCAACAAAAATTAATGTCGCTTGTAGGTTTTTTGCCCGTACACCTTCAAGGATTCTACGGATGGTTAATATTTGTGAGGTCGTGGATCTATTTCTTCGGAAGCCATTTTGGTCTTTTCTAAGTATGTTGTCGATTTCGGGTTCTATGCGGTTTCGTAGTAGGGCATTGTAGATTTTGGCTGTTATGGATGTAAGTGTTATGCCTCGGTAGCTTTTGGCTAATCCGAGGTCCCCCTTTTTAGGGAAGGGGAGTATGCATCCTTTCATCCATCTATCTATCGGATTTTGATTGTATACTGCGTTGCAGTGTCGGAGCAGTATGTCATCGAATTGTCTGGTCTTCCAAACTTCTGGGGGAATTTCGTCCAGCCCTGCAGCTTTCCTATTTTTAATTTTTCTGAGAACCGAGTCAAGTTATTCTTGTGTGAACGGTCTTAGTTTAATGTCTAATTGTTTGCTAATTATTCTGGTGATTGGTTCATGTGTTATTTTCGGTGGGTTTTCTAGTAAGTTTTCGAAGTGCTGTTTCCACAGTTTTATTTTTTCTGGTTGGTTTGCTGCTTTCAGTTTTGCTTTGGCTGTGTTCTTTCTTCTACTCACTTCGTTTATTGTTTGCCAGGCTATCCTAGATTGTCTATCTTCCACCGAGTCTCTAATCTTATCTATCTGATTTTGAATGTATTCTGTCTGTTCCTTTATATATACGCCTGCTAATTGATATTGTGCCGTTTTTAGTTTTAAGGCATTTGTGTTTGTTGGTTTTTTTCGATAGTTTTTGGAGGCTGTTTTCACTAGTGCACGTTTTTCTCTCACCGCTAATGTTTCCCAAGGGACTCTATATTTAGTTTTGAGTTTTGTTGGAATGTATTTCGCTGCTGCCTCGCGGTGTGCATTGACGAAATTTTCATATTCGTCGTTTGGTGTACTTTTTTCCGTCTTTTCTTGTAGTGTTTCGAATCTGTTTCTTAATTCGAATACGTATTATATGATTCTTATCAAATACAAATAATTTGCTAACAGATCTTTCGGACCTATAGATAGACCCTAACAGGTACTACCACAACCGGTCAGAGTGGACCTAGGAGAAATTGTAATGAAGGAGTACTCTGCACTTCCTGAATTTTCAGATTTGGAGCCTCGCCACCGGATTATCCAGGACGCCTTTTTTGGTGGGGAGGGGTCTTATCACTCTGCTGAGGATACAGTCAGTGTATTCCAAGCTCTGATCACAGGGTAATATTTTGTTGACACAAACTAGATTACCCAGTAGATTACTGTAGAATACACCGACTGCATCCTGCATCTCAGCAGGGGAGTAAGACCCCCCCCCCAACGAGTGTCCTGGGTATGACACGAAACAATCTTATGGTGAGTTTCCAGTAATCCTGGAGCTTTGGGGAATGCACAGTACCCCTTCATTGCCATCGATCACAGGTTAACTCTGGCCCGAAGTGTTAGCACCTGACAGGGTCGTATCTATGGGTTAAATAGAACAAAACTATGTACTTATGCTAAACTGAATTATTTGAAATGGAAATGTTTTTGACATTTAAACTGTGTACTTATACGAAACCCTGGTTTGGTAGCACTTGTTAAAGTCCTATCTATGGGTCAGACTCTGTACTTATACTAAGCTGAATTGTTTGAAATAGAACTGTTTATACGTATAAAAATGGATTTGGCATTAAATAACCAGCGATGTTTGATGTGCCATAAAACCAAACCAAATCAAACAAACTTGAATTCTCAAAATTCTGAGCCATGACTATAAAAATGTTGTGTATTTCTATAAATTACTTAAGCAGACTTCATGAAAACAATAGAGAAAATCTTACATATTTTTTTTACCGATTTTTTGTATGTAATTTGGTTGTAATGATGTTGCCTACTCTAATAAAGTGAGGCTATAAGGACACATATCATTATACTTGTTATTGAACCAGCTCGGTATATATATTCAAGTGATAGTTTTTTCGTTACATGTACGTATGTGTGCTTTGAGGAACAGTGGTAATTTACTAAGCTTTTTGCTTAGATGTGGCACTAGGCCATATGAAAGGGGCACCCAATGAGACTCGAACTCACTCGTGGAGGTTTGCTAGGCGAGCTTGCTAACCATTACACCACCAAAGGCGCCTATGCTTTGTGGAACAATGATAGAAGTAGATTTATTTTCTAACGAGAACGAACGAGCATTCACGCCGTCACTAACAATTATCCTTTATCAGTAATAAAAATGGAGCTGAGTTTGTTTATTAAGAAATAAACTTTTAAAGAAGTCTACAGTATCACACGTAAATAAATATACAAACACCATGTTTTTACTAATAAAAAAAAAGTTAATTTTCTTCTAAAGAAAAAACAAAAGTAAAGTTGGTGACCGTAGTCGAGGGTGACCCCCAAAGGCTCCCTTTTCAATAGCTACTGCACCGAGGTGTAAGGGAGGGCAAAAATCCTTTCTCTGGATTGCTCCACTTTCCCCTTGATACGTACCTTATAATGCTGAGAGTTAAGCAAGACAGCATCAAGTACTATTTTTTTAGTCTTTGTTATGACTTGACTTGGGATCGAACCCCGGAGAGTCGGAATGTATATTATTAGGTATCATTTTTTACCAAACTCTATGGCATTGAAATTATGTCGCCAAAGATACAAATATGCAACAGTCTAAGATAATTACAACCCAATGAAAAATTCTATATTGTAAATATAATTTCGATCAAGAACTATTTTTCTTGGCTTCAGAGTTTCTTTATAGTAGAATTATGGTGATAAACCAATATCCTCATCATGTCGCGCTGACTGTTCGGAGTTCCCTGACTCTCTCTGACCATCCGTCTCTATCATCCATCGCTCTTAGCAGGTCCTCTAGACTGTATCCAGTGTACACACTTAGCTGATGTAAGTCCTTGCCGGACGGTCTAGACTGTCACGTCTATGAGCAGAGGTGCATTTGAGAAAGTTGTTTATTAGTTCGTCCTTGCTTTCTCCATCTGTATCCAGCATGTCTCGTTCATCTTACTTTGGATGCTTTATGAGATGGGAGGTAGGCAGCCGTACAGCTGCTCTTTTGTGAGGTGTTGCTTCTAGGATTTGTTCAAGACCGCACGCAACATTTATGTGTAGTTCCAATCTAGCGTTTTCTCAATCAGTAAAAGTAAAAAAAAATAAATATCGTACTTAATTCAAATGTAAAAATAAATTCTGTACTTTATTCAAACATTTTAAAGTGCATCTGCGATTTTAATGTTAAATGATAAGTTTTTTCTAAATTATAAGTTGGAACATACATATCAAAACAGTGGGGCACCTCGGGTGGTGTAATGGTTAACAAGGTAGACTAGCAAACCTACACGAGTGAGTTCGATTCTCATTGGGTGCCCCATTCATGCGGCCTTGTGCTACATCTAAGCAAAAAAAAAAGCTTAGTAAATTAATACATATGAAAACAGTGTTTGGTCAGCGTCCATGTGGTGCATCCATTTCAGGGGCGGAGATGGGACTAGTGCTACTCGTGCCCGGCACGACCAATAACTCGGTCAATGTTATTCAAAATGGATTAAAAATTATCCATTAATTTCAAGCAAACATACTTAGTCTGATCTCAATAAAATTACGTATCTATTCAAGTTTCGATAACTAAGTAGCCAAAAGTTCATAAATATATCAGGGAATAATACAACGATGCTGTTTTGAACGGATGGTCTTTGTCCGGCCACCGTCAGATTCATTGAACATTCCATAAAATCGGCTATAAAGTTGAACGCCCGATCCGTGCCAGGCACTAGACCCTTATAATAACAGTAATTTACTAAGCTTTTTTTGCTTAGATGTGGCACAAAGCCATATGAAAGGGGCGCCCAATGAGACTCGAACTCACTCGTATAGGTTTGCAAGTCGAGCTTGCTAACCATTACACCACAGTAATGTTAGAGAAATACACTTTTGACTGTAGCCAATAGCAAGAGCAACCCTTACACTGTGCTCAAAAATTTTAGCACGTGTGACTGTTGATAGATATATTGGGAAGAGGGAGAGGGACAGAGAGAGAGAGAGAGAGAGAGAGAGAGTAAGAGAGAGAGAGATGGGGGATAGCAGATTAGAGCAGTCGCCGACGTCATCATCATCGCTATGGTAAATGTTGGTTAAACGGCGTGTTTTAATTCGTTTTTTCACTAACAGATGTCTATTTCTTTAATGAATGTTGCATATATTACATTCTATAACTAAAATTTGTTTATTTGAATACATTTTCAACAAATAATCTTTATTTTAAGCGAAATTGAAACTACTAGCTGTGTCTGTGTATATTGTCATCAGTTTCTTTATTCTAATAAACATATTTTTTTCGTCATAGTAATGAACATCTTCTCTTTTCTTCTATACTTTTGAAAGGAAAAAAATTATCTTATCTACTGTATTAACAAGACTGCAAATTATATAGTATCTTGATTGTTTACAAAAAAACACCATGCAAGGTACGTTTGTCAATCTGTGCTATACAATGGAGAATCATGCAATAGCAACTATGATGACTTACTTTGGGTCCACGGACCACGGGTTGGGAACTGAAGTTGACAGAGGGCGGGGGGGGGGCACGAGTAGCAAAAATAGGCTAGAGTCGCCACTGATCCATTTCGTAGTATGTATAAAAAAACGGCCAAAGAAGATTACCGTGATTCTAATCCAAATCGTGATAAAATAATTAATTAATACATATCAAAACAGTGTTTGGTCAGCGTCCATGTGGTGCATCCATTTTGTAGTATGTATAAAAAACGGCCAAAGAAGATTACCGTGATTCTAATCCAAACCGTGATAAAAATGATTAACAAATAATTGATTAATAATAAATCCAAATTAATGTTTGTTTTGATTGTTGGATGTTTCAGTAAAAAAAAAAAGTCTTGATTATATTTGATATGTTGAACTATGTTAAGCGTCAGAGAAAGAAATTATTTTTTTTTTTGCAATAAATACGTCTAAAGCAAAATTATTTCACTGACCACGAAAATACTCTCGTGGACTTCAAATTACTATTCTATATTTACCAACCCCTCTGCTCGGGCAGGATATGACACAAGGTCAATGATTTTAAGCGGAGTTTAACAGGTTTGAATTCAGAGTTTTTCCTTCTCCAAGACTAGTTGCCTCACCAAGGCTGAGGAACCTAGTCTGCCCTACTATTTACCCATAGATGGAGGGAGAATAATTGGATTCATACCTTTCCCAATGGTATTAGTGCTATGTGAAATGCAATCCGTCTCGTCCAGTATTTGAACTCGTGTCGCCGTGTCCATTCCCTACGACGATAACCATTACACCACGGGCACCTCTTCAAATTACTATTCTGCTTGCGTAGATGCACCAAAATCACATATGGACCCCAGGGACTATATGGACCCCAGTCGAAAACCTCTTGTTTAGAAGATGACTCTTTCTTTTTGTTTAAGAAGATAATTAACTATTTATAAAAAATGATAAGGTGTACTTATTTATGAAAGATACTGTACTGATTCCACCCCCCATATATATATATATATATATATATATATTAGTAGTAAGTAAAGTTGGCGACCGTTGTCGAGGGCGATCAGAAGGCTCCCTTTTCAATAGCTACTACACTGATGTGTAGGGGAGGGCGCTACTCCTTTCCCTCGATTGCTCCACTTTACCCTTGATACGTACCTTATATTGCTGAATGTTAAGCAAGGAGGCATCAAGTACCATTTATAAAGTTTTTGGTATGACGCTACCTGGGATTGAACCCAGGTCTCCCGGACCTTTGGTGAACACTACTCACTAGGCCAATGAGCCCTACCCTCCAAGTGCAAGTAAGTAAATCTTAATGTATATTTCCTTAATTTTCCCTAATTTACCGATAAAAATTCCAATTCTTCCTTTATTTTAACGATTAACTAATTCTTTTTTCTGTGTATGTATGTGTAAATATTAAAAAAAAACAAAAAAACCCATCGACATTGAGTCAAGCAAAAAAGAAAAAAGTAATATTAATAATAATAAAATAGATAATAGTAATTGATATTATTTAAAATTAAATTAATACGTTAAACTTATTTGAAACTGATGGGGTATAACCAAAGAATAGGACAGATTGGGGCTAGCTTTCCTCATCACTCCTGGTTTTCATTGCTAAATTTTCCTAAATTGGACTAAAATAGACAGCAAAGACAAAAATTAGTGATTTCTTTTTCTTTTTTTTTTTCATGGATTTCTTTTAAGATTTATCGACGGGGTTTTTGTACATATTTATCAAAATAGAAACAAACGATTAGAAATCAATAAAACCCAGCGAATATTTATTAAAACCAAATTCTAATGCTCACTATGAAGATTACCTTTCCTGTTCACTTTTAAACTGCTATTTGATTGTATATATAAACATATATACATATCATTTGCGTCTAGATAAGACAACAGTATCAATAATGCAAAACAAATATCTTAATAATAGAGATTTAGATAAAAATGAAAATTGTGGAACGTGTGACATAAATAACTAAGAAAATTGTGATGTTATTAGTGACGTAGTTTCAGTTAAAGAGAGACAGACTCCATTATAAAAAGTTAGCGACCGTAGTCGAGGGCGACCCGAAGGCTCCCTTTTCAATAGCTACTACACCGAGGTGTAGGGGAAGGCGCTAATCCTTTCCCTGGATTGCTCCACTTTAACCTTGATAGTACCTAATAATGCTGAGTGTTAAGCAAGGAGGTATCAAGTACCATTTTTTAAAAAGACTTTGGTATGACTCGACCAGGGATTGAACCCCGGTCTCCTGGACCATTGGTGAACACTCTACCCTCTAGGCCAATGTGCCGGTTACTATCTCTATTATAATAAGATAAATTTGTTTCATTGTAAGCGTTTTTATATAAAGCAATTGGATAATACATTAGACAATTATTATGTCCATTTCATGGAGGTGCCAGTGGTGTAATGGTTATCGTCGCAGGAATTGGACACGGCGACAAGAGTTCAAATCCTGGACTGATTGCATTTCACATAGCACTAATACCCTTGGGAAAGGTATGAATCCAATTATTCTCCCTTCAGCTATGAGTAATAGTAGGGCAGACTAGGTTCTTCAGCCTTGGTGAGGCAACTAGTCTAGAAGAAGGAAAACTCTGAATTCAAACCTGTTAAACTCCGCTTAAAAAATTGACCTAGTGTCATATCCTGCCCGAGCGGAGGGGTTGGGTAAATATGATTATGTCCATTTCATGTTACCTTTAGTTAAATATTCAGAAAATATTGAATATAAACCAGAAATGCAAATCAAGAAAGTTTTGATAATTTATGAGAGAATATGATTGACTTTAGCGTCTCATCAACCGAAAAAGACATCGACACACGACTGACGAAGGCATGGACAGCTATCGATAGGCTCTCGATCATATGGAAATCAGACCTAACCGATAAAATGAAACGCAGTTTCTTCCAGGTAGCGGTTGTGTCGATACTGCTATATGGATGCACTACATGGATGCTAACTAAACGGCTGGAGAAGAAACTAGACGGAAACTACACAAGAATGCTGAGAGCAGTATTGAACAAGTCCTGGCGAAAACACCCCACGAGACGCCAACTATACGGACACTTGCCCCCCACCATGATGATGATGATTACTTGAATATCTATCTATGCTATCTATCTGTATGTATGTATGTATGTATCTATCTCAGTCTAATTCAATCTATCTATTTATTGTTTGTTTGGGTTTTATGGTATATCAACCTTTGTAGCTTACTTAATGCCAAATCGATTATTATACAAATAAACTGTTCTATTTCAAACAATTCAGTTTAGCATAAGTACACAGTTTAACCTTCAAAAACATTTCTATTTCAAGCTATTCAGTTTAGTCAAACAGTTCTAATTCAAACAATTCAGTTTAGTATAAGAATTGTTTTTGTTTACACAAAGTTAAATGTCAAAACAGTTCTATTTCAAGCAATCCAAGAAAGTACAGATTCAATGTCAAAAGCAATTCTCATGCAAATAATTAAGTTTATCATTCAAAAACAGTTCCATTTGAAACAATTCAGTTTAGCATTAAGTAGTACGTAGTTCAAATGTCAAAACGGTTTTATTTCAAGCAATTCAATTTAGCATAAGTACGTAGTTTAGTTTTAGTTCACCCATCGGTATGACTCTATCAGGAGCTAACACTCCGGGTCAGAGTGGACCAGGAAACGATGTCAATAAAGGGGTACTCTGCATTCCTCAAAGCTCCAATATTACTAGAACCTCACCACCTCATAGTGTCATATCAGGACATTCATTAGGGTGGGGTCTTACCCCTTTGCAGAGATGCAGTCGGTGTATCTACAGCCCCAGCCAATAATATCTATCGATGACAATTTATTCCTTTCCAGTCTAGTCTGTTGGAGCTGTAGAATACACCGACTGCATCCCTAAAGAGGTTTAAGCCCCCACCCCACGCACAACAAGTGACCTGAATATGACACTAAACGATTTGAGGGTGAGGCTCCAGTCCTGGAGCTTTAAGGTTAATGGAGTACACCTTTGTTACCATTACTCCCAGGTCCACACAGACCCGAAATGTTTGAACCTGTTAGAGTTCCATCCATGTGTCAAATAGAACTACCTGATCATTTACTATAGCTGAAACCATTTAACTGTGTACAAACAAATAATTATCATTAAAAAGAATTATTAGTGTTAGATGGCAATACTTGAAACCATTTAAGTGTGTGCAAATAGAACTGTTAGTGTAAAATTGCAACACTTAAAACTATCAGAGTGTTTGCAAACAAATAAAGGATAATAAATAGAATTGTTAGCGTTAGATAACAATACTTGAAACAGTTAAACTGTGTGCAAACAAATGAGCTCTGACTCCTTTAAAAATGTTACTTACAAACTATTTGTTTGTAAACATACATATATGTAAATTATATATATATATATATATATATATATATATATATATATATATATATATATCTGTGTGTGTGTGTGTGTGTAAACAGGATTTGGCATTAAACAATCTACAAAATTTGATATGCCATAAAACATAAGTAACTGACCTTTTCATATCTGAATCAATCAATCTCTCTATCTATCTTGCTCGGTCGGCTGGGGCAATAGAATACACCTCTTCATGAGGGTAAGACCCCACCAACGAGCAGCATAAAACCCAAACAAACAAACAAACAAACATATCTATTTTTTCTTGTCACTTGACCAATTCCTAATATGCCTATGTTAGAGTAAATCCTTGTCAACCTTACAAGATGTAAGCAAACAAAATAAACGTCCACGCCTATAAACATACTTCTAAAGATAATATATATGTTATCTCTTGAAAACACAAGCTGGTCGATCTTTAGATTACAGTATTATGATCAGATTCCTGTATTATAATTGTAAAGATCATATATAAATGTAGGATCGTCAGCGACGATTGTTGAATTTGGTCTGGTTTTATGGCACATTAATAATTGTAGGTTACTTAATGCCAAATCTTTATACATATATATTGAATATATATCGTTTGGTTTAGTTTAGTTTTATGGCATATCAACCATTGTTGGTTATTTAATGCCAAATCTTCTTTATACATATATATTAAATATATATGATTTGGTTTAGTTTGGTTTTATGGCATATCAACCATTGTAGATAATTTAATGCCAAATCCATTTTTATGCATATAGATAGTTCTATTTCAAACAATTCAGTTTAGTATAAGTATAGTTTTTTGTTTACACACATTTAAATGTCAAAACAGTTCTATTTCAAACAATTCAGTTTAACATAAGTACACAGTTCCAATGCCAAAAACAGTTCTATTTTAAACAATTCGATTTTTCATAAGCCCAGAGTGTAGTTCTTTTTTACCCATAAATAGGACCCTATCAAGTGCTACCGTTCCGAGCCAGAGTGGACCTGGAAGTGATGGCAATGAAGAGGTACTCTGTATTCTCCAAAGCCCTAGCATTACTGGAACCTAACCATCAGATTGTTTAGTGTCATATCCAGGATGCTCATTTGGGGTGGGGTCTTACCTCTCTGCAAAAAAACAGTCGGTGTATTCTATAGCCCCAGCCGACTGGGCAAGATTGTTGTGTAAGTGAAAGAGGAAAAACAAAAACACTATTCGCTTTAAGTGTTAGGACTTTTCTTGCTTTATTCTCTCTGTTCTGAATCTGTCGAAGTTAGTGAGGTCAAATAAATAATGGACACAATGTCTGGAGTAGTTTCATGTAGGTACCAATTTTTCTCGTATCTTTCAATGGTTCAATACTTCTCCGTCCACACGACCGCTGGTCTGCTCGTGTACCCAGCCAATAACCCCCTCCAAAAAATATCTCCCACCAAACATCCCCAAACACCAACAAAATACACAAAACAAAATACAAAACCTGTTAATTTTATAGGGGTTCTCAGAATATTGAACCCCCACTTGTGCTCGTGTGGGATCGGCCGGCTTGCCGCGCTACCACTTAGATGGCCAATCAAGTTGGGACCTCGGCAAGTCATTGTTAATTATTGTTTTCTCTCTGGGGTGCTAGACACCTAGCCAACCGGACGTGATGTTGAACTTTGATAACTTGTCTCCATTTCTGTTGTTGACTTTACACCCCTTCCCCTCCCAAAAATTTATCTATTCGTATCCCGATTCTATTTGCTAACAACGTTACTATAAATCGTCTCAAGGCCATTAAGAAAGGCACGGATTCATCTGTTCTTTTTTCAGCTATGGATAAATAGTAGGACAGACGAGGTTCTTTAGCCTTGGTTAGGTAACCAGTCTAGAAAAAAAAGAATACTCTTCGTTCAAGCCAGGTTTAATCCGTTTAAAAAATTAACCTTGTGCCACATGTTGTTCTTGAGGGAAGGGTTGGGTAAATACATGCATAAATAGATGATTATTTTATCTTAAAAAGTCAATTTTATCTGTATTGATATCGATACTAAGTTAATTCTTGGAAAAAAAATGCAGAAAAAAAAACTTGAACAAAATGCAACTTCCAAAAAAACTTATTCTTGTGGTGGTTTCAGCCATCTTAAAAAAAAAACCCAGACTAATAAAGCAGATTAATTAGATAATAAAAATATATGTTTTGCATGAAGATTTTTTTTATTAATTACATTGAGATTTCGTAAGAAAGGACAAATCATTAAAAGAAAAAACTTTAAATATTGTTTTAGTACCGTTCTTTTCTTTTTCTTTTTTTTTTTTTTTTTTTTGTTGTGCAAAGAATTCTTTTTGCACACGGTCCTATGGAAAACTAATATTTTAGAAAAGTATTTTTAACTGTAGATAGGATCTTGATAGATAAATCGGGTTAGAGAGCACCTCGGGTGGTGTAATAGTTAGCCAGCTAGACTAGTAAACTTACACGAGTGAGTTCGATTCTCATTGAGTGTCATATTCATGCGACCTAGTGGCACATCTAAGCAATATGCTTTGGAAAATTACTACTACTTTGGTTCAGGGGGGCATTTGGAAGTAATTGCAATCAATGAGTACACAACCCTCCCACTTTCTCCAGAATTGGAGCCTCATCATCAGATAGAGTTTAGTGTCATAGCCAGCACAAATTTTTTTGTGTCTTTGTATTTTTAAGGGAGTGTATTCTAAGCCCGACCGAGTGATTGGCTTAAAGTTTAAATCAATCTGTTTTATTGAGACTAACAAATCTACTTTATTTTAAAGCAGATTAATTAGCAAAAAAATATATAAATTTTATACATGAAGATGTTTTTATTTAATAAATAAAGGTTTCGTAAGAAAAGGACGAATCATTTAAAAAAAAAACTTTAAATATTGCTTTTGTAGCATTCTTTTTTCCTTTTAATGTTTTTGTTTTAATGTAACTTGGATGTAATGAGGTTGTCTATAGCAATGAAGTGAAGCTTTAGTGACACATATAATTAAATCTGTTACGGAACAAGCTAGTTATTCATTCAAGTGATAGTTTTTCGTTACACGTACATATCTGCTTGTATATGTGGCTTGTGGAACAACTTATTACAACTAGCTTTTACGTTAATTTCTAACTAGTACACACGTAGACGATTCACTTTGCCATTAACAATTATACTCGGTCCGTAGTAAATAGGAACGTCTATCTGTTTATCTATCTAGGAAGTCCACGTGGAGTTGTAGTTAACGTGCTAGATTGTGATATTGTAGCAAGTGAGTTCGAACTCAAGTCACTCTACCACGTTCACTTAAGTTGTTTTCCCCTCAGGAAAAGTATGATAACCTTGATCCCTGCAATTAATGGTTAAATATGATTACTGCTGTTCGTCTATCAGATGGATTTGCCATTAAAATGTTATAGAGATTGATATGCCATTGTAGAAAGAAGATATCTATCCATCTATTTTTTTTTTTTTTTGGTGCAGAAATGCAGGTAGCGTATTGTAATCCTCGCTAACAGACCGAAAGATTTCGTTACGAGATACATAAAAGAATAATTTTTCAATCCTATTACCAAAGCAGTGAATATATTGCAATATTTCAATCCAAATTTAACTTCCAATAAATCAACCGAAAAACATAAGGCATACATTAATATATATATATATATATATATATATATATATATATATATATATATATATATATATTGTCATCCACAGAGTGTTTCGTAGTATTACAAATCCCATATATATATATATATATTTCTTTTTTATTTTCTTCATATAACGTGCGATACCCTGCCCTCATCAGCCGCAAACCAGGGGTGATAAGTTTCGGTAGCTCAAGGCGGTACTGCCACTCCTGGCGCTACCAAGCAGTTTTTGCCACCGGACTGGGTATTAAGAGAATTATACATATATAGATATATATATACGCCAGATTAATTAAAAGCAGAGACTACATTGGACGTTAATCTTCATTTTTAGTGTCCAGTTTGTGATTTATAAAATATATTTGTGTACTTCGGCAGTAAGGCATTATCAAGGCCATATTCGGTTGAAGACCCCAGAGTGTTTTCTCTAAGTTCTTTAAGTGAAGACGCTGAAGTCTTCTTGTTATTTTCCTTATGTCTGAGTGAAGGTGGTGAGGAAAGTGCCCCATACAAGCCCAAGAGCTTTCAACCATTTCTCTGGTCTTCCTCAAGGGTTGTGTTAGTTTGGCTGTTGCTATGAGTTTTTATATTTATTTGGAGTGTTTTTCGTGGCTAATTCAGTTCGGATGGGTGGTAGGGTTGGTTATTGAATATGTTTAATATGTTAATACCTATGTTGAATACTATTTTATTCATTGTATTTAAAAAAAAAATTTTTTATGGTTATTATTTCGAGAATTTGTAAGCGTTTTTTTTTTATTGTAATTTCTATATATGATTTTTTTAAAATTATCAATTTGAATCTTTCGATCGGGGGATATGAGTCGGTGTCATTGTCTTGCTTTGTCATTAGGTTTTGTTTTATGGCACTTATGCTTGAGAGGTGATACCTAAGGCGACGACAAAGTGTGGTTGATGTATGGACATTGTAGGTATTAGCTGTTATATTATTTTCAGAGATACACTCTCGAAATGCACATTTAAATTTATACACCTCATTAGTTTGATTTAGAAAAGTTTGGAGGAGTTTGTGTCAACCGATAAAATGAAACGCAGTTTCTTCCAGGTAGCGGTTGTGTCGATACTGCTATATGGATGCACTACATGGACGCTAACTAAACGGCTGGAGAAGAAACTAGACGGAAACTACACAAGAATGTTGAGCGCAGTATTGAACAAGTCCTGGCGACAACACCCCACGAGACACCAACTATACGGACACTTGCCCCCCATCACGAAAACTATACAAGTTAGACGAACCAGACACGCGGGACACTGCTGGAGAAGCAAGGACGAGCTCATAAGTGATGTACTCCTATGGACCCCCACATATGGCCGTGCAAAAGCAGGACGACCAGCTCGAACTTACATACAGCAACTATGTGAGGACACAGGATGTAACCCTGAAGACTTGCCGGAGGCGATGAGTGATAGGGAGAAGTGGCGAGAGAGGGCCAGGGATATCCGTGCTGGCGGCACGACATGATGATGATGCTGATGATGATGTGTCATTTTTAAGTATGAGGTTTGACGTTTTAAATTTGGTGTAATCGATAATGCGTTTTATTTGTTTTAATGTTCGATCTCAGTAATAGTCAATATTCAATGCTAACAACGGGTAAGACTAACAAGGAAGACTTACTATAACTTGTCACTTATACTCGGTCATGGTTGACAGATTTCGAATAATCTACTTTTGTAGATTCTGAGTAGACTCCCTAGTTTGACATGAAACATTTGAAGAAGGCCGAAGGACATATCGGCTGAAACGTTGTGACTATAACGATAAAGATGAGGTCAATAGTCCAATTATTCATAGTAATAATAACTATCAAGCTTCATCTAAGAAATTTAGACGAATATCTTAATCGGTATTAAAACATTTTATGCATTTTAAATATGAATGGGTTTTTAAAAGCTTTATTCTGATTCTGCACGTACCACAAAATATTAACACACACGCACACACACACGCACACACACACACATATATATATATATATATGGAGAGAGAGAGAGAGAAAGAGAAAGAGAGAGAGTGAAAGAAAGGTTTTCGGTAATTGTCTTTTAATTGTAATCATTTTGAGATGAGGCTTCTTAATCTGAGAATTAATCTTTATTTATTGCGGACTTTTTGTCCTCATCTTGGTGGGTTTTTTGTGTTGTTTCTTCTTTCACTACGTTTCGGCCAAATTTTACCTCTGGCCTTCTTCAGGTAAAAAAAATAAAAAATAAAAAATCACCTGAAGAAGGCCAGAGGTGAAATTTGGCCGAAACGTAGTGAAAGAAGAAACAACACAAAAAAGCCACCATGATGAGGACAAAAAGTCCGCCATAAATAAAAATCAATTCTCAGGTTTTCGGTGTTCATAAATACCTAAATAAACAAATTCCTGACCAAGCAGTCCCGGCTAATTTGAATGATAATTTGCCCATGTTTAACGAATATTTCGAAAATTAAGAACTCAGTGCCGGGTGACTACGATAGCAAAGGTCATAATGGTCAGTTGAAGATACTTGGACACCAGAAAATAATTTGAATTCCATGAATACGATGTACTACGTTACCAGTTCATTTTTCGTCACTTCTTTTCAAAAACCCAATAAAAACTAAAAAAAACAACCTTTCTTCACAAAATGTTTTCTTCTGACGATGACCTAAGGCCGAGACTGGTTGAGAAAAAAAAAATAATGAAATATTTTCCTCTCATTTTTCAACTAACCAACGACGTACATGAATAGCAAAGAAAACTGAATTTGCGAAAAAAAAAAAAGAAAAAAAAAAAAAGAAAAAAATGAAATACGAACCTAACCCGTAAAAATTCCTCGTTTTAATTAGTGTACGGCAATAATATCAAACAATTTTAAGTTACACACGCACACATACACACCGACTCTGTGTCATATCCTGCCACAGTGGTGGAAATGATTAAATTCTATATATGTATATGTGTGTATGTGTGTTAAGATTATTAAACTGTTAAAAAATTGAATTATTTAAAAATTCATTAACTTCTATGGACTGATTTTTTTTACTTAACAACATCGTGAAAAAAATTTCTTTCAAATTTGAAATTATTTTAATCGAATAGTCAAATCATTAACACTTCATTAAAACGTTCATTCCAATGTCCTGATATCCAAAAATCTATCAGTCTTTAAACTTAAACAATCTTGAAATAAATATCCTCTGATATTGACCGAAGGCTTAAACAAATCAAGAATTATAGATTTAAGAAACATTATTTTTGCCAACAGTTTGTGTTAAATCTTTCACACACACACACACACACACACACACACACACACGTACACCCATTAAATTTTTTCTATTACTTCTACAAAAATAAAGCAAAACAATTCTAATTTTGTACACTCGGGGTTCTGGGGTTTTTTTTTTTTTTGGTCACCCTGTACATATATATTTTTTCTTAGATTTAACTTAGTTTAATTTATATATATATATATATATATATATATATATATATCATCATGTCGTGCCGCTAGCACGGATATCCCTGACCTTCTCTCGCCACTTTTCCCGATCATTCACCGCCTCTGGCAGGTCTTCAGGGCTACATCCCGTATCCTCACATAGCTGCTGTATGTATGTTCGAGCTGGTCGTCCTGATTTTGCTGGGCCATATGCAGGGGTCCAAAGGAGTACGTCACTTATGAGCTCGTCTTTGTTTCTCCAGCAGAGTCCTGCGTGTCTGGTTCGTCTAACTTGGATAGTTTTCGTGATGGGAGGCAGGTGGCCGCATAGTTGGTGCTTTGTGGGGTGTTGCCTCCAGGACTTGTTCAATATTGCTCGCAACATTCTTGTGTAATTGCCGTCTAGCTTTTTCTTCAGCCGTTTAATTAGCGTCCAAGTAGTGCATCCATATAGCAGTATCGAAACGACCGCTGCCTGGAAGAAACGGCGTTTCATTTTATCGGTCAGGTCTGATTTCCATATGATCGAGAGCCTATCGATAGCTGTCCATGCCTTCGTTAGCCGTGTGTCGATGTCCTTTTCGGTTGATGAGACGCTGCTTCCTAGGTAGGTGAATTTGTCTACTAGTTTCAGAGTGGTTCCGTCTAGTGTGGAAATGTCGCCTCAGAAGTAATCTACCCAGATTTCGACTACCTGATCATCAGGATAATTCTTAGAATGAGAAACGTGATAATTATATATATGTATATATATATATAACGTGATAATTATATATATATATATATATATATATATATATATATATATATATATATAAATTAAACTAAGTTAAATCTAAGAGAATGAGAAAGAAATAGAAAGTTTTGAAAGTCTGATTATCACGTTTCTCTTTCTAAGAATTATCCTGATGATCAGGTAGTTGAAATCTAGGTAGATTACTTCTGGCTCCTTAGGTATTCTAATTTCGCTCTGCTCAGTGCATTGAGCGCTTTTACGTATCAGCTTAGGTGATTTTGTCGGTGTTTTTCTTTTGACTCGGCATTGCATTGTCGGTTGGATATTTTCAAGCTGTACCAATGTTTTTGGTCTTTTCTTTTTTTATTGAATTTTTCTTCCCAGATATCAGTTTGTGTAATATTTTTTATCTACAAATTGTATCTGTTTTTTTTTTCCCACCCTCTGAATTATAGAATATGTATTGGCCCAGCGGTTAGAGTGTTCGCCAATGGCCCGGGAGACCTGGGTTCAATCCCAGGTCGAGTCATACCAAAGACTTTAAAAATGGAACTTGATACCACCTTGCTTAACACTCAGCATTATAAGGTACGGTTCAAGGGTAAAGTGGAGCAATCCAGGGAATGGAGTAGCGCCCTCCCCTACACATTGGTGTAGTAGCTATCGAAAAGGGAGCCTTCGGGTCACCCTCGACTATGGTCGCTAACTTTACTTAGTTTTATATATATATATATATATTTCCACACGAGACGGAAGCTCTCTGAAACTAGTAGACAAGTTCACCTACCTATGAAGCAGTGTCTCATCAACCGAAAAAAACATCGACACACGACTAACAAAGGCATGGACATCTATCGATAGGCTATCGATCATATGGAAGTCAGACCTGACCGATAAAATGAAACGCAGTTTCTTCCAGGCAGCGGTCGTATCGATACTGCTATATGGATACACTACTTGGACGCTAACAAAACGGCTGGAGAAAAAGCTAGACGGCAATTAAACAAGAAAGCTGCGAGCAATATTGAACAAGTCCTGGAGGCAACACCCTACAAAGCACCAACTATACGGCCACCTACTTTCCATCACGCAAACTACCAAAGTTAGACGAACCAGACATGCTGGACACTGCTGGAGAAGCAGGGACGAGCTCATAAGTGATGTACTCCTATGGACCACCACATATGGCCTGGAAAAATCAGGACGACCACCTCGAACATACAGCAGCTCTGTGAGGATACGGGATGTAGGCTTGAAGACCTGCCAGAGGTGATAAACGATAGGGAGAAGTGGCGGGAGAGGGTCAGGGATATCCATGCTGGCGGCACGACATGATGATGATGATATATATATATATATATATATATATATGTGTGTGTGTGTGTGTGTGTGTGTGTGTGTACCATAATAATCATCAACAAGGCGTCCCAATTGGACACTTGATGATATCCAGTGTCTGAACAGAGTAAATTAAAATAAGTTTAGACTATTTGGCAAGAGTCCTTAAGAGAACATCGCTTACGAGTCCATCCTTACTTTACCTGCAGTTGTTGTATATTGACCTTCGACCTGGCAAAACATGCTATTCCAAAGACGGCGGAAGTGACACATTCCGATGGCAGTTATGGAAAGAAATCGCTTGGCTGACAATAAAGTAAAGGTAAAATCCCACGGTACAGTCATAGACTGATGCACCGGAAGAGAGTGACCTGTGAACTGCATGACAGTTATTTCCGTTTGATGACGATCAAACATGCCATTCCAAAGATATTGAGTGGGCGATTGAACTATTATATAACTCGGTGAAGACAGGAAGTCAGTTAGTTTGGAGATTACTTTGGAGACCAGACCCGTTGGTGACAAGATGCGGTAGAGAAAGCCAGCACCCAGCAGAGTGGGCCCTCAGGCCTCCGGTTGAGCAGCTCAAGAGAACGGGAAAGAAACACAGTTATGGCCAATAGAGTGAGTGTCAATATATTGCAGTTCTGTTCGGTCTCCAACTCCCTCTCACAGTAAAACCTTGAGTAACCCTTTCGAACCCTTTCCAATAATGTGAGAGGTATATTTTTTTAAAGAAGTCTTCGCTCGTCTTTATTATTGTGTCAAAACGTATTCTACATATATATATGTGTATATATGCATATTTATTATGTGGCTATACAACACAGTGTCCAGCATGGTCAGCTCACCTTACTTGGATAGTTTGAGAGATGAGAAGTGGCTGTTACAGCTGCTGTTTTGTAGGGTGCTGCGTCCAGGATTTATTAAAAACTTTACGTAACATTCTTGTGTAGTTCCTATCTAGTTTATTCTCAAAGTGTTGTAATAAATCGACTGCATTCCAACTTTCTTTCAAATATTCCTTTATCATTACTTATATTTTATCTTTTTTTTAAATTTTAATTTTAATTTTTGCTTTTGCTTTGTTTTTTTTTTGTTTCTTTCTGCTTTTGTTTCCTTTCCTATTTTTTTTTCGTCTGTCTGAATTGTAAAAGCAAACATAAAGTTGGCGACCTTAGTCGAGGGTGACCCACCGAGGTGTAGGGGAGGGCGCTACTCCTTTCCCTGGATTGCTCCACTTTACCCTTGATCCGTACCTTATAATGTTTAGTATTAAGCAGGATAGCATTAAGTACCATTTTTAACGTCTTTGATATGACTCAACCTGGGATTGAACCCCGGTTTCCAAGGCCATTGGCAAACACTCTAACCATTATGCCAATGGGCCGGTAAATTGTAGGCTTACCATTTCTTTCTTTCTTTCTTTGCTTATGAATTCTTCTCCCTTTCTTCAAATATTTCATTCTTCCCATCGTCTATTCTTTCTTTCTTTCTTTCTTTCTTTCTTCTGCTACTTATCTTCTTCAAATATTACATTCTTCCCATCACCACTTCTTTCTTTCTTTCTTTCTTTCTTTCTTTCTTTCTTTCTTTCTTTCTTTTGCTACCTATCTTCTTCAAATATCTTATTCCTTTCATATCAACCAATTTTTATTTCTTTCTCGTTTGATTTTCTTTGTTCTTTTTCTTCTCTTTTTGACATTTTATTTAAATTCTGGGGCGTAATGGCTAAACTATTGGACTGCGGCCTCGAAGTAAGTGCAACAATATGACATTGGCCGTTTCCAGCTATTTGATGTATTCACGACTGATTGTCACCTTTAGAAGAACCCACACGAAAGAAAATTGACCTTGAAACAACGGATATTGAAACACCGTTATTAGATATTAAGTGGAAACCCCATTTATCCAGAACCCAACCCTGTTTTTCAGTAATTAGGAATTCGAAAAACAACTAACGATATATCAACGATTTATAAGCTTCACATATTTCTAGCTAAAGACATTATGTTTAATTTATTCGATAAAATAAAATTGGCTGTTAGGGGTCATTATTGAAGTTTTCTGTTCAGAATAGTTCATCAAGTACAACTATTAGTCAATGTTTACAAATGGAATCAGATTAATAAGTAGAAGCCTTAGTTCAATAATTGAGACCAATCCTTTATAAGAAACTGTTAACTGATAGGATCTGTGCTCAATTCTAAGTAATTCTTAATTACTAATTGACTACCCGTAACACTTTGGGTTCCAGCGTATCTTACTAATCGTTTTACCACGTGTAGTTATTTACTAAATATTACATTGTTTGGTTCAAGGTCAGAAGTATTGAGTCCCCAGTGAGAATTGAATTCACGAACAATGGTTTCCTAACGTATATCATTAACCATTATACAACGCTCGATGTAGTTATTGTAATCTACTAAGCTTTTTACTTAGACGTGCCACAAGGCCAAAAGTATGGAACACCCAGTGAGAATCGAACTCACTAACAATAGTCTGCTAGGCTACTTCGCTAGTCAAGGTGAGAAAGATTGTAAGTTTGTAGTTTACTATCTTAGTAAATTGTAAGTTATAAGATTGTAAGTTTATATTTTACTATCTTAGTTCTTATCATATTTTGATAATACTAACAACAACAACAACAACAACAACTCTACGAAAAATCACAGAGATCATATAGACAGGCTATATGTGTCAAGAAAAGAAGGAGGAAGAGGATACGCCAGCATTGGAGACAGCGTCGATTCCGCGATTCTTATCGTCTCGAAAACTACATAAAAAAAGCAAAGGAAGACTGATGACTGCGACCAGAAACAATGAAAGCTACACAAGAATCAAAAGGATAACTAAAAAAAAAAAAAAAAAAGAAGAAAGAAAGAAATAGGAAGAAAATCAACTGTGTTGATATTTCTAGCAACTAACATGTAAAATTTCACACTTGCCTAAGAAAGGGAAACCTTAAGAGAGAAACTGATTTTTTTCTAATAGCAGCACAAAATAAATAACGCCATAAGGACAAACAACGTTAAAGCAAAAATAGATAAGACGCAATAAAATAGCAAGTATAGGTTATGCAGTGATTAAGACGAAACGTTCAATCGTATAATAAGCAAAAGCAACAAATTAACACAAAGAGAGTATAAGACTAGACATGACTGGGTGGGGAAGGTGATTAACTGGGAATTGTTCAAGAAATTTAAATTTGACCAAACGAACAAGTAGTATATGCGCAATTCGCAATCTGTCCTAGAAAATGAAACGCGTAAACTACTCTGGGATTTTAAGATACAAACGGATCACCAAATCTCGGCCAGACGACCAGATCTAGGGATAGTCAACAGCAAAAAAGAAAAAGAAAAAAAAGAGAACCTGCTGAATTGTGGATTTTGCCGTCCCGGCAGACCACATAGGGAAAATAAAAGAAAGCGCAAAAAGAGATAAGTAACTAGACCTTGCCAGAGAACTAAAAAGCTATGGAACACGAAGGTGACGGTGATACCAGTTGTGGCTGGTGTACTTGGGACAATTCCAAAAGGCTAGTTAAAGGGACTAGAAGACTTGGAAATACGAGGACAAGTGGAGACCATCTAAAGTATAACATTATCAAGATCGACAAGAATACTGAGAAAAGCCCTGGAGAGTTGAGGAGACGTGCTGTCACTCAAACTCCTGTTAGAATCCATCAGCTAATGCTGGTATGGAAAACTCTCAAAGGAGATAATAATAATAATAATAATAAGAAGAAGAAGAAGAAGAGGAAGAAGAAGAAAATACCTTGTTATCAAGTGGATTTTGCTATAACCATGCACTAAAAATAAAGGAAGAATTAGACAAATACCTGGATCTTGTTTGAGAGCTGAAAAAAACTGTGGCACATGAAGTAGACTGTTCTGCCAATTGTAGTCCTTGGAGCAGACCCCAAAGGTCTGGAAAAGAGACTGGGGAATATGGAGGCTGAAGGAAAAGCCGAGACCACTCAGACCAAATCACTATTAAGATCAGCTAGAATACTTAGAAAAGTCCTGGTGACCTCAGGAGACGAACTATCTCTCAGAATTCTTGTAAAAACCATCACTTAAAATTGGTATGAAAAAAATCGCCAGGAATAAAATAAAAAAAATGTTAATTTTCTACGACAGTAAACAATGCACCACGAACGTATATATATATATATATATATATGTATATATATATATATATATATGCATATATATATATATATATGTATACATATATATATATATATGTCATTGTTTCACGCTATCAGCACGGATATTCCTGACCCTCTCTCACCACGCCTCCTTATCGTCCATTCGTTTCAGCAGATCCTCAGGGCTGCATCCCCGTATCAGCACAGAGCTGTTGTATGTAGGTTCGGGCTGGACGTCCTGCCTTTGCTCGTCCCTGTGATCGGTTCTATAGGAGTACATCTCTTATGAGCTCGTCCCTACTTCTCCAGCAGTGTCCTGCATGTCTGGTTCGTCTAATATTGATAGTTTTCGGTAGGTGGCCGTACAGCTGCTGCTTAGTCGCATGCTGTCTCCTGGACTTGTTCAATATTGCTCGCAGCATTCTTGTGTAATTGCCGTCAAGCTTTTTTCCCTCCGTTTAGTTAGTGTTCCTGTGGTACATCCATATAGCAGTATCGACACGATCGCTGCTTGGAAGAAAGAAACTGCGCTTCATTTTATCGGTCAGGTCTGACTTCCATATGACCGATAGCCTATCGAGAGCTGGTCATGCCTTTGCTAGTCCCGTGTTGATGTCTGTCTCGGTTGATGAGACACTGCTCCCTAGGTTGGTGAACCTGTCAACTAGTTTCAGAGTGCTACCGTTTAATATGGGTATGTCGCCTGTTTGATTAAAGCACATATATTCCGTCTTGTCTGTATTGACATGAAGGTCGATGCCTGCAGCGGCTCGTTCCAGACTATGTAGCAGGGTTTCGGCTTGGGCGGGTGTGTTTTCCAGAAGCGCTATATATATATATATATATATATATTGTCATTCACAGACAGACTTTCTTTGTATAACAACTCTTCAATGTGGCTATACACGCAGGACACTTCAAGTTGGGATCGAAACCCGCCCAACTTTATATCAGTCTTCGTATGTTACCGCTCAGCCATAGTCGACATACGTCAGCTCGGGAATTATAACGCCTTATGTATTAGCTTTCGTTTGTTTATATTTTGCCTTACCGGATACCAGAGTGGTCAATTCATTAGAAGAACCTTTATATATATATATATATATATATATATATATTATGTTGGTTGTCACTAAATCACTTTATGGGTATGTGTCGAACCAAGTGCAATGTAATATGGAGAGTGCCCAATATCTAGGATAGAGCTATTATATAATAATAATAATAATAATAATAATAATAATAATTAATAAATATATATTAGATATATATATTTAATTCATGGAATATAGACTGCGACCCTGGATTTCATGGAGTTTTTTTTTTTTTGATGATTGTTTTTTTGCAAAAAAACTCCATGAAACCTAGGGTCGTAGTCTATATTCCATGAATTATATATATATATATATATATATATATATATATATATATATATATATATATATATGTGTGTGTGTGTGTGTGTATATATATATATATATATATTCAAAAGGAATGAAGCTGTGTTCAAAATTTCAATCAAAGAAGCAGCTTTTCATTTGCCAATAACATGCTGTAAGCATTATTTGATAAAAAGGGGATATTTCTAAAATAAGTTTTAAGTCAGGAATAATTTTCCTTCTTTTTCTTGAGACTGTGGTTCTTTGTAGTAGATCTATCTGAAATCTTACTGCATTCATTTTCCTAAAAAAACCAATTTCTTTGAACCATTTTGTTCTTTGAGTTGAGAGCAATTAAAAACCCACAAAAGTAATAGTCCCAATCATATCCAAATAATTCAAAAGAGACACCGACATTTGCTACTATCCTGAACCTATTACTCTGGCAGGAGTGGATGGGTTTAGCGTCGTAGAAAATGGTTTCAGCGAACCGAGTTCAAATCCTTTGAAAGGCGTGATTCCATCTATTCTCTCCCCACGTCCCACCAGCTATGGATAAATAGTTGAGTAGACCGGGATCTTTAGCCTTGGTAAGGCAACCAATCTAGAAGAAGAAAAACTCAGAGTTCATCCGATGAAGTAAAACAGAAGTTGTGGTTGTATCAGTACTACTATATAGATGCCTGTGGTGTAATGGTTATCGTCGTAGGAAATGGGCACGGCGACACGAGTTCAAATCCTGGACAAGACTGATTGCATTTCACATAGCACTAATATCCTTGGGAAAGGTATGAATCCAATTATTCTCCCTCCAGCTATGGGTAAATAGTAGGGCAGACTAGGTTCTTCAGCCTTGTTGAGGCAACTAGTCTAGGGAAAGAAAAACTAATTGATAATAATAATCCTGAGAGAACGAGAATCAGGCAGGTTTGGTTAGTTTTTATGTCATATCAACCATTGTTGGTTATTTAAAGCCAAATTCTCTTTATATTAAAGATATATGATTTCTAAATATTTTTAAACGACCCTGAGCTCATATTTTTGGTTTTGGTTTAAACAATTTCTTTATCTAAAAATTCTCTTTACTATTAATCATTTGTTTGAACACAGTTAAATGGTTTCAAGTATTGCTATATAACAATGACAATTTAATCTAACATAAGTCATTTGTTTGCACACAGTTTTAATGGCAAACAGTTTTATTTGACTCATAGAGAGGACCCACTCAGTTGCTACCACTCCGGGCCATAGTGAACACGAGAGTAATAAGAATAAAGGGGTATTCTACATTCTCGGTGGACCTGACATTAATTGCAATGAAGGTCTACTTCACGCTTCTAAGTTTCCAGGAACAGTGGACCTGGGAGTAATGACAATGAAAGTATGCTCTAAACTTTCAAGATTTCCAAAACTCGAGTCTCATCATCAGATGCAGTTTAATGTCTTACCTAGGGCACTATTTTCTTGGGTTGGCCCCACCCTTTCTGTAGGGGATACAGTCAGCGTATTTTAAGTCCCATCGAGAGATTACTTTTCAATGAGAATAAAATCATTAATAGCTTTTGAGTTTAAATATTTCATTTTATAAATTCCTCAAAGGTGCATTCATCTTAATCTGAATTTAGAAGTTAAATTTAATATTTTAGAATTAAAAAAAAAGGTATTGTTGATACATTTTGATCACGTCTTGTATGAGGATGAGTCAAAAGTTTAGTTGCCCAGTCGGCTGGGGCTGTAGAATACATTGACTGCACCTCTGCAGAGGGGTACCCCCCGCCCAACGAGTGTCCTGATATGACACTAAACAATCTGATGGTGAGGTTCTTGCAATACTGGAGCTTTGGGGAATGCGGAGTACCCCTTCATTGCCATTGCTCTCAGGTCCACTCTGGCCCGGAGTGGTAGCACCTGATAGGGCCCTATCTACGGGTTAAATAGAACTAAAGAAATACTTATGCTAAACTGAATTGTTTGAGTAAACTGAATAGCTTGAAATAGAAATGTTTTTAGAATTAAACCGTACTTACATTTAAACTGTGTGCTTGTGCTTAACTGAATTATTTGAAATAGAACTCTTTTTCGACATTAAAACTGTATTTACACTTAACTAAATTGTTACATATAACTGCTTGAATAGTTTGAAATAGAAATATTTTTGACAATTATACTGTGTACTTATGCTAAACTGAATTGTTTTAAATAGAATAGATTATTTACATAAAAATGGATTTGGCGTTAAATAACCTACAAAGGTTGATATGCCATAAAACCCACCCAACCAAACCAAAAGTTTAGCAATATTTTGGTATATACTAATTTGCTGCACGTATATTGCGTGATTGAAGCAGTTCAAGCCGTGAAAGAAGTCGTTGATAGTATCGTGGTAGTTGGTTTGGTTTCTTTGTTTAATGGCATATCAACCTTCGTAGGTTATTTAATACCAAAGCTGTCCTTCTCGAAGAACAGTAGTGGTACTATTTAACCCATATCTAGGAGGATAAGAGGTTTCATACCTTTCCCAAGGGTATTCGTCCGAAAGTGAACGTAATATAGCGCGACTGGAGTTCGAACTCGCTTACTACGATTCTGCAGTCCAACGCTTTAACCATTACACTACGAGTACACTCACGTGGTAGTTGGTGTGGTGACATGTGCATTGTGTTCGAACTGGGCCACAACACCGCGGAAACAGCAAAAAAAAAAAAAGAAAAAAAGAAAAAATTGTAATGTGAAATGAAAATGTAGTTTATCACAGTATAGTAACCACATGATTCAAGAAATTTCGCTTATGTTTCAAGAACCACGACAAGGTATTAAGATTAGAATGCCTAAAGCCGTGGATTATAAGGCCGTGCTCCAAGCCATTGAGGTAAATTTGGAGAGTAACACTTGGAGAGTATCAGGTGGGCTTAGCATCTAACAGTCCAGTGTGGATCGTTACCTTTACCACTTCGGTAAAAGCGTCCAGAGTTGCCGAATTGTGACTCACGTTACTAAAATATTGCAAAACTTTTGACTCGTCACTGTATTTTGCTTTTTTTTTTTCATGTACAATTCATCACTTGTATATAAATGAATAAGTAAATTTAGTCAACAAAAGTCGAATTTCATGTTAGAATAAACTTATTTGTATAGCAATAAAAGAGCAATTTTAGTATTTTAAAACGGCCTACATTCGCGAACAAGAATTATAAAAACTTGTTTATTGAATAAGAAAAACCAATAAAAACAAAACACTGTTGCGTTGATCGAGAGACTAATGGGAAAGAAAGTTTATAATGTTCCTAAGCTGTTCGCATCTGTGAAAATAAATATATAAAAACTTCATTTAGCAGCTCCCTTACGGTAAATAAAAACCTAAGACGTTTTCCGCCATTCTGACGACGTCTTGCGTCGTTGACCAAAAATAATGACAGCTTCATACGTCATATAACTAAACAGAATATTTGCATCACTAAAATTACTTGTCGTCTGCTTCGGTAAGTAATGAAAAATAAAAGACCCTTTTTTCTTTTATTTAAACGAATATTTTTTCTGAGGCCATAGTGTGGAGAGTGTCTACTGATATGCATACTTGTAAACAAACGACTTCTACTTTAATATCACAATCTAGATTTTCTTTTGAACTGTTCGACAATTCCTTTAGTCTTCGTCTTCTTTTTCTCCGTTTTTTTTTTGTTTTTTTTTTTAGTTTATTCTGTTTCAAAGGAAATTCGTTCCAAACAATTTTTCTTTGTTGATAAATGAACTTCTTTGTTTGTTTGTTTGTTTGTTTGTTTTTCTTTTTAAAGTCTCTCTTATATTTCTTTCTTTCTTTCTTTCTTTCTTTTTTTCTTTCACTTATTTTTTTCTCTTCTTTATCTTTTATATTTCACTATTTCACATATTTCTTTCTTTCTTTCTTTCTTTCTTTCTTTCTTTCTAAAGTCTCTCTAATATTTCATTTTTTCACTCGCCTTTTTCTTCTTCTTTCTGAAGTCTCTTTCATTGTTACACCTCTTTCATTCATTCACTCTTTCTTTCTTTCTTTCTTTCTTTCTTTCTTTCTTTCTTTCTTAACACATTTCAACCCGCTATCTATCTATCTATCTATCTATCTATCTATCTATCTAGTTCTATTGCTATACAATAAAGATTCTATAAAAGTGTACTCGTTAACGTGTTGCTCTTAACTAAGTTTCATTTAAACTTGGTGTTTTACAAATGATTCAAAAAGAAATATTTTCTTTATTCAATATCACTTTTTTAGACTTGCTTAATTCCTTCCAATCTTTATCCGTTTCGGCAAATGAACAGTTTTCTTTCTTTCTTTCTTTTTTTTCTTTCTTTCTTTCTACCGTATAACCTCATTTCCTCATCTTTTTTCATTTTTGTCTCTCTAATTTTTCATTCTTGTGCCTCTTTCTTTAATTATGTTTTTTTCAGTCTTTCTCCCTTTTATATTTCAATCTCTTTTATTTCATCTCTTCTTTCTTTCTTTCTTTCTTTCTTTCTTTCTTTCTTTCTTTCTTTCGCTGAAGCAGACGAATTTTCAAAATATTGAAAAACAAAGATTTCAAATTTGATTTATTGTTAACCGGTGTTTCTTTCTCATTATAGCATCCTTTCTTTTTGTTTTTTTTTACCTCTTTTCGTTTTTTTTTTCTCTTATTTTTCGACGGCTCTTTTTGAATTTGAAATCTTTCTTTCTTTCTTTCTTTCTTTCTTTCTTTCTTTCTTTCTTATTAAAACTTCCATTGTTTAAAAAATGATTCTATTTCTCGGTCTTTCTTTCTTTCTTTCTTTCTTTCTTTCTCATTATAGCATCCTTTCTTTTTGTTCTTTCACCTCATTTCGTTCTTTCTTTCTCTTATTTTTCGACGGCTTTTTTTGAATTTCAAATTTTTCTTTCTTTCTTTCTTTCTTTCGTTCTTTCTTTCTTTCTTTCTTTCTTTCTTATTAAAACTTCCTTTGTTTAAAAAAATGATTCTATTTCTCGGTCTTTCTTTCTTTCTTTCTCATTATAGCATCCTTTCTTTTTGTTCTTTCACTTCTTTTCGTTCTTTCTTTCTTTCTTTCTTTCTTTCTCGTATTTTTCGACGACTCTTTTTAAATTTCAGATCTTTCTTTCTTTCTTTCTTTCTTTCTTTCTTTCTTTCTTTCTTTCCACATCATCCTTTCTTTATGTTCTTTCACCTCTTTTCCTTCTCTCTTTCTTTTATTTTTTGGGTCCTTTTTTTTACATTTCAAATCCTCTATTTTTTCTTTCTTTTTTTCTGTCTTTCTTTCTTTCTCAAACCATTTTTTCTCCACCCTCAAACATTTTCTTTTAATCATTTTAAATAATACCTGCCGATATAGATCCACTTTATATCGTCATTCTTCTGCACTTACATATCACTCACCTTCATTCAAACCTCTGACCACTCTTCCTCCTCCTCCCTGTCTCTGTCTCTGTCTTAATAAAAACGCTTCAATTATCTCTCTCGCTCATTCCATATTTCAATCAACATCCTAGGCGCGTAAATGTGTTTTTAGCCAGCCTCTTTCTTAACCGGCAGACATACTTACAGCCAGACAGCAGCCTACGAGTCGAACAAGCAGCTGGTCTGTCCGGTTAGCTATCAACCTACCGCATGTTGTTACTTCCGGCGAAGACATTCAACAGTCTAGCTTTATAGACCCTTTCATTAATAACTGTCCCAGCCACTCACCTCTCTCTCTGTCTCTCTGTTTGACCGCATAATGCCCTAGCATTTAAAAAACAGCTCTTAAACCGGCCGTTAACCTCTAGAGTCGCCAACGAGACACACCCGTCCCTACCACTACACTGGCTCCCAGCTGTGCCTTGTCACCGGACACTGGGACGAGTTATAGAGAACCCATCGTAATAGCCCCATTCCCCGGATGAGAAATTCCCGCGCTTCCTGTTATAATGCGACGGAATCTACGGTTTTCTCTTACACCCAACTTCCGCTTGCATATCGCACGCAGGTACTTCTCACGCATAGACTCACATGTCTACTATCATACACACAAACACACACACACACACACACACACATGATAGACGTGTGCCTATGATAGTGGGTAGATACACACCCATATTCATCGACCAATCAGAATACAATGCTTAGTAAGTTACTATCAGTTATTTATCTCCTTGAAACATCTGGTAACATTTATTCTTTTTCCCAAGAAGATACACCTAAGTATGCATGAGTACACACATATGGGTTTCTATGTGTTTCGGTTTATTATTATTATTATTATCATCAATATTATTATTATTATTATTATGGCGAGTTATTAGACCAACGTTAGCTGGTGGTCTTTCTCTGGAGTCTGAGTGACAGCAAGTCTCCTCAAGTCTCCAGGACTCTTCTCAGTATTCTTGCTGGTCTTATCAATTTTGTGGTCTAGATGGTCTAGATTCTTCTTCCGATTTCCAAATTCTCCCGGCTTTCATGCAAGCTTTTGGAGATCGTTCCAAGTGCACCTACTACAATCGGTAACACTGTCACTCTCATGTTCCTCAGTTGTTTTTGTTTTTTTTTTGTTCTCTCGCAAGTTCCAAGTATTGGTCCATCTTTTTGTTTTCTTTTATTTTCATTCTGTGGTCCGCTGGAACGGCAAAATCCACTGTATGGCAAGTTATCTTTTTCTTGTTAATTAAAGTCTGCTCTTCTGGCCGGAATTAAGAGATTCGTTTTTATCTCAAAATCTCAGAGAATTTTGCGCTCCAAATTCTTTTGGACAGATTCTTGATTGTGCTCATAGCATTTGGTAGTATGGTCAAGTTTTATTTTCTGGTACAATCCCCAGTGGATAACCTTCCCCACCAAGAAGTGCCCAGTCTTGACTCATTTTCTACAAGTTTAGTGCACTCGCTTATCATTTGGTAGTATGATCATATTTTAAACTCATGCACAATTCCCATGGAATCGCATGTCCTACCCAATCGTGCCTAATCTTGTACTCGTTTTGTGCAAGTTTTCTGCATTCGATTATTATGTGATTAATCATTTCATCTTCGTCACTGCTTTAATATAACATCTTTGTTTTGTGCTGCTATTAGAAGAGATTTAGTTTCTCTTATGAGATTTTTCTTTCGTAGTCATGTCCATGTCTTCTGGTGTACAGTCTCGCCATTACCATCATTATCATAATTATTTTCATAGCTATACTCCTTGTGTATTTTTCCCACCAGCGTTATTTGATGATCTTTCCCTGGAGTCTGAGTGATCGCAAGTTTCCTTAGCTCTCCATGACTTTTCTCAGTATTCTGGCCGATCTTGGCAATGCAGTATTTTGGATGATATTGGCTCATCATCCGATTCGCAACTTTTCCAACACCTTTTCCTTAACCTTTGGGGACCGTTCTAAACGTGCCAACTAAAATTGGTATCATAGTTCCCCTAATGTTCCACGATACTTGTCTCTTTTTGTTTTTGTCCACTATAAAACAAGTTCTCTTTCTTTGTTAATTATTACTAGATCTAGTCTAATGGCCGGGATAAAGTGATTTGTTTGTATCTTAAAAATTATAGTGAATTTTATGTCTCATTCTCCAGGGTGGATTCTGGTTTGTGTATGTTTCATTTGGTAATATAGTAAAATTTCACTTTCATGCACAGTTACCAATGGATCACTTTTCCCACCCAATGGACCCCCTCACATGGCCGAGCAAAAGCAGGGTGACCAGCTCGAACCTACATACAGCAGCTTTGTGAGGATACGAGGTGTAGGCCTGAGGACTAGCTAGAATCGATCAAGGATAGGGAGGAGTGTCGAGAAAGGGTCAGGGATATCCGTGCTGGTGACACGACAATGTGATGATGATGATTGCCAGTTTGAATCCAGAGTTTTCCTTCGAGACTGATTGTCTAACCATGGCTAAAAAACCCAGTCTGCCTAACTATTTGTCCATAGGAGAAAAAAAGGAGGGGAAAAACAGATTCATGCTTTTCCTAAGGGCATTAGCATGAAATAAAACACAAACAGCTTTGTCCAGGGTTTGAACAAGGGTCTCAAATTCCTAAATGCGAATAGTTTACTAAAGTTATAATTGTTCGCAAATGATTATTTTTAGTTGCTTGAAGCAATGTAAAAAGTTGGTGACCTTTGTCGAGAGTGACCCGAATGCTCCCTTTTCAATAGCTACTACACCGAGGTGTAGGGGAGGGCGCTGTTCCATTCCCTGGATTGCTCCACTTTACTCTTGATTCTTACCTTATAGTGCTGAGTGTAAGGCAAGGCTGCATCAAGTAGCATTTTTTGAGTCTTTGGTATGACTCGACTTGGGACTGAACCCAGGTCTCCCGGATCATTGATGAACTTGCCTCCAAAAAGAAACAAAGTCTGCTTTCGGTAATGAATAATCCAACGTGGATTTATGTAACGTAAAAACAACCGACAAAATAACCTATCTATCGATCTGAAAATGTACGAATATGAAAAAACACAAGGTCTTTAGGGGATAATTTTATTTATAGTTTCAATTATTTGCCAACGTTATCAGGGCATATGAATTTTTAAATGAAACGAAAAGACGAGAAAGTTTAAACGTTCTCTTTCCATTAGTGCCATTCTGTTTCAAAGTTATGATATAATTAGTGTTTGAAAATTTATATTAAAAGCCATGACTCTAATTTAGAAATTAATCACGACTTTAATTTTAAAGTTTTCCAAAATGCTGAAGGTTATACATGATAAAAACCCCGGAAAATTGTTAAATTTAGTATTATTTCAAAGTACAAGACTATTAAAGAGAGACCTGGCTTTTTCAGTTCGTCTCCTTATTTGGTCAGATTAGTGCTTAAAAATTCACGTGTTACCTCCTGCTTGTTGGGAGTGGTTGAATATATATATATATATATATATATATATATATATATATATATATATATATATATATATATATATATGCTAGGGTATCGAGATATCGTAGAACAACTTGGTACGGCGATCGGATAGGCGAGAAATTGACTTATCTACACTGAGATTCATATAGGCTCTATCACCGATATGGAGCACTCTTTATTCATAAATATTGTAAAGTACATTATTAATCGTTCTCTCTCTCTCTCTCCCTCTCTCTCTCTATCTATCTATATATATGTGTGTGTGTGTGTGTGTGTGTGTGTGTGTGCGTGTGTAGTTTGGTAGCAGTCGTTCATTTAAGCATGTTTCATTAAATAATAAAGATAAATTTTGTCTGTATAATTTATCTAAGATCCTTTCATGTTTTCAGATAAATGTCTTAGTTTCAGGTTGGAATTGGTAGATAAATTTACCAAATATTTTCCGAGCGCTTTCGGAACCTTTATAGGCCATCATTAGGGGCTGCTCGCTTCTGTAAGGTGTGTTTGTTTTTTAAAAGAGTTTCGAAAGTTTTTGAGAATTTATACCATAACAAAAATATAGGAATGCAGGGTTGGATAAAAACCGGTTAACTGATGTATTTAAAAAAGGGAAAGCTATTTAAAAGGGAACGCTATCAACGGAAATACAATACTACAGGAATACGGGATAAAAAACATATATGTATAATGAAAATAACATGGCCAAGAGCAAGTCTACCTAGGTTTCACTAAATGGCTCTTCAGGATTGTACTGGCGAAGGGAGTTTGGATAATATACATTTTATTTGTTAAAAAAGACCCCTCACTTATTTTTCACACCAACAGAATTATAGATTAGATATAAAGATTTATATATATATATATATATATATATATATATATATATATATATATATATATATACGATGAGTATTCAAAAAGTTCGAAGCCTCTCTAAGAAAGAAGAGGCACAGCGGAACTTTTTCATTGTTGCAGTACATTTATACTACTTATAAAACTAAAAAACAAATTCAGATTTTTGTCTTAATTTATATGCTGGTGAGACCCTAAACAACGGTGAGATGTACATGACTAATCTAAAATCTTGATGAGACTTAGAACCTTTTAAACCACTCTCGTACATATAAACACACACACACACACACATATATATATATATATATACATACACACACACACACACACACACACATATATATATATGTGTGTGTGTGTGTGTGTGTGTGTATTTGAAATCATAAGATTATGTTCAAATTATTAGTATTAGACGAAGACAATTGAAACCATATCACTGTTTAAAATTTGTATTAAGTATGTTTTTTTTTAAGTTATAGTCGTTTGCAAATGATTAACATTAGTCACTTAAAACTATGTAATTGCTTGCAGAAAGAGTGGTTTCGGCTGTAAGTAACACAACGAGGGTTGTCATGCCGTAAAACAACCAACCAACCAACCAATGAGTGCACACACAGACAGACACAGACATAGACACAGACACACACCAAAATGGAAATAAAGATATTTAGAGGATGTATTTAATTATATGTGAATGATAAACCACTTGAAAATAATTTTTGATAAGACAACATTACATAATAACTTCACCCTAAAGATGGTTTAAAAATCCCAACGTTAAACGGGGCTTATTATTCAAGTATGAATAAATACATCCTCTGGATATCTTATCATTTTTCATTTTTTCATATTTATATACCGTCAAATTTATTATTATTTTCACTTATATATATATATATATATATATATATATACATATATATATGTAGTAACAATAGTCGAATCGAATCGATGGTGGTAGTTTTTCAGTCGTTTCTTTTACCAGCTGTACATGTGCTTGTTTAATTAGGCAATTTTTTTTCTTCTGTGGTATTCGTCGAGAAACCGGAAGATGGAGGACTGGGTAGAAGTGTGGGAAGGAACAGAAGTTAGACGAGAACGAGGCTGTATAGTTAATCGGAATTACCCCCCTTTTTAATTCCACACCCGTTTAACACGTCAGTCAAGAGAGTAACAAGCGGAAAAAAAACCAAAAAAGCAAAAACAAAAAATAGTTTAAAAAAAAAGGGTCATAAACCTAACCCCATTGAGGGAGAGAAAAAAACTCGTGAAAGAGGCGGGAACCTAATCATATGAACCTTGACATTTCTATTTTCCCCAAAATGATATTCCTTATTTCGCAGAGTAAATCTCTGAGTTTTGCTTAGCACCCACAAAAACCTTTACTCGGCCGAGACATGCCTAAATGATAAAAAGGATAACATATGTCTCTTAAATTAACTTTTTACGATGTAGCAGTCCAGTAAGTTAACCATTACACCATCGGGATTCCTCTGTCTATAATGTTAAACCTAAATTGTTTGAAAACCATATTCATACGAAGCATTCTTTCTGTTAAGATTTTTTTTTAACTCTCAGAGTCAACATTCGTGCAAAATCCAAAGATCAGTCAATATTGGTTAGAAAAGCAATGAGACTAATATTTTAATTTATTTTTCAGGTACCAACCCTGATTGTAGGCTCCAGTGCGAGTAAGAATATGCTGACTGTATCCTTTGCAGAGGATTAACACTCGACCATCCCCCACAAAAAAAAAAAAATGTGTCCTGGGTATGACACTAAGCCACATCTGATGGTGAGGCTTAAGTTGTGGAGATCTGGGGAGTGTAGAGTACTCCTTCATTGCCATTATCCTCAGATCCATTCAGGACCCGGGGGTAGTACCTGTTAGGGTCCCATGTATGGATAAAATAAATCTGTTTTGAAAATATTCGTATGCGATAGGACAGTGTTTAAAAAAAAAAGAACCCTCTTAAGAATCAACAAGAGAAAAATGTAAATATGTACGTACAATGAAAGCGATTTCTAAACTGTTATACATAAAATAACCCCAGATCGGTTGAAATGCCATTAAAATCAACCAGTTAATCAATTAAGTTACTGACCAGGATTATTAGTATCTATTAAGTTGCAACTATGGCTCTAAGAGATCTGTTAAAAAATTATTCGCTATCATTAGTCGATAGAAGTATCTGATAGAGTAAAGTTGGCGACCTTACTCGAGGGTAACCCGAAAGTTCCCTTTTCAATAGCTACTACACTGAGTTGTAGGGGAGGGCGCAACTCCATTCCCTGGATTGCTCCACTTTACCCTTGATCCTCACCTTATAGTTCTGAGTGCTAAGGAAGGCGGCATCAAGTACCATTTTTTGAGTCTTTGGTATGACTCGACCTGGGATTGAACTCAGATCTCCCGGACCATCGGCGAACACTCTACTCATTAGGCTAATGGCCTGGTTATATCTGATATATAACTGTAAAATATTAAGAAGTGTAACTCGTAGTTATAATTATTCTCTAAGGATTATAATTAGTTAGTTGAAAACATATAACTATGTGCAAATAAATGACTTATTAAACGGAAATAATTACTTGAAACGAAAAAATATTAATATTTGATAGGAATGCTTGAAACCATACAACTGTGTGCAAATTATTTGTAATGAATAGGAATACTTGATATCTAATAATTGTAAATGATTTAGATTAAGAACATCTGTTTGAAGCTACAATTGCTTACCAAGAATTATTTCGCCAATGGCTCGGGAGACCAAGGTTCAATCCCAGGTCGAGTCAAACCAAAGACTCAAAAGATGGTACTTGATACCTTCTTGCTTAACACTCAGCAATATAAGGTACGTATTAGGGGTAAAGTAGAGTAATCCAAGGAAAGGAGTAGCGCCCTCCCGTACACCTCGGTGTAGTAGCTATTGAAAAAGGAGCCTTCTGGTCGCCCTTGACAACGGTCGCCAACTTTACTTACTTGAAATCATATAATTGTTTACAAAAAATGACTATTATTAAATAGAAATAAATGCAAGAAACTATATAATTATTTGTGTTAGATTAGAATACTTGAAACCATATGAATGTGAAAAAAAAAAAAAAACCCTCCTTAGAAACAGTTTGACAAAAAATAAAAAAAATAAATGTACAATTAACTCAGTTCCCTATCATTTAGGCGAAGACGGGTTGACATGTCGTAAAAATCAATGGATCGATCATACTTTATCAAGGTGTAAGTAATATATATAAAATTTAGCAGAACAATTGGTTGAATATTAAAAGACAGCTCAAAAGAGAGTGAGACGTTAAGTTATCCGTTATATATAAAGCTTAACAAGAAGAAGGAAAGAGAGCCCTTGTCTTGATTCAGCAAGTGGTACAGTCCAAAAGTTTGATGACAGCAGGAATAAAAAAAAAACAAAGCAAACACAGAGAACACATAGACACACTTGTAGAAAGTCTGATTGTGCCGGGACACTCTTGGCTTGTGGTAATGATGCTTAGGCCTCGAAACCATGCCTGATCTAAGAATCATCATTTGATGATGGCTATGTTGTCAACAAAGCATATTTCTTCAGGTACCATTTCTACTTCCCTATGTTTATTTGGACTACACGGGCGATAGTTTGAAGTGTGGAAAGTTTTTCTGTACTACTCTGTACTTCAATTGGGATCTATTACACTTATCAGTATATATATATATATATATATATATATATATATATATATATAATCAAATTTGGAAAAACGATTAGTTGGTAGAACATTAAAGATAAAAAAAAATTATCATTTCATACTTCGTGTGAAGAACTGAAATGAGAACAAAATTTTACCAACACGTTGAAAAGGTGAATACTTTAAATTCAAACAAAAATGCGGTAGAGTGTAGCAATGAATAATACCTAATACTCTCCATTTTCAACACATTATGTGACACAAGGTTAATTTTAAAGAGAAGTACATTTCCTTTGAACTCGGAGATCTGCTTCTCCTAGACTGGTTGCCTAACCGAGTCTAAAGAACCCTGTCTACTCTACTATTTACCAACAGCTGAAAGAGGAGGGGAACAAATGGGTTCATGCCTTTTTCATGGACACCAGCACAAATTGAAAGACAAGCAGATTCGTCCAGAATTTGAACATAAGTTACCGATCCCATTTCCAAAAGCGATAACCGTTACGCTAAGCGGGCTCCTATAATTAAAAGAAGAGAGAGAGAGAGAGAGAGAGAGAGAGAGAGAGAGAGAGAGAGAGAGAGAGAGAGACTTAGAGATCAGTCATATGATTTTAAAATCTGTACTATACAATTCTACGCATTTTCCCCTATCGGTTGGGGCTGTAGAATTCACCGACTCCACCAGTGCAGAGAGGTAAGACTCCTCTCCAACGTGTGTCCTGGGTATGATACTAAACAAGAGTATTATGAAATGGGAAGTACTCCTTCATTGCCATTACTCCCAGGTCCTCTCTGACCCGGAGTGGTAGTACCTGTTAGAGCCCCATCTATGGGTCAAATAGAATTGCTCAATTATTTATTAAAGATTATTATTGTTATTTGAAACTATACCGATGAGGACAATTTATTCATATGGCATAGGAATAGTTGATGAATAGAATTAATAATGTTAAATTGTAACTAATTGAAATCATTTAACTGTGTGCAAACAAATAAGCTCGAACAACACGTTTAAAAATAAAGTTACCTACAAGATATTTGCTTACCAATCACATACACACGCACACACACAAACAAACACACACACACACACAAACTCACGCACACATACACACGCACACACACACAAAAATGCACACACGCAAACAAGCAAACACACACACACACAAACAAACAAACAAACAAACACACACACACATACACACACAAACACACACACAGAAACAAACACACATACACACACAAACACACACACACACAAGCAAACGCACACACAAACAAACTCACACACACACACACACACACACACACACACATATATATATATATATATATATATATATATATAAACATGATTTAGCAATAAATAACCAATAAGAGTTGATATGCCATAAAACTCTAATCGACAAACTAAACGACCCAAAAATCACATTACGGAAGAACAACTTTTAGCCAAAGCATTAAATACAATCGTAGGAATATTAGCCATCATATGAGAACCTTTTTTTACTAAATTGTTCTAATTGTTCTAATTAGATTTACGTCGAATATCCCGGCATGCGTCATAAATGGCCGCTGCTTCCGGTTTCATTTACAATGCGTCATAAATCTGCTCATATTGCTCAGAAGTGAAGGTTTTGCAAAAAAAAAAAAAATGCTTAAAATGTTCTTATCCTCCACATAACTCACAGTTTTTTAGTTATACGTCAAAGGACATTTCTATCAACTTCAGAGACGCTTTACGTTAATCGAAACATCAGACGATCTGCTATTAACCTTTAAAAATACGTCGGCTCTTGAGTAGTTTTCAGCAGCAAGCAAGTTTCAACTCGCTTCAGTTTTCTCTCAATTGATTAACGATAACCAAAGTAATAAATTTGATAGTTTTTTCTATTAAATGTTAATGACTCGGACCAGGAAATGATTAATTAGGGCTTAGAATTGGTTATATATATATATATATATATATATATATATATATATATATATAAAGGCAGCAGCTGATCTTTTTATGTTTCATTAAATATGACAGACAAGGATTGTTGGTTCAGGTTTTTATTTAGTTTTTCCTGTGGCTGAGCAAAGTTTCCTGTGGCTGAGCAATATTTCGTATCGGCTAGTAAAATTTCCTGTTGGTAAATAAAATGTGAATATGAATCAAGACTATTAAAAAAACCGTCCGAAGATTGGATTTTGCGTAGTTCCTATTATCTTTAGTCACAACAGGGTACGGAAGCAAAATATCAAATGATCTTTAAAACGTTTTCTTTTTTGTCTGAATTGTCCAATTTTTGACCCCCCCCCAAATAAACAAACAAACAAAACAAAAAAACAAAAAAAAAAAACGCGATAAATTAAAATTTTCCTGATTAGCTCTATTATTCAAACAGTTTTATAAGATTAAATTTCAGCCCAATATGAGTGAGCAAGAAATGAAACGACAAATAATGTATAATTTGCTTAATGCCAAAACCAAGTCAAATTTTCTTTGTCTACCTTATACAAAGCAAAGACATTTTTTACAGAAAAAAGAGCTTTCTAAGGAAAAGAGGGAGTGGTGGGTTGAAAAAAAAAAAAAGGAAGGCTTTTTAATTGCTCTTGCTACGGGGATTAAGAAGGAACCTACAGAGTCAATAAGAAAGCCCGCTAATGAATGGAAAGTCTACGAGAAACCTGTGAGGACAGAAATTAAACAAGATTTAAGTTGAAATCTTAACCACTTTGATTACACTGTATCGGGCGTTTTAGAAAACAAAGCAAATGCAACTTCTAATCCAAATATTGGTTCGCTTAAGACTGCTATTAAGGAGGAGGAATAAGATGTCTGGTGAATTGTTGGGGTGTCCCCTGTATATGGACTCGTCCTCATGTGACATATACCAACTGAGCTCTCTTCTGCCCAGACACAGTCTCGGTCGCAGTCTCGAACTCAGTCTCGGTTCTGTCTCAGCGAGCCGTTATCAAGAGCGGTAATATTCCTGATTGTTAAGCTGAGGAGGGGTTTCTGTCAGCTATCGTTTGTGTATGTATTATTTGCCTCCAACATATTTCTTATTACTTATTTCTGTGTGGTGTCATTATTTGAACCTCCCCTTGAACACAACAAGAGTTTATTTTGAAAGCATGCAAATCGTTTCAAAAAAATGGTGGACATATTGAGTAAATTTACTGTTTCGTGTCTATCTTCTTATTTTTTATTTATTTTTTTAGAATCAATGTCATTTTTTTTTATAGTCGAGTCATTTATCATTATGCTAAAATATTCCTAATTTGGCTTCCGCACCCTATATATATATATGGTAATAAAAAAGTAAATACTTATTTTAAAATTAATTTCTAGTAAAAGTCTTTGTTAAGAAGTCAATTATAAAAAAATTAGAATTGGGAGTTATTTTTCAATCACCATGTATATAGAAAATCAAATGATTTTCATGCAAAACAAAACAGTTAATTTTCGTGCCAAAAAGAGGCTAACAGAAGTTGAAAAATTTCAATCTGTATTTTAACATTTCTTGACCAATCAGGTAATCTAATTAGGGACCCTGGATGATTGTTTTAGTTATAAGTTGTTTCCTAGCTAGATTTACTGAACGACCACAAAGCGGTGGGAAAAAAAGACATTTATGAGAAAGAAGTTCGAGGCAGTCACAGAGAGAGAGAGAGATAGAGAGGGGGAGAGGGAGAGGGGGGATTTAAGGGAGAAGCAAATGGGAAGGTAAACAGGGTTGGGTTTTCCCCAAGTCTAGGTCGGGATAGAGAGTGTCTCAGTAGCAATTTGGCCGCTGGGTAAATTGGCAGAAAGAAACTCACACGGAAAAGGCGTTAAAAGTAGACGCAAGATAGAAAAACGGGGAAAAAAAGAGAGTTGGGGACGAGACGCGACGATGTGAAGACGGCTGAAAATTACGGCACCCACTTAGGGTGTGTTCCACGAAGAGGATCCACTTCCGCTGCGAATATGTGAAGACAGAACCCCGTGCAAACACACACAAGAACTACAACAGAAAACGATTATGTCAAGGTCTGTGTCTGCTCTCTCTTTTCTCACGACGATTTGTTTCTACTTGCCTATCATAAAGCACTTGACTCATTTTTCTTATGCTGTTTCTCTCTTCTCGACGACTACTAAGAGGTGTAGTAGCGAATAAACTTTTTTTATTAGCAAACCAAGACGGTGTTTCGTGTGTTCATCACTTTTTTTCACAGCGAAGTCACAATAGGGGTTCGACAGACACTTAAGGTGTAACGCTACAAGGGTCTGCTAAGAACCGTGGTAGTTGAAGCGTCATTTTGGTGTCATAGCATTACAAATGTCCATTTGAGAACCGTACCATTACAATCAGCGTCTTCATTTGAGACGTATGTCGTTTTCAGTTTTCTGGCGACCATATATAATTTGCCGCGTAAACTTGTTGATCAAAACTAAAAATAAAGAAATCGTTTCTTTCCAAGATGACCAAAAAATATCTTTAAACCAACTAGAATCATAAATAAATTAACCCATTTTCTATCTAAATCTTATGAATAAAGTGATAAAATCGGCTAGCTTAAGCATGCAAAAGAAATTTTTTCTCTATCAGAGCTCGCTTTCGTCATTTTTTCTCGTAAACTTCAGTTACTTTCAACATTCAATTCCTTCAGAATATATTTAATTTCAACATCACTTGATTTTTTCACGCAAAAATATATCTTTATAGTTTTTTTACGATAGAGTTGCTTGTACTGATGTAACTTTCCTTACAGTTGATTGTTAAGCCTTGCGTCACACATACATATCAGCGTATACATATACTTTGACTCTGCATAGTTACATAAACATATAAAGATCTTTTACGCACGCAAAATACATTATCTGATTTTAAAGAGGAGCAAATTGCTATTCACTATATGTTTGTAGTGTCTCATCAACCGAAAAAGATATTGACACGCGACTAACAAAGTCATGGACAGCTATCGATAGACAAGCGGTAATATGGAAGTCAGACCTGACCGATAAAATGAAGTGCAGTTTCTTCCAAGCAGCGGTCGTGTCGATACTGCTATATGGATGCACTACATGGACGCTAACTAAACGGATGGAGAAAAAAGCTTGACGGTAACTACACAAGAATGCTGCGTGCAATTTTGAACAAGTCCTGGGGGCAACACCCCACAAAGCAGCAGCTGTACGGTCACCTACCCCCCATCACGGAAACTATCAAAGTTTGACGAACCAGACATGCAGGACACTGCTGGAGAAGCAGGGACGAGCTCATAAGTGATGTGCTCCTATGGACCACCACATATGGCCGAGCAAAAGCAGGACGACCAGCTCGAACATACATACAGCAGCTCTGTGAGGATACGGGATGTAGCCCTGAGGACCTGCCAGAAGCGATGAACGATAGGGAGGAGTGGCGAGAGAGAGTCAGGGATATCCGTGCTGGCGGCACGACATGATGATGATGATGATGGGTCATATTAACATATAAACTAAAATAAACTTTTTTTTATAAAGAAAAGACACTATATCTTTTAATGTTTCTCTACAAACTTTTCAGTGAAGCTAAAGAAATAAAATTTATTAAATTCGTAGAATTAGTGTTCGCCACTGGTCCGGAAGACCTGGGGTCAATCCCAGGTCGCGTCATATCAAAGACTTTAAAAATACCTCCTTGCTTAACACTCAGCGATATAAGGTACGTTTCAAGGGTAAAGTGGGGCAATCTAAGGAAAGGAGTAGTGCCCTCCCGTACACCTTGGTGTAGTAGCTATTGAAAAGAGAGCCTTCTGGTCGCTCTCGACTACAGTCATCAACTTTACTTTTAATCATCACACACACATATATATATATATATACAGAGTTTAAGATTTGGTGATTTTATGAGAGGAATTACCAATCACAAAAATGATTGGTTCAAAAGAAATTCCAGGTTTATAAGTTTTTGGAAGGCCATATATTTTAGGATTTGGAGTGATAATCAATTTATGAAGACAAGAATTTGTAATGATATATATATATATATATATATATATATATATATATATACGTGTGCATTCAATAAGTTTTTTTTTACAGGCATTTAAATTTCTCGAAGACTCTAGAAAATTCACTATGTTATTGCTATACATTTTATGAGATGACTGATCACTTTTTATGATTTCAGGTTCAAATGAACAGCTACAGCAGCAATTGGAATACACCCTACTAAAGCCTGATTGTCTCAGCTGGTGGATTTCAAAAAGTCAATCTGGACGTGAGGACACTTTAGAAGAACGATATGCAATAAAATTCTGTTTTAAACTTGGAAAAAATGCCACAGAAACGTATGGAATGCTTCAAACTGCTTTTCGAGCATCTTGCATGAATCGAGCATCAGTTTTTGAGTGGCATAAGAGATTCAAGGAAGGCAGGCTGTCTGTGAGGTGTGGGAGGAGTAAGGAAGTCAATAGACCAGAGTTGATTGGCCAAAGGGTTAGGGTTAGGGTTACAATGTTGAGGTTTTAAGGGAGTTCAGGAAGAGATTCCTAGGGAAGAGGCCAGCACTCTTCAAATCAGGTCAGTGGCATTTCCACCAGGACAATGCACCAGTCCACAACTCCACCCTTGTCACAGACTATTTGACCAAGATGGGATTCAAGACAGTTCTTCAGCCTCCCTATTGTCCAGACCTTGCTCCCTGTGACTTTTGGTTATTCCCTAAGCCCAGAGGCTGTCGTTATGAGACAATTGAGGAAATGAAAGAGGCTGTGACGTAGGTCATTGACACGCTCACACAAGAGGACTTCCATGGGGCTTTCCAGAAGTCGTTGGAACGGTAGAACAAGTGCATTGCAGCCGGAGGAGATGACATCGAAGGAAACTAGAGATTCATGTCTGTACTATCAATAAAGGAGCCCATACGAAAAAAGTCTAGAAACTTATTTAATGATCCTCGTATATATATATATATATACCCAGGATCACATTTTATCTAGAAGTCTTATTAGCTAGATTTGCTTACCGCTGCACTTCATTTCACATTTTTTGAGGCGACAATTCAGCTGCTGATAGCCTGTCTCGGAAATTCAGTATGCAGTGTAGCTTTGAAAGGTGGTGTAGCGGCAGAAACAGTTTGTAACTATATATATATATGTGTGTATGTGTGTAGGCAACAGTCTTTCATTTAAGCATGTCTTATTAAATAATAAAGACAATTTTGTCTTTATAATTTTATTAAGATCCCGCCAAGTTTCCTGATAAGTGTTTTGGTTTCACGCTGGAATTAGTAGATGAATTTATCAATTTCGGACCTTTCATAGGCCATCATCAGGGTTTGCTTGCAAGTATAGAGAGTGATTTAAAGAGTTTTTGAAGGGTTTTTTTTTTTAGGTTTTTTATGACATTACAAAATTATTTAAACGCTGAGTTGGATAAAACTGAGATGCAGATGAATTTAAAAAACCAATCGCTATCAACGAAAATAGAATATTATCAAGAGATGTAGAATATTTTTAAAAAAAAGGGGGGGGAAAGGCATTAAAAAATATTGTCGCTATTTATAAAATTAATTCTATTGATTTTAGGCTTTTATATTTAGGGCTTCTAGGATTTGAAGTCGTAGCTTATTAGTTTTGTGTGCTATTATAGTGGTGTTTTAAACTAGAATTTTTCGGAATTTGGATTTGGGAAAAAAATGCGTTTTAAGATGTAAGCCTATGGAACTAGAATCTTTAAGTAGCATCGTAAGCCGTCTTGAAAGGGACAATTTTGGTAAATTCATCTACTAATTCCAACCTGAAACCAAGACACTTAACAGGAAACTTGAAAGGATCTTAATAAAATTATATAGACAAAATATCTTTATTGTTTAATCATGCTTATATATATATATATATATATATATAGTACAATTTGATGGAGACTCAAACTCGGTTAGGTCGTTATAAAAAAAAATTATAAATATATATATATATATATATTTATAATTTTTTTATGACGACCTAACCGAGTTTGAGTCTCCATCAAATTGTACTATATATATATATATATATAAGCATGATTAAACAATAAAGATATTTTGAAATATACATCAATGAAGTATATATATATATATATACTTCATTGATGTATATTTCATCTGCCTATCTATCAATCTATCGATGTGTGGAGGAGGTGGTCGTATTGGTATGGTTAATGACTCAATTTCAAACCTTTGACGTGTCTGTTTACATTTCACATACTCATGGGAAAGGGTATCCATCTAACTATTTATCCGATGAGTAAATAGTTAGTGTGTGTACGTGTTTTTGTGTTCATATATATATATATATATATACATGAACACAAAATGGATACCTTTCCCATGAGTAATATATATATATATATATGTATATATATATATTGGGGAAAAGTCAAAATAACCACTGCCCAGTGAGTTGGGGCTATAGAATACACTGACTGCTTCTCTGCAGATGGGTAAGACCCCCACCAACAAGTGTCCTGGTTATGACACTGAACAATATGATAGTGAGGTTCTAGTAATGCTGGAGCTTTGGGGATTGCGGAGTACCCCGCTATTTCCTTCGCTCCGAGGTCCACTTTGGACCGGAATGGTAGCGCCTGGTAGGGTCCTATCTATGGGTCAAATAGAACTAAACTGTGTACTTATGCTAAACTGAATTGTTTGAAATAGAACAGTTTTTGACATTTAACTGTGTGTAAGCCGTCTTGAAAGTGTTGTCGTGGTAAGACCAACATACGTATTATTTTTTTTTGAGACACAGCTCTCCTAAGGGACACTTATATATACGATGTTTACTTACTCAGTGTACTTATTCTAAACTGAATTGTTTGAAATTGAACTGTTTTGACATTTAACTGTGCGTGGACAAAAACTATATTTATACTAAACTGAATTCTTTGAATTAAAACTATTTGACTAAACTAAATAGCTTGAAATAGAAATGTTTTTGACAATTAAACTGTGTACTTATACTAAACTGAATTATTTGAAATAGAAGTGTTTATTTGTATAAAAATGGATTTGGTATTAAATAAGCTACAAAGGTTGATAAGCCATAAAACCCAATCATATCAAATCCTATATATTTAATATATATGTATAAAGAGGATTTGGTATTAAATAAGCTGCAAAGGTTGATATGCCATAAAACCAAGCCAAATCAGATCAAAATCACCTATCACAGGCAAAAAGCACCGAACTGAATCGTAAAGATCGAACTCACAGATAGTGATTGGTAAAATCAGTCAATATTTTGAGCAAACATACATAAATAGACTGACAAATATACACACACTCACAAGCGAACGTGCCGACACATATACACACACACACACGCGCACACAGACACCTGCACACACACACACACACACGCACACACGAACACACAGACGTACACACATACATGCATATACACACGTATATACACACACACACCAGCACAAACATATGCAAGCGTATATATATGTATATTTAATATATATATATATATATGTGTGTATGTATATTTAATATATATATATATAAGTGCGCATGTTTGTGTGTGTAGAATAAAAGTGTCGATTTTCTTTCTTTCATTTCATACAAGCAGATACTAATTATACAGGTTTTTCGCAACTAAAAGTTCTTTTCGCACATGTAGTATCCACACGTGACTTGAGGTGATTATTATCAATAACAAAAGGTAAACACAACAATTAGTAAGAGTAATTTATTCTAATGTCGACGTCCCCAAAGCTCCGTTTCAATCATCCAATTAAAAGCACCACAATCGTAAAAAAGTATAAAAGAAAAATTAGTTATGATATTTACTTCAGATCAGTAATTGCAATATCGTCATCATCATCAACAACAACAACAGTAACAACACCACCAACAACACCAGCAGCAGTAGAGGCGCACGTGGCATAACGGTTATTGAGGTATTCAATGGACTCAGGAACTCGAGTTCAAATCCTTGACGAGGCTCTCTGCATTTAACTTTTTATGCCCTTAGGAAAGGTAAGCGCCCATCTCTTCTCCTCTCAGCTGTAGGTAAATAGTAAAGACTGGGCTCTCCACACATGCAAAGGCAACCAATATATGACGATGAAAATCTTGAAATTAAACCAGCTGAATGAATAATTTCAAGGATCTTTCCTCGCAACTGGTACCAAGTAACTCAGTATAATCAGTCACATTTGCAAAAGATTGAATTTTGACCAAACTACCGAATGGTATTTGTATAAACCAGAATCTCTCAAAGAAAATGAGCCTCATAAAATTCTCTGGGACTAAAGTCCCAGAGAATTTTATGAGGCTCATTTTCAAAAAATCATTTAATTCCGGCAAGAAGATCAAACCAAAAAAGAAAAAAGAAAAAGAAAAAAAGAGAACTCGACTTCAAGTGAATTTTGCCATTCCAGCGGACCACAGAGTGAAAATAAAAGAAAGCGAAACGACAGGACCTTGCCAGAGAACTAAAAAGACTACGGAACATGCGGGTGACGATGATACTAATTGTAGTTGGTGCACCTGGAACTGTTCCCGAAGGATTGGAACAATTTAAAATAGGAGCGAGATCAAAACCATTCACACTGCAGCATTGTTTAGGTCGGCTAGAATACTGAGGAGAGTCCTAAAAAGCTGAGATGACTTGCTATCGCTTAAATTCCAGTAAAAGCTGACCAGCTAATGCTGGTGTTAAAATACTCGCAATGAATAATAATAATAATAATAATAATAATAATAATAAAATAATGATAGCCGAATGGATAAGCAACTTTGGAAAATACTTTTAAAGAAGAACCATAGGCGAAAATACACTTCACTCAGAGCAATACTCAAAAAGGAACCAAAATGGAAAACGCCACCACATGAAGGCATACATGGATATTGGTTTAAAAAATCCACTCCCATCCACAACAGATTGACCATCGAAATGAATAGATGGTTACATGAAACAGACATAACCGAATCGGTGACCAGAGGAAAGCCCGCCCTGATCAAAAAGACAAAAAAAAAAAAAAAAAAAAGCAAAAAACAAAACAAAACAAAATAAAACAAAACAAAACAAAAAATGCAATCGTTCCCAACAACTACAGACTCATGACTTGCCTACCGATGATATGGAAAAATACTAACGGCATAAATAAGCGAGGAGATTTACTACTCGCTAATAAGCTGCAGACTGTTTACCGATGAACAGAAGGATGCCTCAATAATAGCCAAGTAGAAATCAAACTAGGACACTTTATGGAGGAAGAATTTACGGTTGTACTAAAAAAAAAAAAAAAAATTAAAACCAAAAAAGCTGCAGGCGTCAACCAACAACCTCCAGGAGTATGGAAGAGAAGGAAATATGATAACATAATTCTTCGATTATCAACACTGTCTATAAACAAAAAAACAATAGAGAAATGGACAAAGGCTGTAAACTCCCTTCCCCCAAGAAAGTTGACCCCGGAATCCCTAAGAACTACAGAGACATAACACTAACTTTTAGCTTCTGAGGATTATAATGCTCAGCTTCTCAATCGTATTGAACTTGAAATCGAGAAAATTCTTAGGAAAAAATCATGACGGTTTTTGGTGAAATCAATCTACAACTTCGCAAATTCTGATTTTCTGTTACCTCATCGAAGGTGTACGTGCAAATATAAATCTCGAGGCAACGCTATTATTTGTGGATTTCTTCACGGTATTTGATTCAATGCATAGAGGGAAGATTACAACTATAATGACGCAATGGTTTGCTCACCTGATGGCGATACCAATTTTTTTTACTTTGTCGACGGAGTTTTGTAAGGAGATACATTAGCACCATATTTGTTTATACTTTGCCTAGATTGCGTACTTTGAACATCCATAGATGTAATTAAAGAAAACAGATTTACATTAAAAAAAGAAAAGCAAGAAGCAGACGATATCTCGCAGTAACTATAACAGACGAAAATTACGCAGATGATCTAGCGCTTCTTGCAAATACACCAGCCCGAGGCGAATCCCTTTTGCAGAACCTAGATATATCAGCAGGAGGCATTAGTCTCAACGAAGACGCAAATAAAACAGAGTACATGTGTTTTTAGTGAGAATGAGCTATCTCCACCGTAAGTGGTTAGCCCCCAGAATTAGTAAACAAGTTCATAAACCTCGGTAGTAATATCTCATCAACTCAAAGTGATGTCAACATTCGTCGAGAGAAGGCATGGGTTGCGATAGACAGGTTATCGATCATATAGAAATCTGACCCATCCGATATAATAAAACGTGATTTCTTCCAAGCTGTTGCTGTGTCAGTACTACTGTATGGATGCACCGCATGGACAAAACGTATGGCATGGATAAAAAGCTAAATAGGAACTATATAAGAATCTTAGGTGCTGTTTTGAACAAATCCTGGAAGCAACACCCCAAGAAAACAGCAGCTGTATAGCCACTTACCACTCATCTGGTAAACTATCCAAGACGAACAACACATGCAGGACACTTCTGGAGAAGCAAGGATGAACTCATAAGTGACCTTATTCTATGTACCCCTTCACATGGACGTGCTGGTGTTGGCAGACCAACAAGAACTTATTTACACCAGCTCTGTGCGGACACATGATGTAGTTTGGAGGACCTGCTGGCGACGATAGAGACGAATGGAGTGAGTGAGAGAGAGAGAGGAGAGAGAGAGAGAGAGAGAGAGATAAACACTATGCTGTCAATCAAACGATATGTATATATATATATATAGTAGACATAGAGTCAGTGGTTCATGGTAACCGTTGATTGGACATATACACAATCCTGATTTGAATATAAACGCTCTATCAATGATATTGTTTAAATAAACATATATATCGCTATATTTTTGGGTGGTGTAACGGTTAGCAAGCTAGACTAGCAAACCTACTCGAGTTAGTTCGAATCTCATTGGGCGCCCCATTCATTCAGCCTTGTGCCACATCGAAGCAAAAACTTTGTAAATTACTATATCGTTATATTTTTTGTGGTTTGAGTGTGGGTCATGGTTATCTTTCGATGGCTGTTTTATTCTCTTCTATAGAAGCCACTCTTATAGAGGAGCAGCAGTAGTTCCCCGATCGAACTAGCGATCCTGAGCGTAAAGTCGTCAAACTCACGTCCAGGACCCGGTTAGGTATTGAGTTTGGTCGTCCATGGGTTTATTCAAATACCTTTACGTACATCATGCTGCTTCCCATGTGTACGCAAAAAAAGGGGGGGGGTAAATTTGGCTTTTTAAGTTTTAAGTTTTAACTTAGTTAAAGTCCAACATTAAGGTACTTTCGTATGACTTTCAATGGTACTGACTTGTGCTTTTTTTTGCTGTATTGGGACTTTTCCTAGGTTTTTAATTTTTTTAAAATTTTTTTTACTACAGTTGGGAACCTAGCAGGCTTCAGGAATTATAGAGCTTAAAAGATTATTTTTTTTGGGGGGGGGGGCTGTGGTAGCATTAGGTGTTTTAGGCTTTTTCTTTTAAACTACTGTTAGGGCTTTCTTTACGAATTTTTAAATTATTCGATAGAAGATATTTAAAAACATTCTGCCTTGTTCGCTGACATGTGGAAAGGCTGACATCAATTTGGCTTTATAGTAGAGTAAGCGTGTCTTTACATTTAAAACGCATAGTTTAAGCATTATTTCACAAACAAAATACAGCATAACATTTTGTAAAATTCAGCATTTTAAATTGATAGGACTTAAAGACATACTGACCAATATTGACATATTTCTTCCACTTGGCTCCTGAGTTCAAATGCTTCTTCTTCGTTTTGACTTTTATTTACTACTGAAATTTTAGGTAGCCTTGGAGGCGGTCTACGGGGGTGGGGAGAATTCGTTTTTCTTTTTTTCTTTTTCCCCTTCTCTTGGGGGGGGCTTGTTGTCCTGAAGACCTACCTAGGGCGATGAACGATAGGGAGGAGTGGCGAGAGAGGGTCAGGGATATCCGTGCTGCCAGCACGATATGATGATGATGATAATATTTTTTGTTGTTGTTCAAATTTTTATTGTTCTCAACTGGTTTTCCACCTTAGTTCATCGTCAAGAGAGAAAATTATATGAAGAAAAGTTTTTCATAAAATTTATAAGACTTTTTAAAAGTGTTGATATATGAGAAGTTGTGAAAAATGATTATGATGCAATATATTTTACTGAACAAATTGAATTTCTGTATAAAATTTTACTTCAGATTTAGAAGAATAAATCTTAAAAGTTTCAGTAAAATAACCCCGATATCATAAATAAAGTTGGTGACCCTAGTCGAAGGGGACCGGAAGGCTCCTTTCTCAATAGCTACCACGCCGAGGTGTAGAGAAGGGCGCTACACCTTTTCCTGATTACTCTACTTTACCCTTGATCCTTAATGCTGAGTATTAAGCAAGGTGGCATCAAATACCATTTTTGATGCATTTGTATGACTCAACCTGAGATTGAACCCAGGTTTTCCGGATCATTGGCGAACACTCTATGCAGTAAACTGAGCCAATGAAATAGTCTCTTTATTTCTTCCTGTGTTCAAGGTTTGGTGAAATAATATTCCAAGTCCTTTTCAGATGATGTCATTATGTCTAAGAGGATTGAGGCTTTCTAAGGCCTCAAAAATGGTATTTGATGCCGCTTTTGGTCTGGCCACAGCATTCTGTGAGGCAGAATGCTGTAGCTAGACCAGAAGGTTTGGTTAAATTATTTAAATTTTTTCTCCTTTTAATTGGGTCCTATCTATGGGTCAAATCGAACTATTTGACATTTAAACTGTGTGCAAGTCAGTGACTTATGTTATATTGAATTGTTAGAAATAAAATTCCTTTACCATTTAATTGTGTGTAAACGAATGAAAGATGTTTAAATGAATTGTTAGTGATACATATCAATACTTGGAACCATTTAACTATGCGCAAACGAACGAGTAAAGCTGAATAGAATTATTAGTGTTGATTAGCAATACTTGAAGCAATTTGTGTGCCTAAATTGAATTACTGGTTTTACTTAGCAATACTTAAAACCATTTGAATGTGTGCAAATTAACGTTAAAATGTTAGTGTTAAAAAGAAAAATTAGAGTTAAATAGCAATACTTGTTAGCACTTCACTGAGAGCAAAAAAAAAAAGAAAAAAGATTAATATTAAATAGAATTATTAGTGTTTGAGTATAATAACTGAAATCAATTAACTATGTCGAAACAATAGCAATACTATTGTGCAAACAAATTAGTTGTAACTCATTTAAAAATAAAGTTACCGACAAACTATGTGAGCAAACGAATGACTGATGTTAAATTGTGACTCATATAACAATACATGAAACCATTTAATTGTGTGCAAAAAAAAAAAAGCTCGGGCTCGTTTAAAAATGATATCAACAAAATATGTTTATAAATCATATATGTTTAAAGAGGATTTGCCATTAAATAACCTACTTATATATATATATATATATATATATATATATATATATATATATATATATATATATATACGTGGGGCCTTCAATAAGTTTCCTGACTTTTTTGGTGCAGGCATTTAAAATTATCGTAGGCTCCTGAAAATTCAGAGTGTTATTGCTATACATCTTATGAAATGACTGACCATTTTTAATGATTTCAGCTTCAAATTATCAGCTACAGCAGCAATTGGAATACACCCTACTAAAGCCTGATTGTCACAGCTGGTGGATTTCAAAAATGCAATCTGGATGTGAGGACACTTTAGAAGAACGATATGCAATAAAATTGTGTTTTAAACTTGGAAAAAATGCCACAGAAACGTATGGAATGCTTCAGATTGCTTTTGGACCATCTTGCATAAATCGAACATCAGTTTTTGAGTGGCATAAGAGATTCAAGGAAGGCAGGGAGTCTGTGAGGGATGAGGAGAGGTGTAAGAGGAGTAAGGAAGTCAGAACACCAGAGTTGATTGGCCAAAGGGTTAGGGTTAGGGGTACTATGGTGAGGTTTTAAGGGAGTTCAGGAAGAGATTCCGTCGGAAGAGGCCAGCACTCTTCAAATCGGCTCAGTAGCATTTCCACTAGGACAATGCACCAGTCCACAACTCCATTCTTGTCACAGACTATTTGAGCAAGATGGGCATCAAGTCAGTTCCTCACCCTCCCTATAGTCCAGACCTTGCTTCCTGTGACTTTTGGTTATTCCCTAAGCTCAGAGGCTGTCGATATGAGATAATTGAGGAGTTGAAAGAGGCTGTGACGAAGGTGATTGACACGCTCAAACAAGAGGACTTCCACGGGGCCTTCCAGAAGTTGTTGGAACGGTACAAGTGCATTGCAGCCGGAGGAGATTACTTCGAAGCGGACTACAGTTTCATGTGTGTACTATCAATAAAAGTGCCCATACGAAAAAAGTCTGGAAACTTATCTAAGGATCCTCGTGAGCACTCTGGCGAAGGAATTGTCGTCCGCCGCTCGCATAATGCAAAGCTCTTCGAAAGAATTGAGCACTCTGGTAGCCGATAGGGTATTAAAAAAATGTAAACAAACGGCTGATGCTGCTGTTGCTAAATAAATACCTTAAAATTCCCTTAGCCAACGTGGTCCGCTTGTCGGCCGAGAAGTCTGAGATTTAGTCTAACATAAAGTTGGATGGGTTTCGATCCCGGCTTCGAGCGTCCTGCGTGTCTAGCCACACTGAAGAGTTCTGATAGAACGAAACAGTCTGTCTGTGGATGACAATATATATACATATATATATATACTTTCTTTAAGAAAAACAACGAAACCGGTCACATAGGATTATAAATTTATTTCAATCCTGTTACGCATTTTTGAAATTTCCAAAATCACGAAAAAAGTAACAGGACTTCTTCAGATCATTTTGGATAAAAAAAATGAATAGACACATGGTAGTGGGAGGGGATAGTATGAGGGAGTCGAATGAGGGAGTAGTATATATATATATATATATATATAAACAGAATTTGGCATTAGATAACCAACAATGAATTATTTGTCTTAGCAATTATTGAAACTATTTAACTGTGTAGAATGATTGTGCGGTAGAATGCTGTGGCAAAACCAGAAAGTTTGGTTGTGTTAATTAATTTTTTTGTTATAAGCAATTATGGTTAGGTTAATTTGTTTAACAGCATATCAACCTCTTAGTTAATGACAACAGTTTTTTTTACAAATGATCTACACAGAAATATTTGGTTTCAAGTACTAATTCTTATAATATTTTCCCTATTATGTGGTTTCAAAAAACTGTTCCTATTTAATAATCATTTATTTACACAATATGGTACCGAGCATTCTAATTTAATACGTTGCGGGGGTGTCCTTGTGGTGTAATGGTTAAAGCGATGGATTGCGGAATCGTAGTACGCGAGTTCGTACTCCAGTCGCGCAATTACGTTCACTTTCGGGCAAATACCCTCAGGAAAGGTATGAACCCCCTTATCCTCCCAGCTATGGGTTAAATAGTACCATTACTGTTTTTCTAGGAGAATGGCTTTGGCATTAAATAACCTAAAAAGAGTTGATATGCCATTAAAACAAAGAAACCAAACCAAACCTAAATACGTTGCATATCCATCGAAATTCCTTTTGCTAAATACGGGTTGACGCACAAACATGTAAATAAACAAATTGAAAAAAAGCAAACACAAATAAAAAAGAACGACTATGGTTAATTTGAAATACGACTCCTCCCTTACTTACCTCCCTTATCCAGATCTCATTTGCTCGCTGTCCTGATAACAAATATAAAAAGGTCAGTTGAAGACACTTGGACGCTAGGAAATAATTTTCATTCCGCAAACGGATTTGCTACGTCCCCAGTGCATTCTTCCTTGATTCTTTTATAGCTTATCAAATCTTATAAAAACTTGTTTTAAATCTTTAAAAAAGCTTCTTCCTCCAAAATTTTATCTCCTGATGATGACCAAAGGCCGGAAGATGCTGAGAACAACAAAAAAAGAAATAGTAATTTACAAAGCTCTTTGTTTCGACGTTGCACAAGGCCGAATGAATGTGGCACACAATGAGACTCAAACTCACTCGTGTAGCTTTGTTAATCTAGCTTGCTAACCGTTACACCATAGAAATAAAACAGAAGAAGTATTTCAATTTGTCCAATCAGTTTTGCTCATATATATAGGGGGTGCCAAAATAATAGAAACACCTGAAATCTTAGTATCATAATTTTGAAACTCCTATAAAACAATCAAACATTTGTTATTTTTATGTTTTTTGATTTATTATTAATTTTTCTCGTATCATTTTACTAAAATTGTTGTTTTTTTTACAGATATCACCATCAGAAGTAACGTGGCGACCGTAGTCGAGGGTAACTCGAAGGTTACCTTTTCAATAGCTACGACATCGAGGTGTACGGGAGAGCGCGACTTCTTTTCCTGGATTGCTCCACTTTACCCTTGATCCGTACCTTATAATGCTGAGTGTTAAGCAAGGAGGCATCAAGTACCATTTTTTGAGTCTTTGGTATGACTCGACTTGGCCTGGGAGACCGGGCCATTGGCGAACACTCTAACAATTATGCCAATGTCCGGTTTCAAAGCCAAAGTCCGGTTTCATTGGTCAAGTGGGTAGTGTTCGCCAATGGTCCAGAAGACCTGGGTTTAATCCCAAAGACTTTAAAAATAGTACTTGATACCTCCTTGCTTAATACTCAGCAATATAAGGTACGTATCGAGGGTAAAGTGGAGCAATCCATGGAAAGGAGTATCGCCCTCCCCTACACCTTATTGTAGTAGCTATTGAAAAGGGATCATTCTTGTCCTCGACTACGGTCGCCAACTTAACTTAGTCATCAGAAGAAATTAATTAAACTCCATTGAAATAGTAGATCTATCAGACTTTAAAAGAGGTAAAATTGTTGGTATTCGTATGGTAGGTGTTAGTGTAACAAAAACCGTTTCAAAGTTCTGTCAATTATTTGATGTATCAAGGAGTACTGTCTCGAAAGTAATTATGGCATTTGAGAAAGAAGAAAAACCTCCTTACCGAAGCAAAACTCTGGACGAAAGCGAAAGCTGTCTGATAGGGACCGTCAGACTCTTACGGGGATTGTTAGGAAGGATCACAAGAATACAGCTCTGAAAATTACAGAAGAGCTTAACCACCAACCCGAGAACTCAGTTTCCTCAAAAACAGTTAGAAGGGAGCTGCACAAAGTTGGATTTCACGAGAGAGCTGCAATGAGAAAACCATATCAAAATGAATTTGAAATTTCCAAGTGTTTTCATTATTTTGTCCAAGCCCTATATATATATATATATACTGCTTAGAGAAAACGCTAGATGTAAACTACACAAGAATGCTATAAGCCATTTTGAAGCAACACCCCACGAAAAAACAGCTGTACGGCCACTTACCAACTACCTAAAAAACCTTCCCATTTAGACGAACAAAACATGTGGGACACTGCTGGAGAAGCTATGACAAACAAATAAGACACGTTTTTCATGGACCTCTACACATGGACCACTTACTGTAAAACTAGAAAAACTAATTCACCCATTTAAAAAAAATTCTGTCCAGGTGAGGTCCATACAAAGAGAGAGGGGAGCGATAAATTAAAAAAAATAGACAGAAGCTTAGAACTTTTTGAATGAAGCTCGTGTGCATATATATATATATATATATATATCCAAGTACTAAAGATTCTCGAAGCACTACATATTAGGAACATACAACCCAAACTTAACAGAATTAATTTTCAAACCAGTGCTAATGTACTTGAATGTCTTTAGCTACTGACGCTATTTATAGAAACAAATTTAAAAGTAAACGCTACATACTGCAACGGTACAGACGCTCTTCTTACAAAGTAGTAATGTTACATTACTTTTGTAATAGATCCTCCCCTGATGATGGCCCAAAGTCGGACAGAAAGTACTAGGGAAATAGATAATTATGGAAGATTCGTCTACCAATTCCCGCTGAATATTATAAAATCAATACTGCAATATGAAAGGATCAACAAAAAATATTTAGACAAAAAATGTCTATTATGTTCAATGAAATATGTATCAATGAAGAAATGCTGCCTAAATATATATATATATATATATATTATTTTATTGTATTGAATTAATTTAGAGGGCTATTGCAATGCGAAATAATAATTATTTGAGTCTAATTAATTTCAAAGTAAAACTTTATTGTCAGCGGCTTAAAAAAATTGTATATAAATGAACACGATGTTGGAGGTTCAAATTTTTTTTTAACGTTTTTAACATGGTGTCACGTGGAGTGTTAGAACGCCATGTTGGGTGTTGTAACCATGGTGCCACGCGGAGTATTTAAACGCCATGCGGAATAGTCGTGATTTCAGTTGTTCTCATCAATTTTGTTTTATTTTATTTTTATTTTTATTCGATTTTTTTAAAAGCTTAAATATGTATGTAAAATGTGCATGTTAATTAATTATATATTCAGTATTTAATTCTAACCTACCTTTAATCTGAGGGTGTAACTTAGCAAATTAATAAAGCTTCCTTAATTCTTTCGACAACCAGTATTACGTACTATTGATTCTATTTAAATGGGAAAATTATAATCGTTATTTTTACATTTGATTAATTCTTATGGAATGAGGATGCACGTGTGTTGAGGTGTTCTTTAATTCTGATGTTGAGGGGTCTGATTGTACTTCCTAAATAAAATTATGGCATTTCAAGCAAATTAAACGATAAATAGTGTAAGTTTTTTGGCATATGTTTGGATTTCTTTTTGGGCAGTTGGCTAAAGTGCTTAGTGTGATAGTATTGTTATTTTTCTTCCTTAGGTGTTGGGGTGGTCAGGGTTCGGAGTGGGCAAGTTGTATATCTTGTCCTTCCTTGTAAATAGCTCTATGTATTTCTTTGGTGATAATTTCACTGAAAAGTGGTAGTTTCAGGAAACAGGTGTTAAAGTTTAAAATTTTTTTTTTTTTTAGTTTCCGTGATTTCATATTATTTAGATATCGTGAGACTGATGTTGGATAATCTGAGGGTGTTTATAAAGTGTGCGGTGTGTGTAATTTTGTCTTTCTCTTCGCTGCTTCTATTGTGGATTCGTTTAATTTCATTTCTAATGTTATTTGTTTTCGTACTGGCTGGAAGTGCTGATTTGAAATACACAAAGAGGTTTTTAGTGATGGGTTTTCTATATAAGTAAGTTGGCGACCGTAGTTGAAGGTGAATAGAAGGCTCCCTTTTCAATAGCTACTACACCGAGGAGTAGGAGAGGGCGCTACCCCTTTCCCTGGATTGCTCCACTTTACCCTTGATACGTACCTTATATTGCTGAGTGTTAAGCAAGGAGGTATCAAGTACCAGTTTAAAAGTCTTTGGTATGACGCGATCTAGGATTGAACCCAGGTCTGCCGGACCATTGGCGAACACTCTAACCACTAGACCAAGTAAATTTTACCGATTGGCGATATTTGAGGCAATAGAATACGCCGACTGCATATCTGGAGAGGGGGAAAAACCCCTCAACGAGTGTACAGATATGACACTAAACTGCATAAACTCCAGCTCTGAAGATATGAGGAATGTGGAGTACTCCGTCTACGGAATTATTCCCAGGTCCGCTCTGCCTGTTAGAGTCCCATCCATAGGGTAAATAGAATGGTTCATTAATCTATTAAAGATTATAATGAGTTTTTCGACATCATACAGCTGTGTAACAATTATTTATGTTACACCGGAATACTTAATGAATAGAATAACTAAAGTTAAATAACACGATACTTGAAATCAATTAACTGTGAGCAAACAAATTATTAATATCAAATGGAATTATTAGGGTTAGATAAGAATACTTGAAACCATTAAACTGTGTGCAAACATATGAATTCTAACAACTCATTTGAAAAAAAAAAGGTTACCTACACGCTATTCGCTTACTAAGATATATATATATATATATATATATATATATATATATATATATATATATATATATATATATAAAAGTATGTATTGTAATAGTTTCATGAATACGTAAAGCATGAAAAATAGGGTCACAGTCACCACCACTGTGTATATATATATATATATATATATATATATAAATATTATTGGCATGAATTAACCCACAAGGGTTGATATCGCATAAAACCTCATAACTATTCACCTCCCTCTCTCTCTCTTATCTCTCTTTCTATCATATATATGTGTGTGTGCGTGTGAGAGCATGTAAAAAGTTTCCCTGTATGTACCAAAAGAGTACTGAGACTAAAGCTATATTTACCAAGACAAAAAGGAACAACAATTCTTTTTGCATTCAACGCACTTATTCCAGAAAGTTCTCAACTGGTCGAAAAACTTTTGAAACTTCTTTTTCGAGATGGGGTAAAGCTGCACCATCATATGTCCTTTAATGTTCTCCAAGTCCTCAAATCTTACACTTCAGATGAACTTTCAATTTGATTAACCAAAAGAAACAAACAAACAAACAAACAAAAAAAGACAAAAACGAAAACACACTTGTACGGATCTCGGTCTCATGAGTATGAAGGATGCTGTATTAGTCCAATCTTTTGTTTCGCTTAAAATTGCTGATTTTTTTTTTTGTTTACTTTTTGATCAGATGATTTTTGATCAGACGTCTAAGGATCAATAAGATATCCGTATAACTGCCATTACCGTAAATTTATATAAATTTTTGAAACGATTTTTAAAAATTTAACTGACTCTGTCTCTGTCTCTCTGTCTCTCTCTCTTCTTTCTCTTCATATCTATATTTATGTATACAGGTTGTCCGAAAACCTCTTGGCTCAGTCGGTTTGAGCTGTAGAATACACTGACTGCATGTTCGCAGAAAGGTAAGACTCCTCCAATGAGTGTCCTGAATATGGCACTTAACGATCTGATGGTGAGGCTCCCGTAATTCTGGAGCTTTGAGGAACGCAGAGTACCACTTTATTGCCATTACTCCCATGTCCACTCTGGCCCAGAGTGGTAGCACTTGATAGGGTCCAATCTATGGGTCAAATAGAACTGTTTGACTTTTAAACTATACTTATGCGAAATTGAATTGTTAGAAATAGAACTGTTTTTAGATAGAATTAAGTGAAACTATTTAACTGTGAGAAAAAATTTGGGAGGTGTCCTCGTGGTGTTTTGGGAGGTGTCCTCGTGGTGTAATGGTTAAAGCGATGAACTGCGGAATCGTAGTACGCGAGTTCGTACTCCAGTCGCGCTATTACGTTCACTTTCGGGCAAATACCCTTGGGAAAGGTATGAACCCCCTTATTCTCCCTCCAGCTATGGGTAAATAGTAGGACGGACTAGGTTCTTCAGCCTTGGTGAGGCAACTAGTCTAGGAGAAGGAAAACTCTGAATTCAAACCTGTTAAACTCCGCTTAAAAATTGACCTTGTGTCATATCCTGCCCGAGCGGAGGGGTTGGTAAATAGTAACTGTGAGAAAAAATTAAGCTCAGGCTCATTTAAAAATATTTATCATATATTTAATATTTATGTATAAAAAAGGACTTAGCATTGAAAAACCTACGATGGGTGAGATGTCATAAAACTAAACCAAACCGAAAATCTCAATATACCCATTCATATGATTCATTATAAATACAACGCTTATGACTGCCCAGTAGGCTGGAGCTGTTGAATACACGAACTGCATCTCTGCAGATGGGTAAACTCCTCCAACGAGTGACCTGATAATGACACTAAACAATCTGATGGTGAGGTTCAAGTAATGCCATCGTTCCCAGGTCGACTCTAGCCCGGAGTGGTAGCTCTTGATAGGGTCCTATCTATGGGTAAAAAAGAACTAAACAGTGTACTTATGTTTACCTGAATTACTCGGAATAGAATTGTTTTGACAGTTAAACTGCGTACTTATTCTAAACTGAATTGTTTGAAGTGGATCTGTTTTAGACATTGAAACTGTACTTATGCTAAAATGAATTGTTCGAATTAGATCTATTTGACTGAACTAAATAGCTTGAAAAAGAAATGCTTTTGATAATTAAGATGTGTACTCATGCTTAACTGAATTGTTTGAAATAAAACTGATTATTTGTATAAAAATGGATTGGGCATTAACTAACCTACAAAGGCGATATAGCATAAAACCCAAACAAGCAAAGCTTATAAAGATATATATATATATATATATATATATATATATATATGATATTTAAAAGTAAGTAAAGTTGGCGACCTTGGTTTTGGGGGACCCAAAAGTTGGATTTTCAATAGCTACAGCATCGAAGTGTCGGTAAGGGCGCCTTTCCATTCCATGGATTGCCTCACTTTACTCTTTATTACTCCCTATTAATTCTGAGTGTTAAGCAAGGCGGCATCAAGTAGCATTTTTTGAGTCTTTGGTAGGTACGACTCGACCTGGGATTGAACCCCGGTTTCCCGGACCATTGACAACCACTCTCTCATTAGTCCAATGGACCGGAAATGTTATTGAACTTTGCAGCGTTGTTTTGTTTGTTTTTTTCGACCATTATACGTTAGAAATCACTTCGAGTATAAAAGATGTTTAGTGTACTAACTGACTGTTAGGTGTCACTGTCAGCCTAAAAGAAGGCTTTTTCTAGTCTGAAAACTACTAGGTGCGGGCTAACAGGAAGTGGTTGTCAAGAAAGGAAGTGGCTACCCCCTTATCGACCCCCCCCACACACAAAGGAAAATTTAATGTGGAAGAAGCCGTTGGTTTCCTGGGAAAAGTGAACCCGAGCGGAAGTGATGAATATGAAGTTGGTTCTGCTACTTCCTGGAAAAATAATAAGAGGAATACATCATAAGATGAAAGGCGTTCACTTAAAAAATGAGGAATATTAGCTTGTGGTCTTTCACTGGGGTCTGAGTGACAGCAAGTCTTCTCAGCTCACGAGGACTCTCTGGCCGATATCAACAATGCAGTAGTCTTGATGGACTCGATTCTTCCTTTGATTTCCAATTCTTCCTATCCCTTTGACAAGCCCTTTGACACCGTTCCAAGTGCACCAACAACAATTGGTATCACCGTCACCATTATGTCCCACATTTTTTTTTTTGTTCTTTTGCAAGACCTAAGTATTTGTCTATCTTTTCCCTTTCTCTTATTTTCACTCTCTGGTCCACCGGCCAAGTCCACTAAATAGCAGGTTCTTTTTTCTTGTTAATCATCACTAGGTTGGGTTTTCTGCCCTGGATAGGGTAATTCGTTTGTATCCCAAAATTTCAGAAAATTTTTTGCGTCTCATTCTCCAACACGGATACTATTTAACAATATTGTCAGATTTTAATACATTTTATATATGAATATAATATTACGTTTATTTTAATTTTCTTTCCGTTTCTGTTCACCAATTATTGTTCGGTTTTTCTTTTATTTTGTCTGTGCTCATTCTGGTCGCTGGAATACGTCTTTTCTTTGCTCTTGTTTATGTCATCTTCGAGTCCTTATGTTGATTATTATTATTATTATTATTATTATTATTATTATTATTATTATTATTATTACTTTACTCCTTGGGGTTTTTTCACATCAGTCTTAGCTGATGGTCATTCACAGGAGTTTGAGTGACAGCAAGTCTCCTCAAGCCTCCACGACTCTTCTCAGTATTCTGGCCGATCTTTATAATGTTGTAGCCTGGATTGTATTCACTTGTACTCTGATTTCCAAGTCTTCCAGTTCCTTTATTATTATTATTATTATTATTATTATTATTATTATTATTATTATTATTATTATTATTTACTCATTAGAGTTTTTCGTTCAGCGTTAGCCGATGTTTTTTCACTGGAGTCTGAGTGACAGCATGTCTCCTCAAGTCTCCATGACTCTTCTCAGGATTCTGGCCGTTCTCAATAATATAGTAGTTTGGATGGTCTCCACTCGTCCGCCAATTTCTAAGTCCTCCAGTCCCTTTAGTCATCCTTTAGTTACTGTACCAAAAGCACCAATTACAATTGGTGTCATTGTCACCTGCTTGTTCCATAGTTTTTTCAATTCCCTAGCAAGGTCGAGGTACTTATCATTCTTTTCACATTCTTTCAGTTTTATTCTGTCGTCAACTGGGACAGCAAAGTCGACAATTTTGCAAGTTCCCTTCTTTTTGTTGATTATTATTAGGTCGGGTCTTTTTGCCGAGATGATGTGTGTGTATGTCAAAGTCCCATATTATCTATATCATTATTTACTCTTTGAGATTTTTTCACATCATTGTAAACCGATGGTCTTTCACTGGAGTCTGAGTGACAGCAAGTCTCCTCAAGTCTCCAGGACTCTTCTCAGTATTCTGGCCGTTCTCAATAATATAGTAGTTTGGATGGTCTCCATTCTTCCTTTTATTTCCATGTCCTCCAGTCCCTTTAATAATCCTTTGGTGACTGTACCAAAAGTACCAATCACAATTGGTATAATTGTCACATTATTATCATTATTATTATTATATCAAATCTAAAGTGTTAAAGCAACCCCCATAGACTGAGAGATTGAAGGGATGAATGAAATGAAGACGAGAATACTGTGTGAATATCCGGACGCGTGTTCACGTGATGTGAATTGACCTGGAATTCCACTCACACACACACGAACATCCCCCCTCTGTCTCTCATTCGGAAAATGCAGTTGTAAACGTACAGTGACATAGAAAGCCGGTGTCTGAGCGCATATGTATAATTCCATTAATAATATACACGACAAAATACACGAGGAAGGGAATGATGAGCTGAAAAGCATTGGGATAGTATAATTTATAATTTATATCGCATCTGGTAAACATTCATGCGCCGTTTTTTGTTTTGTCTTCTTCTTCTTCTTCTTCTTCTTCTTCTTCTTCTTCTTCTTCTTCTTCTTCTTCTTCTCTATCCCCACCCTCACCCGGCCGTGTTGTAGGCAGAGTGTAGAAAACAGAGAAACAGAACAATTTTTTTTCTCGTGGGTCTTGATTGCATCGTCCGGGCACATGGCCAATCTCAAACAGAATGTTTTCAAGTAAATTTACTCTGATGAGCCAATTTTAGCAGACTTGGATTTTACTGCAACACAGCAAAGATGGCACACCGTAGCAAGATTTTTGTTTGTTAAATAGCATTAAAATGTTCTGTATTTGCGAATAACGGAATTTTTAGAACAGTTTACAACTTTATAGTTTATAATGATAATACTACGTAATGGTAAATGAGATGAGTTGGGTTTCTTTGTTAAATGGCATATCAACCTTCTTGGGTTATTTATTGCCCAAACCATCCTTCTAGAAGAACTGCAGTGATGCTATTTAACCCATACCTAGGAGAATAAAGGGGTTCATACCTTTCCCAGGGGTATTTGCTGCAAGTGAATGTAATAGTTTGACTGGAGGTCGAACTCGCTAACTACGATTCCGCTGTCCAGTGCTTTAACCATTACACCACGAGGACACTCCCTCTAGCAAATGAGACGCATGAAATTCTTTGGGAGTTTGAGAAACGAAGAGATCTTTGTTCCCGGCCAGAATAACAGACATAGTATTAATTAACAAGAAAAAAGAAACCTTACCGTCTGGTTGATTTTGCCGTTCCAGTGGACCACGGAGGGCAAATAAGAGAAACCAAAAAGATTGACAAATACTTAGATCTTCCCAGAGAACTCAAAAAAGCTGTGAAACATGAGAGTGGAGGAAACATGAGAGTGTGTGGACGAGCCGAGACCATACAAACAACAGCATAGCTAAGATCGGCCAGGATAAGGAGTATAATCTTAGAGACTTGAGGAGACTTGTTGTCACTCAACTCCAGTGAAAAACCATCAACTAAGGCTGGTGTGATAAACTTTCAAAGAGTAAAACAATAATAATAATAATAATAATAATAATAATAATAATAATTGACATACAAACGGATCACCTAATCCCGGCCAGGAGACCAGACCTTATAATAATCAACAAAAAGAAGAGAATTTGTAAAATTGTCGACTTTGCTGTCCAGGCGGACCACAGAATAAATCTGAAGGAATGTGCAAAGAAGGATAAGTACCTCGACCTTGCTAGAGAATTAAAAAACCTGTGGAACATGAAAGTAACGATTGTACCAATTGTGATTGGTGCTTTTAGCACAATAACTAAAGGATTATTAAAAGGCCTGGAAGACTTGGAAGTTGGCGGACGGGTAGAGACTATCCAAATGACAGCATTGCTGAGAACGGCCAGAATACTGTGATGAGTTCTGGAGACTTGGGGAGACTTGCTGTCACTCAAACTCCAGTGAAAAACTATCAGCTAACACTGATGTGAAAAACTCTAAAGGAGTAAATAATAATAATAATGAACACAAGGACCCGAAATCTACATAAAATATAGTAAAGATGTATCACAGAGACTAGAACGAGCACAGACAAAATAAGTAAGAAGACAACAACAATAACTATGAAATAGAAATAAGAAGAAAAATAACTGCAAGGATACTTCAAGAGACAAACTAACAAAATCTCACATGAGTAGACCAGGACAAGGCTAAGAAAGGTAAACTTTGCAAGAGAGACTGAATCTCTTCTGATGGCAACACAAAATAACGCCATAAGGACCAACCATGTTAAAACGAAAATAGAAAAGATACAACAAAATAGCGAGTATTGGGTATGTGGTAATAGAGACGAAACCATTAATCACATGAGAGGTGAATGCAGCAAACGAGCGCAAAAAGAATAGAAGATTTGACGCGACTGGGTAGGGTAGGTAATCCACTGGGAATTGTGCAAGAAATTGAAATTTGACTATACTGTCATATAATAATAATATCATATAATAATTTAAGAAAAAAAAAAGAATATAAGACGTATCAAATCCTCTGGGACTTGGAGATACTAATAAAAAAAAAGTAATTTGGTGACCTTAGTCGAGGGTGACTCAAAGGCTCCCTTTTCAATAGCTACAACAGCGATGTATAGGTAAGGGCGCTACTCCATTCCTTGGATTGCTCCACTTTACTCTTGATCCTTACCTTATAGTGCCGACTGTTAAGCAAGGCGGCATCTAGTTGAATTTTTTGAGTCTTTGGTATGACTTGATCTGGGATTGAACCCCGGTCTCCCGGACCATTGGCAAACACTCTACTCATTAGGCTAATGGCCTGGTATTTGAAGTTTGCAGGGTTGTTTGGGTTTTTTTTTTCGGCCATTATACGTTAAAAGTCACTTCGAGTATAAAAGATGTTTAGTGTACTAACTGAGTGTTAGGTGTCACTGTCTGCCTAAAAGAAAGCTTTTGCTAGTCTGAAAACTACTAGGTGCGGCGAACACTCTACTCATTGGGCCAATTGCCCGGTACAAATGGATCCCATACAAATGGATCACCATAACCTTGTCAGAAGATCAGACATAGTGGTAATCGACAAGATAAAAAGTGAATTTTACCGTTCCAGCAGACGTTAGAGCGAAAATATAAAAAAAAAAATTATCCGCAAACTACCTGAGAAGTGTAGAAGAGCAGGAATGACTTAGTGGAGAAGGTGATCAAGTTGAAGTTTGACAAATACTTGGATCTTGTTAGAGAGCTGAAAAATCTGTCGAATATGAAAGAGGTGATGATAGTAATTATTACTGGTACTCATGGAACAGTCCATAAAGGCCTGGGAACGAGAATGGGGAAATCGGAGATTAGAGGAAGAACGAAAACCATCCATATTACAGTACTTGTAAAAATTGATTAGAATACTTGGAAGAGTCCTGGAGACATTAAAAGACTCGCTGTCACTCAGACTTCAGTTAAAAGTTCCAGTTAGAACTATGGAAAACACACGCTTAGCAAAAAATAATAATAAGGACTGGTATGGAACATGAAGATGACAGGAGTTCCAGTCATACATGGAGCAATAGGAACAAAGCTGAAAAATCTAGGAAATAGACTGGTGGATCTGGAATAGTGCTGTGATCTGAATCATCTCAGCAACAAAGAATACGAAGCAGAGTGCTGTGACAGTCACTCTCGCTTTAGTGGAGACAACCATTTACTTCTGGGGTGAAAAACTCGTAAAGAGATAATAATGACTTTATTAAACAGGAAAAAAAAATTAAGGAAAACTAAGGAAATTGCTAACGAAATGAACAGGAAATGGTTACGCAAAGGGAACCTAAAGAGAGAAACTGAATCGTTAAAATAACGTCATTAGAACTGTGGTAAAGCTAGAAGTGATAAGACTCAAAGGGATTGCAAATGAAGGCTTAAGAGAAAGAGCAAGAGAGAGAGAGAGAGAGAGAGAGAGAGAGAGAGAGAGAGAGAGAGGTGGGAACTCTACTGCATAATAAGCATATACTGCAAACTAGCCGAGAAATGTTGAAGAGCAGGAATTGGTAAATGGAGAAGGTGATCCAGTGGAAATAGTGCAAATGAATAAATTTTGATCAGACCACAAAAAAATGGTTTATACAGAGACTAAAATCTGTGCGGGTAGAAAGACTTTCAAAATTCTCAGGGATTCTGAGATAAAAACGAATCGCCTTGTCCAGTACAGAAGACCAGATCTGATTCCATTCAACAAAAAGAAACGAACATATCATCGAGTGAACTTTGCTCTTCCTGTGGAATTCCAATCAAAGTAAGCGAAAAACATGATAAATGCCATAGATATTTATCTATATCTCAGGTATTTATCTAGTTTTTCACTTTGTGGAACATGAAAGTGGCAATAATACCAGTCTTAGTCCTTGGTATAAACCCGAAGATGACGTTGGCAGACTAAGAAGGAAGAGGACTTACGAGCATTGGAGACAGCGTTGACGCATCAATACAACGACTTGAAGAAAAGCGCGGAGGAAGACTGGTTACAGCCACTAGAAACAATACTGACAATACAAAGACCAACAGAACGAAAATAACTAGAAAACAAAAATGGGAAGAAAAACAACTCAATGGATGTTTTAACCGATTAATAATCAACATCTCATACGAGAAAACCTGGACGTGGATAAGAAAGGGAAACCTTAAGAGAGAAACTGAATGTCTCTGGATAGCAGCACAAAACTACGCTATCAGGACTAATCATATCAAAGCAAGAATAGAAACTAATCATATCAAAGCAAGAATAGAAAAGAAGCAACAAAACGGCTGTAGGTTGTGTGGTGATTGAGACCAAACGATCAACCACTTGAGTGAATGTTGCAGATAAGCACTGATAGAGTATAAGACTCGACACGGCAGGGTGGACAAGGGGATCCACGGGGTATTGCGCAAGAAATTTAAACTTGACCATATGAATAAACGGCTTACGCACAACCCAACATTTGTTCTGGAGAATGAGACACACAAACTTCTCTGAGATTTTAACATACAAACAGATCACCTAATCTCGGCCAGACGATCAGACCTTATAGTAATCAACAACAGCAAAAACCACGAAGTAAAATTGAAAGAAAACGAAAGGAAAGATAAATACCTCGATCTTGCTAGGGAATTGAAAAAAAAAACATGGAATATGAAAGTGACGATGATACCAATTGTAATTGATGCGCTCGGTACAATCAACAAGTGACTGGAGGACTTGGAAATAAGAGGACGAGTGGAGACCATTCAAACTTCAGCATTATTAAGATCGACCAGAATACTGAGGAGAGTCCTGGAGACTAGAGGAGATTTGCTGTCACACAACCTCCAGTTGAAATTCATCAGTTAATGCTGGAGTGAAAAACTCTCAAAAGAGTAAAATAATAATCCTGCCGAATAGTAGACTTTGCCGTCCTAGTAGACCACAGAGTAAAATTAAAATATATATATATATATACGGATCACCTAATACATATATGGGGTGTCCTCGTGGTGAACTGCGGAATCGTAGTATGCGAGTTCGCACTCCATTACGTTCACTTTCGGGCAAATACCATTGGGAAAGGTATGAACCCCTTTATCCTCCCAGCTATGAGGTTAAATAGTACCATATATATATACGTAGTGCATTCAATAAGTTTTTTTGTACAGGCATTTAAAATTGTCGTAGACTCTTGAAAATTCACTATGTTATTGCTATACATCTTATGAGATGACTGGCCAATTTTTAGGATTTCACGTTCAAATGAACCGCTACAGCAGTAATTGGAATACACCCGACTAAAGCCTGATTGTCACAGTTGGTGAATTTCAAAAATGCAATCTGGACGTGAGGACACTTTAGCAGAACGATTTGCAATAAAATTCTGTTTTAAACTTTGAAAAAATGCCACAGAAACGTATGGAATGCTTTAGACTGCTTTTCGAACATCTTGCATTAATCGAGCATCAGTTTTTGAGTGGCATTAGAGATTCAAGGAAGGCAGGGAGTCTGTGAGGGATGAGGAGAGGTGTAAGAGGAGTAAGGAAGTCAGAACACCAGAGTTGATTGGCCAAAGGGTTAGGATTAGGGTTACTATGTTGAGGTTTTAAGGGGGTTCAGGAAGAGATTCGGTCAGAAGAGGCCAGCACTCTTCAAATCGAGTCAGTGGCATTTCCACCGGGACAATACACCAGTTCACAACTCCATCTTTGTCACAGACTATTTGACCAAGATGGGCATCAAGACAGTTCCTTAGCCTTCCTATAGCCCAGACCTTGCTCCCTGTGACTTTTGGCTATTCCCTAAGCTCAGTGGCTGTCGTTATGAGACAATTGAGGAGATGAAATAGGCTGTGACGAAGGTCATTGACACACTCACACAAGAAGACTTCCACAGGGCCTTCCAGAAGTTGTTGGAACGGTATAACAAGCGCATTGCAGCCGGAGGAGAATACTTCGAAGGGGTCTAGAGTTTCATGTGTGTACTATCAATAAAAGTGTCCATACGAATAAAGTCTGAAAACTTATTTAATGATCCTCGTATATATATATATATATATATATATATATATATATACGACGATCATTAAATAAGTTTCCAGACTTTATATATATATAAAGTGAATGAGGATTGTATATCCAAAGAATGAACGCTCAATGCACAGCTATTTGATACAAAATATACCAGCAGAGTAAAATATATATTTTTTTGGTTAAAAAACAAGAAATTCAGAAACTGTATAATTAACTTATTTCGCTTATTAAAGCTCATAAGATGGATTTCAATGATAAGCTTTAATAAGCGAAATAAATTTATTATAGAATGCAATTTTTAGATTTCTTTTTTTTTTAACCAATATATATATATATATATATATATATATATATATGTATATTTATATATATATATATATATATATATATATATATATATGTGTGTGTGTGTGTGTGTTTGCACAAAAACCCCTCATGTTTTCTATTAAGATATTTCGGAAATGAGTTTATATTAACAAATGCAATTTCGAAAGTAGAGAATCTAATGTTTAATGATCACACATCACCATGTTTATATGCCGGGAAAAGTTTGTATAAAAAGTAGAAACACTGTATGAAAGATTTTGTAACTTCTCACCCGCTTTAGCCCAGCACACCTAGCATGAAACAAAAAAGCTACCTTCCGTTTTTCGTTTATTTGTTTTGTGCGTGTGTCTTCCTATGAGAAGCGAGAGTAGAAGAACTGGGCGTGGCCGATACCCAAATTTACCATTGTTATTCTCTTATGAAAGTCGGCTATCTCTTGAGAGAAAGAAATCTTAAGAAAATGGTAATTCCATTATTTCTTCTTCTTCTTCTTCTTCTTCTTTAGAACCAAAAATGAAAGAAAGAAAGAAAATGAAAAAAGAGGACAAAGAAAAGAAAGAAAGAAGAACAGGAGAGAGAGAGAGAGAGAGAGAGAGAGAGAGAGAGAGAGAGAGAGAGAGAAATGAAAAAGTCGTCAAAGAAAGACAGAAAAAAAGAAAGGCAGATAAAGTCAAAAGAAAGAAAGAAAGAAAGAATGAAGGAAAAAGAAAGAAAAGGAGAAAGAGGGATAGAAGAAGGCAATGAAGGAAAGAGAAAACAGAAAGGAGAAACAAAGAAAGAAAAATAGACGTGTTAAAAGAGGGAGAGAGAGAAATAGAGAGATAAATACTCACACACACACACACACACACACACACACACACACACACACACACACACACACAAGATAATACAGAAAAAAGAAGGATAGAATAAATAAATAAACATGTGAAGGAAAAAAACAGGGATATAAAGTATTAAAGAAAAATGAGAGAAATTAAGAGAAAGAAAGAAAAAAAAGAAAAAAAGATAGAAGGAAGAAAGGAAGGAAGGAAAAAGAGTATCAACAAAACTTATTTGTTTAAATCACTTAATATTCTTGAGTAGTGGAATGAAATTTCAAAATGGCGAATTATTTAATGGTAGGTTTGTAGAAAAGAATAATAAAAAGAACAAACATTGAGATGATTGATTGGTGAATTAGGTTGTGGAATTTCGGAAAGGAAGTAGAGATGACATGATTATGTCAGACTCCCACGAAGGAATCATACGAGCGACTGCCTAGACAATTTAAGAAATGGCTAATCCAGAAATACGGCCCCCAAAAGAAAACAAAGGAGAAATACGAAAGAATGAGAACTGACATTACCCCTTTCTGTACTTCCTGTTTGATATTTACACAGCGTCAATTTCGGAGATTTTCCAAGTATTTAAACGTTAATGAAAAAAAACAGTTCCGTTTAAATGATCTTTTTTGTTGACACTTGCTAAAATTACTTCAGTACGAAACAAGGTCTGTGGTAATAAACATGAGGTAGAAACATCGTATAATATGAAAATGACAACAGCATCATGGGAAGGATTTAAGCACTGAGAGGTACTGGGTTAGAAAGACATGGAGTGGCCCAAGCTTTTAATCATGAATCGTTGAGAGGCTCCAGGCTTTTAATCCTAAAATATTAAGAGGCCCAAAGTTTTTAATCATGGAACGTTAAGAGGCTCAAAGCTTTTAAAATGAGTCGTCAAGAGGCTCGAGGCTTTTAATCCTGAAACGTAAAGAAGCTTAAAGCTTTTAATCAAGGGACGTTAAGAGGCTCAAACCCTTTAATTATGAGACACTAAAAAGCTCAAACCTTTTAATCGTGAAACATTAAGAAGCTCAAAGCTTTTAATTATGAGACGTTAAGCGACTCAGAGCTTTTAAAGACGAGACGGTAAGCGGCTCAAAGCTTTTCAACATGAAACATTAAGAAGCTCAAAGCTTTTAATTATGAGACGTTAAGCGACTCAGAGCTTTTAAAGACGAGACGGTAAGCGGCTCAAAGCTTTTCAATATGAAACATTAAGAAGCTCAAAGCTTTTAATTATGAGACGTTAAGCGACTCAGAGCTTTTAAAGACGAGACGGTAAGCGGCTCAAAGCTTTTCAATATGAAACATTAAGAAGCTCAAAGCTTTTAATTATGAGACGTTAAGCGACTCAGAGCTTTTAAAGACGAGACGGTAAGCGACTCAAAGCTTTTCAACATGAAACATTAAGAAGCTCAAAGCTTTTAATTATGAGACGTTAAGCGACTCAGAGCTTTTAAAGACGAGACGGTAAGCGGCTCAAAGCTTTTCAACATGAAACATTAAGAAGCTCAAAGCTTTTAATTATGAGACGTTAAGCGACTCAGAGCTTTTAAAGACGAGACGGTAAGCGGCTCAAAGCTTTTCAATATGAAACATTAAGAAGCTCAAAGCTTTTAATTATGAGACGTTAAGCGACTCAGAGCTTTTAAAGACGAGACGGTAAGCGGCTCAAAGCTTTTCAATATGAAACATTAAGAAGCTCAAAGCTTTTAATTATGAGACGTTAAGCGACTCAGAGCTTTTAAAGACGAGACGGTAAGCGACTCAAAGCTTTTCAACATGAAACATTAAGAAGCTCAAAGCTTTTAATTATGAGACGTTAAGCGACTCAGAGCTTTTAAAGACGAGACGGTAAGCGGCTCAAAGCTTTTCAATATGAAACATTAAGAAGCTCAAAGCTTTTAATTATGAGACGTTAAGCGACTCAGAGCTTTTAAAGACGAGACGGTAAGCGACTCAAAGCTTTTCAACATGAAACATTAAGAAGCTCAAAGCTTTTAATTATGAGACGTTAAGCGACTCAGAGCTTTTAAAGACGAGACGGTAAGCGGCTCAAAGCTTTTCAATATGAAACATTAAGAAGCTCAAAGCTTTTAATTATGAGACGTTAAGCGACTCAGAGCTTTTAAAGACGAGACGGTAAGCGACTCAAAGCTTTTCAACATGAAACATTAAGAAGCTCAAAGCTTTTAATTATGAGACGTTAAGCGACTCAGAGCTTTTAAAGACGAGACGGTAAGCAGCTCAAAGCCTTTCATCATGAAACATTAAGAGGCTGAAAGCTTTTAAACATGAAACGTTGAAAGCCAAAAATCTTGTAATTATGAAACTATGGGTTGAATTGTATCACTGCTGTTCTTCTTCGAGGATGGCTTTAGCTTTAAATAACAGATGAAGATTGATATGCCATTGAAAAAAAAGAAAGTATATATCTATCCAATTCCATCTTGTGCAAATTACACAAAACCACTGTCCAATATCACTACAGATTTTTGCTCTATCAGCTGAGAGTAAAGAATACGCCGACTGCAGCTCGATATAGGGGTAAGATATCCCAAACGATGGTCCTGATGTGTGACATTGAACCATTCGATGGTAAGGAAGCCGTCCTGGAGCTTTAGAGATTGTGGACATTTTTATGGCCATTACTCCCAGGTCCACTCTGACCCAGAGTGGTAGTACCTGTTAAATTGCCATCTATGAGTTAAATAGAACTATTTAACTATTTACTATAGTTGAAACCATTTAACTGTAAGCAAACAAATCCTTAATATTGAATGGAATTATTTGTATCATAGAGAAAAACTTGAAACCATTTAGTTGTGAGCAAATAAATGATTAATATTAAATGGAATTATCAATTTTAGCAATATTTGAAACCATTTGAGTTTGTGCTAACAAATGCTTAATATTAAATGGAATCATTGAATCAGATAGAAAAACTTGAAACCATTTAACTATGCGCAAACAAATAAGCTCTAACGACGCAGTTAAAATTAATTATCTATATGTTATTTGCTTAAGAATTACACACAAACATACACATTCTCAAATATATATGTATATATATATATATGATTTTGCATTAAATAACCTACTAGGTTTTATATGCCATAAAATGCCAACCAGCAAATTAAGTCTGATTCATTTAAAAGTACAGTTACCGACAAACTATTCGCTTACCAACAATATATATATACATATATATATATATATATATATATATATATATATATATATACATATATATATGTGTGTGTGTGTGTGTGTGTGTGTTTAAACAGAATTTGGCTTAAAATAACCCAAAAGAGTTGATATGCAATAAACTACAACCAAATCACCACAGTTTTATTTTGTGATTTTTTTTTTATTTTGTGATTTTTTTATCTTGTGTTTTTTGTCGTTTTTTTTTGTGGTTTTGTCTTTTTTTTGCATAATGAATAATTTTTATATCTGTTTTTTATTCTCATTCTTGATTCGAATGGTACAAATGTTAATTCAGTAGCATTAATTCTTTTCCCAAGTTAGGGAGTGTTTTCAGTACAGGACAGTTTCTATATTTTTGTGTGCGGGGGTGTAAATTTAACAAAAGAATCCCGCCTGTCCTCCTATTTACACACAACTAGAGCAAGAATATATAGATTCATGCCTTTCCCAAGGGTATTTGCGCGAAATAAAACAAACACCTTCGTATAGGTTTGAATTCGGTCTGCCCATTCCCTTCAGTCCAGTCGGCTAGGGCTGTATAATACATCTACTACATCTTTGCGGGGGGGGGTAAGCCCCAACGAGTGTCCTAGATATGACACGAAACAATCTGATCGTAAAACCTAAATAATACTAGGGCTTTAAGGAATATAGAGTACTCCTTCATTGACATTGCAGTCAGGTCCACTCTAACCTGGTATGGTAGCAGCTGACAGGGTTCTATCTATCGGTCACATAGAACTGTGGGACATTTAAACTATCTACAAACAAATAATTTATGTTAAATTGAACTATTGGAACTAATTATGTTAAATTTAATATATACGTATAAAGTGGATTTGGCATTAAATAACCTGCAATGATTGAAATGCCATAAAACCAATACAAGTTAAATCATCTTTATGTATAAAGAGGATTTGGCATTGAATAACGTAAATGGTTTATATGTTTTATAACATATAAACCATTTATGTTATTTAATGCCAAACCCAACCAAATCCTATATATTTAATGTATATGTATAAAAAGGATTTGGCATTAAATAACCTACAATGGTTGATATGTCATAAAACCCAACCCAACCAAATCCTATATATTTAATGTATATGTATAAAAAGGATTTAGCATTAAATAAACTACAATGGTTGATATGCCATAAAACCAAACCAAACCAAACCAAACCAAATTGATTTTATTTTCCACGAAGTTATGCTTGACGAGCCTTTATTACAGTTAAACATAGTTTAAACATTAGGATTTATGAAAAATATTCTCATAATTAACGGGTTATCAAAAGGTTCCATCTACATGATGAAGAACTGGTCGGCAAATCATTCAGTTCATACGTAAATCCAACACTGGATCCATTCATATCGTTGAGAATGTTGCAATATTCTTAAATCAGATAATGTGGTAAATCAATGATTGAAAAACAAAATGTTTCATTAACATTCCCCTGTCTTTTGATGTTCTACTCGTTAAACAAATGTTTCTTTCTTTCTTTCAGCTTCTCTTTTATTTCTTTTGAACTTTTTACTTGTTCCTTTCTTTTATGTTTCATTGCTTTTTTTTGTTTTTCTTTATAACCTTCTTTTGTTCGAATTCCTTCTAGTTTGAATCTTTCTTTCTTTCTTTCTTTCTTTTTCTTTCTTTCTACTTGTTTGTTTCCTTCCTAAATCAGGTTTCCTTCTTTCTTTTTCATACATTTCTTTCTTTCTTTCTTTCCACTCATTTATTTCATTCCAGAATCTTCTTTCTTTCTTTTTTTCTTTCCACTTGTTTGTTCCCTTCCTGAATCACGTTTCCGTCTTTCTTTTTTATACAGTTCTTTCTTTCTTTCTTTCTTTCTTTCTTTCTTTCTTTCTTTCTTTCTTTCTTTCTTTCTTTCTTTCCTGAATCTTTCTTTCTTTCTTTCTTTCTTTCCTGAATCATTTCTTTCTTCCTTTCTTTTCTGAATCATTTCTTTCTTTCTTTCTTTCTTTCTTTCTTTCTTTCTTTCTTTCTTTCTTTCTTTCTTTCTTTCTTTCTTATTAGCTTCTATTTCTTTTTATTTCTTTACATTCCTTTATTTTTCATGAGAAAATGTCTTTTTTCTTTTTTCTTTAACGTGAAACAAACAGAAATCCTGAGAGAAACAATGTCAAAAGATAAATTGCTGTAATGGTGTAGCGGCAATTGAAAGTTATTGGCTTTTAATTTGTTTAAAGAAATCTCATCATACATTCAATGATGGAGTGCAGCAAATGGCGGCCTTAAAAGTTTGGAGACTTGGCGAGAAACAAATTTACGACTCACCAAGAAAAATTAAACCTTTTCTTTTTAATCCCCAAAATCAAAGTAGAACATTGATATCGGAAATACTGAGTCATATCGAGAATTCATAGTAATGTCTGTTATATCGAGAATTCATGGTCATCTCAGTTATGCCGAAAATTCAGAGTAATCTCTGTTATATCGAGAATTTATTGTCATCATTTATATTTCGAGAAGTCATTGTCATCTCCATTATATCGAGAATTTATTGTCATTTTTGTAATATCGAGATTTGTGATCTCCGTTATATCGGGAGTCCATAGTCATCGCCTTTATATCGAAAATTCTTAGTCATCTCTGTTATATCGAGAATTCAGAGTTTTTTTTTTTACATCGGGAATTCACCAGTCGTCTCTGTTATATCGAAAATTCCTTGTTATATCTGTTATATCGGGAATTTTCAGTTTTCCCTGTTATATAAAGAAGTCATAAAGTGATCTCTGTTATATTGTGAATTCATAGTCATCTCCGTTATATCGGAAATTCATTGTCACCTCTCTAATATCGAGAATTCATAGTAATCTCTGTTATATCGAGAATTTATTGTTTATTCTGTTATATCGGGAATTCTTGGTCATCACTATTATATTGGGAATTTATTTTCATCTCTGTTATATCGAGAATTCATTTTAATCCCTATTGTATCGGGAATTCAAAGTCATCCCAGTTATATGGCAATTTCATCATCATTGCTGTTATATCAATGATTTATGGCCATCGCTGTTATATCGAGAATTCGTTGCCATCTTTGTTATATCGGGAATTCATTGTCATCTTTTTAATATTGGGAATTCATTGTTATCTCTGTTATATCGGGAATTCATATATGGGGAATTCACTGTCATATCAGTTCTATTGGGAATTCATAGTCATCACTATTATATTGGGAAATAATTGTCATCTCTGTTATATCGAGAATTTATCGTATTTTCTGGTATATCGGGAATTCATGTTCATCTCTGTTACATCGAAACTTCGTAGTCATCTCTGTTTTATCGGGGATTCATCTTCATCTATGTTATATAGGGAATTTATGGTCATCTTTGCAATAACGAGAATTCATTGTCATCTTTGTTTTATCAGGAATTCATTGCTATCTCTTATATCGGGAATTCATTGTCACCTCTCTTATAACGGGAATTTATTGACAACACTATTATGTCGAGAATTTTATTATATTTCTGTTATATCTAGAATTCATGTTCTTCTCTGTTATATGGGAAATTTATTCTGATATCCGTTATATCGGGATTAATAGTCATCACTACTATATCAGGAATTTCTTTGTCACCTTTGTTATATCAAGAATTCGTAGTCATCTCTGTTATATCGGGAATTCAAATTTATCTTTGTTATATCGAGAATTTATTGTTATCCCTGTTATATCAGGAATTTATTGACATCTTCAGTATATCGAAAATTCCTAGTAATCTCTGTTATATCGAGAATTCCGAGGTATTTCCGTTATATCGTGAATTCAGAATCTTTTTTGTTATATCGGGAATTTGTAGCCATTTTTGTAATATTGGGAATGCCCCAGTCATCTCTGTTATATCGGGTATTCATGATCATCTAGTTTATATCGTGAATTCATGGTCATTGCTGTTATAATGAACGCAGTTATCTAACCTATAGGCATTAAATCACTCAATATAGGTTGATACGCCTTTAAAACCAATCAATCTCGTCGCTTCTTAATTTCTGTGATCCGGCTGGAACCGATGCTTTTGATGTATCTTGAAAAAGCTTTAGAAGCTAAGCACTGCTTAGATTTGTCTCAAGGTCATAAGTATGAAGCACTTAGTAAGTATCGAACTTACAACGCTGTTGTAATTCGTGTGATACGCTCGCTAACAATCAGGCCATAAGGAGGTGCCTGGGTGAATAGCGTAGTTTACAAACCTCGAAGATCCTAAAACTAATCGCTATCATTGTTACTTCACTTGTCCCTTTTTGTATTCATGGCAAATAAAGTTTTATTTGATATTCACCCTTCGTCCCGGGGGAGAAAAGAGGTGGGTCAACCGTTTTTATTTTGTGCTTGTTTTTGTTTTTTTTTTGGCTTGTTTTTGATTACGGAATGAACTCACCGTTTGCGTTCGTAGTTAATGGCGCCAATTGCCGGCAGTTGTCTATTGACAACGTTTCAACAGGAAGTGACTTAAAGTCTTTTTTTTATTAGAGAAAATTCAAAGTAAATAAAAAGCCATTTTTCTTCCTGTTAAAGAAAAAATGTTTTATTTATGAAACCACAGGATTTTGTTATGCCTGTGTTGTTCTTATTTTCAATGGCTTGTCTACAATTACATGTATAAAAAGGCAGCCATTGTTATTTGGCGGGAAAAGGCAACAACTCCTTTAAAAAAGAAAAGAAAAAACAAGCAAAAAAAACAAACTAATTGTAATTGTGGCGCTACGTCAAACTGTGTCCCCTACTCACAAAATGTTAAGTTTGTACCCCCCACCCCTTATCAAAAGTATGCAAACTGTTATGTGCTGATAAAACGCCCAAGTTTGTTAAAAAGAATTAATGATATTGTATTAAAATTTGTGTCATTCATAAGAAGAATGATTGGAAAAAAATATGACTTATGTTAATGTAACAAATAAACAAAAGATTCATAAATGAAACAATTAACACATAACAAAATTTAGAAAAACAAAGCAAAAGAAAAAAAGCAAATAAATAAATACATAAATAAGATAAATAAGAATAAAAACCACAAAAAAGCCAAAAGCTAAAAAAGAATTAAAAAACAAAATAAAAAACATAAAAAAATGCCAGAACAAAAAATAACACATAAAAATCACACAAAAGAAAAAAAAAGGGAAAACGTCAAAAATAAAACACAAAAAAATTATGCAACATAAAACATGAAACAACATTAAGTATAAAGTTAAAAAAAACATTGGACGTAAAACGTAAAACAAAATGAAACATAAAACATTAGGTATAAAGTTTTAAAAAAACCCACTGAAGATGAAACGTTAAACAGAATGAAAAATAAAACAGCATTAGGTATGAAGTTAAAAAACATTGAACGTAGAAAGTATAAAAACATAATACATAAAACAACATCAAGTATTAAGTTAAAAAGAATTGAACGTAAACCAGCATAAAACAAAAATCACATTTAGTATAAAGTTAAAAAAAAGCATTGAACGTAAAACACGAACCAACATAAAACATAAAAAGACAATAAGCAAAGATTTTTAAAAGAACCTTGAGGGTAAAACGTAAAACAACAGAAAACATCAAACAACATTAATTATAAAGTTAACAAAAACATTGAAGTTAAACATAAAACAACATAAAACATAAAACAATATTAAATATATAGTTAAAAAAAACATTGAACGTAAAACAACATAAAACATAAAACAGCATTAAGTAGAAAGTTAAAAAAAAGCATTGAAGCTAAAACGTAAAAATACATAAAGCATAAGACAATGATAGGTATAAAGTAAAAAAAAACTTTGAATGTAAAACGTAAAACAACATAAAACATAAAACAACATCAAGTATACAGTTGAAAAAACATTGAAGCTAAAACATAAAGCATTATAAAGCATAAAACATTAAGTATAAAGTTAAAAAACATTGAACGTAAAACGTAAAACAACATAAAACACAAAACAAGATTAAGTATAAAGTTAAAAAACATTGAACTTAAAACAACATAAAACACAACAAGATTAAGTATGAAGTTAAATCACATTGAAGCTAAATCGTAAAGAAAAATAAAACATACAACAACATTAAGTATAAAGTTAAAAAAACATCGGACGTAAAACAACATAAATCATAAAATAACATTAAGTATATAGTTAAAAGAAACATTGAATGTAAAACGTAAAGCAACATAAAGCATAAAACAACATTAAGTATAAAGTTAAAAAACATTGAACGTCAAACATAAAACAACATAAAACATAAAACAACATTAAGTATAAAGTCGCAAAAACATTGAAGCTAAAACGTAAAGCAACATAAAACATAAAACAACATTAAGTATGAAGTTAAAAAAACATTGAACGTAAAATGTAAAACAACATAAAACTTAAAACAACATTAAGTATAAAGTTAAAAAACATTGAACGTAAAACAACATAAAACATAAAACAACATTAAGTATAAAGTTGCAAAAACATTGAAGCTAAAACGTAAAGCAACATAAAATATAAAATAGCATTAAGTATAAAGTTAAAAAAAGCATGGAACGTAAAACGTAAAAAACATAAAACATAAAACAACATTAAGTATAAAGTTAAAAAACATTGAACATAAAACAAAATAAAACATAAAACAGCATTTAGTATAAAGTTAAAAAACATTGAAGCTAAAACGTAAAACAACATAAAACATAAACAACATCAAGTATAAAGTTTAAAAAAATTGAACGTAAAACGTCATCATCATCATATCGCGCTGGTAGCACGGATATCCCTGACCCTCTCTCGCCACTCCTCCCTATCGTTCATCGCCCTAGGTAGGTCTTCAGGACAACAGCCTGTATCCTCACATAGCTGCTGAATGTACGTTCGAGCTGGTCGTCCTGCTTTTGCGCGGCCATGTGTGGGGATCCATAAGAGTACATCTCTTATGAGTTCATCTCTGCTTCTCCAGCAGTGTCCTGCATGTCTGGTTCGTCTAACTTGAATAGTTTTCGTGATAGGGGGCAGGTGGCCGTACAGTTGGTGTCTTGTGGAGTGCTGCTGCCAGGACTTGTTCAGGATTGCACGCAGCATTCTTGTGTAATTGCCATCCAGTTTCTTCTCCAGCCGTTTTGTTAGCGTCCATGTAGTGCAGCCATATAGCAGTATCGATGTAACCGCTGCCTGGAAGAAGCTGCGTTTCATTTTATCGGTTAGGTCTGATTTCCATATAATCGATAGCCTATTGATAGCTGTCCATGCTTTCGTTAGCCTCGTTTCGATGTCCTTTTCGGTTGATTCGACGCTGCTTCCTAGGTACGTGAATTTGTCTACTAGTTTAAGTGGGGTTCCTTCTAGAGTGGAGATGTCCCCTGTTTGGTTATAGCACATATATTCCGTTTTGTGTGCATTAACATAGAGGCCTATGCTTGCTGCTGCTCGTTCCAAACTATGCAGAAGAGTTTCGGCTTGGTCAGGTGTATTTGCCAGTATCGCTATGTCATCGGCGTAGTCGGCGTCGGTAATTGTTGTTGCGGGGTATCTTCTGCTTCTTTTCTTCGTCAGTTCGAAGCCATTCTCTAAACGTAAAAACATAAAATATAAAACATTAAGTATAAAGTTAAAAAAAAAACACTGAACGTAAAACTTTTACGTTTTACGTTCATAAAACTAAAAAAACAAGAAGTATACCAACATATAACATAAAATAACATAAAAGGAAGAAAAAAACAAAAAAAAAAAAATAAAGCGAGCAAAAACAAAAAACAAAAAAAAAATAACTTAAAATCACCCCCCCTAAAAAAAAACGAAAGCAACTCTAAAACAAAAGCATTCCCTCCATCACAAAGTGATTTAGGTAATTTGCATATGAAGAAAAGAAACCGAAATATAATCAAAGTGCGAGGAGAAATATATGTGTTTACTTGTGAGTTCGATTCTCACATAGTGTCCGATGCATCCAGCCTTGTGACACTACTAATCTAGGCTTAGTAAAATAACGACATAAAAGAGGAGATTTAGAGGCGCGCTTAGCGTTACGGTTATCGTCCTAGGAAATAGAATCGGCATTCCGAGTTCAAATCCTAGACGAGACTGGATTCCACTTCACGCAAATGCCTTTGGTCAAGGCATGAATCCAACCGTTCTTCTCTTGTTTGGGTAAATAGGCAGACTGTTCTTTAGCCTTAGTTTGGCAACCAGTCTAGGAGAAGGAAAACTAGCTTTAACCCGCTAAAAATTGACCTTGTGTTGCATTCTACCCGTGAGTTTAGTAAAGATAAAAAGGCAGGAACACCTTAAGTGATTTAATCGTTAGCCCGGTAGATTTGCAGACCACTAACAATGAGTTGGATTCTCTCTGAGCGCCTCATTCTTCTGACCTGGTGTCATAACTACAAAAGGAGAATATGGGCATCTTACGTGATGAAATTGCTAGTAAAGTAGATTAGCAAACCATTACCCGTGAGTTCGAGTCTCACTGGGTGCTCCATGCATCAGACTGTAAGCGACAAGTAAGAAAAGTTTGATAAAGAACAACATAATAAGAACACAGAACTACACACTTGAAACAGAATAACTTAGTTGGTAAGTTCATGACACACACACACACACATACACACGCACACACGCACACACACATGCACACACACACGCACACATAGACAGTAATACACTCACACACACGCACACTCACACATACACAGAAATACACATTCACTCAAACGTACACATACAACACACACACACACATACAAACACAAATACACACGCAAACACACATACACACACACACGTAAAAGCTCAAACACACACATAACCTCACACACACACACACACACACACACATATCACCCCACCAAAAAACAGTTGAATTTTGTATTTGAAAAGTTGTTTACACCTTAAAACAATGTCTGAATAATAGTAGGTAAAGTTGGTCACCTTAGTCGAGGGTGACCCAAAGGCTCCCTTTTCAATAGCTACAGCACCGAGATGTAGGGTAGGCCGCTACTCCATTACCTGTATTGCTCCACTTTACCCTTGATCCTTACCTTATAATGCTGAGTGTTAATCCAGGACGCATCAAGTACCATTTTTTTTAGTCTTTGGTAAGACTCCATCTGGGATTAAATCCCGAATTTGTGTAAAAAAAACCCTCTTTTTCCTCATTACATTTCGACCGCAGAAATTTTCCATAAATTTTTTGTTCCTTATTTATAAATAAATTTATGAACAATATATTTTGTTCGAAAAAGAAATTTTGAAATATTTTTTAAGAACAAAAAGTATTCTCGAATTTTCTTCTGATTTATTAAAACTATTTTAAATGTGTTTCCTCTGAGATATTTCACCCCCACCCAGGTCTCTAATTCCCCCTTACAATGGCTTGGTCTGTGGGTGCCATATTCGACTTCTGCTATGAGCATAATTTGATTAACATTGCTTCGAGAACAAATACCATTTCTAACAGACCAGAAGAACCGACTAACTTGTCTGCCTGATGGAAATTTTGAAATAACATATTTTCCTTGGTCTACACATTTTCGATCTATTGCCCTTATCTATCTATCTATCTATCTATCTATCTATCTAGTTCATTTTTTCAGTTTGGTTACTATCTATCTGTCTATCTATCTATGTAAGTTTGGTTAAAGGCCATGGAACATTCTTTTTGCAATATTTTATTATATTTTTTCTCCAACTTATTAGTTTCTTTGGTATGTGAGTATAATCGTTAGAAAAGTTGTCCTAAGTTTTGCTCCCAAGAGCTTTCGATCATATCAATGGATCATCTTCAGAGGAATTTCTTTGTTTTAGGTACAGTTTTTTTTATAGATTGGGTGCAATTTTTATTTTATCGAAAGGTTTATTATTGATGGGGTTGCTTTAATTAGCACGTTAATTGTTGAAGATGTTCAGTATGTTAGCGCCAGTGTTGAATGCTATTTTTATTTATGCTTGGTTGTTTAATTTTAATACTGATATTTTCGAGGACTTGGATGTTGTTTTGTGGGTGCTTTTATATATGATTTTAGTGTTATTGGTGAAAATATTCGGTATTTTCAGCAAATATAAATTCATCTATGATATTGCTATGCGGTAATTCTATGTTATTTGATGGCATTGTTAACAAACAAGTGGCATGTAAGATGACAAGAGAGAGAGAGAGAGAGAGAGAGAGAGAGAGAGAGAGAGGGAGAATGGTATGTAAGACGAGAGAGAGAAAGAGAGAGAGAGAATGATATGTAAGACGTCGAGAGAGAAAGAGAGAGAGAGAGAGAGAGAGAGAGAGCTATGTTAGACGAGAGAGAGAGAGAGTGCTATGTTTGACGAGAGAGAGAAAGAGTGCTATATTAGACGACGAGAGAATGTCCAAGTTTAATGGTAAATGTAGTGATTCAGTGATCTTTATGATTAGATGCAGCCAAGGTCTGTATTAATAAGGCACCCAGTGAGACTCTAACTCAGTCAAAAAAGGTTGCTAGTCAAGCTTGCTAACCATTACATCACCCGAGGCAACCCCCCTCTCTCTATATATATGTATTGTATTGTTACAGTGTTGGTTGTCACTATCTTCGTGCGTTTGTAGAGAACCAAATGCGATATTATTTGGAGAGTACTCATTATCTGTGATAGAACTATTATACAATAATATTAATAAGTAAATATATAATAGTTATTATATATATTTAATAGCATGGAAGCTTGCCTGCGACCTCAGGTTTCATGACATTTTATAAACGATAATCATCAGGCAGATAACGAAAGATAATGAAGAAATCGAAAATCAGCCAAAAGAATGTTAGAATTGTGTATAACTCTTTATGTGTGTGTGTGTGTGTGTGTGTGTGTGTGTGTGTGTGTGTGTGTGTGTTGGTTATATTTGCGTATTATTGTGTGTAGACTAAAAAGTGATGTATAGTATGTGTGTGTGTATGAAGATTCATGCGCTGCACGATAAATTTGAGGTTGTCTCCTGGATGTATGAGACGCGACGTGTAGCTGAAGATGCGACAGATTGACCGAGAAAAGTTTTTTTAATTTGTTTCTTTATATATTCGTGTGTGTTTATGTGTGTGGTGGTGATTTTAACCAAGGAATAAAATATAATCATTGCATTTCAAAGAAAATAAAATCTTGGTTTGTAAGCATGATAAGCGAGTGTAGTATGGTGTTCCAGAATTGCAATGAATATCATGGTGATAAGATATGTTATATTGTAATATACGATGGAGTATTATGCAATATTGGTATTTTGTGCTGGAATATGATTTGTGTTAGATTGCAATGATAAATTGTATTAGTTATGATGTGTTAATGATATATTGTGTATACGTTATTGTAATCCATGATTGTATGTACGCATGGAATATAGTGAATATATTGTTAAGACTTTGCAATAATTGTTTGTATTAGCTATGAGGTTTTTCTTATGTGTGTGAGTGTATATGGTGATCATTTGAACTAACGAGCAAATCATCATCATCGCGTAATTAATAAAATGAATATATGATTTGACGTGTAAGCATGATAGGTCTGGGACGTAAGGGTATTAGGTGGGAAGTTCTGTTAGGTTTCAACAATTTTTATTAGCTATGTATATTGTGTTAATGTTACGTTACAAATACGTTATTGTAATATATGATGGTGTGTGCAAGGAGTATATGTTAAATATACTATGCAGAGACCTATTACTAACACTCATGAAAAAATGGTTGACATAATGTCAACAGGTTGTGGAAGTGCATGAAGATGGATATAAAGATTTAATGGAGGAAGATGGTACTTGCAGTGCGTCGGGTGTATTGATAGATGGAGGAAAGTGTTATTTACAGTACGCCGGGTGTATTGTGTGGTCATTTGTGGATGGATTTATAGAAGTGGAGGTGGTATAAGTAAGATGGATGGGTTATGTGTATGGGTCAAAATATGTAAGTAGATGTTTGTTCTCATGTTTGCATTTGGATAGAATTTCTAATTTTGTTTAGTAGAGTGATTTGAGATAGGTGGGTGATAATTGCTAGTTTTTCGTGGAGGCAAGGAAAGCATTTTTTGATGTCTTGCTGTAGGCAGGTGCTAGTTTTAGTCTTTTCCTGGTGATAGTGGGTGAGATGTTCATGTCTTTTAGGCGCCATATGTGTGTGGATAACGAAGTGTTAGTTGAGCAGTTTATGTTGGTGAAGGAAAGTTTGTGTTTATATATCCTTTATTTCATGGTACCCTCCGTTGCACCAATGTATTACTTGACTGAGCTGTTGGTTTTACACTGGCTCTGTACTCTACGCTTTTCTGTAGGCAGTTTCCTCGTAGGGGGTATGTTTCTTTATCCCTACAGTTGTATTGTTTGTTGGAGTGTGTGGTGCTGTGAATGGATTCGATCTTTTTGTTGTGGCTTTTTATGATTTGAGACATGTTATTTGTGCAACTGTTGCTGACCTTTTATTTTTTCTGTTGAAGATTTTAGCTAAGGGGCTATGATTGGGGAGGTGCTTGCGTATTAGAATTAAGAATTTCCTCCCGATAGTTTATGTTACGCATTTGTTGTAAGGCGGGTTGAATCATGAAACCTGAGGTCACAGACAAGCTTCCATGCTGTTAAACATGTATAAAAACTAATATGTATTTACTTATTATATATATATATAGAGAGAGAGATTTAGTAAGCCTTTTGCTTCGATGTGGAACAAGGCCTTACGAATGGGGCACCTAATGAGACTCGAACTCACTCGGGAAGGTTTTTATAGTCTAGCTTACTAGCCATTACATCACTCGAGGCGACCGCTTTCTCTCTTTCTCTTACTCTCTCTCTCTCTCTCTCTCTCTATATATATATATATATATATTAATTTAGTAGGCTTTTTGCTTCGATGTGGAACAAAGTTTCATGAATGGGGCACCCAATGAGACTCGAACTCACTCGAGACGTTTTGCTAGTCTAGCTTGCTAATTATGACATCACCCGAGGTTCCCTTGTATGACCAATGTAGATATTCTATTGGTGAGTTCTTTTTAAAATATTGTTTTATATGATATAAAAGGCTTGATAGATTAATATGAAATAGTATTCAAGCCAACACGAACATACAAAATATCTTTTACAAGCACTCCCTCCAATAATAAACCCTATCAAAAAAATAGATATAATACTCAAATCATACCGCAGTCAGCGTGCAAATGCAAAGAACTTTTTATCAATTGAGCACTCCAGTAGACGTTAGCGTATACGAATATATTCGTGAAAATTCCTACGCTTACACTGGGGATGACGATACTTCAGCGTTAAGATATCCGACTGGCGTAAATCAGCCTGGTTTTGATCCCAGCTTGAAACGTCTTGCGTGTCTAGCCCCACTGAAGATTTGTGATAAAACGAAACAATCTGTCTGAGGATGACAATATATATATATATATACATATAAGCTGTTCTTCAATCCAGTAAATCCAGAGTCGGGAACAATTCCGTCAGGAAAATTAAATTATTAAGGTTAATATATATATATATATATATACACACACACACACATATATATATATATATATATATAATAAAAGTATAATAGCAATCGATAATTTAATATTTCTACTTATATTTTTTATTACTATCTTAATCTTTATTGTTTTTATTACAACGTTTTAGTGTATATGTTCTTTGTTATTTTTCGGTTGTATACAACATTTCAATATCCTCAGATGGAGCTTTGTACTTTTATTTTTTTCTCTTCAATTAGAAAGCAGTTTCAGAAGATTACGGAACCGATTGCCAAAGTGTCCGTGAAATATACCTATTAGGTAAATTCAAGCTCCTATAATGTAGATTCGATGAAAGAAGGGTGCAGATTTTTCGTGCGCCAAAGGAGACCAAGAAATTTTCCAGAATATCAAGAAGTGCTAGCATATGTTGGTAATTAGCTGGCACATTCTAGATCATCTTTGTACTAGCATTCACATTTTAGGTGTGCTTTGCTCTAACATTCACATTTTTAGTGTGCTTTGTTCTAGCATTCACATATTTTTAGCCTTGCTCTAGCATCCACATTTTTGGTTAGCTAGCATTCACATTTTTTGCGACCCTCAGACTAGTATTCACATTTTTTGTAAGATTTGGACAAGCATTAGCATATTTGTGAACCTTGTACAAGCATTCAGTTTTTTAGCCTTGCAATAGTATTCACATTTTCCGTTAGCCTTGCACTTTTATTTGCATTTTTGTTAGCTTTTTACTAGCATTCACATTTTAGGTGACCCTTTTACTTGTATTCACATATTTATGTGACTTGCACTAGCATTCTCATTATGAGCGAACTTTGTACAAGCATTGAAAAAGTTTTAAGCTTTGTAAAATCTTGAACATCTTTTGTCTTGCATTTTTTGGGAACCTTGTACCAATAAACCTCGTACTAGTAAAATGTTCATTAGTAAAAGGCTCACAAAAAATACAAGTTTCGCTAATAATATTATACTGGTATTTGCATATATGTGGGCCTTGTACTAGCATTCACATCTTTTGTTAGTCCTGTAATATCATTCTGATTTTAGTCTTCCCTTGGTTTAAAATTCATATATTTGCGAGAGTTGCACTAGCATTCACATTTTGTAGAGACTTGCACAAGCATTTGCATACTTGTGAACTTTGCATTATCATTCACATTTAAGATTTGCCTCCTAATAATAATCACATTTTTTGCTAGCCCTAGACTAGCTTCCACTTATTTGTGAACTTTGTTCTAGCATTCAAATTCACGGTTAATTATCGACCACGTTTTCAAGGTGAGTCTTAAACTAGCATTCACATTTTAAGTGAGCCTAAGTAGTATTTAAAATTTTGGTTTAGCCTTACGCTAGCATTCATATTTTTAGCGAGACTTAGACTCACATTTACATATTTGTCAGTCATTCACTAGCATTCACATTTTTTGGTAAGCCTTGAACTAAGATTCGTATTTTATTTGAGACTTGAACTATCATTCACATTTTAGGATTCAAAATTTTGATCAGGCTTGTTACGGACGTTGAAGATTATAATATTAGAACGTCTAGATGAAGATTCAGCTAGTATTGATTGATATAAGACCATTGATCATTTCTTTGATCCCTCTTTTAAACGTAATTATCTCAGCAGGAGGAAAATAAAATAGAATCTTAAAAATTTGGAAAAAAGAAAAGGCAGTATTTCAAAATTATTTTTTAATAGGACCAAGGCTTAACGAAGGGTATTTTTGGTCAGATCAAAGTTTTTGTCTGCGCACTAACGAAACAGATCTCAACGGTGACGTGAAATCACAACAGTCACGAGAAAGAGAGAGAGAGAGAGAGAGAGAGAATGTGGAGAGAGATAACGATGCGGTGAGAGAAAGACGATAAGGAGAGAAAAAAGAAAGAGAAAGAAGGAAAACGTAGTAGTAGTAGGAGGAGGAGGAGAGAGAGAGATGCGGTGTGAGATAATGATACAGTTAGAGAAAGAGGGTAAAGCGATAAAGAGAAAGAAAGGAAACGCGGCGGGGATATATAGATAGGGCGAAAAAAAATGAGAGAGAGAGAGAGAGAGAGAGAGAGAGAGAGAGAGTGTGTGTGTGTGTGTGAGAGAGAATGGGCTGAGAGATAATGATGTGGTTAGAGAAAGACGATAAGGAGAGAAAGAGAAAGAAAAGAAACGTAGCCGAGATAAATAGATGGGGAGAGAGAGAGAGGAGAGAATGGGGTGAGAGATAACGATGCGGTTAGAGAAAGACAATAAGGGGAGAAAGAAGAAAGAGAAAGAAGTAAATCTTTGCTGAGAGAGAGAGAGAGAGAGAGAGTAGAATATATCAAAGAGTTAGAAGTGTAGTAACAAATATAGAAGTCAACAAGTCACATAGCTAAAAAAGAGGATCACAAAGGGTGAAATAGAAAGGTGCCTAAGAAATAACAGGCGTATTTATTTACCAAATACCACCACACGAGCAAGAAGCGACAAAAGGTAAATTTCTTATCGAATTTTGATTGATTTAAACAAGTCAGAGCTTTCTTTCTATACTAGTTACCATTCCAAAGTTGAAGTGCTCAACCTGTCCAACTGTTATATATTGACCCTCGACCGAGCCGTCAATCAAGAGATGCACCTGTGTAAATAAGCGGAAGAACAGCGGAAGCAGGTGAACGTTAAACAATAATATAACCAGGTGCACAGACAGTTCGAGTCAATTGGAGACAAGATGCCGAAGTGAGAGCCAGCGGCAGACAGGGGGCTTTGGGCCCTCAGTAACCCACGGTTGAGCAACCCCAGCCAAGATGAGAAAGAAGTGCTGTTATGGTCGCGAAAAGAACTTGGGTCAAAATAACAGTCTGTCCTCGTCTCCAACTCACCTCTCACACACAAGAAACATCACCCTTTCGAGAATAAAGTGTGAGAGATTATATTTTTATAAAGAAGTGTATTCGTTCGTTCATTGAAGTCGTTCATTACCGGTTAATGATGTTTCCGCATATATTTATATATGTATGTGGCTGTACAACACTACTATTTACCGCTAGCTGGAGGGTTAATAATTGGATTCGTACTTTTCCCAAGGATATTAGCTCTATGTGAAATGCAAACGGTCACGTCTAGGATTTAAATTCGAGTCACCGTGTCCGTTTCCTAAGACGGTAACCGTTTCACTAAGAGCGCCTGCCAAAGTATTAAAGGAAAGAATCGCCATCGTGGAAGCAATTGGGAAGGATGTCTGTCTGACAGTAGACTCAGAATAGCTGCTGCTGCTACTGCAACTGCTGCTGCTGTAATTGATGATGATCTGTACGCATGTATAAAATAAAATCTTGACGAAGAATCACGAAAAAGAATAATGTATTTAATTCTGTATTCACACAGTGAAGTAGACAGGTTGATTGCTTTAATGAAATATTAGTGACGCCGTTTTGATTGTAAAAATACGCCTCAACTTCATCTATCGATATCCAAACGGCGTAGCATTTCCATTCGATTATATTCAGAGATGTCTGCACTTCTTTCAGCACGAAATTGATTCTGGCTATTCTGAGGTATTTCCTTTAATTTTTTTCCTAATTATTTTAATTGTAACGTATTTTTTCACATCGTTTTCCGTTCCTGCTTTCCCGTCAGACGTCCGCGAGCAAAGCCGGAAATAAGAAGAGGGGGAAAAACAAGATGGCGACCAGGCAGGAGAAAACGTCGAACTATATTTGGTCAATACGACGACTGTAACTACGAAGACTAAAGATTTGCGTTTTATCCACTCTGCAAATCATTCTCGTTGATATTTACACCGAGATATCATTGGTTTTACAAGCACAAGGGTATTTGTCCGAAAATTAACGTAATTGCACGACTGGAGTTCGAACGTCGGTTACAACGATGTCGTAGTCTCGCACCTGAGCCATTTTGGTACAGGTACTTACCCCGAGAATTCATGGCTGGTGCTACACTGAGTGAATTCAGTGTCCACACATAACTGATGTATGCAAGTTTTTGCTGACTGTCCCACATTGCTTACTTGAATGGTTTCTGAGATGGGAGGTTGGTGCGATTTTGTGGGGTGTTGTGTAGTTCCCATCTAGTTTTTTTCTTAATGTGTTTAATTAGCATCCATGTTGTGTATCAATATACTTGTAGGGACATTGGCACAACTTAAAAGAAATCCTATTTTGTTTTTATTTGATTGATCAGATTAATATACGGTCAATAACATATCAATCGCATTCCTTGTCTTCGCTTGGCATACGTTGACATCACTTTTAGTAAATGAGATATGGCTACCGAGGTATGGGAACAAGTCTACTAATTTTAGAAACTTGTCACTTAGAGTCGAATTATTTCCCCTTTGCTTAAAACTAATGAACGCAGTTTTATTTGCATTTATGTAGAGATCAACGCCTCGTGCTATTTCCTCTAGAGCCTGCTGTGAGGTTCTACTTGGGCTGGTGAATTAGTAAGAAGCGTTCGATCATCAGCGTAATCTGCATCTGGGATAGTTTCTGCAGGATATCGTCTGCTTCTTGTCTTTTTTTAAATGTAAGGCCATTTTCTTTTATTAGATCTATTGTAGTATTCAGTCTTGGCAGAGTATGAACAAAAATGGTGCAACTGTATCTCTTTGCAAGACACCAGCGTCTCTGTCGAAGGCATCGGCGTCTCCATCAAATAAATGAACCAGTGCTTTCGTGTTTTTATAAGGCATTATAATTACTGTGACAGTTTCTACCACGGACAAGTACTGTTTGCTCCATCTTTTTTGGGGGGTATGGAATCAAATGCCTTAGAAAAATCAACAAATATTAGTGTGGCCTCGTGATTTTTTGACTCGTACTCAACAGATTCTTAGAATCTCAGTGTTCGTGGAACAAATCCTCCGAAAATATTTTCAGGGAACTTTCTCGATTTCCGGTCGGATACTTGCCCAGTCAGCTGAGGCTGTAGAATACACCGACTGCACCTCTGCAGAGGGGTAAGACCTCCCCACCCCAATGAGTGTCCTGATGTATGACACTAAACAATCTGATGGTGAGGTTCCAGTGATGCTGGAGCTTTGGGGAATGCGAAGCACCCCTTTATTACCATTGCTCCCAGGTCCACTCTGACACAGAGTGGTAGCACCTGATTGGGCCCTATCTATGGGTTAAATAGAACTAATTGCATACTTATGCTAAACTGAATTGTTTGAATTAGAACTGTTTGACTAAACTGAATAGCTTGAAATAGAAATGTTTTTGTTAATTAAACTTTACTTACATATAAACTGTGTACTTATGCTCAACTGAATTTTTTGAAATGTAACTGTTTTTGACATTGAAACTGTATTTACACTAACTGATTTGTTTAATATAGAACTGTTTTGACATTTAACTGTGTGTAAACAAAACCTGTACTTATACTAAACTGAATTAGAACTGTTTGAATAAACTGAATAGCTTGAAATAGAAATGTTTTTGACAATTAAACTGTACTCATACTAAACTGAATTGTTTGAAATAGAGCTGACAATTTGCATAAAAATGGATTTGGCGTTAAATAACCTACAAAGGTTGATATGCCATAAAAACCCAAACAACCAACCAACAATCAGGTCATATACGATTGAGAAGCATGGCATTATAAATACCTTAATACCTTTAGCTGAGTAATTCCTCTATAATTTTTAGTGATTTGAAAATCACCTTTCTTGGGGAAGGGAAGAATGCAACCTTTTATCCATTTTTCTAATGTGTTTTGTTTATACACTACGTTGCATAGTAGAAGTATATAGGCAAATTTTCTTGCCTTCCATACTTGATTCCCATTTCTCTCTTGGTTTAGTTGATATGCACTCGGCTTCTGCTTCTATATGGGCGGTGGCAAAGTTTTCATTTTCCTCATTTAGAGTATGTCTTTAAGATGTATCCAGAGGAGTATCAAACTTGTTTCTCACCGTTTCCGCTTATTCATTGCTTATATCATTATTGGTAAGTGAGGACCGGTGGAGTTGTAACTGTTATTTCTTATTCCTGCAAAGACTCAGACGTATTTTTGCCAAAAGAGTTTTGTGACCAGAAGATACTCCTTTAAAACAGTATGCCTTACAGTTCAAAGCGTTTTTTATCCACTTGTTAATGAGTATATCGTCCTGCTGTTTTTTAGCGTTATTTTGGTTCGGTGTGGGCCGATAGATTCCTCTATTTTTTTGGTTCTTGGTTGGTTGGTTGGTTGCTTGCTTGCTTTATTTTACGGCGTGTCAACCCTTTTTGAGTCATTCAACGCCGAATCAAATCATTTTGATAAAAGTTTCAAACAATTCAGTTTAGTATAAGTATATTTTTGTTTACACACAGTGAAACGTCAAAACAGCTCCACTTCAAACAATTCAGTTTCAGTTTAAATGTCAAAAACAATTCCGTTTCAAACAATTCAGTTTAGCATAAGTACAGTTTTTGTTTATACACAGTTACTTTTTTTAAAATTTAATGTTTAGGTGTGTTTTTGCAATGTTCCCGAGTGAATAATCTGCAAGATATTAGCCATTTCTCTTTGGCAAGTTGAGTAAGCAAAATTTATATTTTCGTCTTTGCCATTTTGAGCACTAATGAATCATCATCATCATGTCACGCTGCTAGTACGAATCTCCCTGACCCTCTCTCACCACACGTCACTATCATCCATTGCTCCCGGGAGGTTTTCAAGGCTATATCAGCACAGAGCTGTTGTATATAGGTTCTAGCTAGTCGTCCTGCCTTTGCTCGTCCATGTGAAGGGGTCCACAGAAGTATGTCACTTGTGAGTCCGCCCTTACTTCTCCAGCAGTGTTCCACATGTCTGGTTCGTTTAACTTTGATAATTTTCGTGATGGGTAGTTGGTGACCGTATAGCTGCTGTTTTGTGGGGTGTTGCCTCCAGGACTTGTTCAATATTGCTCACAGCACTCTTGTGTAATGGTAGTCAAATTTTTTCTCCATACGTTAAGTTAGCGTCCATGTAGTGCATCCATATAGCAGTATCGATACGACTGCTGCTTGGAAAAAACTGCGTTTCATTTTATCGATCAGGTCTGACTTCTATATGACCAATAGTCTATCGTTAGCTGCCCATGCCTTTGCTAGTCGCATGTTCATGTCTTTTTCGGTTGATGAGACACTGCTTCCTAGGTAGGGGAACTAGTTTCAGAGAACTTTCATTTAGTGGAGAAATGTCGCCTCTTTGATTAAATCTCATGTATTTCGTCTTGTCTGCGTTGACATGGAGGTCTATGCCACCTGCTGCTCGTTCCAGACTGTGTAGCAGAGTTTCAGCTTGGGCGGGTGTATTTGCCAGAAGCGTTATGTCATCAGCGTAGTCGGCGTCCGTAATAGTTTGTCCGGAGTATCTTCTGCATTTTTCCTTTGGCAGCTTGAAACGGTTATCTTTCATTATATCAATAGTCGTTCTAAGCACGTAGTCTTGGCAGATTATAAACAGGTATGCGGCTACTGTGTCTCCTTGCAGTACACCTGCTACAATGTCAAAGTAGTCTGTGCCTCCATCCAGGGAGCGCACTTTTATATAGCATTATTATGGCTGCGACGGTTTCTTAGGGTTGGCCGTAGGCGAGTAGTACTTGCTCCATTTTGCACGTACACTTTCTAGAATTTGACGGATTTTCAAAATATGTTATGTCGTGGATCGATTTCTCCGAAAGTCATTTTGGTTTTTCCAAAGTATCTTCTCAGTTTTGGTTTCTATGCGGTTGCGTTGTAAAGCATTGTAGATTTTGGCCGCTATAGACGTAAGGGTTATACCTCGGTAGTTTTTGGTTAATCCAAGGTCACTCTTAGGGAAGGGGAGGATGCACCCCTTTGTTCATTTGTCTATTGTGTTTTGGTTATATTCGGCAATACAGTGTTGGAGAAGTATGTCGTCAAATTTCCTGGTCTTCCATATTCCTGGGGGTATTTCATCAAGCCCTGCTGCTTTCCTATTTTTAATTTTTCTTGGCACTGAATCTAGTTCTTCTTGCGTAAACTGTCCTAGTTTGATGTTTAATTGGTTACTAATAATTTTCGTGATTGGTTCATGAGTAACTTTCGGAGGGTTTCCGTGTAAATTCTCGAAATGTTGTTTCCACAGGTGTATTCGTTCTTCTTGGCTGGTAACTTTCAGTTTAGCTTTCGCAGTGCTCTTCCTTCTGCTCACTTCGTTTACCGTCTGCCATGCTATCCTAGATTGTCTATCTTCAACCGACTCTCTAATCTTATTGATCTGATTTTGCGTGTATTCTATTTGCTCTTTTAGGTATATGTTAGTTAATTCATTTTGTGCCTTCTTAAGTTTCAGGGCATTGATATGTTGGGTTCCTCCAATTGGATTTGGAAGCGGTTTATGCGTCTGCTTGCTTTTTTCTAACCGCTAATGTCTCCCATGGGACTCTAGGTTTAGATCTTTATTTAGTTGGTATACATTCTGCTGCCGCTTCTAAGTGGGCATTTACGAAATTCTCATATTCATCATTCGGAGTTGGTATTTCTGATAACTCCTGAAGTGCATCGAATTTGTTTCTAATTGTTTACGCATATTTATCTCTACTATCCCTGTCGTTAAGCAGGGACCAGTCATAGTGTACGGTTGTTGTTGTTGTTCGGGTCGCTTCCCTCTGTAGGCTCAGTCGTATTTTCGCCATGACAATTCGGTGATCGGAGGACACTCCCTCAAAAGATGAATGTGCCTCGCAATTGTTCCATTTCTTATTCATAAAGATGTAGTCTATCTGTGCTTTAGTATTATTTGCGTATGTGTCAGTCCATAGTTTTCTCTTTCTTTTCTGAAATTAAGTATTGGGGCATGTTAATCTATTTAATCTATTTTCTTTTTATTTAGTTTTCCTTCTCCTAGACTAGTTGGTTAAACAAGGCTGAAGAACCTAGTCTGTCCTACTTTTTACCCATAGCTGGAGGGAGAATAATTGGATTCATACCTTTCCCAAGGGTATTAGTGCTATGTGAAATGCAGTCAGTCTCGTCCAGGATTTGAACTCGTGTCGCCGTGTCCAATTCCTACGACGATAACGACTACACCACGGGCACCTCCTAGTGTGATATCTGTTTGATGTTCCCCATTTCTGCTTGACGAGTTATTTAAGCTGAATTTGTGGTTTACGTTTTTACCAATTTGGGCATTCATATCTCCACCGATGATGAAAACGTATTTCGAGATGCCGTGAACAAGGGAGGATAGCTCGTTATAGAAGGCGATGAGGTCAGTTTCTTCATTAACATTGATAGGGTTGTAGCAAGAGATGATTGCTGCGCTGGGGTTACTATTAAAAGTAACAACTATCATCCTCGATTTGTATTTTCTCGATGCTGTTTAGTGATTTTAGGGCCCGTGGTCCTATAAGCATACCTGCACCTCCTATCATGGCATTAACAGAGTTATTCCATGCAGATGCAGAGACTAACGTCCATACATAACCGGTATCGTGATATTTAATATCTTCGCTATGAATGTATCTGTGTTCTTGTATGCATATTATGTTTATGCTATGATCAATCACCGAAGCTGTCAGCTCCGGTAGTTGGCCTATTCTATTTAAAGTTCTAACGTTGAATGTCGCTATTTATATTGTGCGTCTGCAATTTAGTAATTTTTGTTTTAGTTTGAGCTCTGTAGCTGATTTTTCGAACACTGGGGCCAGGGCTTCAACCTCAGCAGGACGCGCCCTTTTTTACCGGCATGAAGAGCAGTGCGGTTTGGACAAGTGATTTGAGTGTGAGTCATGGTAATCTTTCGATGGCTGTGTTTTTATTCTCATTTATAGAAACCACCCTTATAGGTGAGCAGCAGTAATTCCCCGAACGAACTATTTGATCCTGGCCGTTGTCCCATAGGATTCATGTGCCCAGAACCTTTACGTCCACCATGCTGCTTCCCATAGCTTTCGAGAAAAAAATCCCAGACGACACTTGAACGGACGGACTGTGTTAAAAAATGAAAACTGCTACCAAATGCAAGACAAATCCACGCTACCTTTGTCAGAGATCAACTGACGGTTAGATATTTTTTGTCTTTTACTATATTATCATTTTAAAAAGCATGAAAGATTTTTTTTAAATCACTGCTGTATATGATCTGTACTTTAGATGCAAAAAGATAAATTCTGTTATAGCAAGTAACAGTTGAACCTTCTAAAAAGAAGTAAAATATGCCACTACTTTCAGAATTTATTAGAATTTGAAAACCATAATTAGAGTAAGAATAGAATGATTTGGAAATTTCATGTTAGATAACGAAATATTTAAAGAGAGAGAGAGAGAGAGAGAGAGAGAGAGAGAGAGAGAGAGAGAGAGAGAGAGAGAGAGACAGAGACAGAGAGTGAAAAGGAAACGGAATACGTGGTGCATTCAATAAGTTTTCTGACTTTTTTATACAAGCATTTAAAATTGTCGTAGACTCTTGAAAATTCAGTATCTTATTGCTATCTTATGAGATGACTGACCAATTTTTATGATTTCACGTTCAAATGAACAGCTACAGCAGCAATTGGAATACACCCTACTAAAGCCTGATTATCACAGCTGGTAAATTTCAAAAATGTAATCTGGACGTGAGGACACTTTAGAAGAACGATATGCAATAAAATTGTGTTTTAAACTTGGAAGAAATGCCACAGAAACGTATGGAATGCTTCAGACTGCTTTTCGACCATCTTGCATGAATCGAGCATCAGTTTTTGAGTGGCATAAGAGATTCAAGGAAGGCAGGGAGTCTGTGAGGGATGATGAGAGGTATGGGAGGAGTAAGGAAGTCAATAGACCTGAGTTGATTGGCCAAAGGGTTAGGGTTAGGGGTACTATGGTGAGATTTTAAGGGAGTTCAGGAAGAGATTCCGTCGGAAGAGCCAAGCACTCTTCAAATCGGCTCAGTAGCATTTCCACTAGGACAATGCATCAGTCCACAACTCCATTCTTGTCACAGACTATTTGAGCAAGATGGGCATCAAGTCAGTTCCTCACCTTCCCTATAGTCCAGACCTTGCTTCCTGTGACTTTTGGTCAGCTCAGAGGCTGTCGATATGAGACAATTGAGGAGATGAAAGAGGCTGTGACGAAGGTCATTGATACGCTCAAACAAGAGGACTTCCATGGTGCCTTTGAGAAGTTGTTGGAACGGTACAACAAGTGCATTGCAGCCGGAGGAGATTACTTCGAAGGGGACTAGAGGTTCATGTGTGTACTATCAATAAAAGTGCCCACACGAAAAAAGTCTGGAAACTTATTTAATTATCCTCGTAACTGAATAACCCAACTCACCCCCAAGTACTCGAAAACACGTATATATTTATAGATAAAGCTGAAAAAATGTCATATTTATGTTAAACCTTTCGTAATTGTTTCTAATTTCCCGAGGTTTAATTAGTATTTTAATAAAAATAACATAAACGCCCGTTCCAGAACTCAGTTCTCTGAATATGCTTTCGGGGTTGTTTTCAATGACAACGATTATTCTATTCTAAGATGTCAGAGGAATTGCGTACACTTATACGGGGTGTCTTGATACAGATGCGACCCATTAATGTGATAATGGCTTATAAATGAGACAAACGTAATGGCGGTCATTTGGAACACGTCATGTAAAAAATGCATCCTTTGAACAACGGTTTTTTAAATTGTTATTATATCAGTTTCCAGGACATGTAATCGTTTTTTTTTTTTAGTTTCTTGTCTCAGTAATAAATCATTATCATATTAATGGGTTGTATCTATTTTGAGACAGTTTGAATGATTTTATGTCTAAATAAGTAGAGACGCAAACTACTTTTCCCTCTCTTGTCCAAGGCATTGTGATCAAAGATTAATAGATGTTTTAGTATATATTTTCAAATGTGAAGCAAAAAAGAACACAACATTACTATTTGTAGAGTTATTAGCAGTCACATGGGTCCCAAGTATATTGAGACACCCTATATTTGCATAGTTGTTTTTTAAGAGTGTTTAGCTTAGTGAAAATTTTTATGACCGGCTCATGGGAGTAGTGGGTAAAGTGTTCGCTAATGGTCCTTGAGACCTTGGTTCATTCCCAGGTCGCGTCATACCAAAGACTTGAAAAATAGTACTTGATACCTCCTTGCTTAACACTCAGCAATATAAGGTATGTATCAAGGGTAAAATGGAGCAATCCAGGGAAAGGAGTAGCGCCCTCCCCTACACCTTGGTGTAGAAGCTATTGAAAAGGGAGCCTTCTGGTCGCCCTCGACTACGGTCGCCAACTACCTACTAATATGATATCAAATATGCCAATCTAACACAAATAATTTGTACAGAGTTAGATGGTTTCAAGTATTCGTATCAAATACGAATAATTTTCACATAATTATATGATATTAAATATTATCGAATCGGAATAATTTTTAAACAGATCTTTTTGATCCTAAGATGGGCCCCTAACAGGTACTACCAGTCCAAGACAGAGTAACAAAAGTATACCCTACACTCCCCAAATTTCCAGAGTTAGAGCTTCACCATCATATGTAATCTAGTATCTTACTCGGAACATCCCTTTTTTAGCGGAAGGGAGCTTAGCCATCTGCAGGGTGGGGGATACAGTCAGCGTGTTCTTAGCAACGCCAACATTCTTGGGGTTGCTTTCAATTTTCCTAATTGATCTGTTCATCATTACGTGTATTCTTTCTTTTATTTTTTTGTATAAACTTTGGCCGAAATGGAATCATTGTAGATTGCAAGCGACAGACCGACTGCCTTTTTCGAATGGCTTTTGTTTTGCTACAACTTTCGTCCGCCGGTTCCTGGAGAGCCTTCTCAAAGATTACTTCATCTACGTCTCTCATTGTCCCTATCATTGTGTAAATCACAGAAGGGATCCAAGAAAAGAAAATGTTGACTTTTCTTCGATTACCGTAATAACATCCGGAATGGACATTTACGCTTTCCAGTCGTGGCCATTGTACGACGAAACGACGCAGGATGGTTGACTGTATTTTAATTTAGACAACAGAGGACCATTAGCATCAGTGATTCTTTAAACAATTTTAGAACCTTTGCATTTAACAAAGATTAGTTTAGTTTGGCAAAATAGCAGAAATATGTGGCACCCAGTGTGAATCGAATTCATTAGCAATGTTCTGCCGGTATAGCTCGCTAGTCATTACTACACGCGAGGTGCCATAGGTTTTGTCAGGTAGCTTGCTTTGTGGGTAAGACTTCTGTGTATTTCAGTATTTTCTTTGGCGCCTGAGGTTCGAGCCGATGTAAAAACGAATATGTCAAATACTGATAATCAAGAAAATAATTCTCACCCATCTTGTAAGATAAATATGAAACAGTCTTTTAAACCTTTATTTTCTATTTTCCTTGAGCCATACATGGTTAGCACATCATTATTGTGACTCTGAATCATTTCGTTATATTGGAACGACTTTGTATTTCCTAAACTCAACTGACACGGACAAGACACTTCAGAAGGTCAATTTCTAATGGAGTGCTGCTGGTTTGAATTCACGGCTTTCCTTCTTGACCAGTTGCCGTACCCAAGTTAAAGAGCTCAGCTTGCCTTCCTATTTCACTAATACTTGGAGGAATATATATATATATATATATATATATATATATATATAATTGAATATAATAGACATTTTTTGTCTACATATTTTTGTTAATCCTTTTGAATCACCGTATTGATCTTATGATATTCGATGGAAATTGGTTGATAAACCTTCCATAATTAGTTATTTCCCAAATACTTTCTGCGCGACTTTAGGCCATCATCAGGGGAGGATTCATTACAAAAGTGATGTAACTTTTGTATGTACATTCATAATTTGTAAGAATGAGCGTTTGTACTTGTATATTAAAAACATTGATTCATAGAAACATATTCCCCACTGATCTTAATAAAAGAATAAAACTTATAATATGCTATAATAGTTTAAAACCTCTAACTTACCCATTAAAAATAATTCCTCTCCCTGATAGGAGTTTTGCAAAAAAAAAACAACAAAAACAACAACGTTATATATCAATTTAAATGTCCTTTAGGAGATTGTATCTCTGAAAATAATATATACATCGGTTTAACCTCAACTACCTTGTAAAGAATACTTACAATGCACCAGTCTGATGCAAGTTCCATAGCCCAGCATTTAAAAAACGTTCATGCTCAACAACAGAATTACAGAAAATATGTCAACTCGCCAAGGGTTATTTTTTCCTAAGAGGTTAGGTTATCACGTTCATTAAAAATTAAAAAATATATCCTTAGATGTTGTTGAAAGATTTTGCCTATTAATTCAGATGAAAAGTATTTGTTTATTTTATACATTGTTTTTTCTTCTTTTTTCTACAAGCTTATATCTCAAATGATATTTTAAAATATGTAACCCCACAGTGGTGAAAAGTTTTAAATAAGTTCATGATTTTTTAGTCTTCAACAAATATTTTATTTTTACAATTACCGCTCAATTACAAAAAAAAAATTGTTAATAATTTTCAAAAAAAGCAGAATAGTTTTAATTAAAAATTTTAATTACTTTCTAAGAACTTAATGATAAAAGAATCGAAGAATTTAAGTATAGTAATGTCTTTTATTTTAAGAATTTTTAATTTGCTGATAAAATATTACTACAAAAATGTTGCCACCTTAAACTTAAAGTAGTTTGAAATATAAAAATTTAAAAAAGACTTTCTAAAGATTTTTTTCTTCTTTTTAAATGATAGAAATTTAAGTTTAATTCTTAATTGTTTGTTGAATTACAGTGATAAATATGTATTTGTCTAATTTATTTACTTTTTTTACCCTATAATATTGTAACCATAAAAAGAAGCTTAGAATTTAAAATGTGTTCTTATTTTGACGTGGAAAATTTTCTCAATTAATTCGAATGAAAAGTATTCGTCAATTCTATAAACGATTTATTTCTTGAAAAAATGGTTTTGTGAGTTTCAGTGAATAAGATTTAATGTATCTTTTTCGAAAAAATATGAAAATTATTCGCCTAAAAAAATCATTTTTGAGTTATCGATAAACAATGTCTTGGTTTAATTTTTCTTCTTATTTTTTTCTTTTTTACTCTCAATAAATGTCTCTGAAGCTAGGTACATTGAACAAAAATCATTTGATGTGACAAAATCTAAGTTAAGTTTTTAATTGCCTGCCATGTTACAGTGATAAAAATGTATTCATTTAATTTTTTTCGTTTTTTACCCTAAAAAATTGTAACAATAAAAAAGTGTTCTTAATCGAAAATGTTCCCAAATCGAATGAAAAATATTAATTCTTTTAATAGTTTATTTCTTTAAAAAAACTTTCGAATTACATTGGTTAAGAATTAATGTATCTTTTCTAAGAAATATGAAATATATTCCTTTAAAAAATCAGTTTTTGTGTTATCTATAAACAATACCTTCGTTCAATGTTTGTTATTTTTCTCTGTTTTTTATTCATTAAAATGTAACATTATTGTCCGGTACAATAAGAAGAAGCCAAGAAATATAAAATGTGTCTTTACAATATAAAAAAAACTAAGAACTCAAAATGTAAAATTTTTCGCATTACTATTTCCTTTATTGGGTTATATTTGAAATTTTCGTAAAGGTACCCGCATTGATTTGAAATATTTTTCTGATATTTTTAATTCTTCGAAAATTAAGATTTTTCTTTACAATTGTTATCAAATTACAAAACAATAAAATTTTGAAAAAGTATTTAATTCAAATTTCGTCTATTGAATTCATAGGATGTTTTAAACGTGAGATACTGAAAAAGAGTCGAAATGCTCCACTTTTTTATACTTACTTTTAAAGTAGTTGGTCGCCTCTGGTGGTGTAACGGTTAGCGAGCTTGTCTTGCCAACCAACATGAGTGAGTTCGAGTCTCATTCATATGCCCTTGCGCCACATCTAAGCAAAAAGATTAGAGAATTATCATTTAAGAAGTTGGAAGATTTTCACGAATCGTTTGATTTTAATTATATCTTTTAATCAGTAGGAATTAAAAAACAAAATTCTATACTTTTCCTTATAAAGAATATATTGAAGTATATTCGCGATTTTAATTTTAATGCTAAATATATCTCTTTTCTGATTTATAAGTTGACACGTACATACTCAAACTGACGTGAATCCTTTATATATATATATATATATATATATATATATATATATATATATATGTGTGTGTGTGTGTGTGTGTGTGCATTTGAGTCGCATATCTTTGTTAAAATATATTTGGTTAAATAGTGTTGACGTCTTTTGTCTACTGATCTTCATTTTGATCCGTTCGAGTCACCGTATGGATGTTATAATATCAGGCCGGAATTGGCAAATAAATTTGTCACAATTAATTGGTTCCCAAGTACTTTCGGACCGATGTTTTGGCCATCGTCAGTGGGTGTGTGTATTGTAAAAACGATAGAACCTTTGCGAGTTCAATAAAACTTTATAAGAATTAAGTTTTTATACTTGAACGGATCAAAATAAAAGTCATGTTGACAAAAGACGTCTTTACGATTTAACTATATATATATGTGTGTGTGTGTGTGTGTGTGTAAAGATTTTTGTTGGTCGAGTGAGAAAATAGTAAATATTTTAAAATGAATAGGTTCGCAAATGCTTTCAAATTTGTCATTAGAGTTTTTTTTTATTATTTCATATACTTGTGCTCTACACGTGTTTCAGACTTTTATGTCTTCTTCAGGAGTTTTAAAGTGTTAAGTTCAGGCTGTTCTTTTTATAGTAAAGATTATTTTTGTTTAATTCTATATTTTGTCTGTGAATGTCACATTCAAGTTTATTGACAGTTAAGTCTTCTGGCCCATGCAAATACTTTTCTATGTGTGTATATGTATTCTGAGAGTATGTGCGTGTGTACACACTTATAAATGCGTGTACACTTACATATACATGCTCTCGTACACACATATATTTTCAGGGGTATGTGGAATTTGAAATCATTTGCGAACCTATTCATTTTAACATATATATATATATATATATATATATAGAGAGAGAGAGAGAGAAAGAAAGAGAGGGAGAGAAAGAAAGAGAGACCATTCTGGTGAGGAATTTACCGGCTGAAACGGAATAGCTTTTCTCATGAATTGAGCACTCCCGGTGGCCGATAACGTATATGTAAAAAGATATATGTTAAAAATTCCATCACTTATGTCGAGAATGACTATGTCCGTGCAATAGATACGATTGATGTAAAGTCAGCCAGGCTTCGATCCCAGCTTGAAGCATCTCGCATGTCTAGCCACGCTGAAGAGTTGGGATACAACGAAACAGTCTGTATCTGGATGACAATATATATATATATATATATATATATATGTGTGTGTGGAGAGAGAGGGAGTGGTAAGGGGACAATATAAAAAAAAACAAAGTGACACAGATGCAATCATTGAGTGAGTGTATACATATATATTTTACCTAAAAGGGTTGGCATTTTCAAGGAAATCAATAGTGCTGGATCCTTTCATATACTAGCAGGCTCTTAGCATGACCATCTTTAGTAACCACTGCAACCGGAACTTTTTCTGTCTTGGGGAGTCACTGTATTTTCCCTTCATGAACTGACTTTTTGATTCAGGCTCATAGAGGCAAACCCTTGTTAAGTTAGTTTGTCATCATCATGTCGTGCCGCCAGCACAAAAAACTCATTCATACTTCGCCGTACACAACATACATTCTTTGGTAAATTTCACATAGACTACACTTCTTAGCTGTTGTAGAGTGACTAAACAACCCTTCAGCACTCAACCAGATGAACTGGTTCATAGCCATAAATAGGCTACGATCAAAGACTTCGAGGGTTGATTTAATAAGCTGGATCCAGTAGATAGACACATTTCGGCCGGCTATGGTATCAGCGGCACAGATCTAGTCGGGTGTGCCTCGTCTCTGGACTGAATTCCTCGAGCTTCAGGGGTCGTCTCCACAGGCTTTAACCCTCCTCGGAGGGGTTAGGTTTATCACCTGGCACCTGAGTCACCCCTTTTTAGGGGAATGCCGACGGGGCCCGAGGAATGCCGGGCGCGTCTGGGCTACGGCTCTGCGCCTGGACCCACCTTATGGCCTTGTGCCACACTCGTCCGGTTGATGGGACGGCCGACAAATACCGTTGATTTAATAGCTGGATCAACCCGGCTATGGTATCAGCGGGACGGTTCTGGTCGGGTGTGTCTCGTCTCTGGATACAGTTGTCAGCTGAAGCTGCCGAGTGCAGGTGCCGGGGAGGCTTAGCATTCACGTCACACGACCAAGTCTGATGTTCTTCGGGCCTCAGGGCGCCTCTAAAGCTCCTCCTCGGGGTTAGGTTTATTGCCTGGCTCCTGAGGTGCCCCTTTTTAGGGAATGCCGACGGTGCCCGTGGCATTTTTGGGAATACTGGGCATGTCTGGGCTACGGCTCTGAGCCTGAACCCATCTTTTTTGAAAGATGGGTTTGAGCCACCCACGCCCGTTTGGTGGGGGCGTGTGACAAATACCTTTGATTTAATAAGCTGATTAATATTCGGAGTGATCTTACTTCGTTTGGCTATACTGCATTTTGACCCTCTTCAATTTCGTGTAAATTCTCTTGTTAATTGTTTGTAACTTATTGTACTGTGTCTTTTTTTGTATGTATCCGTTAACACCGGATACTGTGGCTTAAATAAATATATAAAGTATTCATTCTTCTTTGTGTATCATTCACCTCGACGGAACAACATTAGCCTATAAGAATTTGATAACAGACATCTATTCAAGTCTGGAGCTGACTGATTGAAGAGTTTTTTTTGAGAGATTAAAAAAATTTTTGGTATAAAATAATTACAAACAATGCATTTATAGAATAAAATTTAGAAAATAAACTTATTTCACCTTTTAAAAAATATTTCCCTTATTTAATGAATGTTATGGTACCCAACCTGCGGACTGTAAAGAACTCTTCCTGTTGCTATTAATAACGGGAAAATATTCATCTCGGAGTGAAGTTCTTCCCAGCCTCGGTTTGACCTTGTGTCAAGTCCTGTCTGGTGGGAGGCAGCGCCAAATAACGCTTCTTCCCAGCTTCGGTCGGCCGTGTTTGACTCAGGGCACGGATCTGGCCGAGTGCTGGTTTGTTGACCTACCATTTCCTCAGGCCTCAGGGGGCCATCCCCCAGGCTTTTATCCTCTTATGGGGGGTTAGGTTTATTACCTGGCACCCTTTATATGGGGAATACCGACGGGGCCGAAGGTATTTTTGGTAATGCCGGACACATGTGGGCTGCAGCCCTGCGACCAGACCCACCTTAAAAACGGCCTTGTGCCATACTTGTCCGGTGGTGAGACGGATGACAAATACCAAGTTCTCCCCAGCCTAACACGTTGGCAGTCAGATAGACGTTCAACACTTTTTTTACCTATGTTGTATTATACTTTCGTTAATATACTTTGTTCCGTGTAAACCCGAGTTCGTGTCTTTCTTCCGGACCTTTTACTGGTCCACAACAATGAATGACCGTTGTATATATACTGAGTGACTGAATATATATATATATATATATATATATATATATATATATATATATATATTCGCACGAACACACATACACATGAAAGTGGGATCAATATGCGCCTAGCGAAGGCATAGACTGCTATCGATAGGTTATCGATCATATACAAGTCTAATTAATCTGATAAGATAAAAAAGGATCTTTTCCAAGTTGTAGATGGGTCAATACTACTACACGGATGCACAACTTGAACTCTGATAAAGCGTACAGAGAAAAAACAAGACGGGAACTGTTCTCATGAACGCTACAAGCTACATTGAACAAATCCTGGAAGCAAAATCCCACGAAACAGCAGTTGTGCGATCACCTACCCACCTTCTCTAAAACCATCCAAATCAGACTAACAAGACATGCGGGGCACATCGGAAGAAGCAAGGATGAACTCATTAGTGACGATCTCCAATAGACCCCGTCACACGAACATGGCGATGTTACCCGATCAACAAGAACTTATGAACAACAACTCTGTACGGACACAAGATGGGGTCTAGAAGATCTGTCGGAACCGATGGAAGATAGATTAATAGATAGATAGATAGATAGATAGATAGAGAGAGAGAGAGAGAGAGAGAGAGTCAGGGAAATTCGTGCCAGCATGATGATGCTGATAAATATATATATATATATATATAAGTATATTAAAAATGACTAATAAACTCTTTAACATATTAACTATAAACACACAAACACACACAATGATCTAGAGTAAAAACAATGAAAAGCTTGATAGCATATTAAATATCAAGGACTAATTGGGGAAAATTTCCCACGAGGGAGACCAAGAAGACACACTCGGAGAATGGGAGAGGAGGACGAAGAAAAATCTTATCCAAATCAGTAGCTTCTATATAAACTGATGTAAATTCTGAAAAAAAATTCGACTATCAAAGCTAATCAAGTGAGTTCGAGATGATATGGTTTTTGCTGGGTTATGGCTAAATGTATACATATATCAAAACATAATGAGAATTTTGTTTATATATATATATATATATATATATATATATATATATATATATATAATGTAAATTATCATTTTGTTTTTGTATTTCTTAAACATCCATCATTGATTTAACATCACTAATATCCTCCTTTACAGTCCTGATGATTGTTCATTAGAACCGAAGCGCTTTGGATTACCTGGTTAGCAGTTTTTCTCTATATTGTCAGATTATACTCCATTATTTAATTCCATATATATATAAATGCTCAAGAGTATATATATATATATATATATATATATATATATATATATATTTTGTTTTTTCTTAAAGGTATATATATATATATATATATACCTTTACGAAAAAACAAAAAAAAAAACGGTTACATTAGGATTATAAATTTATTTCCATCCTGTTATGGGTATTGATATGAATCAATAACACCAAAAATAACAGGACTTCTTCAGATCTAATTGATAAATTAATTACAGGACTGTAATTAATTTATCCTTGAGATTTGAATAAATTTATAATCCTAATGTGACCGGTTTTTTGTTTTTTCTAAAAGGAATTTTTGCTCTGTAATATCAATTACTTTGATCTCTATACCAGTAAAATTAAAATGTTCATAGTTGAATGATTTTTTGTCCTGACGGAATTATTCCCGATTCCGATTTAACTGGTCTGAATAATATATATATATATATATATATATATATATATACACTGTGTATGATTTTATATATACATACATATATATATATATATATATATATATATATATAAACATTCATTGTTTATATATATATACATATTTATATGAATAAATAAATACATACATTGTGAATACATATATATATATATATACAGGGGAAAGTTAATTATTAGAGGAATTCAAAACCACTAACAAACAATGAACTCCATAACATATTAACTATACACACACAAACACATACAAAGACCCAGTGTAAAACAATGGAAAGCTTTATAGCATATCAAATATCAAAGACTAATAGGGGAAATGTACCCACAAAGGAGACCATGAGACTCACTCTGAGAAAGGGAAAGAGAGGAGAAAGAAGAGAAATCTAGCACAAAACAGTAACCTTTAAATAAACTGATACAAAACCTAAAAAAAACATTTGACTAACAAACCTACACAAGTGAGTTCGAGTCTCGGTGGATGCCCCATTCATATAGTCTTGTGTCCCATCCAAGCAAAAAAACTAGTAAATTACAATATGTTCTCTGACGAAAGCAACAAGCTGGAAACATCCATGTATGCAAGAACGTAATAGATGATTTTAAAAAATACAAATCTCTAAGAGGACCTATTCATTTTGAAATATATATATATATATATATATATATATATATATTATATATATATATATATATACGCACACCAACGCAGTCAGGTGGGGCTGTAGAATACACCGACTGCATCTCTGCAAAGGAGTCAGACTCCCCCCCCAACAGGTGTCCTGAACATGACACTAAACAATCAGATGGTGAGGTTCCAGTAATGCTAGAGCTTTGAGGAATGCCAGAGTGCCCCTTCATTGCCATCGATCCCAGGTCCACTCTGGCGCGTAGTGGTAGCCTTGATAGGGTCCTATCTATGGGTCAAATAGAAATAAACTGTGTTCTTATGCTAAACTGAACTGCTTGAAGTAGAACTGTTTTTATGTATAAAAATGCATTTGGTATTAAATAACCTACAAAGGTTAATGAGCCATAAAATCAAACCAAACTAAACACACACATATGAGTATATATATCTTTCTAAGAACACTGCATGACATATTTTCAAGATTACAGATATATGCACAATTAATTATGCACACACACACACACACACACACATCGTTGTAAACTTAATAACTTAACTACGTATATATCAATAATCTCGAAATTATTTCATCGTATGCGTAATCCCTGAGGTGCCCCTTTTAGGGGAATGCCGACGGGATCCGAGGCACTTTTGGAAATGCCGGGTGCGTGTGGGCCCCGGCCCTGCGCTCGGACCCACCTTAAAAACGGCCTTGTGCCACACTCGTCCGGTTGGTGGGACGGAGGACAAATACCATCCCGAAAAGATATACATGATATATTTTTATTTAATATAATCGTAATATTCATGAAAATTAGCATATATGTCTGTGCACGTGTAATTATCCCTAAAAACACACGCACATGCAGGTACACTTACAGGCACTCTCACAGACACACGCATATACACACACGCACGTATACACATACATACACACGCAGGCACACATGCACACACAAGCATATACACACATAATACACATTTCTCTCTCTCTCTCTCTCTATATATATATATATATATATATATGTGTGTGTATATATATATATTTGTATGTGTGTGTAACTAATTATTTATTTTTCTTTTGAACTAAACATCGTTAGAATACAAAATACCGGCCATTTTTGGTGTTTGAGACATTTTTTTTTCACAGTACAGGAAATTATTAAGAACGGCTTCGAGATTTATTTGGAACCTTCTTCCGGTGGGTTTCTTTCAATATCCCTCCGCCCCCGGCTGCTTTGTTTGTCTAAAGAGGGAGAGACCCCTTACCCACAGCAAACATCCCTCCCCTCCGAGTTCCCCAGGCTCCGAACTTCCTCCCTATATCTATCAATCATTCAATAACGCTTCATCAAATACCATATGTAGACATTGAGACCACTAGAGTATTGTGGATTTTATAAGTACACATATGAACTGATCATGAAGATGCAATCCATAAGCTATGGAAATTTACTAAGCTTTTTGCTCAGATGTGGCACAAGGCCATATGAAAGGGGCACCCAATGAGACTCGAACTCACTCGTGTAGGTTTGCTAGTCGAGCTTGCTAACCATTACACCACCAGAGGCGCCTTGCAATCTATAAACTATGGCTGAGATGCTTTTGCCGAACAATTGGACACTCTACATATATATAAATATATATATATATATATATTATAAAAGTGTTGGTTGTCACTAAATCACTTTGTGAGTATTTGTCGAACCAAGTGCAATATAATATGGAGAGTGCTCAATATCTACGATAGAGCTATTATATAATAATAATAAACAAATATATATATATATATATATATATATATATATAATTCATGGAATATAGACTGCCACCCTGGGTTTCATGGAGTTTTATGGAAAACAACAATCATCATTATCTAACTGATGATTGTTGTTTTGCAAAAAACTCCATGAAACCCAGGGTCGCAGTCTATATTTCATGAATTAAATATATATATATATAATATATATATATATATATATATATATACTCTCTCGGTGGGGCTTAGAATATCCTCTGCAGAGAGGTATGACCTCTCTCCCAATGGAGTGTCCTGATATGACATTAAACTGGGGAGCTCAGAGAAGTTCGGAGTACTCCCTGGTCTTCTGACTCGGAGTGGTTGGACCTGTCAGAATCCCATCTATTGGTCAATTTTGATAGGAATAATTATCATCATCAAGTCATGCTACTAGTGGGGATATCCCTGGCACTCTCTCGCCATTCATCCATCGCTCCCGGCAGGTTTTCTAGACGACACCCTGTGTCCGTACAGATCTGTTGAAGGTGAGTTATTGATGATCGGCCAACACCGGCATGTCTTTGTGAAGAGGTCTATAGGAGAACGTCACTTATGAGTTCTTCCTTGCTTCTCCAGACGTGTACTGTCTGCCTTGTTCGTTTTATTTAGATGGGTTTAGAGATAGGAGGTAGGTGGCCGTGCAACTGCTGTTTCGGGGAATGTTGCTTTAGAACAAATCCTTCATAGGAATACTTGATATATATATATATATATATATATATATATAATTGTGTGCAAAGAACTTCCAAAAATGCACAAAAATGTAAATTTAAAAGTACAATGTATGCCATTCCATTGGCATAACATAAGCCAAGACGTTAGAATCAATCAATCGATATATATATATATATATATATATGAAAGAGTTAAGAGTGTTTATAAGGTAAAGTACAAAAATTAGTTTTTGATTTTACTGATTAAATGATAAAATTCAATAATCAAAAATCAATCGATTCATGAAAATCTTCATCCTTTTTCCGAAGTATGTACAATAAACACGTACAACTCTTCAGTTTTTCTTAATAGCCTAATTATTTAAATATCACTCACATTCCATCAACGAAATTTGAATTTAATACTTTTTCGACAATAAATGTTTTGTGATTTAGAGGTAATTAAAAAATACAAAGTTCTTCGTTTTTTAATGAACTAAAGAAATCATATGAAATGTTTCGAATCAAATTTACCTTTTAAAAACCCCAAACATTTTAAATGTAAAAAGAGAAAAGAAAAGAAATAGTAATATGAAAATATTTACATTTTTAATTCTTAGTATTTTTTTTATTGTAACGATACATTTTAAATTTTTTCCTTCTTTTTATTGACTTACTTATGTTGTAATATGTATAGAGAATTAAAAAAAAATCAACAAAAATTAAACGAAGACATTGTTTATCGATAACTCAAAAATGATTTTTTTAAATGAATAATTTTCATATTTCTTCGAAAAAGATATATTAAATCTTAATCAGTGAAATTCAAAACCATTTTTTCAAGAAATAAATCATTTATAAAATAGACGAATACTTTTAATTCGAATTAATTGAGAAAATTTTCCACGTCAAAATAAGAACACATTTTAAATTCTTAGCTTTTTTTATGGTTACAATTTTATAGGGTAAAAAAAGTAAATAAATTAGACAAATACATATTTATCCCTGTAATTCAACAGGCAATAAAGAAATGAATTTGAATTTTTTCATTTTAAAAAAGATTTAGAAAAAAAAATTCGATAATGTTTCACTCAACAGGCAATTAAAAATGAATTTGAATTTTTGTCATTTTAAAAAAGGTTTTAGAAAATAAAATTATAATAATATTTCACTCAACCGGCTATTAAGAAATGTATTTGAATTTTTGTCATTTTAAAAACTTTTTAGAAAATAAAATTATGATAATGTTTCAAACCACAAACACACACGTTTTGGGTTACAATTTTTAAAATAAATATTTTAAATCTAAACAAAAAATCCTCAAATAAAACAACATTGTAATAAGTGAATTCTTAGATTCTTTTATTGTTAAATTTTTAGATGGTTAATCAAAGTTTTAATTATAATCTATACTCTTTTTTCTAAAATCATTAACTAACATTTTTTGTAAATGAGTGCAAATTGTAAAAAATATAACTTCATTGAAGACCCCGCCCAAAAAAATACTAAAAATGTTTTAACTTTTCACCAGTATAGAGTTACATATTTTTAGATATCATTTTAAATTTAATCTAAAAAGAATTGAAAAGAAAAGAACCTAGATTAAATAAAAATACTTTTTATTTGAATTGATTGGCCAAACCTGCTTGACAGGCATTTGAGCATTTTGATTTATCCATCTTTTTAAAACTATTGTTTTTCCTCAATTATATATATATATATATATATATATATATACTCTCCTACCCTTGTAGGGTTGAGCTCTCTTGCGAGGGAAGTAAATGTATTGCCATTAGCGTAATGCAAGGCTCTTCATATGAATCAAGCTCTCGGTAGCCGTTAAGCGGATATATGTAAACAAAAACAATTGTGATACATAAACGTTTAAATTTCCTTAGCTTGAACTGGTTTCCCTGTGACTGTGTGGTAGAACCTTGGATTGGTGTTTGAGTCAACCGGGCTTCAATCCCAGCTTCAGGAATATAGCCTGTCTAGCCGCACTGAAGAGTTCTGATAGAAGGAAACAGATCTGTCTGTGGATGACAATATATATACATTTTACTGTGCTCTATGCACAAAAGTGCATAGCCTAGTTGGCTGGTGTTATAGAATAAACTGGCTGCATCTATGCAGAGAGGTAAGACCTCCCCACCAAATGAGTGTCCTGTTATGACACTAAACAATCTGATGGTGAGGTTCTCGTAATCTGGCGAATGTGAAGTACCCCATCATTGCCATCACTCCCAGGTCCACACTGGTCAGAAGTGGTAGCACCTGATAGTGTCTTATCTATGGGTGAAATAGAAATGTGACATTTAATCTAAGTGCAAATAGATGACTTATGCGAAATTGAATTGTTAGAAATAGAACTGTTTGTTCATTTATCTGTGTGTAAACAAATGCTTGATGTTTAATTGAATTGGTAGTGATAGATAGATAGTAATACTTGGAAGCATTTATTTTGTTGACTTTTGCTAAATTGAATAGTCAGAAAGAGAACTGTTTGATCATTTAATTGTGTGTATCTACAAAATGTGTTTACAAATCATATATTCAATATATATGTAAAAACAGGATTTGCCATTAAATAACCAACAATGGTTGATGTGCCATTAAACCCAACTAAACAAAAGTACCGATAAATATTAAAATACTTTCAAGAATATAATAGGATACTAATAAAAACATGATAAAAAACTCACGCTACCAATCCTTGAATGAGCAGTCGATTATAATTATTCGATATATATATATATATATATATATATATATATATATATATATATATATATAATTAACTTAAATCGCGAGTCGAAAATCTTCTACTAAAGTTTCCCCTTATCGGATCATCAGGAAGTCTAACCCCGACTGATGCTAAAGGAGAAAACGCCGTTTTATATTCACCAAAAACCCACCTAGCTTAAAATTTACATAACAAAAGAAACAAAAAAAAATTAACAAAAAACCTTACTTTTATCTAAAAAAAACCCTCGTTATAAATACTCTGAAACCTATCCCTAATTATAGAGCAACCACGCCCTTTTGTGTCTACGACTATTTAACACCTCCGATCTTTGATTTAACATATCCCTATTTTTACAAGATGCTATTGCCAATTTTTCCAGTTGGCAATAGCATCTTGTAAAAGTAGGGATAATTTTGAATTAATATCTTAATTTCCTAGTATTTCCCGTATACGCTCTGTATGTGAGTTTTGTTATAAAAAGCTGGAAGGAAAAAGATATGTAACAATAGCCATGCATCGAGCACTCTCATAGATTTATATGATTACCCTCATATATTCTATACGCGAATAATCTACACCTACTGTCTTCGAACGCTGACTATATATATATATATATATATGACTGTATATATATATATATGACTGTATATATACGCTACCCCATGGGGGTTGAGCACTCTAGCGAAGGAATTGTCAGCCGCCGCTCGCATAATACAAAGCTCTTCGAAAGAATTGAGCACTCTGGTAGCCGATAGTGTATAAAAAAATGTAAACAAACGGCTGCTGCTGTTGCTAAATAAATGCCTTAAAAAAATTCCCTTAGCCAACGTGGTCCGCTTGGTGGTCAAGCTGTCTGAGATTTAGTCTAACGTAAAGTTGGACAGGTTTCGACCCCGGCTTCGAGCGTCCTGCGTGTCTAGCCACAGAGTTATGATAGAACGAAACAGTCTGTCTATGGAGGACAATATATATATATATATTGTCATCTGTGGAGGAAAATATAAAAATATATATTGTCATCCACAGACAGATTGTTTCGTTCTATCAGAACTCTACAGTGTGGCTAGACACGCAGAACGCTCGAAGCCGGGATCGAAACCCGTCCAACTTAATGTTAGACTAAGCTTCAAACCTGTCGGCCACCAAGCGGACTACGTTGGCAGCAGCAGCCTTTGTTTACATTTTTTTATACCCTATCGGCTACCAGAGTGCTCAATTCTTCCGAAGAGCTTTGCATTACGCTAGGGGCGGTCGACAATTCCTTCGCCAGAGTGCTCAACCCCCATATATATATATATATCGAATCACTATAACCAAGTAAAAATAGTGCATCGTTGCGAGATCTTTATCAGCGCAATGCAGTATATCAAAATTATTGAACTCATAGAATAAAGCAATTTACAATTGAAAGATAGTTTTGTGGTGAATGTTATTCATTAATCATTCAATTTCCCGATAAAACAGAGATAAATATAAGAATCATTCACTTCTTCCGAAATAGAAGCATCATCATCATCATCATCATGATCCTCTGACACAATGAATTGCATTGTCGGCTGGGACTGTAGAATACTCCGACTGCTTCTATGCAGAGTGGTAAGACCCACCAACGAGTGTCCTTGGATATGACACGAAACAATCTGATGGTGACGTTCCGGTAATGCTGGAGTTTTGGGGAAAGCGGATTATCCCTTCATTATCATCGCTCCGAGGTCCACTCTGGCCCAGAGTGGTAGCATCTTATAGGTTCATGTTTACGGGTCATATCGAACTAAACTGTGTACTTATGCTAAATTGAATTGCTTGAAATAGTACTGTTTTTTGACATTGAAACTGAGTACTTATGCTTGAGTGGATTGTTTAAAATAGAACTGATTTTGTATGCTAAACTGAATTGTTTGAAATAGAAGTGTTTTTGGAAATGAAACTGTATTCTTATGCTAAACTGAATTGCTTGAAATAGAACTGTTTTGACATTTAACCGTGTGTAAACAAGCAACTATACTTATACTAAACTGAATTGTTTGAAATATAACTGTTTATATGTATAAAAATTAATTTGGCATTTATAACGTACAATGGTTAATGTGCCATAAAACCAAATCAAACCAAACAAGTTACAATGAAAAGTCAATGGGTTCACAGGTCATTTAGTAATAAACCAGTTGCCAACAAAAATGTATTTAAAAAAACGAAGATA
>OY757925.1:80679343-80711843 GCA_963585895.1 Sepioteuthis lessoniana
TATTTTCTCCTGTCTTGGTATCTTCCTAATAATAGGAAGATTTTGTTTGTCCTTTTTAAAGGGCCAAACGGTTTGATGTAGATGCTTTATATTTGGTATGAATACTTATTGAATCCAGTAGATGGTTTTAATGTATATTTTTTAGTTTTGGTAAAAGAGGAGCCCTCATCGAGAAAGGGCCCCTTAATAATCAACAATAACCAGTGAGAATCATTTTGTTATAAGTCATAAGTAATCATTCAGAATTTAGAAAGAAAAAGAATTAACGAATGATTTATTTGAAGAATAATTATTTACATTTAATTAATTATAATTTAGTAATTAGTAATTAATGACTAATAATTAAATAAGCGAATAATATAAACAAGTCGAAAAATATTATTAATTAAACTCATAGGTGCTTCTTCAAGCAGAAAAATGTCAAATAATTACATATTAATTACTAAAGAGTTAAAGAAAAAAAAAAAGGAATATAATCCAATCGATACATTTTCAGCGGTGATCGAAGTCTTCATGGGGTAAATAGCCGACTTTGTTGTTCAGTTTATTTTTTCAAGTTATAACATTTTAAAATTGTGTCCGAACTTTTCTTTCTCAGATTGAAAGGCTTTTCATTTTATTTTTATTTTTTTATTTTTTTACATTTTTTTTAACCTACCAAAGATCAGAAATCGCTCTTGAAAAGTGACGTCTTATTTATTTGTTTGTTTCTTTTGTTTTAATTCTTTTTTCTTTCTTTCATTTGTTCCTACTTCTCTTTCTTTCTTTCTTTCTTTCTTTCTTTCTTTCTAATTGCTTTCTTTCTTTCTTTCTGATTGCTTTTCTTTCTTTCTTTCTTTCTTTCTTTCTTTCTTTCTTTCTTTCTTTCTTTCTTAAAATTAAATCTTTCTATTTTAATATCTTTTCTTTCTTTCTTTCTTTCTTTCTTTCTTTCTTTCTTTCTTTCTTAAAATAATTTTTTCTGTTTTCATGTCTTTCTTTCTTTCTTTCTTGAAATTAAATTTTTCTGTTTTAATATCTTTCCTTTCTTTCTTTCTTTCTTTCTTTGTCCCGTTTTTTTTTACATTCTCTATATCGGTATCTTTTTATTATTATCTCTTTTTTTTCTTTCATTGTCCTTTTTTGATTTTCTTTCTTTCTTTCTTTCTTTCTTTCTTAAAAATTATTTTCTCCTGTCTTGGGATCTTTCTTTTTATTATATCTTTTTTCTGTTTATCTCTCTTATTTTTTCTTTTCTTCTATTTCTCTTTTTTTTCTTTATTATATTCCCTTTCTCGGTATATTTTCTTATATCATCTCTTTTTTCTTTCTTTCTTTCTTCTTTCTCGTTTCTTTTATTGTTTATTTGTTTGTTTGTTTGTTTGTTTGGTTGGTTTCTTTCTTGTCTAAGTGAATATTTACGTCCACCACCAATCTCTTTATTTTTTTCTTTTCTTTATGAGTTGATTTAAAAATCCAGTTGAAAAGAAAGTTTATATTCTTCTTTTGTAATGTCCAGACTCAATATAATTTTCGCTCGGGACATAAATTCAACGCTAAGTTTCATCGACTTAATTCTTGACAAACAAATTACGATTTCTTTTTTCGGTATCTTTTTTCTCTCTTTTATATCCCATATATTTTCCGTTGCATTTCTACAGATTTTATGACAGCAACCCAATATAATATGGTGAAGGGATATTTATTTTCCTAAATTTCTTTTCTTTGTAATTTTTGTCATATATTATATTACCAATACGTTTTATATTTAACTTCTGACAAGTTTATGACGATTCAGAAAAATCTACCTTAAACTAATAAAGTGAGTAGCAAGGAAAATCACGTTTTGACAATCTTCATTTTATTTCAATAAAATAGGCAAATGAAATCAACAGTACCCTGGGTTCCTGGCGCCCTGGGTAACCTGAACTTTGTGCTTTTTAATTCTTTCGTATGTACATTTTCCAGTTTTTAATAGCCATTAGTGTCGGGTTTTCCAGCAAGAAGGCAACTGTTTTAAAAGTCACCATTTTGAAATCTTAAAACTTTTCTTTCTTTCATAAATTGGTCGCTAAAAATCTTATGAATTGGTGCTGGGACAATGGAAAAAATCTAAATAAACGCTGTAGATTTCCAGTTTTATTCTTGTTTTTTGTTTATTTTTATAATGTGTGGCAGCATGTTCATCGTTTCAATCTCAGCATTTGTGGTCAAAAATGAAGGAGAATTCAAACAAAATATGAAGCAAAAATAAATAAAAAGCAACAAATTTTCATTAACATAAGTTCTTTTAATGTTACTGTTTATTTTTTTAATCAGATAATCTTTCAAAAATAATTATAATTACCATTATTTGTTTGTACTTAAACGTTTGCTGCGCGATTTACTTTGGTTTTCTCATGGTGGATATAAATGTAAAACAGTTCGACTTTTCTAAAAACAATTTTATCAACTCTAATCTTTTAATACACTTTTATTTGTGTTGACACGGTTAGAGTGCAATAAATTCAGCAATATCTGCCAAAATCTTGACTTTCCACCTAAATAGCTTGAAATGTGCTTAGTACTTTAGTTTCTTTGTCTTATTCGCATGGTTTTGGAAATGGGACGTAAGTGGCAATGCAGCTGTTGTTTTGTGGGGAGTTACTTCTAGAATTTGTTCAATATAGTTTGTAGCATTCTTGTGCATTTCCTACCTAGCTTTTTCTCTATGCGTTTTGTCAGCATTCATGTGGTGCATCTATAGAATAGTATTGACACAACCACTGCTTGGAAGAAATCCTGTTTTATTTTAGCATATAGATCAGGCTTTCATATGATCAATAGCATTCACGACGTGCATGGGATACTGCTGGAAAAGCAAAGATGAACTCTTAAGTGACGTTTACCTATGGACCCCTTCACGTAGTTCTGCCAATGTTAGCTGACTTGCAATAACTTATCTACAACAACTCTGCACGGACACAGGAACATTGGATGATGGAGATGGGTAGAGAGTCTGGGAAATTTGTGCTAGCAGCCCGACTTGATAATGACTTTAGCTTAATAGATTGAAAAAACTTTTATTTTTATAAAATTTCTTGAACATTCATTTATGTTAAAATACCTTTTTCTAATTGATTTAAGTTATAAATTTCATTTTCATATCCTGACTTTTATATTCAACCATTGATTCACAATTACTTGAATACATTTTTGATAAAACTATAAATATGCATAGCTATAATGTTGCTTTGTAACAAATCTATTTTAATGTTGGATGTGTAGATAATGTTAATAATTGGTTGTTAGAATATAGAACTAAAATCTGATTGGCTGGTGAGTTTAGTACTGAATTGGCAGATATTTTATCAGCTTAAAGTAAAAAAAAAAACCGGGACATTGGCCCAGCGGTTAGAGTGTTCGCCAATGGCTCGGGAGACGTGGGTTCAATCCCAGGTCGAGACTTTAAAAATGGAACTTGATACCACCTTGCTTAACACTCAGCATTATAAGGTACGGTTCAAGTGTAAAGTGGAGCAATCCTGCGAATGGAGTAGCGCCCTCCCCTACACCTTGGTGTAGTAGCTATCGAAAAGGGAGCCTTCGGGTCACCCTCGACTATGGTCGCTAACTTTACTTACTTACTAAAGTAAAAAAGAAGACTTATTTTAACCATTTTACTGCCATATTTTTCCATTTACAGCTGTATTGCATTTTCCATTAAAAAATATTTAAGAAAAACCCTTTTAAATCACCATAAAATGTTATAATAATGTGAATGTTATGGATTGTTGAGTGAACAATTAAAAAGAAAAGATTTTCTTAAAATATTTAGTAAGTTTCTTGTTTTATTTCGTATTGCCTACATTGTGTACATCTGCCTATGTATTGTCTGCATCTTTGGTCATTGGCTTCAAAATTGATTTTGTAGTCATTAATACTGAACAAATTCTGGAAGAAATTATGCAAGATTTGGACTCGGAATGGAGTGATTGATATTATTTAACTCTCTATCTGTAGAAATAACCTGAATGAAAAATAGGGCATGAATACTCAAATTCTCTATGAAAATAATGAGCAAATTCTCTGTGAAATTCCCTGATGGGTAAAAAAATACAAACCAACAAACAGAATATTGTATAAAATTCAACTAAAGATGCACATGAAACAATGCTAATTTCACTTAGTCACGCATTATTTCTTCCAGAACTTGTTCAGTATGAATTGACTAAAATTATTTCTCTCTTTCCATAGCAATAATCTGAATGAAAAATAGAGCTCAAATTCTCTATTAAAATAATGAGCAATTCTCTGCAACATTTCCCTATTGGTGAAATATACTGAACAACAGAATATTGAGTATAAATTTTATTGCGGACTTTTTGTCCTCATCTTGGTAGTTTTTGTTGTTTTTCTCACTATGTTTTGGCCAAATTTCACCTCTGGCCGTCTTCAGGTGATTAACCTACGGTTCCAGGTGAGCATTGTCAGAAGATAGCGGTTTCAAATCCTACCCAAGCCGGCCAGAGGGTTTCTTGGTCAAAAAACGTGATGCGATAGACAACTATGGAAGGCAGTAATTACTGGGGATACAGTTACAAGACTCAGCATTCCTATCCGAGGTCGCGGTTAATCACCTAAAGATGGCCAAAGGTGAAATTTGGTCGAAACGTAGTGAGAAAAACAACAAAAACTACCAAGATGAGGACAAAAAGTCTGCAATAAAATTAACTCTCAGATTAAGAAGCCTCATCTTAAAAAGGATTCCCAATAAAGACAACAACAGAACATTGTATAAAATTCAACTATAGATAGCCATGAAACAATGCAAATTTCATTCAGTCAAGGATTTTCTTTCAGAACTTGCTCAGTATGAAGAAACTGATATTATTCATCTTTTTCCATAGCAATAATCTGAATGAAAAATAGGGTACAAATATTTAAATTTGGTATCCAAATAATGGCAAAATTCTCCGCAAGTTTCCTCGATGGTTATAAAATACAGACCAACAAACAGAACATTGTATAAAATTCAACTATACACGGCGTGACATTTATAATTCATACAGAGTTGCACGTGGCGATGAAATGGTTAAGACTAATCTGAGTAAAAAAAAATAAAAAAAAAATAAACAAAACAAACAAAGGAATACAAGAGTCTAATTTGATTGCCAACTATTTTTGCTAAACAGTTTTGCGTGTTTGCAATGTTTTCTTTGAAAAGATACCCAAGAGAAAAAAAACAAAAAACAAATCCAGTTTGAAAGACATCTTTGTGTTCGTAGTTCTAAATAATTCTAGGTAAAGATTAAAGTCTTTTTACTTATTTAAACCTTGGAATCACCAAAAAATATTACCGCAATCAATGTAAACATTATGCACTGTTGCGAGAACAATCATCTTCATAATCCTATTCAATCTAAATTAGCAGTACTGAGTTCCCTGACTCTATCTGACCCACCATCCCAATCATCCATCCCATCTGGCATATCTTCTGGGCTGCATCCAGTGTCCGCTGATTGAAGTCTTTGTTGGTCAGCTAACACTTGCATGTCAATGTGCAGGATTCCATGAAAGAACGTCGCTTGTGAGTTCAACTTTACTTCTCCAGCAGTGCTCCGAATGTCTTGTTCGTCTTACTTTAATGGTTTGTGAGATGGGAGGCAAGTGGCCGTACAGCTGATGTTTTGTTGGGTATTGCTTCCATGATTTATTCAAGACAAGAAGCAGTATTCTTGTGTAGTTCCCAGTTAGCCGTTTCTCTATGCGTTTTGTTGACGTCCAGGTGGTGCATCTAAACAGTAGTATGGATACAGCTACTGTTGGAAGAAAACCTGTCTTATTCTATCGGATAGATCAGGTTTCTATATGATTTATAACATGTAAATAGCATTTCTCGCTTTCGCTTGTCACTTGGAGTGCCGATGGCTACTTTTATTTAAAACATATGAATTCTGTTTTAATTGAATTCACGTAGAGGCCAATACCTCCTGTTGCTTGCTTGCCTTTTGGCAGGGGCTGGAGAATACATCGACTGCATCTCTGCAGAGGAGTAAGACTCCCCCAACGAGTGGCCAAATAGGCAGAGGCTGTAGAATACAGCGACTGCATTTTTGCAGTGGAGGAAGACCTGGATATGATACTAAACAATCTAACGGTGAGGGTTCAGTAATGCCGGAACTTTGGGGAATGCGGATAACTCCTTCATTGCCATTGCTCCCGAGTCCACTCTGGCCCGGAGTGGTAGCACCTGAGAGGGTCCTATCTATGGGTCAGATAGATATAAACTGTGTAATTACTCAAAAACGAATTGTTTAGAATTAACTGTGTTTACATTTTACATTTGTGTAAACAAAAAAAAAACTGTGTACTTATGTTATACTGAATTGTTTGAAATAGAATAGAACTGTTTTACATTTAAAAATAATTGATGGCCTAGTCGGTTAGGGCTGCAGAATACACTCACAGCTTCTCTGCAAAGGGGTAAGACTCTCCCAACGAGTGTCCTGTTTATAACTCTAAACAATCTGACATTGAGGCTTCAATAATGCTGGATCTTTGGGGAATGCGGAATACCCCTTCATTGCCATCGCTCCCAGGTCTACTCTGGCCCGAAGTGGTTGAATCTGATAGGGCCCTATTAGATGCAACCACTTCGGGCCAGAGTTAAATAGAACTAAACAGTGTACTTATACTAAACTGAATTGTTAAAAATAGAACTGTTTATATGTATAAAAACGGATTTAGCATTAGATAACTCACGATGGTTGACATGCCTTAAAACCAAACCAAACCAAACCAAACCAAAACCTTCCTGTTGCTTGCTGTAAGCTATACAATAGGGACATTACTTGGATTCGTATATTTTCGAGAAGAGCTAGATCATCTGCATAGTCTGCATCTGTGATAGTTTCTGCAGGATATTGTCTTTTGTTTTTTAATGTGAAACAATTTTTTTATAGATCTCTTGACGTTTGAAGTATTTAGTTTTGGAATGTATCTCCTTGCAAGACTCCAGCGTCTATGTTGAAGAAATCGGTGTCTCCATTAGGTATGTGAGCCATAGCTTTCGTGTTCTTGTAAAGCATCGTTATATTTATAAGAATTTCTCAGGGAAGACCATATGCAACCTCATCTTTCCTCTTTATGGAATCGAATGTCTTGAAGCAACTTACGAACAGTAATGTTGCTCTGAGATTCTTTGCTCCCACTCTTTCGATGATTCGATGGATTTTCAGAATCTGGGAGGTTGTGGATGGATTCCATCGAAAGCTGTTCTGATTTTTTCTTGGAATTTTCTTGATTCCAGTCCAGATACGATTAAGAAGCAGAACATTATAAACCCTTGCAGCAATTGCAGTTAGGGTTATGCTTCTAAGTTCTTAGTGATTCCGAGGTCACCTTTCTTAAGGGGCGGAAAGATGCGACCCTTCTTCCATTTCTCTATTGCGTTTTATTTAATGACAGCGTTGCATAGTTGAAAAAGTAAGTCGTTAAATTTTCTTATTTTCCAAACATCTGGGGGCATTTCGTCAAGACCCATAGCTTTTCTGTTTTTTTTTTTTTTTCAGTATTGTGTCAAGTTCTTCCACTTTAATCTGTCCTAGTTTGATGTCTAGTTGGGCATTAATGATTTTTTTTTGATAGGTTTGGCTGTGATTTCAGGAGGGTTTCCTGATAAATTATTTTAACGTTCTTTCCATTTCTGACGTCTTTCTTTTTGGTAGGTAGCTTTTAGTTTTATCCTTTGGTACTGAATTTCTAAATCTATCGATTTGATCTTGAATATATTCTAATTGCTGTTTTTGGTATGTTTAGATTAGTTCTTTCGGGGCTTTCCTATATATATATATATATATATATATATATATATTGTCATCCATAGACAGACCTGTTTCGTTCTATCAGAACTCTTCAGTGTTGCTAGGCAGGCTAGATTCCCGAAGCTGGGATCGAAACCCGGTTGACCCAAACGCCAATCCATATATATATATATATATATAGCATATTTAATTAAATAATAAAGACACATTTTGTCTATATGATTTTGTTTAGATCCTTTCAAGTTTTTTAACAAGTGTCTTGGTTTTAGGTTGGAATTGGTTGATGAATAATTCAAAACTGTCCCAAGCGCTTTCGGTCTTTCGTAGTTCATCATCAGGGGTTGTTTACACGTGTAAAGACTGTTTCTTTTTATTTAATTTTTTTATTAAAAGATTGTAGGTTTTTTACAACACTGCAAAATTACGCAAACGCAAAGTTGGATAAAACTAAGATGCGGATGACATCGAACGAATCTAAAACAGAACGTCATCAACCAATTCCAACCTAAAATCAAGACACTTGTCGGGAAACTTGAAAGGATCTTATGAAGTGTGACTTTATGATTTAACCAAACATGCTTAAATGAAAGACTGCGGCCCAACTACACACAAACATAGACACAGACAAAGACACAAACACAAACACGCATATATATATATATATATATATATATATATATATATATACATGGTGCATTCAATAAGTTTCCAGACTTTTTGGTACAGGAATTTGTACAGACTCTTGAAAATTCAGTATGTTATTTGCTATACATCTTATGAGATGACTGACCAATTTTTAGGATTTCAGATTCAAATGAAAAGCTACCGAAGGAATTGGAATACACCCTATTAAAGCCTGATTGTCACAGCTAGTGAATTTCAAAAATGCGATCTGGACGTGAGGACACTTTAGAAGAACGATATGCAATAAAATTCTGTTTTAAACTTGGAAAAAATGCCACGGAAACGTAGGGAATGCTTCAGACTGCATTTCGACCATCTTGCATGAATTGAGCATCATTTTTTGAGTGGCATAAGAGATTCAAGGAGGGCAGCGAGTCTGTGAGGAATGATGAAAGGTGAGGGAGGAGTAAGGAAGTCAATAGACCAGAGTTGATTGGCCAAAGGGTTAGAGTTAGGGTTACTATGTTGAGGTTTCAAGGGAGTTCAGGAATAGAATCCGTCGGGAGGGGCCAGCACTCTTCAAATCGGCTCAGTGGCATTTTCAGCAGGACAATGCACCAGTCTACAACTCCATCCTTGTCACAGACTATTTGAGCAAGATGGGCATCAAGACAGTTCTTCACCCTCCCTATAGTCCGGACCTTGCTCCCTGTGACTTTTGGTTATTCCCTAAGCTCAGAGGCTGTCGATATGAGACAATTGAGGAGATGAAAGAGGCTGTGACGAATGTAATTGACACACTCACATAAGAGGACTTCCATGGGGCCTTGCAGAAGTTGTTGGAACGGTACAACAAGTGCATTGCAGCCGGAGGAGATTACTTCGAAGGGGACTAGAGTTTCATGTGTGTACTATCAATAAAAGTGCCCATACGAAAAAGGTCTGTGAACTTATTTAATGATCCTCGTATATATATAAATATATATAATTTATTTTTTGGCACTCATTGTCATATAAAATCTACAACGCATTAAATTCACTAAAAACATTACAGTACTCAAAACACGAATGTTTAACTAATATATTCGGAAGTATAGAGAAAATATTACAATATTGAAAGATGATTTCCTAAAACAATAAGGCTAGCTCACAACCTGAGTTTCACGTAATCGATCATCAGCGAGATTCGTTCAGCTACAGTTGAAAGGACGTTACCGATGATAGATAACCTGATAACGTGAAATTCAAAGCCATGAGCAAGTCTTGTATATATATATATATATATAGGTACATTATTTACTGCCATACGTGTATTGTTTGCATTTTTATTTGGTTTGGTTTGGTTTGGTTTAGTTTTATGGCACATCAACCATTGTAGGTTATTTAATGTCAAATCACAAGTTTTCACATATAAACAGTTCTATTTCAAATAATTCAGTTTATTATAGTATATTTTTTGTTTACATGCAGTTAAATGTCAAAACAGTTCTATTTCAAACAATTCAATTTAGCATTAGTACAATTTAGATATCAAAAACAGTTCCATTTCAAACAATTCAGTTTTGTATAAATACGCAATTTAACTGTCAAAACAGTCCTATTTCCAGCAATTCAGTTTAGCATAAATACATAGTTTAGTTCCCATAGATAGGACCCTATCAGGTGCTACCACTCCGGGGCAGAGTGGACCTGGGAACGATGGCAATAAAGGGGTACTCCACATTCCCCAAAGCTCTAGCATTACTTAAATCTCAGACTGTTTAGTGTCATATGCAGGACACTCCACGGGGCGTCTAACCCTTCTACAGAGAAGCAGTCGGAGTATTCTACAGCTGTAGCCGACTGGACAATTGCATTTTGAGTATTCATGATTCAAATTGACTTAATAGGAATTAAATCTATTTCAATATTGTATGTGAAAAGCGCAATTGCCTTTACCACCAAGGCAAAACCAAAGAGTTATTGACAACCAAATAACAAACTGAATATTTAAACAATATAGGTCGTTAGAAGATTTTGCAGCAAACAGGATAAATTGAATCTGTCCCATTTTTAGAGAACTTTATTTTATTTCATTTTATTTTTACAAATAAAGTAGAACGATCTATTATTCAAAATTATCGTCAGAATAATAAATCAGTTGCTATATGAAGCAGTAACGTTAACAGTGAGTAATCGATTTTGCATTTAAATCTACTTCTATCTTCCAATAATTGTTAGGCATTGCTTTTATATAGTAACATAGAAAAGCATAAAAATACGGATAGATATAACATTAAAAATATAACACATACAACATACATACGTGGACCTGCAGCATGTTGAAAACTATTGTAAATCTTCTTTATATATATATATATATATATATTATCTCTGTCAACAATTATGGAGAGGGAAGTCCATTTGCCGATGTGGCTAACGTTCTGGAATACGAAATCGTAGTAAGCGAGTTCGAACATCACTGAGGCTGTTGCGCTCACTTTTGGACTAATACCCTTGGCAAGGGCATGGGTCCACTTATATCCTCAGCTATTGGTTAGATAGTAGCACAATTATGGAAAATACATCAATCAATTCCTCCCGAATATTATAAAATCAATACGGCAATATGAAAGGATCAACAAAAAAATATGTTGACAGAAAATGTCTATTATGTTCAACGAAATTTGTATATATATATACATGTGTGTGTGTGTATAAATTATTTGCTTTTCTTTATGACTTATAAGATTCGCCTCTCAAATCTTGTTACATCAAGAAATTTTACCTCTTTTAAATTCTATGATATTTCGCTATTCAAGCTATAGCTTTTAAAGAATTTTATGGGTGTCTCAAGTGGTGTAATAGTTAGTTAAAGAATTCTATAAAATCACAACAAGTCAGTATTTTACTCTAAATTCCAAGGGCACATGCACACACATACACACATATACACACACACACACACACACACACACACACACACACACACACACACAAAGATAGGAAAGACAATTAAAATTTTTGCTGGTTTTTAATTTATATAATGGCGACTGTCCTAATGGGGTTTTCTGTGATAGATTTTCTGCAGGTGTTGCTTCTCTCTTTCTTTTTTTCTTCTCCTTTTTTTTTCTTTTCCAAGGACACACGCACACACACACAAGCACACAAGCACACACACAAACACACACACAAACACACGCACTAAAAAAAAAAAAATAAGGAAAGAAAGTTAAAATTCAAAACTAAACAACAATCGACGGAACAAAACTATACAGAGAGAGAAGTACCCCCCCACACACACAGTGACCCAGAGTTAAACAGCCAGTAAACTTTATCACATATCAAATATCAAAGATTAATTAAGGAAGAAATACACCCACAAAAGCCCCCCAAAACAGAACACAGTCTTGAAAAAGGAAAAAGTAGAAGAAAAAAAAAAAATGAAAAAAGAAAAAAAAAATGAGAAAGAGAGAATCAACACCTGCGTAAAATCTATCTCAGAAAACCCCATCAAGACAGCCGCCACTATATAAACGGAAAACCAGCCAAAATTATCAAATATTTTCTGAAGATACCGAGAAGATAGAAACACGTGAAAGAAAGAATAAAATAAATAATTAAAAAAGTATATAAATCTCTTTGTGGACATATTCATTCATATATATATATATATATATATATATATTCATCCACAGACAGACTGTTTCGTTCTATCACGCTAGACACGCAGAACGCTCGAAGCCGGGATCGAAACCGTCCAACTTAGACAATGCTTCAGACCACTCGACCACCAAGCGTGGCTAAGGGAATTTTAAGGTATTTTATTTTTAGAAACAGCAGCAGCAGCCTTTGTTTACATTTTTTTATACCCTATCGGCTACCAGAGTGCTCAATTCTTTCGAAGAGCTTTGCATTACGCAAGCGGCGGCCGGCAATTCCTTCGCCAGAGAGCTCAACCCCAATGGGGGAGCATATATATATATATATATATATATATATATATATATATATATATATGAATGAATATGTCCACAAAGAGATTTATATATATATATAAATCTCTTTGTGGACATATTCATTCATATATATATATATATATATATAAATGAATATGTCCACAAAGAGATTTATATACATTTTTTAATTATATATATATATATATACATATATATATGAACCAGCTCAGTGGGTTGAGTGTTCGCCAAGGGCCCGGGAGACCAGGGTTCAATCCCAAGTCGAGTCATACCAAAGACTTAAAAAATGGTACTTGATACCTCCTTGCTTAACACTCAGCATTATAAGGTACGTATCAAGGGTAAAGTGGAGCAATCCCACCCCTACGCCTCGGTGTAATAGCTACTGAAAAGGGAGCCTTCGGGTCGCCCTCGACTACAGTCGACAACTTTACTTACTAATATATATATATATATATATATATTCTTAAAAAAACTGGCAATCATCAACTGTGGAAAAAAGCTACCCTGAGTGAACAACAGGTGCTGCCGACAAAAGGATATGGCGACATCAGGTCTGCTAAGCAAACTCTTCTCCCGAAACAAACCACAAAACAAGAACTGAAAGAAGAGGCGGCACCTTAAAATGGAGTTGGTAAAAAAAAAAAAAAAGATAAAATAAAATACCTGCAAGTCTCTTGTGCGCCTTGTAGCCCATTTGGGAACCTTAGGCACTCGTGGAAATCATCCTAAATCTTCGTTAACGATTGACAAGATATACGATTACAACCTATATACTGGGTGTTTCAAAATAGATGCTACTCATTAATATGATAATGATTTATTACTGAGACAAGCGCAATAGCGGCCATCCTGTAAAAAAATGCATCGTTTGAGTAAGAGACATCAAATCAATGTTTTTTTAAGTGTTTTTATATCAGCTTCCAGGACATGCAATTTTTTTTAGTTTCTTGCCTCAGTTATAAATCATTATCATATTTATCATCATCATCATCATCATCATCATCATGTCGCGCTGGTAGCACAGCTATCCCTGACCCTCTCTCGCCACTCCTCCCTATCGTTCATCGCCCTAGGTAGGTCTTCAGGACAACATCCCGTATCCTCATATAGCTGCTGAATGTATGTTCGTGCTGGTCGTCCTGCTTTTGCACGGCCATGTGTGGGGGTCCATAAGAGTACATCTCTTATGAGTTCGTCCCTGCTTCTCCAGCAGTGTCCTGCATGTCTGGTTCGTCTAACTTGAATAGTTTTCGTGATGGGAGGCAGGTGGCCGTACAGTTGGTGTCCTGTGGGGTGTTGCCGCCAGGACTTGTTCAAGATTGCACGCAGCATTCTTGTGTAATTGCCGTCTAGCTTCTTCTCCAGCCGTTTTGTTAGCGTCAATGTAGTGCACCCATATAACAGTATCGATGTGACCGCTGCCTGGAAGAAACTGCGTTTCATTTTATCGGTTAGGTCTGATTTCCATATAATCGATAGCCTATTGATAGCTGTCCATGCTTTCGTTAACCTCGTTTCGATGTCCTTTTCGGTTGATTCGACGCTGCTTCCTAGGTAAGTGAATTTGTCTACTAGTTTAAGAGGGGTTCCTTCTAGAGTGGAGATGTCCCCCGTTTGATTATAGCACATATATTCCGTTTTGTGTGCATTAACGTAGAGGCCTATGCCTGCGGCTGCTCGTTCCAAACTATGCAGTAGTGTTTCGGCTTGGTCGGGTGTATTTGCCAGTATCGCTATGTCATCGGCGTAGTCGGCGTCGGTAATTGTTTTTGCGGGGTACCTTCTGCTTCTTTTCTTCGTCAGCTCGAAGCCATTTTCTCTGACCAAAGTAAAAGTACGATCACCAGATGGAGACACAGAATTCTTCGACATTGTAGCAGGAGTACTACAAGGGGACACGCTGGCTCCGTACCTCTTTATCATTTGTCTAGACTACGTACTTAGAACATCGATCATATTTATAGGTTGCATCTAATTTGAGACAGTTTTTAATGATTTTGTCTCCAAATAAGTAGTGTCGTAAAATATGTTTTCCTCTCTTTTTCAAGGCATTGTGATTGAGCATTAATAGTTATAGTAAACTATTTTCAAATCTGAAACAAAAAAAATTACACATTATTATTAGTAGAGTTATGAGCGGTCACATTGGTCTCATGCCTATTGAGACACCCTGTGTGTATATACATATATATATATATATATATATAGTATTCTTGGTCCATTTAAACCGGAGTTGGGAGTAATTCCATCAGGACAGGAAATTATTCATGAATGAATATTTAAAATTTTCCTGGTAAAAAGCTCAATGTACCAATAATACAGAGCAATAAATTCTTTAAGAAAAAACAACGAAACCAATCACAAAGGATTATAAATCTATTTCAATCATCTTCTATCCCCTCCCACTCTTATGTGTCTATTCTATTTTTTTATCAAAAAGATCTGAAGAAGTCCTGTTAATTTTTTTTTCATGTTTTTGGAAATTTCAAAAATGCGTAACAAGATTGAAATAAATTTATAATCCTATGTGACCGGTTTCGTTGTTTTTTCTTAAAGTATATATATATGTATATAGGGTATTTATATATATATATATTTGTTTATATATACATTTGGAAAAATGAATTTGAATCCTACAGTATGTAAATATACAAATATGAAAAAATACATCAGCTCTGATGATGATTTTATATAAAAACCGAAACATTTAACCTTGGTAAATAGTTCAATGATGAATAAAATCGTCCTCAAAATACCTTGTTTTTTCATGCACAAAGACACACACACACATATACATACACACACACGCACACACATATATATATATATGAAGAAAGTAGGAAAACAGAATAATCCAAATTAGATGAATTTATTTTGATGTAAAGCCAACAAGTCAATGTTAAACGTTTCGGTTTTAATAGCCTTCAACAGGACTTTAATAACATGAGAATTGTTCACACGGCGACGGATGCTTGTCGAAATAACAGGAACAAAAAAAAAAAAAAAGATGTATATAACGAAAAAGATATAAACGGGTATTAAGCGTTCTTAACTTTAAAAGTATTAAGTACGTGTTTGGTAAGTGGAATGATGTTTGAAAATGTTATATTTTTAAGAGATCAGAAAAGTCCTCCCGTTTTTTGAGAAACATGCAGTGATAAGTAAGTTTTGAAGTCATCCATGTTCGATGTCGTGTACGAATGTATTTGGCATTTGTTTTTCCAAAAGGACAGTAAGAAAGTAAATATGGATCTAAATCTGACAAACACTTAATACTTTTGTAGAGAAGAGGAAAATCTTGTATTTTGTTTTGGCGTGCAATTTAATTCAACACTGAATTTCACCCAATCAGGATGACTTATCCTATTCAGCCCGGACCTTCATTTCCGGCTAGCAAAACGGGTGAGCGGCCAAAACCTCACTCTTCGGCGTGAGACGGTGACCAGAACAGACGTGCCCCTGGTCGTCCCTGCTTAGCGATGCTTTTTAGCTAAACAAGCCACCCAGTGGGGACATCTCACTGTGGCTTTATCACTAGCAGCAGCAACATGGACACCCAACGAGGGAACCATCTAATTTATGGATTCTTTACGAGGAATCCCAGTTGAACATAAATTAGAAACATACGCATGCCTTCCACAGGCACCACTTCTTGTCATCCCAAAAATTGGCTATGTCGATCTGAGCGTAACTCCGCTCTCGACAATATGAAGATATCGCAGACTCTCCTCCAAAAACCAGATACAAAACTACACGGTGACTTTAAACACATCCCTCACACGTCCAACAATACGCTGCCATCTCAACATCCCGCTAAGCCATTTCGTCTCCAACACTAACAAGCCTAAACTCCACGAGTCTTGCAGCACCAAAAACAAACCATATTCAAAGCTGCAAATAAAGAACTTTCGTTGTTGTGTTGTTAAAGCAAAGTTTCGTAATTCATTTGTGTTGCCTAAAAAAATATAGTGTTACCTCAAAAACGCTATACTTTTAAATGCACGTTTATATCTTTTTCGCTGTTTACATTTTATTTGCTCCTGTTATCTCGACAAGCATCCATCGCTGTGTGAACAATTCTCATGATATCAAAGTCCTGATGAAGGTTATCAAAACCGAAACGTTTAACGTTGGCTTTACATCAAAATAAATTTATCTAATTTGGATTATTTTGTTTTTCTACTTTATTCATACTGTCGGATTCAGATCCATATTTATTTCTATATATATATATATATAGATATCCATTTTATTGAAAAAGTTCTATTTCAAACAATTCAGTTTAGGATAAGTACGTAGTTTAAATGTAAATATAGCTTGATTGTGAAAAACATTTCTATTTCAAGCTATTTAGTTTAGTCAAACAGTTCTAATTCAGCTAATTCAGTTGAGTATAAGTACAGATTTTGTTAACACACAGTTACATGTCAAAACAGTTCTATATTAAACAAATCAGTTTAGTGTAAGTAGAGTTTCAATGTCAAAAAACAGTTATTTGAAAAAATTCAGTTCAGCATAAGCACACAGTTTAAATGTAAGTACAATTTAATTGTCAAAAACATTTCTATTTCAAGCTATTCAGTTTAGTCAAACAATTCAGTTTAGTATAAGTATGCCGTTAGTTCTATTTAACCCATAGATAAGGCCCTATCAGGTGCTACCAATCCGGGCCAGAGTGGACCTGGGAGCAATGGCAATGAAGGGGTGCTCTGCATTCCCCAAAGCCCCAGCATTACTGGAACTTCGCCATCAGATTGTTTTGTGTCATATCCTGGACTCTCATTGGGGTGGAGGGTCTTACCCCTCTGCAGAGGTGCAGTCGGTGTATTCTACAGCCTCAGCCAACTAGGCAATGGTTCGGTTGGGTTCAGTTTTATGGCATATCAACAATTGTAGGTCATTTAATGCCAAATTTTCTTATTACATATATATTCAATACATATGATTTGGTTTAGCTGGGTTTTATAGTATATCAACCATTGTAGGTTATTTAATGCCAAATTCTATTTTTACATATATACTAAGTATATGATTTGTAAACACTTTTTGTTGATACACACAGTTAAATGATCAAACAGTTCTATTTCTAAAAATTCAATGTACCAAAAGTCAACAAAGTTAAATGGTTCCAAGTGTTGCTATGTATCACTAACAATTGAAGTAAGCATCAGCGATTTGTTTACACACAACTAAATAATCAAATAGTTCTAGTTCTAACAATTCAATTTCGCAAGAGTCATTTGTTTGTACTCGGTATAAATGTCAAACAGTTCTTTTTGACCCAGAGATAGGACATTACCAGGTGCTAACACATCAAAACGGAGTAGATCTGGGAGCGATGGCAATGAAGAGGCACTCCACATCACCCAAAGCTCTAGTATTACCGGAGTCCCACCATCAGATTGTTTAATGTCATATGCAGGACACTCGTTAGATATACAGTCGGTGTATTTTATAACCCAAGCCGGCTGGGCTAAATTTCATGTTGTAATGTCCGTCCTCATTTAAGATGCAAATATCTGAGAAACTACACGTCTAGGCAAATTAAACTAATCAGGATTAACGATGAGCAAAATAAGATCTATTTAACCGCCTCATTGGCCTAATGAGTGGAGTGTTCGCCAATGGTCTGGGAGACCGGGGTTCAATCCCATGTCGAGTTATACCAAAAACTTAAAAAATGATACTTGATACCTCCTTGCTTAACACTCAGCATTATAAGGTACATATCAATGGTAAAGTGGAGCAATCCAGGGAAAGAAGTTGCACCCTCCCCTACGTAGTAGCTACTGAAAAGAGAGCCTTCGGGTCGCCCTCGACTACAGTCGCTAACTTATGAAAATTTGAATGAAAAAGACCATTGGTGAATCCCTTCGCAAGGGGTCAGGTTTCGGTTTCTTTGTTTAATGTCATATCAACTTTCCTGGGTTATCTAATGCCAAACCTGTTGTTGTGGAACAGTAGTCGTATTATTTAATCTGTAGCTGAAGGATAGGGTGGTTCGTACCTTTCTCTCGGGTACTCGTCCGAAAATGGACATAATAGCGCGTCAGGAGTTTGAATTCGCTTATTGCGATGTGGCAGTCCGGTACATTAGTCAGATGTTACGTGGACTCCCTCTAGGGTATCAGGTAAGGTGAACGTGACAGCCATTTCAAAATGAAAATAATATCAATTTTCCCGAAACACCCGGTATTTGATAAGAAATTAAAGATTTATTTATTAGTAAATAACAACATTCTCGGATTGTAGCATGTGTAAAGAAACTTTCTTTAAAAAGTTTTTTTTTGTATATTTATATTATCTTTTAAAAATATAGTTGAAAATATATTAGGCTTTTTGTAAAAAATAATATTCTTATTTAAAATTCAAATTTATGATAAAATAGGCCGAGATCTTGAAAAAGAAAGAGTTTAACTGAAAACCAAATTTATATTCTTTTAAAAGTATACAGTTTGGATAAGATTTAATAATACTGTCAATAATATTAATTTTCATAAATCATTATTATTTACTTTTTATAGTTGGTTGGTTGGGTTTTATAGCATATCGACCTTTATAGGGTATTTAACGCCAAATCCATTTTTATGCGAATAGTCGGTTAGATTTCAAACAATTCAGTTTAGCATGAGTACACAGTTTAATTGTCAAAAACATTTCTATTTCAAGCTATTCACTTTATTTAAACAGTTCTAATTCAGCCAATTCAGTTTAGTATAAGTACAGATTTTGTTTACACACAGTTAGATGTCAAAACAGTTCTAGATTAAACAATTCAGTTTAGTGTAAGTAGAGTTTCAATGTCAAAAACAGTTACATTTCAAACAATTCAGTTTAGCATGAGCACGCAATTTAAATGTAAGTACAGTTTAATTATCAGAAACATTTCTAATTAAGCAATTCAGTTTAGTCAAACAGTTCTAATTAAAACAATTCAGTTTAGCATAAGTCGTTCGTTCTATTTAACCCATAGATAGGGCACTATCAAGTGCTACCATTCCGGGCCAGAGTGGACCTGGGAGCAATGGCAATGAAGGGCTACTCCGCTTTCCCCCAAAGCCCAGCATCACTGGAACCTTACCATCAGATTGTTTAGTGTCATATCCTGGACTCTCATTGGGGTGGAAGGTGTTACCCCTCTGCAGAGGTGCAGTCGGTGTATTCTACAGCCCCAGCCAACAGGGCAATTTACTTTTTTATAGATTGATCGACTTTAACTGTATATCAACCTGTTTAAGGTTATTTTATGACTTGCGGTTAGGGAACCGCGTACGTTGTAAGCATATATATATTGCGTTGTTGTTTCTTTAAAAAAATTCTTTGGTCATCAGATATCTAATACTCCTATCTAATATAAATACTTTGAACACAGTTTTATGATTTCAAGAATGCCTTTCTAATTATATGGTGTCAAGTAATCATTTCTATTTTATAAGTCATTAGTTATATAGTTTTAGATAACAACTAATTATCCTTGGTAAAAAATAATAGTTTCAAGTAATTATTCTTAATACAAATATCTACAGTTATATGGTATCAACTATTCCTATCTAATAAAACGAACAACAATTTTGAAATAGATCTATTTGACCCATAGATGAAACCCTATCAATTGTTACTGCTCTAGGTGTGAGTGGGCGTACCAGAAGTATTGTATCCCCTGTATTCCACGCTTACAACCAGATTCAGTGACAGTCAAGTCCAGGACAACTCCATTTTGGGTGTAATTAAGAGGGCTTTCTCCTCTACGACAGAGCAGACACCGTACTACAGCGTATATATATATATATATATATATATATATATATATATATATATATATATGAGGATCATTAAATAAGTTTCCAGACTTTTTTCGTATGGGTACTTTTATTGATAGTACACACATGAAACTCTAATCCCCTTCGAAGTAATCTCCTCCGACTGCAATGCACTTGTTGTACCGTTCCAACAACTTCTGGAAGGCCCCATGGAAGTCCTCTTGTGTGAGTGTGTCGATGATCTTCGTCACAGCCTCTTTCATCTCCTCAATTGTCTCATAACGACAGCCTCTGAGCTTAGGGAATAAGCAAAAGTCACAGGGAGCAAGGTCTGGACTATCCTATTTACCAACCCCTCCGCTCAGGCAGGATATGACACAAGGTCAATTTTTTTAAGCAGAGTTTAACAGGTTTGAATTCAGAGTTTTCCTTCTCCTTGACTAGTTGCCTCACCAAGGCTGAAAACCCAGTCTGTCCTACTATTTACCCATAGCTGGAGGGCGAATAATTGGATTCATATCTTTCCCTAGGGTATTAGTGCTATGTGAAATGCAATCATTCTCGCCCAGGATTTGAACTCGAGTCGCCGTGTCCATCTTCGACGATAAACATTACACCACGGGCACCTCCAAGGTCTGAACTATAGGAACGGTGAGGAACTGTCTTGATGCCCATCTTGCTCAAATAGTCTGTGACAGCGATGGAGTTGTGGACTGGTTCATTGTCCGGGTGGAAATGTCACTGAGCTTATTTGAAGTGTGCTGGCCTCTTCCGACGGAATCTCTCCCTGAACTACCTTAAAACCTCAACATAGTAACCCTAACCCTAACCCTTTGGCCAATCGACTCTAGTGTATTGACTTCCTTACTCCTCCTACACCTCTCCTCATCCCTCACAGACTCCCTGTCTTATGCCGCTCAAAAATTGATGCTCGATTCATGCAAGATGCTCCAAAAGCAGTCTGAAGCATTCCATACGTTTCTGTAGCATTTTTCCTATTTTAAAACAGAATTTTATTGCATATAGTTCTTCGAAAGTGTTCTCACGTCCAGATTGCATTTTGGAAATTCACCAGCTATGACAATCAGGTTTTAGTTGGGTGTATTCCAATTGCTGCTGTAGCTGTTCATTTGGACCTGAAATCATAAAAATTGGTCAGTTATCTCATAAGATGTATAGTAGTAGCATACTGAATTTTCAAGGATCTACAACGGTTTAAAATGCCAGTACAAAAAAGTCTGGAAACGTATTGAATGCACCACACACACACACACACACACATATATATATATATATATAATTTCTTTTAGATATAGTTGAAAATATATTAGGCTTTTTTAAAAATGATCTTCTTTTAGAATTTAAATTTATGGTAAAATAGACCGAGATCATCCTACCAACATTATAGATATTAGAATAGATATAAAAATATTTGATATCAGCTTTAATATATATATATATATATATATATATATATATATATATATATATATATATATATCGAGTGGTTGATTGGAGCATCCAACTGGCCAGGAAAAGTATCTTAGGAGATTAAACTCCAAGTACTCCACACTCTCCCTATCTCCTGAACTAAAGCCTTAATTTCAGATCCCCAGAAACACCTCTTTTTTAGGGGCTGGGTTCAAACCCCTCACCAGGGAATACAGTCTACTTATTCTAAGTCTCGCTGACATGGTAAATTATTAAGATTATTTTAATTTTTATTAAGTCTTCTCTTCTTTCTGTTCTACCCGTTATCTACATCTCTTTAAATTTCCGTTTTTTTTTTCTTCTTTTCTTTTCATTTTGATGATCTGGAAGTGTTAACCATTCACATTCAAAATTCAAACACATAGCATTTTTTTAAACTGCCAAATAGTTTAAAAAAAAGGAGCGAAGAAAAGAAAGCTAATGAGCACGTGAGTTAATTAATAAACGACTTAATTAATTGAATAATTAAGCAAAAGCATCGTTTTTCATAACCAACATGTGCTAGGTACTACCTCAAAAAGTTTATAAAATTTGAACGACGCCAGCGAATCCAATGTTGTACGGAATCATGACGCTCTCCTTTGTGAGCAGAAAGCCTTTTAATCGTCCAATAGGAGAACTACGAGGAAGAAACTAGGTATTAGAGTAATTGAATTTTTTTAAGGTCAGTTTTCTCTAAATTTTAATTGGCATTTTCGCATTGTCCTGATTTCAGCGTCGTGCATTCAATTTTTTAAAACGTTGTTTATTTTAATGGTTTGGCTTGATTTAGTTGTTTGGGTTTTATGGCATATCAACCTTTGTAGGTTATTTAACGCCAAATCCATTTTTATACAAATATCTATTTTAAAAAATTCAATTTAGTATGTGTACACATATCAATTGTCAAAAACATTCAGTTTAGTCAAACAGTTCTAATTCAGCTAATTCAATTTTGTATAAGTATTGATTTTGTATAGACGCAGTTAAATGCCTAAACAGTTCTATATTAAACAATTCAGTTTAGTGTAAATCGAGTTTCAATGTCAAAACAGTTCCATTTCAAACAATTCAGTTTAGCATAAGTATGCCGTTAGTTCTATTTAACCCATAGATAGGGCCCTATCAGGTGCTACCACGCCGGGCCAGAGTGGACCTGGGAGTAATGGCAAAGAAGGCGTACTTCATTCTCCTCAGAGCTTCAGACCTGAAGCCTCACAATCAGATGCAGGTTAGTGTTATACCCAGGAGACTTTTTTTGTGAATATGTGTCCCCTGTAGATTTGTAAAACCCCCTCTTCAAGGGATACAGTAGGCGTAGTCTAAGTACCAGCGACAGGGCGAATTTTCGGCTAGAATTCTTGTGCATCTATAACTAGATATTAACGAATTTCAACCATCTAAATGGGACTATTAAAGTATCCTCGGGGAGTAGGATCAAATAGACACTTATTCCGTCAGTTGTGAATCAAATAGTAGTAGCACCAATGACCTTAAAACAAGAATGGCTTTGACATTAATTAACTCGGGAAGATTGATATGCCATTAAACAAAGAAATCAGAATCAGAAAAATAAACAATGGAAATGCAGTAACCTTACACTTATTAGCCCAGGAGGGAAAGTATGACACAAGGCTTTATGAAAAGTAGAGAGCTTACACGTGTTATATGTGGATATAACACGTGAAAATCCTCTATTTTTAATAGAGGCTCAGTTGTCCAGTTCCCACGGAATTTCTCCGTGGGGTGTCTTAGGCATTAAGGATTGGTTATGCCCCTACTTCTAAGCAAAATGGGAAGGTCCAACCAGGGTAGACGTACCCTGGAACTTGACTTCTTTTTGCTTTCAACGCATGAGCCAATCCTGTTAGAGGTCGTAGACGCAACATATATATATTTAAGTGTAATGAGACTTGTATACTTTTATGTTTTATGAAATCAGTCCTTTAATTAAATAAAATGCTGAATGCCCTTGAGTATAAAGTTGATTCGAAATAATAATTTGGTGATAGTAGAACTCAAGTGCTCTAAGAGTTTAAAAAGTACTTCTCAAAACTTATATAGGTACAAAGACGCTTATTATTATAAATGTGTGTGTATGGACTTCAACAAAAAGGAGGCTCAAAATATTTAATTAGGGTTGCTTTTGTACAAAGTAAATGCATTGTGATAATTAACCGATTAAATGGAACACAAGACCTCTTAGCGCGAATCCCGTGTTGTAGACATTAAGCTATCCCACAGCTATATGAGTAGGACGGTCACATTTAAGCCGAGAAGTGATCGAATTTCGCCCGGAAGTAGACAGGAGTAAGGACAGGGGCTGGTGGGAAGACGGTGGCTTATTGTTTCCGGTGTGACGGTCGAAAAAATAACGAATCTAATCCGAGTCAACAGGCGGCAGAAAAACAACATCTAACAATTTAGTCGTTTTCTCAATACGTATAGAAGAAAGTGCGTGGCTTAAATATCTTGAAGAAGAAGAAGAAGAAGAAGAAGAAGAAGAAGAAGAAGAAGAAGAAGGAGAAGAAGAAGAAGAAGAAGAAGGTAGTGTGAGCAGTGTAAAAAGGAATGAAAAGTTGACGGAGAACGGAAGAATTGAAAAAAATAAATAGATGGTGGTAAAAAGGAAAAGGAAGAAAAAAATATTATTCAAATGGAATGAATATTTGAAAGAAATTTGGAATAAGAAACGAAATATAAAATGAAAGAACAAAAAAAAAAAAAAGAAGAGAAGTTGGAAAAAGAAAACGAAAAGTTGGAAAACGAAGAAATATATTCAGGGAAAATAGAGAAAATAAAAAGTGGAAGAAGACGAAAAATAAGAAAAGTTACAAAAAATAGGGAAAAAGAAGGAAAAAGAAAAAATAAATATAAAAAGTGAAAAAGGAGAAAAAGAAGAAAAGTAAGACCAAAAGGAAGAACAAAAGAAGTGAAAAAAGAAAAAAATAAGAAAAAAAGACAGGAAAATGAAAAGTGAAAGAGAAGAGAAAAAAAGAAAAGAAGAAGAAGAAGAATGAAAAGTGGAAGAGGAGAAAAAAAGATAAGAAGAAAAAAGAAGAAAAAGAAGAAAAAGGAAAGGATATAAAAAATAAAGAAAGAAAGAAAAAGAAGAAGAAGATGATGAAGAAGAAGAATATAAAAGCATACAAACCCTCAGAGGGTGAATTTGCATCTATAAATCCCGAGCAGCGAGTGTTTGAGCATCTGCTTAGAACAAGGCTTCACAAAGTGGCCCATATAAACCTTTGGTAGTGAAAAAAAATTGGCTGGATGAATAAAAGCATAGGGGTCCACAGAGCAGTGTGATTTTTCTAGTTTGCAATTATAAACCCTTTACACACATCCCACCGTGTCAGAATATAATAAAGCCGTTTTATAGCGGGGGAACTGTGCACGCATCGAGACTCATGCGCGGCGGTGCAAATATTCCCCTTTTGGGGCGCCTGAGGCACCAAGCAATATACTAGGTCCTGCAAGCAGGCAAAGACCTAGAGGATGGACCCCTGAAGCCTAGGTTTATTCAGAGAAATATACCCTCCCTGCACAAATGCCTGGTGGCCCGCGCAGTGACTTTAATGACAGGGAAATGAAAATTACTGGATCATGTAGACTAGTTGTCAGATATTGTACCCTCACAGAAGTCCTGATTGGGTATGATAACTACTAGTGATGTGTCATTTACATATGACCCTTTCATACAGGTCACTTAAGTGAACGAACAATCTTGTTCAGACTAAAAATATCCCGAATTTTTGGCGTCGTTAACTGGCACATATAGTTAAATTTTCCTGAAAGATAACGTTTAAAATAATTTCATTTAAAACAAATTGTAATATACTAGCTTAAATGGCGACGATGAACTAAGCAGATTCAATATGGTCACAAGATAACATCAACAAAATGGTTTTCACAGGAAAGAGAAATATAAAATATGATGGCGAGAATATGATTTATTGCCTATGGATAGAGTGAAAGATATTTCCATTCGCAGATAAGATCAACAGATTACTGGAAAAAAAGAAACGGAAGTATATAAGTTCCAATAACTAGCCATAAACAGAAAAGTGCGTGGGCGAAGAGGATGTTCCGCATGGGACTAAAAAAGACAATATAAGGTCTGTAATTTTGGACTGAAGGCAGAGACTCGTCAGCTCTTCGTGTGAGTTCTCCGGCCGTCGCACTACTTCACAAAAAGGTTCTCTACCGCAGAAGAAATATATGTGCGAACTCTCTCTGACTGTATTCCTACTACACATAATCGTCGCCGTCTAGGAATAACAATATAAATTATATTTTTATATATCTACGAGTTTTTCGTTGTTTGCCCAGCGGTCCAATATACGACAAAATTATTTTATAAAAATACTGATTTCTAAAGTATCCTAAGGAGTTGTCTTTAGAAAAAAAGAGATTGTTTAAATAAGAATAAGAATTTAGTCTTTAAAAAAAAGATGATAAAATGAAAAATGATGAAAAAGTGAATTAAAAAAATAATGAAAAAAGTAATGAAAAAAGTGAAAAAAAAATGAAAAAAATTAAAATTAATGAAAAAAAATAATGAAAAAATGTAAAAAAAAGAAAAAAATGAAAAAATGAAAAATAATGAAAAAAATGAAAAAAAAAGGAAAAATAATGAAAAAATAATGAAAAAAATGAAAAATGAAAAAATGAAAAATAATGAAAAAATGAAAAACAATGAAAAATAATGAAAAAGTAAATATAAAAAATAATGAAAAAAAATAATGAAAAAAAATGAAAAAATGAAAAATAATTTAAAAAATAAAGAAAAAATAAAAAATAAAATAAAATGAAAAAATGAAAAATAATTTAAAAAATAATGAAAAAAATGAAAAAAAAAATGAAAAAATGAAAAATAATGAAAAAAATGAAAAAATGAAAAAGTGAAATTTAAATATAATTCCAGAAATCTATTTATATCTATCATTATGATCATCAGGGCATACCAACAGCACTAATTCCCTTGACTCTTTCTCACCATCTGTCCCTTTTAGTTATCGTTCTTGGCAACTTTTCTGGATAGAATTCATGCATGTTAATCTTTGCTGGTCGACCAATAGTCTATAGAAGAACGTCACTTATTTCCCCAGCAGTGCCCTGCATGTCTTGTGGGACTTACTTGGATGGTTTGTGAGATAGCTCCTAACAGCTGCTATTTTATAGGGTGCTGTTTCCAGGGGGTTTTTCAAAACAGCACGTAACATTCTTGTGCAGTTTTCATCTCGCCGTATCTCGAGGAATATCCAAGCTTCTTTTATATTAGAGCAGGCGTCACCATGGAGGTAGAGTGCCCCGTCATTTTAGCGCAAGCAAGTGTTCTGTGGGCAAATGATGCTCAATCCCGTACCCATTCCATGGTTACCACAACTACGCAGTACCTTTACCTTTTACGTCACAAATATGGGATCCGTTTCAACGAGAAATGAATCATCTAATGTATCGGGGTTTCTAATTTTTGGCGTTTTAATTTAAAATTCATGGCGAACGAAGTTTCTAGTTCTACATTGTCTAGCTCTTAGAAATGGCTCTCAAGAAATTGTCTTTAAAGAATAATGAAATTCTTCATATGTGCCTAAATTAAATATCTTACTAAAATCGTTAAGTCTATTAGGAAATACGCCCCGCCCATTCTTAACAAATACCTTCGAAGTGTTCATCTCACCACCAGGTGTTTACGATGATAGAGATCATAAAATGTTCGTTTCAAGAAAAGCAAAAATAATTTTCGTTAAACGAATGGATATAAAACATTTCTTAAACTAAATATTTCTCTACGGGTACAAGGCTAAAATACGAGGGACAAAGTAGAGCATAGACAAGGGAAATAACCCGTCCAACACAAAAAACATTACTTAGTAAAAGAAATCTTAATTTTTATCTGAATTTTATATATATTATATATATATTTTATTTTTGACTTGGGTGGCTTATTTCTTTTGATTGCCACGGTATCGTATTTTCTGTAAATAGACTCTACATAACATATTTCATTCTGAGTTTCTCTAGGGACCTTTTTTGGGAACAGAGGTACGTGGGTAGCAACAAATCTAGCCTTTTCCAAATTATGACCTTAGTGGTATAAGGCAAGGCAATTTTTGATATATCATTTTTTGAAAAAGTATATGTATATCGTGGGTATTAGTTGTAAATTTTCACACACAACGCCTATTAAACTGAACGTCTCATAAATCTTTTATTGATTTTGATCCTTACACTCACCAGGAGCCACAAAATTGCAGTTTTGTGCAAAAGTTATAAGATGTTTAGTTAATGACTATATTCTCATACATACATTGTCGCCCATAGATAAGTACACCCGAAACAATTTGTTTTCAGGAAAACGTTTTCTTTTAAAGCAAAAATCATCGCATCTTTTAAATTATTTAGCGCAGAGCATTATACAAACAAAACAAACATTATTCGGTATTATTAATGTGACAATACACCCACTGCCGAGTCCGCCACTATCTCAACCCCCTAAACCACTCATAGCCATCCGATCGTCTTGTGTTTTCTCTCATCTCCGGCCAGGGGTCGGGGTGGCCTCGTGGTGTAATGGTTAAAGCGATGGACTGCGAAATCGTAGTAAGCTAGTTCGAACTCCAGTTGTGCTATAACGTTCACTTTCGGATAAATACCCTTGGGAAAGGTATGAACCCCCTTATCTACTCAGCTATGAGTTAAATAGTACCACTACTGTTCTAGGAGAATGGCTTTGGCATTAAATAACCTAGAAAGGTTGATATGCCATTAAACAAAAAAAACAAACCGGCCAGGGGTATTTCACATTTCTTTAAAAACACACAAAACACTACATACACAACCGAGAAGGTGGAAGAAAAGAGAACAAACAAACACAGACTTGGGTTAGCTCCAAGCGCAAGAAGGGAGAAGTTTGTGACTCTTTTGTGTAGCTTTATGTGCATCTGTTGGCTATCGTGTGCGTGTATTTGAGCAAAATTCCCACACAGCCTCCAGGAATGCTGACTCATCCTCTTGCACTACTATTCCACTGGTGAGCATCGAACCTTCAGGAACCTTCGAACTGATTCCATCAGATCGTTATATAAGAAAATCAAGTCGTGAGATTTTGGGAGTTCAAGACAGGTTTTCAAACAGGTTTCAACAGAGGCGTACGCCGCACGACGCATGTTATATAGAGCCCAACCTGTCATAGTAATCCGAATTCCCGAAAAAAACAAAATAAAAACGACTACTATATAGAGCCCAGCCTGTCATAACAAACCGAATTCCCGAAAATAAAACAACTACTATTTTCTTCCTTGAGATTTAAGTTTCGAGTATTTCTTTTCTGTGAATTCATTTCTTTTTATCAGACACAACGCTTTAACTTTTTTGGTCCTATACTACAATCTCACGTTGGTTAACCCGGCCTCTTAGTCCACAGGTCCTAGCAGTTGCCTTTCTCTGACCGTCGGCTTCTCCCAACTTCTGTCAACTGCTTTCTCCTGCTGACTGCCCTGTGCTGCTCTCTGCTTTCTTCTGTGTTCTGTTATTTGTTTTTTTTTTTCTGTTCGTCACCTTCCCCCGTCTTCTTCCGGTCTCGTGGGAAATCTCGCGCGCAAGCCCTCTGTGTGGGTCTCGTGCCAAAACAGACAAAGGGATCCTCTGACTAGCACCCACACCCACACCCACAGAAACGAATGTCACCCATCGTGTCACATTGATTATAGAAGTCAACAGCAATAGAACTCAGTTGCGGAAACATTGATATAAGATATTTATTCAAGAAGCCTAAAGACGTGACGGAGGCTTGTTTTGAAAGTGGACTTCTCATATCATTGGAAAATTCTAGTTGGTGATTATTTATTTATTTTACAATAAAATGAATGAAGAAACACAGATAATTCGTTGAAAGAGGTCGTCATGATCAGTTAAGTAAGAGCATCTATTTAAGCAAGACCTCAGTCACATGAAAAATGCGACAAAAGTCCAAGTTTTAAACTGCTGATTTAAATTCAAAGTTTTCGTTCTCTTAGATCGGTTTTCGTACTGTGATCAAATAGCTCCGTCTGTCCAAATATTTACCTTTAGCAGTTGAGAGAAAAAAAAAATCAACTTTTTCGTTGGGTCGTTCGATTTGCAATAAAGTTAACGTTATCAGTTCGTGAGACGGTCAAGATTAATAAAATCATTAAAGAAGGAGAGAATAGTTATAAAACCTACCGACAAACTGTCTTATTAAAAAAAAAATAATAGAAAAAAATGAATGAATAAAAATGAAAAAAAGATGATAACCTCTCCCCACCCAAAAACAAAAACAATGATTTGCAATAAGGCTAATGTTGCCAATTGGTTGGTAAAGGTAAATAACAAAACTATTGCTGGTGAGAGTTGTTATAAAAGCTGCCGACAAAACAATAGCTTATCAAAAACAAACAACAAACAAAAAACAGAAAAAAAAAAAGTTATGTTGTAATATATGTACGTTTTGTCCTTTCGTGGGCCTCAATTAATGACTGTTTTATTTCCTTGTATTTTTTGGATTCTAAAATTGTTATCGGTATTTTAGCTACCACCTCTGCAGGCAGAGATGATATTACCGTGTAGAATTTTGTTGTAGATGCCGTTATATTGCGCAGGTGGAATTGTGCCTCCAGAATGGAAAACCAGCCATTCACTGCCGTTTCCATGAATTCTGGTGGCTTTATGTAAATGTGCTGAAGAGAAGCTTCTTCCATTTATTTATTTTTTTTTAATTGTTTTTTTTTTTGTGTGTATATATATATATATATATATATATACATTTATATATATATATATATATATTGTTGTTGTAGACGAAGAAAAGAGGAAAAGAATTTTTTTTTATTTACTTACGTCGAAGGTTCTCTCTTGAAACGTTTGCGACGTGAAGTTGAAAAATTGGTTGAATTTATCCTGGAATTTTCAAAAGTTGCGTCTTATATCCTTTTAGTTGGATTCACCATTATAATATATGTACTTGAGTTATGGTATTTTAGATAATGAATGAGAAGTACAAATATTAACTTTAAAAGAGGAATTTTATTCTTTGTATACAGCGCCACGTGTTGGCTAGAAAATGTCCGGCGGTCAACACGCGTGTTTAGTATCTGGAATCTCTTCAGCAACTCTACTATCTCCGCAGAGGGAGAGGTAGAGCGAGAGAGAAAAGGAGAGAGAAGGAAAGAGAGAAGAGTGAGAGGCGATGGATTTTGGGATAGCATTCCTTGGCCGAGGTGGAAGTAAGGACCAAGATTTCTGTTGAGGTAATAGTGACTGCCCCATTTACTGACCTTAGTAAGGGAGGTGATACTACAATGTAAAACATCTTACTTTTTCGCAAATAAAATTGAAAAGGACTGATAAAACCGATATTCATTTTTTGTTTAACGGCATATCAAACTTCTGGGGTTATTCTATGCCAAACCCATCCTTCTAGAATAACAATAGTGGTACTATTTAACCCATAGCTTGGAGGATAAGGAGCAGGGTTCACCCCTTTTCCAAGGGTATTTATCCGAATTTGAACGAAATCGCGCGACTGGAGTTCGAACTCGCTTATTACGATTCCGCGGTCTAGTGCATGAACCATTACACCTCGAGGGCACCCTAGATGTTCATTTTTAATCTTTTCTTTTTTTTTTTACTTTTTAGTTAAAAAAAAAAATCAAATAAACGATTTTTAAAGCAAAATAGGGAAACAAAAACTAATCTAATTAGGAAAAAATAGCTACCTTTGTTATATAACAGGCTCCCAAGAAACTAGTTTGATGGGGGAAAAAGCAGTTTTATTGGTCTCATAAGACTATATAGAACCCAAACCCGAACGGGCAGGAACGCACTTTACACATTTCTGTCTATTTCGAAATAGAAAATCTTTCTTTGGGCACCTCACGTGATGTAATGATTTGCAAGTTAGATTAGCGGACGATTGTCAAAGTTCTAGATTCTTATTGTGTGTCTCATACTTCTGGTTCGGCTGGTCGAGCTGCAACCTCTGTCCCCTAAGTATAGCTCTAGACCTTGCTGTCTCGTTCAAGCTATAACCCGGCATACGTGTTCGGATCCAGATTCGGATTCGTGAAACTGCTTGGCTCATTAGAACCAGATTGCACTTAGTGGGTCGATGAGCAGCACAGACTAGCAGGGTTCGAGTCTCGGCTCGTGCCTGACCTCCCCCCTAAATCCCCGCTATAATAATTGACCTTGTGTCAGGTTCTGTCTGGTGGGAGGCAGCGTCTGGTGGGAGGCAGCCAGTTCTGTCTGGTGGGAGGCAGCGACAAATATTCATACTTCTGGTTTTGTGACTCAATTAAGCTATGTTTAGTAAATAATTAGAATAATTAGAAAAAAATCATTATCATCTTATACACTCACACATATATATATATATAGTGAGTACTGCTACGGAAAAGACAGCGATGCAATAGAAAGTTACCCTTCATATTTTTCAATGAGTGAAGAATTGCCGGCTGTCACATTCTCGTAAATGCAAAGCCCCTCTTATGAACTGAGCACTTCGGTAGCCGATAAGCATACATGGATATATATACCTTAAAATTTCCTTCGCTTACGCTGAGATGGTGATATCTGAGAGGTAAGATATCCGACTTATGTCAAATCAGCTGAGTTTCGATTCCAGCTTAAAGCATCTCAGGCGTTTAACTACACTGAAGAATTGTGATACAAGGAACAGTCTGTCTCTGGATGACTATATATATATATATATATATATATATATATATATATATATATATATATATATATATATATATTCTCCCAACAGTGTTGGTTAACACTAAATCACTTTGTGGGTTTGTGTCGAACCAAGTACACTATAATATGGAGAGTGCTCAATATCTAGGATAGAGCTATTATATAATAATAATGATAAAAA
>OY757925.1:80714343-80789343 GCA_963585895.1 Sepioteuthis lessoniana
TCTCAGCGAAAGTCGAAGAGCTTAAATTTTCTAAGTGTGTTTGACGATGTTTCTGCGAAACTTGAAAGATCCATTTCTTGATCGAATAATGACTTGCGACGAAAAATTGATCGTTTATGACGCTCGTAAACGATTACGTCAATGGCTTGATCATGACGAAGCACCCAAATAGTTTCAAAAACTGAAATTTCATGAGTAGAAGGTTATGGTAACTGTTTGGCGGATTGCTATTGGCGTTGTACATCACAACTTTTTGAAATCTAACCTCAGCATCACTTCGAAAGTTTATTGCCAGCAGCTGGATGAAATGCACGTTCAGTTAAACAAAATGCAACCAGCACTGGTTAATTGACGAAGTCCAATTTTGGTTCATGACAATACTCAGTTACATGTTGGCAGAATGACGCTCACTGATTTGGAATATGAGACTTTCATACATTTGCCATATTCTCCTGATCTCTCATCATCGACTACTATTTTTTCAAGCATCTTGACACTTTTTACGCCAAAAGCATTCCGTTCGAAAGAAGAATTAGAAACCTAAGATTTCTTGATATCAAAAGCTTTAAAGTTTATTGCGTGTTTGTTTATTTTTAATGGCATATCAACCTTCTTGGATTATTTGATGCTAAATCCATTCTTTTTTTTTTTCAGAAGGACAGTAGTGGTACTATTTAAACTATAGGTGGTGGATAAGGGGGTTCATGCCTTTCCTAAGGGTATTTGTCCGAAAGTGAACGTAAGAGTTCGACTGGAATTCAAACTCACTACGATTCTGCAGTCCAGCGTTTTAACCATTACACCACGAGGACACCCCCTGTCACTGTTTTATTGTACTGGCATAAATAAGCTTATTAAGCTATGGAAGAAATACATAGATGTTCAGGGATCAAAATTTGACTTATCAAAACATTGTTAAAATTCATTAATTTAAAAGTTTATTCTAAAATTGAACATTATTATCTGAACCACCGAATACAGGCATAATGTAAATTTTAGTCATACAGATAGATATCATCATTATCATCATCATGTCGCGCTGGTAGCACGGATATCCCTGACCCTCTCTCGCCACTCCTCCCTATCGTTCATCGCCCCAGGCAGGTTTTCAGGACAACATCCCGTATCCTCACATAGCTGCTGAATGTATGTTCGTGCTGGTCGTCCTGCTTTTGCATGGCCATGTGTGGGGGTCCATAAGAGTACATCTCTTGTCTGGTTCGTCTAACCAGATAGATATATTGTTTGGTGTTTAATGGCATATCAACCTTCTTAGGTTATTTAATGCCAAATCCACCCTTCAAGAATGACAGCAATGGTACAATTTAACCCATAGCTGGGATGGTAACGAGGTTCATGCCTTTCCTAAGGGTATTTGTCCGAAAATAGCGCCACTGGATTTCGAACTAGCTTACTACGATTTCACAGTCCAGCGCTTTAACCATTACACCACGAAGACATACCCCAATGATAGATATAGTGAACATTTCAGATCATACTTCAGCTAAAAAGGACGTATACGGATACTTTTTAACAAGCTTCACTCCAGTGAAAGTTACGGAAAGTGAAAAGGCTGTGGCAGTCGGGAATGTCAAAGAAAATTCAGAAAGCATACAACAGTAAAAACATGACAGAACTATACAATTTGAGCAGACAAATCTTTGGTCCTCAATTCTCATCTGTGGTACCTTTCAAATCAAAAGATAAATCCTCTTACTTTAAGGATTAAGAGGGTATCATGGAATGCTAAATTGGGAGCATTCAAAGGTTTGGTTTGGTTTGGTTTCTTTGTTTAATGGCATATCAACCTTTGTATGTTATTTAATGCCAAAGCTATTCTCCTAGGAGAACAGTAGTAGTACTATTTAACCCATAGCTGGGAGCATAAGAGGGGTTCAGACCTTTCCCAAGGGAACGTAATAGCGCGACTGAAATACGAACTCGCTTACTACGATTCCGCAGCCCATCACTTTAACTGTTACACCACGAGGACACCCCCAGAGCATTCATAGATCTTTTCAATCAATAATTGGCCTCCAAAGGATATCATCAATCAGATGATGGATTATGACCTTAAAGTTATTGAGGTCCATAAAGCGATTAAAGAAATCAACACTTGGAAGGAAATGGGTTGATGTCATTCTTATTGAGACCCTTCTTCATTGAGCGTGTTAAGCTCGCTACAAAGATCCATCGTCTGATATCAGACGTTTGGTTGGGTTATCCTGTCCCTCAAGGCTGGGTTGATGCTATCTTAATCTCACGGAACAAATGGAAGGGATTTTGTGAAAATCACAAAAGAATACATCTGCTGGACGTCGTAGGCAAGGCTTTTGCAAAACTTACGCTTAATAGGCAAACAAAAATGGATATGTCCTTCTGTTATACCTGGAAGTCAAAGTGGCTTTAAAACGGGTCCAAGTACAACGGTCATGATTTTCTCTGTTCATCAACTCCAAGAGAAAAGTATCAAACATGGTGTGGCTCTTTACCAGCTCGTGTTAACTTCAATGACTTACTTTCGGAACCTACCTTTATCAATAACGTAGTTAAATAAGGCATGATTCCTGCCTCTGCCCTTTTCCCATATATTTGGCTGTCACTCTCTCGTACGCGTTCCAAGACAGAGATATCGGCGTCTACATTCAATTTTTCTATCACAGGTAAAATCTTTGATCAAAGACGCTTTAATGAAAAGTCAAAGACGTTCCCTAACCTCGATCGGTTGCTACTCTTAGCTGATAATGTAGATCTCGTGGTTCACTCTGAAGAAGATATGCAGTATGTAATGGATCTCTTTTCTAATGAAGTGTGCAATACTTTTCGGCTTACCATTTGTCTGCAGAAGACAAAGACTATGATCACTTCCCCTCCAGGCCAGACCTATGTTGAACCAAACATCCTCATCAAAACTGGATATGGTTGGTTCTCTTGTCTACTTTGGCAGTATTCTCTCGACAGATAAATCACCTGATTTTGAAATAAACCTAAGGATAAAAAAAGCTAGCAAGGCCATCGGAAATCCTGAAAGTCGTGCGTGGTCTGACAGAAGTATGACCAACTAAATCAAGCTAAATGTCTATGAAATATTCGTTTTATATGTCCTTTTATACTCTTCGGAGACTTGGACTACATATAGCCGTCACACGGAGAATCAAACACTCCGATCTGAAACAAGAACTTCGGCAGCTGGACTTGACTTTGGTCCCGGCCACTTTATAGCCTGGACATGTTTATGAAATATATAATAGGGTTTATTTGTCTAGAGCCGAACATCTTAGTTGCATGAAATTCTATAACAGCAAAATATCGAAGACTCGTTTAACAAAAATTCTTCAACAGCACCATACAGATAACTCGTGTCAGTTTTGTGACAAAGTATGTAGGTCTGCAACAGGTTTGAGAAGTCATATGATGGTGCACGGGGCGGGGATTGGTTATGTCAACGGAAAAAGACAGCTAATTTATTTGTCACACACGTGATAGCGTTTGCAAGGATATACTTGGCCTGAGGAGTCACACACGCTCCCACGGGTACTCTCAGTGAATTGAGGAGATGGCATTTTTCAACAGAGAAGAGACAGTCACTATATATATATATATATCTTTTATTTTTAAAAATTGTTTATTCTCATCTGTTTACTATATATATATATATACATATATATATCTATATATATAGTGAATATATGAGAAATAAAAATTGTTTTGATATATATATATATATATATATATATTGTTTATATATATATATATATACATTTGTATATATATATATATATATATATATATATATATATATATAGGGAACAGAGGAGAAATAGAATTAAATCAGACCTAACCGATAAAATGAAACGCAGTTTCTTCCAGGCAGCGGTCACATCGATATTGCTATATGGATGCACTCCGTGGACTCTAACAAAACGGCTGGAGAAGAAGCTAGACGGCAATTACACAAGAATGCTGCGTGCAATCTTGAACAAGTCCTGGCGGCAACACCCCACAAGACACCAACTGTACGGCCACCTGCCCCCTATCACGAAAACTATTCAAGTAAGACGAACCAGACATGCAGGACACTGCTGGAGAAGCAGGGACGAACTCATAAGAGATGTACTCTTATGGACCCCCTCACATGGCCGTGCAAAAGCAGGACGACCAGCACGAACATACATTCAGCAGCTATGTGAGGATACAGGATGTTGTCCTGTAGACCTACCTAGGGCGATGAACGATAGGGAGGAGTGGCGAGAGAGGGTCAGGGATATCCGTGCTACCAGCGCGACATGATGATGATGATGATGATGATGATTGAAAAACTGCGGTTCAATCCATAGTCGAAGTTTGGTAAAGAAAAAAGTGTTCGAATGTTGGCTTGCAGAGCAGTATAAGAATTATTATCTCACTTTCTTATTATATCTTTATTATTATACGTTTTTTCTGCCAAGTATGAAGTAGAAGATACAATCATTTTATAAAACCATTGAAGATGAAATTTTAATTTCATTTAGTAATCGTTAATAAGCCTATCTCGCACACCATTAGCAGTTGAGTAAATTCACTTTCCACGGATATCTCACAAAGTTAACCTTGTGCCAGACTGAGCTGACATAGACGTAAACGTAATAAAATCTTTAGAATTATAAATGGAAGTTCCAACAGATCAAAATGATGTTGAGAGTGTATGAAGACCCAACAAAATTGTCATTCATTTGCAAATTGGACTGGAAATTACCAAAGTTGAAGCAGTTGAAATATGCTGATCTCATAAACATCTCGCTATGGTATCCTAGGTTATAGGTCAATATATATATATATATATATATATATATTGGTCTAATGAGTAGAGTGTTCGCCAATGGTCCGGGAGACCGCGGTTCAATCCCAGGTCGAGTCATACCAAAGACTCAAAAAATGGTACTTGATGCCACCTTGCTTAGTACTCGGCATTATAAGGTTAGGATCAAGGATAAAGTGGAGTAATCCAGTGAAAGGAGTTGCGCCCTCCCCTACACCTCTGTGTAGTAGCTATTGAAAAGGGAGCCTTCGGGATGCCCTCGACTAAGGTCGCCAACTTTACTTACTTATATATATATATATATATACAAATAAAAGAATTTCAGTAATATACAAATCATATATGCATTGCTTTATTTTTCATTTATGAGTATATTAACTGCCTGCAGAAGTTTCCTGTATATTGTGGTTTTCTTTATTTAGTACTAAAAAGTAAAAAAAAACAAAACGGAATTATAGTTTATATTCAAGCTCTGATCGTAAAAATGAACGCCGGAAACTTTTGCACGAGTCTAATGTTTAATCTATTTAAAAAATTAATGAGAATAGATTAATGTATTCCCCCCACCAAAAAAAAAAAAACAAAAAACAACAAACAAACAAAAAAACAACAAATTAACACAAGTTCAATTTGTAAGCGGTGTACAGTTGTTTTGAATTTAGAATTTCCTTTCTCTTAAATGTTTTGTTTTACCAAAGTTAAAGAGTTAAGTCTACGCAATTATTTACTTACAGCTAGGTGGACAGAGCAGGGGAAAATGGATTCATGCCTCTTCTATGAGCATTAACATGAATTGAAACGCAAACATGGTTTGAGCTCATCATACCGATTATATTTTCAACGTTTATAACCGTTACGCAAAATATTAATTGATTTTTAAAGCCTTTCAGAATTATCCAAACGTACATTATCACCCATAAATAAATAACCCGCAATAACTTTATAATAAAAAGTTATATTTTCTAAATGTTGTGTTCTGGTTAGTGAACACAAGTAGTAGTAATAATAAAACAAACTACGATAGGTGAGAAAATAGCTATATTTACAGGAAAGAGTATTTACAAGAGAGAGACTGTTAGTAATAAGAACATAGGATTAGTGATAGAGTAATGATATACTTCAACAATAGGAACGGCTCTTCTGGTCTGACTTGTAGGCTTACTCTTCCCAGACTGATCTCCGCTACTGCCATATATGGCAGATGGAACAGCTCATTATGCTGAAAAGGTAGGTGATACCCAACACTAAACTAAATACACAAGCATTTTATTTGCAAAAACATACGAATATGTATCAGTAAAAAATATATATATATGAAGACGTTATATATTTATGCAATTTTATTTTTGGTTACAATTTGTAGAGTTTGGTAATAATATCCGTTTTGATTGTGTAATGTTCTACAGGCAAGAATAAAAGTCAAGCATTTTTGGTTTGGAAGAAAATTAATCTTTTATGAAGAAGTTGTTAGTTGTGTGCTTATGGGCAATATTGATTGATTGATTGATTTTTGCAACATTTCAACCTGTCACGAGTTATTTTATGCCAAGAAGTTTGGGTGGCCCAATCGGCTGGAGCAATCGAACACATTGACTGCATCTCTGCTGAGGGGTAAAACTCCCTCTCCAATGAGTGTCCTGGATATGACACTAAACTATCTAATGATGAGGCTCCTGTAATGCTGGAGCTTTGGGGAAAGCAGAATATATATATTGCCATCGCTCCAAGGTCCACAATGGTCCGGAGTGGTAGTTCTTGATATAATTCTATCTATGGGTCAAATAGAACAAAACTGCGTACGAGTACTAAATTGAATTGTATGAAATAGAGCTGTTTTTATATTTAACTGCGTGTAAAAACTGTACTTATGCTAAACGAAATTGTTTGAAAGAGAACTGTTTGTATGCCTAAAAATGAATTTGTCATTAAATAAACTACAATGGTTGATATGCCATTAAACCCAACCAAACCAAATTTAGAAGTTTGGGAACTGCTTTCATTGTACATTCATATATATATAAACATTTTTCTGTGTTTATGTTTGGTTGGTTTGGTTACTTTGTTTAATGGCATATCAACCTTTGTATGTTATTTAATGCCAAAGCCATCCTTCTAGATGAACAGTGGTGGTACTATTTAACCCATAGCTTAAAGGATAAGGGGGTTCATACCTTTCCCATGGGTATTTGCCCGAAAGTGAACGTAATAGCGTGACTGGAGTTCGAACTCGCTTACAATGATTCCGCAGTCCATTGATTTAACCATTACACTACGAGGACATCACTGTTGTATGTTTTTAAGTATACCTAACTAATTATATGGTTTCAAGCAATTTTATTTGTACACATTTATATGGTTTCAAACAACTATTAATACTTCCTAGTAAACAATTATAGCTTTAAGTAACTATTCTTAATACAAATAATTTACACAAAGTTATATGGTATCAAGTATTTTTATCTAATACAGACAATTCTCTAGCAGATCTATTTTCCCCATAGATGTCAGAGTGGACATGAGAGTAATGGCAGTGAAGAGATGACTCCACACATTCCCAGGATCCCCGGAATTGGATCCTCATCACCAGATATAATTTAGTGTCATACTCAAGACATCACTTTTGCGGAGGGGTCTAAAGCCTTATCGTCAGTTATTGAGCAGATAGGTTACAAAAAAAAAGTAAATAAATAAAATAAATAAAAATGAAGAGATTAGTCAAAATAAATTTTATTGTAAAGTCAGAGTGGACCTGAGAGTAATGGCGAATGAGAAGTACTCCATACTTCCCAGTGCTCTAGAACTCGAGTTTTACTACAAGATGCAGTTTCGTGTCATACTTTGAACACTTTTTATGGGCTAGGGGTCTTTACCGCTTTTGCAATCAGTGCATTCGAAGCTCTATCAATTGGGCCGTGGGCGATACTGTCATGTTTAAAAAGGCGTCAAAAAGAAATGAAAAAACTGATTTCAAGTTAGATTTAAGATGATCTTTTGGTCTAATCGTCTACCATCAAAGACAGAATAGAGACGATGATGTATCAAGACTGATTATCAGATCAAAAGCCCACAAAGGTTTAGATCTTATCCGTGCCAACCGGAAGAGAAAGAAAGGTCTCAGTTTCTTTATGAATACAATAGGCAGTGTGCATTGTTGGATGTTCGATCGAGACGAGCTGAGCGAACAATTCAGTCTTTGTTGTAAATGGAGCGTCGCTTTAATTGGCGTGTAGGTGGTGGTGAATGGTAGTTTCATATAACGCTTATTGTTTTCTAACACACACACACATACACACACGCACACGCACGCACACACACACACAGAAGCACATATACGCATACTTGTAATCACGCCTGAGCAAGCATACATCCGAATATTCAATCTCATTCTTCGGCATAAAAGATACTAATGCATAAAATTGTCCGTAAACCGTAGATCCCACTTACAAGTTCGGTCTAGACCACAAGGAAACTGATTCTATTTATTTTTCAGGTTGGCAACACTGATTGAAAATCAGTTAATCACTGTTGACATTGAAAACGTAAAGAAAGATTAAGCTCAATTTTGCCTCTCAGAATTCACATTCAGCTGAGCATAATTTACCCAACCCCTCCTCCCTAAGTTGGATAAAACTCAAGGTCAATTTTTATGTGGAGTACAGCTGGTTTTATTACAAAGTTTATTTTCACCTAGACTAGTTACCTTCCAAAGATTAATGTCCCACTACTTACCCATAGCCAGAGGAAGAAGAGATGGATTCATGCCTGAAACAGAAACAGATTGTCAACGATTTGAACTCGGCTCACCGATTTTATTTCCAGCGGCGATAACTATTACACTGAGCGCGCCTTCACGTTGAGCTGAAAAATAATCGATTAAATATCTGTTTGATTATTGATTGATTGATTTTAACAGCACGTCAAACCGTCTTGCGTTATATTGTACATATAGGTTTGGCAACTGCGTACACTGTACGTTTATGTTTATTAATTTTGTGTTGTTGTTTCTTAACACTTTTTGCAGTTATATGGAATCAAGTATTTCTATTTAATACAAACAGTTTGCACAGTTGCATGGATTCAAGTATTCTTATCTAATGCTAATAATTACATAGTTTAAAGTATTCCTATCAAATAAATAATTTGTGCACAGTTATATGATATCAAGTATTCCTATCTAATACAAATAATTTACCCCCAGGAAACCGAACAAAAAAGCCTAATGCAACTAAGCACCCCCGGCAACTCGTAAGACTATTTAGCACCAAAGGCAACTCAACTGATGTAAGACTTCAAGGCAACCAAAACTACTCAGCACCCAAGGCAGGTTGCCAGGTAAAAGATTCCAAGGCAACCAATATTACGAAAGCACGCAAGACTACTTAGCCCCCAATACAACTCGCTAGATGAAAGATTCCATGGCAACCAAGTCTACACAGCCACCAATGGAATTATCCAGATTAAAATCTTCAAGGCAACCAATATTATGAAAGCAACGAATGCGACTTAAAACCAAAGGCAACTCGCCTGATTATAAGACTCCAAGAAACCAAGATTATTTAGAACTACAGATTTAAAAATTCCAAAGCAACTATTACTAATTAGTACCTATAGCAACTGTGAAAGAACAGCTAAAAAACCCAAGGTCAACCAATATTATGAAAGCAAACAACACTAATCTCCATCCAAAAATTAAATCGTCTGATGAAAAACTTCAAGGCAACAAACATTTGGAAAGTAACTTAGGCAGTTCAACTGATGGAGACTCCAAAAGAATCAACATCAAGGCAAGGCAACATTACGAAGGCAGAAAAATCTGTTTAGCAGCCAAGGCTAGTTAGTAGTTGTTGTATAATGGCTCATACCACATGACTTCCGGTATTGCAGAAGTATAAAAGACGCCGTGCTACTCAAGACAGAGACTGAAAAAGATGCAGAGACAGAAGAGACAAAAAACAAGACAATCAGCACCCACTCGTCAGACTCAAAGGCAAACAAAACTACTCCGCACCCAAGGTAACTCAGCGTTTTGAATACTTCAAGACAGCCAATACTACAATACCACCCAAGGCGTGTAATCAGGTTGAAGATTCAAAGGCAACCAACATTACAAAAGTAAACAACACAATCAGCACCCAAGGCAACTTGCCAGATTAAAAGACTCAAAGGCAAACAAAACTACTCAGAACCCAAGGCAACTTAGTGTTTTAATTACTTCAAGACAGCCAATACTACAATACCACCCAAGGCATGTCACCAGGTAGAAGATTCAAAGGCAACCAACATTACAAAAGTAAACAACACAATCAGCACACAAGGCAACTCGCTAGATTAAAGACTCCAAGCAAATAAAACTACTCGGCACCCAAGACAAATCAGTGGTTTAATTACTTCAAGACAGCTACCATACCACCCAAGGCATGTCACCAGGTAGAAGATTCAAAGGCAACCAACATTACAAACGTAAAAAGGACAATCAGCACCCGAGACAACTCGCCAGATTAAATACTCCAAGCAAACAAAACTACTCAGCACCCATTGTTTTAATTACTTCAAGACAGCCAATACTACAATACCACCCTAGGCATGTCACCAAGTAGAAGAAGATTCAAATAAAACTACTCAGCACCCAAGGCAACTCAGTGTTTTAATTATTTCAAGACAGCTACCATACCACCCAAGGCATGTCAACAGGTAGAAGGCAACCAACATTACAAACGTTAAAAGGACAATCAGCACCCAAGGCAACTCGCTAGATTAAATACACCAAGCAAAAAACCTACTCAGCACCCAAGGCAACTCAGCGTTTTAATTACTTCAAGAGAGCCACCCAAGGCATGTCACCAGGTAGAAGATTCAAAGGCACCCAACATTACAAAAGTAAACAACACAATCAGCACCCAAGGCAACTCGCTAGATTAAAGACTCCAAGGCAAACAAAACTAGTCAGCACCCAAAGAAACTAGACAGATTAAATACTCCAAGTAAAAAAAAAACTACTCAGCACCCAAGGCAACACATTGTTTTAATTACTTCAAGGCAGCCAATACTAAAATATCACCCAAGGTATGTCACCTGGTAGAAGATTAAAAGGCAACCAACATTACAAAAGTAAACAAGACAATCAACAGCCTAGGCAACTTGCTAGATTAAAAAACTTCAAGGAAACAAAACTACTCAGCACGCAAGGCAACCCAGCATTTTAATTACTTATAGAAAGCCAATACTACAATACTACTAAGGAATGTCACCGGGTAGAAGAAGATTCAAAGGCAACACACATTACAAAAGTGTATGAATATGCACCCAAGGACATTGCAGGTAAAAGACTCTAAGGCAAACAAAACTACTCAGCACTCAAAGCAACTCGCCAGATTAAAGACTCCAAGCAAATAAAACTACTTAGCACCCAAGGCAACTCCACGTTTTGATTACTTAAAGACAGCCAATACTACAATACTACCAAGGAATGTCACCGGGTAGAAGATTCAAAGGCAACCAACATTGCAAAACTAAACAAGACTATCGAAACCCAAGGCAACATGCCAGATTAAAAGACTCCAAGCAAGCAAAACTACTCAGCACCCAAGGCAACTCAGTGTTTTAATTACTTCAAGACAGCCAATACTACAATACCACCCAAGGCATGTCACCAGGTAGAAGATTCAAAGGCAACACACATTACAAAAGTAAACAAGACAATCAGCACCCTAGGCAACTTGCCAGATGAAAGACTCCAAGGCAAACAAAACTACTCAGCACCCAAACAACTCGCCAGATTAAAGACTCCAAGCAAGCAAAACTACTCAGCACCCAAGGTAACTCAGCATTTTAATTACTTCAAGACAGCCAATACTACAATACCACCCAAGGCATGTCACCAGGTAGAAGATTCAAAGGCAACACACATTACAAAAGTAAACAAGACAATCAGCACCCTAGGAAACTTGCAAGATGAAAGACTCCAAGGCAAACAAAACTACTCAGCACTCAAAGCAACTCGCCAGATTAAAGATTCCAAGCAAAAAAACCTACCCAGCACCCAAGGCAATTCAGCGTTTTAATTACTTAAAGACAGCCAATGCTACTATACAACCCAAGGAATGTCACTAGGTAAGAAGTTTCAAAAGCAACTAACATTACAAAAGTAAACAAGACAATCAGCACCCTAGGCAACTTGCCAGATGAAAGACTCCAAGGCAAACAAAACTACTCAGCACTCAAAGCAACTCGCCAGATTAAAGACTCCAAGCAAAAAAACCTACCCAGCACCCAAGGCAATTCAGCGTTTTAATTACTTAAAGATAGCCAATGCTACAATACCACCCAAGGAATGTCAGTAGGTAAGAAGTTTCAAAAGCAACTAACATTACAAAAGTAAACAAGACAATCAGCACCCTAGGCAACTTGCCAGATGAAAGACTCCAAGGCAAACAAAACTACTCAGCACTCAAAGCAACTCGCCAGATTAAAGACTCCAAGCAAATAAAACTACTTAGCACCCAAGGCAACTCCACGTTTTAATTACTTAAAGACAGCCAATACTACAATACTACCAAGGAATGTCACCGGGTAGAAGATTCAAAGGCAACCAACATTGCAAAACTAAACAAGACTATCAAAACCCATGGCAACTTGCCAGATTAAAAGACTCCAAGCAAGCAAAACTACTCAGCACCCAAGGCAACTCAGTGTTTTGATTACTTCAAGACAGCCAATACTACAATACCACCCAAGGCATGTCACCAGGTAGAAGATTCAAAGGCAACACACATTACAAAAGTAAACAAGACAATCAGCACCCTAGGCAACTTGCCAGATGAAAGACTTCAAGGCAAGCAAAACTACTCAGCACTCAAAGCAACTCGCCAGATTAAAGACTCCAAGCAAAAAATCCTACCCAGCACCCAAGGCAATTCAGCGTTTTAATTACTTAAAGACAGCCAATGCTACAATACCACCCAAGGAATGTCACTAGGTAAGAAGTTTCAAAAGCAACTAACATTACAAAAGTAAACAAGACAATCAGCACCCTAGGCAACTTGCCAGATGAAAGACTCCAAGGCAAACAAAACTACTCAGCACTCAAAGCAACTCGCCAGATTAAAGACTCCAAGCAAAAAAACCTACCCAGCACCCAAGGCAATTCAGCGTTTTGATTACTTCAAGACAGCCAATACTACAATACCACCCAAGGCATGTCACCAGGTAGAAGATTCAAAGGCAACACACATTACAAAAGTAAACAAGACAATCAGCACCCAAGGCAACTTGCCAGATGAAAGACTCCAAGGCAAACAAAACTACTCAGCACCCAAACAACTCGCCAGATTAAAGACTCCAAGCAAGCAAAACTACTCAGCACCCAAGGCAACTCAGCATTTTAATTACTTCAAGACAGCCAATACTACAATACCACCCAAGGCATGTCACCAGGTAGAAGATTCAAAGGCAACACACATTACAAAAGTAAACAAGACAATCAGCACCCTAGGCAACTTGCCAGATGAAAGACTTCAAGGCAAACAAAACTACTCAGCACTCAAAGCAACTCGCCAGATTAAAGACTCCAAGCAAAAAATCCTACCCAGCACCCAAGGCAATTCAGCGTTTTAATTACTTAAAGACAGCCAATGCTACAATACCACCCAAGGAATGTCACTAGGTAAGAAGTTTCAAAAGCAACTAACATTACAAAAGTAAACAAGACAATCAGCACCCTAGGCAACTTGCCAGATGAAAGACTCCAAGGCAAACAAAACTACTCAGCACTCAAAGCAACTCGCCAGATTAAAGACTCCAAGCAAAAAAACCTACCCAGCACCCAAGGCAATTCAGCGTTTTAATTACTTAAAGACAGCCAATGCTACAATACCACCCAAGGAATGTCACTAGGTAAGAAGTTTCAAAAGCAACTAACATTACAAAAGTAAACAAGACAACTCGCCAGATGAAAGACTCCAAGGCAAACAAAACTACTCAGCACCCACGGTAACTCACTAGATTAAGGCAACTAACATACTACTCAATACTCAGGGAAAGTTTTTCTTGATGGAGAATAGAAGTTTAATCTTTGAGGGGATAATGGAGTTCAATACCTTTTTTACGTTATTTTACGAAAGAGAATGCAATTCAGGACTTGAGTTCAAAATCCCTTTCTTTTTGGTGGCAATCCAACATTCTAGCCTTTACGTCACAGGGATTTCTCCAAAACAAAAATTGAATAGTTTGTTAAAATAAAATGAACCAAAAGGAATTCATCAAATATGTAAACAAAAAGAAAAATGATTTTTCAAGTGTAAAAACACAATAAAGGAAAGTTTTAAACGGAAAAGTTTTCCCGAGGGTAAGTAAAGTTGGTGACTGCAGTCGAAGGCTCCCTTTTCAATAGCTACTACACCGAGGTGTTGGGGAGGGTGCAACTCCTTTCCATGGATTGTGCCACTTTACCCTTGATAACTATCTTATATTTCTGAGTTTTAAGCAAGTAGGTATCAAGTACCATTTTTAAAGTCTTTGGTATGTACGACATGGGATTGAACCCAGGTCTCCCGGACCATTGGCGAACACTCTACTCACTAGTCCAATGAACCGGTTTTTAAAAGTATAGTTGGCGACCGTAGTTGAGTGTGACCCGAAGGTTCCCTTTTCAATAGCTACTAAACCGATGTGTGGAGGAGGGCGCAACTCCTTTCCCACTGACAGTCAAATGCAAACTGATTTTGATGGAAAAAAGTAAATAAGCCGCAGCCGATCAGTTGTATTTGCCGTATCATAACTTGTGGAAATCACCTATACCCACATCGCAAATTTGGCCCGCTGTTTCTCTCCCCTAGGATTTGGTGACTCTTTTGAGTCCTTCTGTTTGAAACCCAATGTTTAAATCGACGTTTTATTAAAAAAAATCATTATCATTATCCAGCCCAGTCGACTGTAGAATACGATGACTGCTTCTATGTCGAGGAGTAAGACCCCACCCGCCAACAAGTGTCCTGAATATGACACTAAACCATATGATGGTGACTTATCAGTCCTGGAACTTTGGAGAATGAAGAGTACCCCTTCATTGCCATTACTCCCCGGTCTACTCTAACCCGGAGTGACAGTACCTGTTAAGGTCCCATCTATGGGTCAAATAGAACAATCTAACTATTCACTATACTTGAAAACCCTTAACTGCGTGGGAATATAACTATTATTGTAATATAACAAACTTGAAACATTTTGTATGCAAACAAATGTGCTAAGGCTGGTTTAAAAAATATTGCCAACAAACTATTTACTCAAAAACCATGTATAAACAGGACTTGACATTAAATAACCCACAATGGTTGATACGCCATAAAACACAACCAACCACCATCATCTTTATCAAGTCGCACTGAATGTATAGAGTTCAGTGTTACTCTCTCATTATCTGTCTCTATCGCTCATCACTCTCAGCAGGTCCTCTAGAATGCAACGAGATTCTGCACCGAGCTGATGGATGTGAGTACTTGGTGGTGGCCAACACTGGTAAGTTCATGCATAGGAGTCTATAAGATAACGTCGCTTGAAGGGTACTCTCTATGTTGTCAAAAAAAATAAAAACAAAAACAAAAAAACAACAAAAAAACACCGTTTGTTATTCGACTAATAAAAATGAAGAACTCCAATAATATTGTTTGATACAGTTGCAGGTGTGAGGCTGTTGACCGTGGCAGTCCGTTGCTTATGCAAGCAATGGACTGCCTCGGTTATGCAAGCAGCAGCTGGACATCCAAGTCGACATGACGGTAAATGGTTTTGTCTAATGTTTAGCATCTACTGCTTACGTTTCTGTTTTCAAGCCGACTATGCAGCTGTCTTATGTGCGCATGGGGGAGACTCTATCTTGAAATTTGACCGGCCTTTTTCTTGCGAAGTGTTACAAAGAAGCTGCCGAACGGCGTAGGCAACAAGAAGACAGAGATGTTTGCAGTCAGCCCAAAGGGAACCCGAAAGGGTCCATTTGATATGAAGAAAATAACGAAGGACATTAGACAAAAAAAAACAAAAACTGAAGCGACGAATGGCCCCACTTTTCAAAATATCCACTAACTTTCCCCCATCTCTAAACAGGATTAATGCTAAAATAATAAACAACGGAAGGGTCTATTAAAATATTGGAGAACTGGTGCAAAAGCTTGCAACGGATATGGGAACCCGACGTCAAACACCTGTGGAAATAATGATTGACATTTTGAAGGTTATAGGTTAGTTCGTGGAGGTGCCGGTGGTGTAATGGTTATCGTCATAGGAAATGGACACGGCGACACGAGTTCAATCTTGGACGAGACTGATTGCATTTCATATAGCACTAATACCCTTGGGAAAGGTATGAATCCAATTATTCTCCCTCCAGATATGGGTAAATAGTAGAACAGACTAGGTTCTTCAGCCTTGGTTAGGCAACTAGTCTAGGAGAAGGAAAACTCTGAATTCAAACCTGTTAAACTCCACTTAAAAAAATTGACCTTGTGTCATATCCTGCCCGAGTGGAGGGGTAGGTAAATATGATAGGTTAGTTCGTACCAATGTGGGAATCTGGAAACCAAGCTAAAATATGTTTTGAAGGGAGCTGCACTATGTTTGGGTGAGTGATATTTCGTATTAAGAGAGACTGGGCCAGTCATTTAATTAGATTTATAATCTAGTCGGGAACCAGCTGTTGCATAAGTGGGGTTTAGATAGTTTGTCCCGAGCGGTGGCTTTCAGTAGTTAAGGTTTACAGTGAAATCAGTTTGTTAGAGTTTCTCTTTCGATCAAAATGAGGGTTAAAATTTTAACCACAGATAAAGTCGCTGGTTTATATTAATTGGTTTAGTTTGGTTCCTTTGTTTAATGGCATATTAACCATCATCGGATATTTGATGCCAAAGCCATCCTCATAGATTTGGTTTGGTTGGTTGGTTTGGTTTTTTTGGTTTTTATGGCATATCAACCTTTGTAGGTTATTTAACGCCAAATCCATTTCTATGTAAATAGTCAGTTTCACCTCCAACAATTCAGTTTAGTGCGTGTACACAGTTTAATTGAATAAACTGAATAGTTTGAAACAGAAATGCTTTTGATAAACAGTTCTAATTCAGCTAATTCAGTTTAGTATAAGTATAGATTTTCTTTACACACAGTTAAATGTCAAAACAGTTCTATATTAAGTAATTCAGTTTAGCGTAAGTAGGGTTTCAGTGTCAAAAACAGTTCCATTTTAAACAATTCAGTTTAGCATAAGCACGCTGTTTAAATGTAAGTACATGGTTGCTTGGGTTTTATGGCATATCAACCTTTGTAGGTTATTTAACGCCAAATCCATTTTTTATGTAAATATTCAGTTCTATTTCAAACAATTCGGTTTAGCATGAATACACAGTTTAATTGTCAAAAACAGTTCTATTGCAAGCTATTCAAACAGTAGTAATTCAGCAAATTCAGTTTAGCATAATTATAGATTTTGTTTACACATAGTTAAATGTCAAAACAGTTATTTATTAAACAATTCAGTTTAGTGTAAGTACAGTTGCAGTGTGAAAAAAATTCCTAAGAGATTTGGTTTGGTTTTGTATGGTTTTATGGCATATCAACCATTGTAGGTTATTTAATGCCCAATCCATTGTATGCATATAAACAGTTATGTTTCAAGCAATTCAATTTAGCATAAGTACTCTGTTTAGTTCTATTTGATCCATAGATAGGACCTTATCGCGTGATAGCGCTCCGGGCCAGAGTGGGAGTGGGAGTGATAGTAATAAAGGGGTACTCCTCATTCTCGAAAGCTTCAGCATTACTGAAGTTTCACCATGAGATTGTTTAGTGTCATATCCAGGACACTGGTTGAGGCAGTCTTACCCCTTTGCAGAGATGTAGTCGTTGTAGTCTGCAGCCCCAGCCGACTGGGCCACATCCTTGCAGAAGAATAGGAATGGTAATATTTAACCATATTTACCCAACCCCTACGCTCGGGCAGGATATGACACAAGGTCAATTTTTTTAAGCGGAGTTTAACAGGTTTGAATTCAGAGTTTTCCTTCTCCTAGACTAGTTGCCTCACCAAGGCTGAAGAACCTAGTCTGCCCTACTATTTACCCATAGCTGGAGGGAGAATAATTGGATTCATACCTTTCCCAAGGATATTAGTGCCATGTGAAATGCAATCAGTCTCCTCCAGGATTTGAACTCGAGTCGACGTGTCCATTTCCTACGACGATAACCATTACACCACGGGTAATATTTAACGCTTAGGGAGAATAAAGGGGGTTCATATTGATCAATAGCATCATAAACCTGTTCATCGAAAGCATAAAACGTTGGCCAATTTCTTTTAGTCACCCGAATATTTAACGTCAGGTTAACTTTTCTGGAATTATTATTTATAATTTTTGTTTAGTTGCTTTTTAGTTGTCTTTTTTTGCTCACAGTTATATAATATAAAGGATTCCTATCAAATACAAACAATTTTAACAGTTATATAATTTCATGTATTCCTATCAAGCACTAATTGTTATACGGTTTCAAGTAATTATTTAATTATAAGAAGAAGACCAAATAATAATTTACTAGAAAAAGGAAACTTGCACAATTGTTGACTTTGCTGTACCGGCTGACCACAGAGTAAAATTGAAAGAAAACGAAAAGAATAATAAGTACCTCGAACTTGCTAGAGAATTGAAAAAAAACCATTACTCTATGGGCACCAGACCTTGTAAAAGTCAACAAAAAAGAGAACCTGCTGAATAGTGGACTTTGCCATTCCGGCTGATCACAGGGTAAACGTGACGGAAAGCTAAAAGAGAGACAAGTACCTAGACCTTAGTCCAGAACTGAAAAAACTATGCAGCATGAAAGTGACGGTGATCTTAATTGTAATTGGTTTCACTCATTGCTGTCACCAAAGGATTGATAAAGGGACTGGAGGACTTGGAAATAAGAGGACGAGTGGAGACCATCCAAACAAAAGCATTTGTAAGATCGGCCAGAATACAAAGAAGAATCCTGGAGACTTGTGGAGACTTGCTGTCACTTAGACTCAAGTGGATAACCATCAGCTAACACCGATGTGAAAAACTCTCAAATGAGTAAAATAATAAGTTGTTTGCACACAGTTATATGGATTCAAGTAATTAATCATCATCATCATGTCGTGCCACCAGCACGGATATCCCTGACCCTCTCTTGCCACTCCTCCCTAATGTTCATCGCTTCTGGCAGGTCGCCAGGGATACATCCCGTATCCTCAGAGAGCTGCTGTATGTAGGTTCGAGCTGATCGTCCTGCTTTTGTTCGGCCATATGACGGGGTCCATAGGAGAACATCACTTATGAGCTCGTCCCTGCTTCTCCAGGACAACTAATTATAATCCTTCGTAAATAATTATAGCTTCAATTTATTATTCTTAATTCAAATAATTTACAGTCATATGGTATCAAGTATTCCGATCTAATAGAAATAATTTTTAAACAGATCTATTTAACCCATAGATGAGACCCTAATAAGTATTACTACTCCCGATTAAGAGGCCTTTTCTAACCGGCAATATCTGTTTAGCCAGGTTAAGTTTTACGCTTGGCACATGAAAAGCTCAAAAAGGGAAATGTCGAGGATATCAAACATTTTTTTATGACGGTCTCGCGTAAGTCTCGATTCTTGCGAAACACCTAACTATAAAATGACTTTATGAGAAACCTGACTTGGTTGGGAGTCGGATAAACAGTAGTGCAGCGAGTCAGAGTGGACCTGGGAGTAATGGCAAGGAAGGGCTACTCCACAAACTTTAGAAATCAGTTTAGTATTATACCCAGGACAAACTTTGGGGGGAGGGACCTTACCCCTCTGTAGAGAATAAAGTCAGCGTATTTTAAGTGATGTCGACAGGGCCAACAACTTTAGAGTTCTGTACCAGATCAAAAGACAACCAATGGATATATTCAAAAATATCACACTATTTTAAAAATAGTTTTCTTCGTTTTTCAACGGAATTAGAATAAACTAAACTCATGGATCAAAGAAAGGGTTCGGTTCGAAGTTTTGTGTAGGCTCACGACAGGAAACACTTGAAAAAAGCCGAAAGACGCTGAAAAATAGTGAATATCAAAATGAAGATGAAAACAATAGTTCGATTACTCTGAAGGATGAAATCTATCAAGGTTCAACTTTGAAATTTAGACAAATAAAAGTAGCCCCCGTTTCAGTCATCTGTGTCTCTTACCTTATGTTGCCCCCGTTTTCTATCAGTGTCTCCTACCTTGCAAAGCCCTATTTCAGTCATCAGTGTCTCCTAACTTATGTTGCTCCAGTTTGTCATTAGTGTCCCCTAACTTACATAGCTCCTATTGCAGACATCAGTGTCTCTTACTGTACATAGCCTCTGATTCAGTCATCTGGTTCAGATGACTGAAACAGAGACAGTTACGCTGTCTCTGTTTCAGTCATCTGTGTCTCCTATCTTACATTGCCCATATTAAAGTCATCAGTCTCTCCTACCTTACATAGATCCCTCGTCCTCGTGGTGTAATGGTTAAAGCGATGAACTGCGGAATCGTAGTACGCGAGTTCGTACTCCAGTCGCGCTATTATGTTCACTTTCGGGCAAATACCCTTGGGAAAGGTATGAACCCCCTTATTCTCCCTCCAGCTATGGGTAAATAGTAGGACGGACTAGGTTCTTCAGCCTTGTTGAGGCAACTAGTCTAGGAGAAGGAAAACTCTGAATTCAAACCTGTTAAACTCCGCTTAAAAATTGACCTTGTGTCATATCCTGCCCGAGCGGAGGGGTTGGTAAATAGTACCTTACATAGATCCCCCCATTTCAGTCATCAGTGTCTCCTACCTTACGTAACCCCGTTTAAGACATTTGCGTCTCTTACCTTATGTTGCAAGTAATCGTTACCACCTACTATAGATGAAATATTGATTGATTTTAACGCCGTTTCAAACCATCAAGGGTTATTTTATTCCTAGAGGTGAGGATATAAAGTTAATTTTTACTTTTTTATGGAGTTGTTTTTTAAGTTTGTTTGTACATTATCCTATTTTTTAAATAAATCTATTTGACACCAAAATAAGATCCTCACGGGTACTATAAAACCGAGTCAGAGTGAACTTGGGAGTAACGGCAACGAAGGGGTTCGACATTTTTTAGATCTCTAGATCTCGCTATTAGATGCAGTTTAGAGTCATACTTAAGATGTTCCCCCTTTTTTGAGAGGAGGGTTCTTATCGCCCTGCTGGGTATACAGCCAGCGTATTCCAAACCCAGATGACAGGGCGTTCGACAGATTATACACAAGATGTTTCTGCGTTTGATTCATCACCGTCTATGTCGCTTGTCATGCAACGCTAGCAGTCCATTATTAATGAGCTCGATTCTCACTAGGTTCCCTTTATTTCTGGCCTTGTGCCAAACTCAGCTGAGGGTAGTAAATGATGAATTTAAAAAATAGAAGGAAAATGTAGTTTGATAAAGCGGAAATAGAAAATTCTTCAAAAGGTATTTCGTTTCCTCGTAATGAATAAAACAAATAGAATGACGTCATCCTTTTAGCAAACGTTCATTGGTCAAAAGAGTTAGATTAAGGAGAGAGTTTGTGCAACAAATAAGTAGGGAATCAGAAAGTGGACAATTTGTTATAAGTTTCCGTGGGGGACAGGATGCTGAAAGATAGGTGGGGTTTCAGCTAGCGTATAAAGGATTCGGGTAACGGGAATGATAGGAGTTGGAGTACACAGGATGAAGGAGAAGTGGAGGGTGGGGTGGCCTGACTTCCGCTGTTTTGGGGTGATAAATTTTGATGATCGCAGTAAGCTGTCCGCTCTTTAAGTTAATTACTTGGAGTATACACATACACACGCAAGCACACACACACACACACACACACATGGATATATTAGAAAAACTAAAAACAAAAACAAAAGAAAAACTTAAAATTGAATTTAAAAGATAATTCAGGAATTACAGTAATGAACAGTGCCATAATGATCGCAACTGTCAGTTTCACGATTTCTCGATAGTCAGACAATATGGAAATCTCTCTCACACTCATGGTTATAGTTAGATATGTATTCACCTAACTTCCTTCGCCAAGAGAGTATTTAAGCGAAGTACAACGGGATTTTCCTTCTCCAAAATTGGTTGTCATATCATGATTACAGAGCCCAGTCTGCCCTACAGAATACCCCTTCATTGCTCTCGCTCCCAGGTCCACTCTGACTGGGAGTGGTAGCACCTGATAGGGCCTTTTCTATGGGTCAAAGAGAACTGTTTGACGATTAAATTGTTTTTTTAAGTTAAAAAACGATTCAATAAAAAAGAAGCTTGGTTTAATTTCGTTTAGTTTTATGGCGTATCAACCCTTGTAGGTTATTTAATGCCGAATCTACTTTATACATATATATAAAATATATCATTTGTAAACTCATTTTGTTGATGGCATTGTTAAACGAGCCTCAGCTCATTTTTTTTTTTGCACACAGTTTGATAGTTTTCCTTATCTTTATTTAATACGAATAATTCTATTTATTATTAATCATTGTTTGTACACAGTAAAATACTTTCAAGTATGTGGGTGTCAATCTAAGCACAGATTCATATTCATTCAGTCTGTTATATACCTAAAAAAAGGAAGGGACAATAACATAATTTTATAAAAATATTCCAATGTTCTCGTATGTCGTGCGTAGGTGTTCGCTGGGTTTTCTAGTCATCGTAATTTAATTCACAATATAATTCTTCTACTTAAAAAAGAAAAATAAACATCTATGAACATCTATATCCTTGCCCTTGAGGTCATAATTACGCGAATGCGTATTTCTAATCCTCTTGGGAAGACGTGGCCCTAGAGGTGACCGTGTCCTCTGTAAAGAGTACGGATGTTACAAGACACATTCAGGTTAATTGGCTGCGCAATTAACATGAAAGTTAATTTGGCGTCACTTGTGTGCGATATGAACTGTTGGCTCAGTAGTGGAGATCACGGTATACACTGCTGATGAGACCTAATAAGGTCGAAACAGCTGTCCAGTGCTTCCGTATGTTGTGCGTAGGTGTTCACCGGGTTTTCTGGTCATGGTATTTCAATCCACAATATAATTCCTCTACTTCAAAAATAATCATCTCTCTTTATCATTATTATTCACTCATTAGAGCTTTTTACATCAGCGTTAGCCAAGCGTTTTTCACTGGAGTCTGAGTGACAGAAAGTCTCCTCAAGTCTCCAGGACTCTCCTTAGTATTCTGGCCGTTCTCAATAATGCTGTATTATTATTAATATAATTACTATAGGTGAGAAATACTTGATGAGGAGAGAGAGAGAGAGAGAGAGAGAGAGAGAGCCGAGAACTGCTAAGATTTACACCAGATTGAGATACATCTTCAGAGAGCTTTACTTCTTGGCTCTCCCTCTACAAGGCTGGCACAAGGCCGATTTAAAACATTTAATCATCTTCGTTTCTTCTCCGTTCTGGATCATACTCGCTTGTACATGTAGACTTTTCTCTACTTCTCTACCAGGAACAATATCTCCCTCCCCAGGCCAACGTATAACGTCTAGAGTCTTTGCTCTCTACTCTGTGTCCACTCGCTTGACTGATCGGAGAGGAAAGCTAGCATCTTTCTACATTTTTCAGACGCCCTCGCACTTTACCAACCAGCATCCCACCAACGCAATTCACATGGTATTTGCGCTGTCTTTTGTTTACCTTAATACATTGCTTCATTTTGTTTTTGAAATCCATGAACTTACACGGCCTGTTAAAGGTCAATATATAACATTCCCACATCTTGGTGTTTGGCTTGGTCATTAGCAATGGTTTGGCTATGCCTCCATTCATCTTTCCACATAGCCTCAGTCTCAACACAAGAGCCTACTGGAGGAGGTAATGCTGGCCTGGATCGAGATAGCAGATGCTTGAAGACCCTACATATGGCTTCAGGAGGACCCAATAATGGTTTTTAGAGAATGTCTGCAACCACATCCGCCTTAACATTTGGCCACCGATTATTATGTGTGGGGCACGGTTGAGTGACAGATCAACAAAACCCCACGCAACACCAAAGATGAACTGAAGACATTTACCAGTTCAAACAAGAAAACCGTCGGAAAGGCTTGCAGAAGATTCCAAAGTCGTCTGGAACGCCTGTTTGAATCCCACGGCGATTTCTTTGAATAAATTTAATCAATAGTATTTCAAGATATGTTCAAATAATTTTGGTAAATATATCAGATAAAGTGAGATATCAGGATTATTTTAATTTCTGGTTTGGTTTGTTTTCTTTGCTTATTGGCATATCAACCATCGTGGATTATTTAATGCCAAAACCATCCTTCGAAAAGAGCAGTAGTGGTATTTTTAACTCATAGATGAGAGTATACTCCAGTCGCACACTTAGGTTCACTTTCGGACAAATTACCTTGGGAAAAGTATGAAACCCCTTATCCTCCCATACTTTTCCCCCAGTGTATTTGTCCAAAAGTGAACGTAAGACTGCGACTGGAGTTCGAACTCGCTTTCTACGCTTTAACCAGTACACTACGAGGACAGCTCCCTTTTGATTTTTGCATAATTAGACATCAATGTACCCATCGCACCTGAAATATATATATATATATATATATATATATATATATATATATATATAAGTTGATATATTTCGAAGGTTAGGAGTAACAAGAAAGAGATGAATTTTAACCTTATTAAGACATTGACCGATTATTCCATATGAATCGCGATCGAGGAGATAAGGCAAGCCAAATTTCTTCCTCGGTATGTATTTCGAAAAAAAAGTTCAGACTATGAGAATTATCGCTCCCATCAAGCAGTACGTACTCCAATTTTTTAAAACAAGCGAGTGGTGGGGTTAATACTTGCCGCTCGAGGTGCACCGGTTAAGTAGATTGGGCACCGAAAATTTTAATTCGCCAGAAATCTTACCCTGCTATTCAAAGATGTACCTGCTCCTCAAATAATAGTGTACCAAAAAAAAAAAAAAAAAAAAAAAAAAAAACAACAAAAAACAAAATAAACAAAAAAAAAAAACTGCTTCCAGCTCTTATAGAACAAACCCTAAAAGCTCGAAATTATTGTATTTGATTTCAAATTATAAATATCATAGATATATATAAACTGTGTTTGGCATTGAATGACCCAGAGAGGTTGATATGCCATAAAACCAAAACACCACCACCGACAATTTTAATGACTACCCATTCGCTCTTTACTTAGTACGGGGGTAGTTCCCGGGTTAAACAAACATTGTCACGCCAATCACATCAATGGCCAGTAAATATAATGTCCAGATCTCGTGGGCAGCAAGTATGTATTTACCTCTGATATTTTAAAACGAGCCTGAGCTCATTTTTTTTTGCACACAGTTTAATGGTTTCTCTTAATTCTTTCAAATACGAATAATTCTATTTACTATTAATCATATGTTTGCACACAGTAAAATGTTTTCAAGTAAAACTATTTATTGTTTGCACACAGTTAAATGGTTTCAAGTATTGATATTCAACTCAAATAATTATATTTAATATAAATCATTAGTTTGCGCACTGTTGAATGGTTCAAGTATTGCTATTTAACGTAAACAGTTCATTTAAACATCAGTCATTTGTTTACACACAGTTAAATGATCAAACAGTTCTATTTCAAGCAATTGATTTTCGCCCTAGTCATTATTTGCACTATCAAAGTACATAGTTTAAATGTCAAACAATTCTATTTGACCCATAGATATAACCCTATCAGGTGCTACCACTTCAGGCCAGAGTGGATCTGGGAGTGATGGTAATGAAATGGTACTCTGCATTCCCCAAAGCTCCAGCATTAGCGGAACCTCACCATCAGATTGTTTAGTGACATATCAAGGACATCGTTGTAGGGGGAGTTACTCCTCTGCAGAGAAGCAGTCGGTGTATTTTACGCCCCCTCCCCCTCCCCCAGCCGACTGCCCCCCCAAAAAAGAATGAAAAGAGTGGGGCGAATACTTGGATTCATGCATTTCCTATTAACGTCATGTGAAATTCAAACAACTTTCTCCGGGAATTAAACTCAGATCAACGAGTCCATTTTTTACGACGATTACCATCATGCCCGACTGCGAGTAGAGTTGCGATGGCAAAAACACTTCGGTTCGTCAGGGGTCGTGGAGAAACGTTTCTTGAAAGACACAAGTGGTCGAACACGGCTTGATTGAACCAAGTAACAATGTGACAGCATTACAAAAAGAAAAAGACTTCAGTACGTGAGATATATAAGAAAAAGTCAAATGAAAAAACACAGGAATTAAGCTGGTCACTATAAAGTTGTAAACAAAAAGTTAGATGGCTCTGTCTCATCCTGCCAAGGGAGAAAAATGACTCTACTATGTAGGTTTGGTTTGGTTTCTTTGTTTAATGGCATATCAACCTTTGTAGGTTATTTAATACCAAAGCCATTCTCTGAGAAGAACAGTAGTGGTACTATTTAACCCATAGCTGGGAGGATAAGGGGGTTCATACCTTTCCCAAGGGTATTTGCCCGAAAGTGAACGTAATAGCGCGACTGGAATACGAACTCGCTTACTACGATTCCGCAGGCCGTCGCTTTAACCATTACGTCATGAGGACACCCCTCTACTATGTCGAGGCACTGCTTATCTTCACAAATGAACTGAGACATTGTGCAGTCTAACAGAGACGCGATCTCTGCTGCTGTGGCTTCACTTACCGTAATGGTAAAGTTGGGCATATGTTTAGGGTATGTATTTTGGATGGAGACTTATAGATTCCAAAACTGTCTTATAGATTTCAGTCATTTGACTCAGAATCTGTATTCGCTTCCTTTTTAATTTTCTTTATTGATATATAACATTTAGACAATGGCGTTAACATCAGGAGCCAAAAGTTTGTAATTTATTCGACTAATACCTCTATATTTCTTCTGTTGGTTGAGAGTCTCATTGATGTTCTAAAAATGTTTTTTGTACACAGGTCAAATAAGTGAGAAGACGTAGGAATTAACCTGGTCACCACAAAGCTGTAAAAAAAGTTGAATAGCTCTGTTTCAGCCTGTTCATATCTATCTATCTATCTATCCTAATTTTTAATCCATGAATAATTCTATCATTTCGAAACAAAAAGAATTTGTGGTATATCTTTTGATGATCTTATTGTTTACTATATTGTTTACATGCCTTAAGTTACGTACAGTCCCTACTGCTCTTAAGAATTCACCCATCAAATTACTGAATAGACTCATAGGTGCTTAACTTCAGTGATCTGAAAAGAAGCACCTTTCAGCAAGACTTGACAGTAAACCATTTGGGAAACATGTTATTCGCTAAGCTTTTCGTAGACTGGCAAACTGACTCTACGTTCCTTACTCTACCTGCTGTTCCTAAGAGGTCACATCTAAATATTGGACAGGCCCAACGTTGCTTAACTTTCGTGACCCAGCAGGAACCGGGGCTTTTATGGTGACTTGACTATAAATTATTTGGCAGCAAATCCGGTTGGATCTTGTGTGCCGGTCTCACCGCTTTTATAGTACGGAAGAGTTTTCCATTAACAAATTCTCGTAAAAATATGTTACTTTTAGTCAGCGACTAGGCAGGCTGGTTTAATTTTTATTCCATATTGGGGATCCGATTGAAAGGGAGGAGGGTAATAGAGCATGGAAAGTAGCAACCGGAACCGGAAGTCAGCAAGAATAACACAACTTCCGCGACATTGCACAAACTGGAATAAATTAGCAACGAATAAACATGGCTTGTGCATAACCCTTTTTTTTTCAATATTTTTCTAAAGGTATTTTATTAGTTTAATTTCTATTTTTTTTTTATTTTTGTTATTCACAGAAGATGAGACACAAAAATGTCCCTTGTATACGGTTTGGTTATCAACTCTTTTCATCTGGTCGAATAAATAATCCCAAACTTTTATAGTTGAGTTGGTAGATTTTTTTCTTTTCTTTTTACTTCATAGAAATCCCTTTTGAACAATTACAGATCACTGGGGTTTAATATAAGAAATAATACTAATTCATAGATTCTTAGCTTTTACCATCATTATTATAAAATATGTTTGGGAAATTGCACCAAAAAACTTTATTTTCGCAAAATTTGTGGTGGAATAGCAAAAAACCAGGAACTGGAGCCCACGAGGCAACCAGACACTGTGGACCGCCTAATTTTGGCAACCTTTGTTGTGATGTTAGAGTCAAGTTATTTAGGACCTTGCCCTTACCATTGATCTGTGGAAATTCCATGGGTACTGAAAACTGAGCTAACATTACTTTTGCATCTTATAGTTGTTGGGTTGGTTGAGGTCGGCAGTGTACGGTGTTAGTTGTAGTCGGTGGAAGACGCATACGTGATAATCTCTATTAACTACATGCCGGAACTGCCGCTGAGCTCTGCTTATATTTCTTCTGTATGATCATATGTGTGTGTGTGTGTGTGTGTAAATATGCATATCAATAAGTCGGCGTTGTCACTACGTTAAGAAGAGCTCGAATAACATTCTCCCAGCCACCACACAACGGTGACCAGTAAAATTCCTTTCATTTTTTAAAACTATTTGACTCAAATGCAAAACTACTGCTTCGTATACACATTTATTAAGCTGCTTGTGTGGTTGATATGCTGTAAAGCAAAACCAACAAACCAACAACAGCTGATAAAGTAAATATATTTACATAAAGAATTGACCAACCTCCCTCCACATTAGATCTGACAGTATTGTTATGTGGGTGGGAGGCACGCACGAATCGGAATTCATGCGATGCCGTCACGAAAATTACTTGATCCTCTCGGCATTCCTCTTTAGGGACAATGTCTATGCCTCCCACCCGATAGGACTTGACACAAGGTCTTTTTTATAGTGGGGGTTTAAGTGGGGGGAGATCGGGCACGAGCCGAGGCTCAAACTCTGCTGGATGTATGCTGATCATTGGCTCACACAGTGCAATGTGAGCCAGATGAGCCTACTACTGAACTTGGACTTACTCGATATATAACATATTCCTACTCATAGCTAGATCAATACCCTAGAGTCTAGTGCGATGCAATGCTTGTCAATGACGTCATCGACTATTTGCAGGTGGCCCAGCCGGAGTCGGGGCTCATTTGGCCTCGAATTTTATCCTTGACCTTGAGAAGCAGTAAAAGAACAGATAGCTCTCCTCCAGGCATAAGCCCAGCCGCTTTCTTTTTAGGGGCGTCTCGGGCGTCAAGCGATCAATGTAGTCTTGCTTAGCAGTTAGTGCCTGGAGATAAGGACCCCTAGGACGAGGCGATCGACTTACCACGGCTCACTCAGAAAAATGCTGTGGTATAATTCCACTTCTGTTTGGCAGCAAAGACTTACAAAACATATACGTTGTCCAAAAATACTTTGAATTTACTGTAGAGAGGTAAGATACCCCCCACCCGAAAAAAAAAGGTATCCATGGTATAACACACAACTGCATTCGTATGTCACCCTTTTTTGTCATTACTCCCAGGTTCACTCTGTGAGTGGTAGCACCTGTTAGGATCACATTCAAGGGCTGTTTGAATATCATTCGTATCAGATAGGAAAACTTGAAACCATATAACTGTGCGCAAATTATTTGTATTAAAAATAGTTATGTGAAGCTATAATTGCTAACATGATGGAGGCGCTCGAAATGTAAGGGCTATTGACGTAGAAAATGGGTTTAGTGACTCGAGACTTCAGAAACTAACAAGGAGGAGGAGGAGGTATTGTGATTTAAGCTGGTATTATTAGATGTATCATGGTTGGTCTGTGGAGAGTACCTGACGGTACAAAAATAATCGCAGATGCACGTACAGCCTTCCTCAAGGAGCAGTTGACCGATAAAATGAAACGCAGTTTTTTCCTCGCAGCGGTCGTATCGATACTGCAATATGGATGCACTACATGGATGCTAACTAAACATATGGAGAAAAAGCTTAATGGCAACTACACAAGAATGCTGCGAGCAATATTGAACAAGTCTTGAAAAATGCCTATTTTATCAGAGGGATTAGAATTCCATTTTTAACATAAATCCTTTATTTGAAATCGGTTTAAGTATCAAAGAACTCTATTTCACCCATAGATAGAAGCCTTTCAGGTGCTACCACTCCGGGCCTGAGTGGACCTGGGAGCGATGGCTATGAAGGAGTTCTCCAAAGCATTATTCGAGCCTCACAATCTGATGGTTTAATGTCGTATCCAGGACACTCGTTGGAGGACACTCGTCTTACCTCTCTGCAGAGATGCACTTGGTGTATTCTACAGTCCTAGCCGACTAGGCTTTACACACCTAGACACACACATATTGACACACAAATACACACACACACACACACACACACACACACACACACACACACACATATATATATATATATATATATATATATATATACGTGGTGCCTTCAATAAGTTTCCAGGCTTTTCTGTATAGGCATTTAATTTGTCGTAGACTCTTGGAAATTCAGTATGTTATTTTTATACATCTTATGAGATGACTGACCAATTTTTATCATTTCAGCTTCAAATGAACAGCTACAGTAGCAATTGGAATACATCCAACTAAAGCTTGATTGTCACAGCTGGTGAATTTCAAAAATGCAATTTTTAAACACAAAAATCCTTGTTTACTTAATGTCAGCCATCAACAGCTGATCTTTATACATCCCTCAGTCAATAAACCATTTACATAACCGTCGGTAAGGTTTAGAAAATCTAGGAACAATTTTCTTATGACGTCAGACTGTACTGGTCAATATCGATGCAAGATGTCGTTGTAATAACCATTTATTATGATGCCACAATGTCCCAGTCAATATCGACACTAGATGTCGTTGTCATAAGCATTCCTCATAATGTCACACTGTCCCGGTCAATATCGACGTTATATGTTGTAATAACCATACTTATGACATCACAATGAAGTAGGTCGGTCTCAACAAGTCGCCAGGACTGGATGGTTTGCGGTACGAAGTGTACTTGAGACTGCCGCACATGGTTGTACCAATTCTGACGGATATGTTCAACCATTGGTTTGCCCTGGAACCAACCCTGATAACGTTAACAAGGGTGTGATCCCATTGCTGAAGAAAGGTGACAGGTAGGTTTGGAAGGATCTACAGGACTCCAGGCTCATAACTCTGCTAAACACAATTAAAAATTTGGGACCGGGTCTTAAAGAACCGTTTGCAGCTTGTCATCATCGATCTGATCGGACCCGAGCAGATCTACACTGTGAAGGGAAGATCGATCTAAGACAATTTTCATCTGGTGCTCGAGGTTCTAGAGGGGCGAGAAGACAGCACTAAAGACGCACTGCACAATTTAGATCAGTCCAAGTCCTTTGATGAGGTAGATTATCGGTCTTTGGCAACTGTTTTGGAAACTGCCGGATTCAAACCGGAGTTCTGCAAATGGATAAGTATGATGTACTGTAACCCCCAGGTACTGGCGCAGGTGAACAGTAAGCGTTCGGAGGTTTTCGCAATTTAGCGGTCTATCCGGCAGGGTTGCCCCTTGTCTCCTCCTCTCTATTTCCTTGCTTTGGTCTCTGCGTGCGCTGTGTATGGTGATGATATTACTGTCTTTCTATCCTGCCGTCTGGACATAAAGGCTGGGAAGAAGGCGATTGCAAGGTACGAAGAGATAGCAGGGGCCAAAATCAACTTTGATTAGAGAGATCTTCGTTTGGGTTTCTGAAAGAGTGAAATTCCTCTGCCAGGGCCCTTTCGCTGGAGTGACGGACCCATCCGGATCCTCGGGATGCGGTTCGGGCCCGGCTTCCAACTAGTGCGAAATTGGTCGCAAATACAGGTCATGGTAGATGCGCAGATGGGTACCTGGTTTCAAAAGCGTTTGTCCTTAAAGAACAGGGCGGAGTTGTGTGCTGTGTACATCTTCCCGTTGACCCTTTACTGCTTGTCAGTACTTCCTCTGCCTAAGGGTCCTCAGCTAGTGCTGTAATAATCTCTCTCCAAAATGCTTTGGGAGGTCGAAGGTCGATGGTCCGTTAACAGGTCTGCTGTCAACGTCTGCGCAATGGGGGTCTGGGTATGCCTGATCTGGTTCGCTGAAAAACTGGCTTATTTGTGGCTATCCTTGTCGAGGTACACTGTGTGGGGACGAAAGATGAGCGACGTCTTTACTCGCGTCAAGTCCGACTCCAAAGTTGAAGGTTAAGGTAAGCTTAGGGGTGAAGCATCTTTTGTCCGTGAAGGCCATAAGGCCCTTCGCAACCTTCCTACGTCCAGTGACCTTTCCCGGTCACGAAAGGAACTCTATCGGGAATCAGTGGTGGGCTCCGCTTCGGATCCTCTTGTAGAGCAGCTCAGCTGATCGATGGAGAAGGTTCGCTCGCATTAGAACTGGGCGCCAATTTCGGGCTTCTTGAACTCCGAGTTCTTGCTCACCGGACGGCTTGCACGAAATGCGTTGTCTCTTCTCGGCTTGAATTACAAAGCGGGTCTGGCAGATATGCCCGATTCCCCTCGCTGCAGCAGTGGCTTAGAAGAAACGGCTGTCTATGCCTTCTACTACTGCGAACGAGTTCGCCCGTTTTGGGATCACGTCGGGGAGTGGACGGCCCGCATTGAACCCAAGCAGCTCGTGCTGCTCGACGTTGGTTACGTCGTGGACAATGTTGTTATGGTTGTTATGGTGAGAAAATTGTGGTGTTTCTTGCGATTCTAGCTGTGGCTAGAATGGTGATTTGGACGACGCGAAAGAAGGGATTGTATGACGGTACAAACTTTTCTCATCGTGGTCTGATTTTGTTCTTTAGGCATCAGCTGGGGGTCAAAATTAGATGCGAAAGAAAAGGTTTGGATCGCATAACATGCGACAAAAGGTGTGTGTATGCAGCGAGCCTGGTCGCACGAAAGGGAGCAACATTGGAGTCATCCTTCCTTTTTCTGTGCATGGCGACGATGGTCCGGATTCTTTCCATTCTTCCCTAGTTAGCAGTATGTTGTGAGTCATTGAACCCATCATCTAGTTGTTAGCCACCAAGATCTTTCCTGTTTCTATTCTTTTTAGTACCCAAACCCTTGCTCCAGCCTCATCTTTTTAGAAGATCTTGGAATTTCATTACTGTAATGTAATGTTACCTCTTCCTCACTCGCCCTTCCCTGCGTTTCTTTTGTCCTAGGAGCTTAGTCCTATCTACCATTTAGAGAAAAGCCGGCTTGTTTTCGGTCCTCTAGGGTACCGGAATACAGTCAGCCTCGATATCACAGATGGGGTGAGGGGAGGATAACCAAAAGGGGGATTTTTCCTTGTTTTTTAAAAATCTATTTTTGGAGATTTTTTCTCCCATCCCTATCATAATCATTTTTGTATATATATTCGTTGTAAATAGATCCTTGCATTTCATTCGGGTTTTAAGTAGGTTATTCAACAGATCGAATGCGGTATTTTGGTGATTGTAACGAGCCTGTTGACATGTATTGAGTGATTGGGTCGGTAAATGTTGCTAGCTAGGGTCTCTTAGAAAATGTGGACCTGCGTGAACGCTCCCCTTTCCCTCCCCCACAAAAGCATTTGGGCTCTAGGTTCCCCTAAATATTGTATTCACATAATATTTTTGGAAATAAAACTTGTAAGCATAACGAAAAATGTTTTTTTAAGAAAAAGGACAAAAATGAATGCAATAAAATAAAGTCGTTCAATTTAATGTAGTTCTTTGGTTAGATGTGTTGATATATATATATATATATAGCTTGAAATTTGATTCGTGTCTCTTGAATTTCTGCTACTTCTGTGTTGAATAGAGTCTGCTAAAATCGACGAAATCTCCCATTAACTCATTTTCCATTCAGGAAATCAATACCAAAAAAAAATTTTAATCTTTTTCTTCGTATCTATTAAAGTTTAATTAGGGTTGCGTATATGGAATCCTATCCGCTATTGTAATCGAAGGAAGTATGAGCAGACGTTATTTTCCAACACAAGATTTAAGATACAGTCTTACCTATAAGTAACTACACCGCAATGCAGACCTCAAGCCCCCATCCATGTCGCACTTGAAACCTTGGGGGCCTTCATCCAAATTTTAAAATTTTCTTTTCGTCTTTTGATGTTGACCGAAGAAAAATACCATCACCAGTGCAGATGAAACTCGGTGATTTTCAGAAGATTGGCAAAACCAATTTTCTTGCTTATCACATACTCGATTTCTATAAGAATCTAGTGCTTCCATCGGGATGATTCCTTAACTTTTTCCCAATCACCCAACTAGGTACTTTAAGTAAACTGAGACCAATGTACAATATCTAAACAGAGCCAAGCAAAAAAAAAAACAAAACAAAAAAAACAAAACAAAACAAAACACCCCCCCCCCCAAAAAACAAAACAAAACAAAAAAAACCCCGGCAAATAGAGAGTACGGTGATCATTAAATAAGTTTCCAGACTTTTTTCATATGGGCACTTTTATTGATAGTGCACACATGAAACTCTAGTCCCCTCCGAAGTAATCTCCTCCGGCTGCAATGCACTTGTTGTACCGTCCCAACAAATCATGGAAGGCCCATGGAAGTCTTCTCGTGTGAGCGTGTCAATGACCTTCGTCAAAGCCTCTTTCATCTTCTCAATTGTCTCATAACGACAGCCTCTGAGCTTAGAGAATAAGAAAAAGTCACAGGGGGCAAGGTCTGGACTATAGAGAGGCTGAGGAACTGTGTTGATGCCCATCTTGGTCAAATAGTCTGTGACAAGGACGGAGTTGTGGACTGGTGCATTGTCCTGGTGGAAATGCCACTGAGCCGATTTGATAATATCCGATTTTATTGTATAATGGTCCACTAGAATGTTAATATTCTTTGCTTCAGAAGTAAATTAACTTTTTATAAAACGAAAGTTTGCTGTTTTCTTATTTATAGTTGATAATTTCTCTGTCCCTCTGTCTCTGTCTCTCTGTCTCTCTCTCTCTCTCACACACACACACACACACAAACACACACAGAGTGTCTCTCTTTCTCTCTCTCTCTCTCTCTCTCTTTCACACACACACACACACATACACACACACAATATCTCTCTCTCACTCTCTCTCTGTGTATATAAACAAATATGTGTGAGATATAGGTATAATACCTCTCAAACCAAAAATCAAACTGCATATATATATATATATATATATATATATATATATATATATATATATATACTTTTGGGCTGCTACGCATTCATTTGGTTTCCGCGTTGGAATGTTGCAGAGTTTGGTTATAATACTTAATATTCGTAATATTTGGTAAATAATACCTAATAATATTCATTTTAATTGTATAATACCCTATTATGAATAATAACGTTCATGTATCTTTGGAAGAAAATTAACTTTTTCTAAAATCTTTAAGGGTATACATATTTTTGGGCAGTACCAACAAATAATAATAATAATAATAATAATGATAATATATATATATATATATATATATATATATATATATATATAAATTACGGTCTCATGCATATAGTTTTTATTATTTTATAGCACATGTAAAATATGTGGAAACATGGAGAAACGAAGATAAGAAATATGAATAACATACAAAGACAGAAACGGTAATGTTGCTCAGCTCCCGGAATTTGCAATTTAAGCCCTACTGATCATTGCGGTCAGTCTCGAAATTCGTAACATTCTTTATAACCACATATTTGGTGCCCTTCAGGCGTGACTTTCCTGTAGCAGTCGGTGCATTTGCTTGGCAAATTTGGCGGAATAACATATGGTTTGCAGCTGAGAGGTCTGAACTTTCATCTTTCCCATTTATTGTGACAACGAGTTGGTTGGTTGGTTGGTCGTTTGCCTTGATGGCATGTCAACCCTTATTGGGTTATTTCAGGTTGAAGTCAGTCTAACAATAATGGTATTTAGTTATATATGTCAAACAAAGAAAAGAAAAGAAAAAGTGATCGCATAGTCACCGGCAGCTGTTATGTCGGTGAAGGACTAGGGAGGCGGAACACAAAAAGAAAACTCTTTTTAGCGTTGAGACCTTAGTTATCTCTCTCTCTCTCTCTCCCCCTCTCTCTCTGTTCACTCTCTGTTCACTTTCTGAGTCCTGCCCCAGGCGGGTGGGGCTGCAGAATACACCGACTGTATTTCTCCACCAACGAGTGTCCTGATACAATACAAAACAATCTGTTGATGAGACTCCAGTAATGATGGGACTTTGGGGAATGCAGAGTGCTCCTCCCTTGTCATCGCTCCCATGTCCACTCTGGTTCGAAATGGTAGCACCTATTAGCAACCTATCTATCGGTCAAATAGAACTAAACAGTGTACTTACGCTAAACTGAATTGTTTGAAATAGAACTGGTTTTACATTTAACTCTGTGTGAATAAAAATTGTAATTATGCTAAACTGAATTGTTTGAAATAGTACTGCTTAGATATATAAATATGGATGTGGCATTGAATAACCTGCAATGGTTGATATACCATAAAAGCAAGCAAGCAAGCAACCAGCCAACCAACCATTTCTAGTCTGTTGAAGCAGGAAGGAATAACAACACGTGAGAGATGACTTTTTCGTTCTTTAAGGAATCGTTTCTTGCCGTCTCTTGATCTGTTCCTTGTTCTACTTTCTCTGCGAACGTTTTTCTACTCGTACCCTAACCACAAAAAGATAAAAAGTGATCAAATCACGAAATCCGTGATTTATATTCTAGGGTTCAAAGAACACTCTACCTCACGTTTGCCTCGTGACCTCGGCAAGACTGTTCCGGAATGCTAGATCAAACATATCTTACAACAGATAGTGCACTAGAAGAGATGTTGAACTTCATTAACTTATATTTCTTTCTGCAAATGTTTTTGTATTCACGCCTTGTACAATTTGCTTTCAATGTTACACATATAAACACTTCATACTTAGTTGCAACATCAAATGTTTTAAGAGCCAATGTATTAATAAAGTTGACTATCATTTTAATTAGTTTGGTTATGTTGGGTTTTATGGCATATCAAACATTGTAGGTTATCTAATTCCAAATCCTCTTTATACATATATATTAAATATATATGATTTGGTTTGGTTGGGTTTTATGGCATATCAACCATTGTTGGTTATTTAATGTCAAATCCTCTTTATACATATATATTAGATATATAGGATTTGGTTTGGTTGTATTTTATGGCATATCAAACATTGTAGGTTATTTAATGCCAAATCCTCTTTATACATATATATTAAATATATAAGAATTGGTTGGGTTGGGTTTTATGGTATATCAACCATTGTAGGTTATTTAATGCCAAATCTTCTTTATACATATATATTAAATATATAGGATTTGGTTTGGTTGGTTTTATGGCATATCAACCATTGTAGGTTATTTAATGCCAAATCCTCTTTACGCACATATATTAAATATATGATTTCTAAACATATTTTGTCAATAACATTTTTAAACAAACCTGAGCTCATTTTTGCACGCAGTTAAATGGTTTCAAATATTTCTATCAAATATGAATGATTCTATTTACTAATAATCATTTGTTTGCACACAGTTAAAATTTTTCGAATATTGCTACTTATCACAAACAATTTAATTAAACATCAACCATTTGTTTACTCACTGTTAAATGATCAAACAGTTCTATTTCAATATCATCCCCTTCCCTAAAAAGGGTGACCTCGGATATACCGAGGTATAACACTTACATCCATAGCAGCCAAAATTTACAATGCCCTACTACGAAACCTCATAGAACCTAAAATCGACAACATCCTTAGGAAAAACCAAAATGGCTTCCACGACCTTACAAATATTGACCATCCGTAGAATCCTCGAAGGTGTACGGGCAAAAAAGCTACAGGCGACATTAATATTTGTCGACTTTACCAAGGCCTTCGATTCCATTCACAGAGGGGAAAATGGAACAAATCCAACTAGCATACGGTCTACCAAAAGAAACCGTAGCAGCAATAACGATTCTCTATTGAAACACCAAAGTGAAAGTACGTTCACCAGATGGAGACACAGAATACTTCGACATTGTAGCGGGAGTACTACAAGGGGACACGCTAGCCCCATACCTCTTTATCATCTGTCTAGACTTGGTGCTTAGAACTTCGATTGATAAAATCAGAGAAAACGGCTTCGGGCTGAAAAAGAAAAGAATCGGAAGGTACCCCGCAAAAATAAATTACCGACGCCGACTACGCCGATGACATAGCGTTACTGGCGAATACACCCAACCAAGCCGAAACACTACTGCATAGTTTGGAACGAGCCGCCGCAGGCATTGGCCTCCATGTCAATGAACACAAAACTGAATATATGTCCTATAATCAAACAGGTGACATTTCCACACTAGACGGAACCTCTCTGAAACTGGTAGACAAATTCACCTACGTAGGAAGCAGCTTCTCATCAACTGAAAAAGACATCGACACAGGGCTAACGAAGGCACGGATAGCTATCGATAGGCTTTCGATCATATGGAAATCGGACCTGACTGATAGAATGAAACTTCCAGACAGCAGTCCTGTCGATACTGCTATATGGATGCACTATTTGGATGCTAACAAAACGGCTGGAGAAGAAGCTGTACGGCAATTATACAAGAATGTGTCGAGCAATATTGAACAAGTCCTAGCGACAACACCCCACAAGGCACCAACTATACGGCCACCTGCCTTCCATCACGAAAACTATCCAAGCTAGACGAAACAGACATGCAGGACAATGCTGGAGAAGCAGGGACGAGCTCATAAGTGATGTACTCCTATGGACCCCCGCATATGGCCAAGCAAAAGCAGGACGACCAGCTCGAACATACATACAGTAGCTCTGTGAGGATATTGGATGTAGCCCTGAAGACCAGCCAGAGGCGATGAATGATAGGGAGAAGTGACGAGAGAGGGTCAAGGATATCCGTGCTAGCGGCACGACATGATGATGATGATTTGTTTGCATGCAGTCTAAATGCTCACCGGTTCTATTTGACCCATACATGCGACCCTATCAGGTGCTAACCCTCCGATTCAGGGTGGACCTGGGAGTGATGGCCATGGTACAACCCATTCCCCAAAGCTCCAGCATTACTGGAGTCTAATCATCAGATTGCTTGGTGTCATATCCGGGACACATTGCGGGTCTTACACCTCTGTAGAGATGCAGTCGGAGTATTCTACTGCCCTAGCAGACTGGGCTAATCATTATAAGCAGACAAACACTTCATACTTAGTTGCATAATCAATGTTTTAAGGACCAATGTATTTATGTGGTTCAAAATATTTAAAATATCATTTCAAATAAATCCATTTTTGGCATAGAGGACACCTAAGTCAGAGTCGACCTAGGAGTAATGGCAATAAATGGATAAATGGATAACCCCCACAGAATTAGAGCCTCACTACCGGATGCAGTTTAGAGTCATATATGGGACAACCCTTTGGAAGTGTGAGTGTGTGTAGGGGGTTCGCAGACAGCATATTCTCAGCTTTGCTCACAGGGTGCTGCTGCCAAAAGTTTTTATGCACTAAATTAAGTGGTTGCATCAATAAAAGTAACAGCAACAACAACAACAACAACATTCATTTTGAAAGCAAAGACCCCCCCCCAAAAAAAAACAAAGCAAAAAGAAAAGAAAACAAAACAAAAGAAAACAAAACGAAAACCTAACAATAATTAAAATAACATTATAGACATATAAAGTTAAACCACCGGATACCATCTATTGTCATAATCTAGAACCCCTCTTTTTTACGAGTGGGATCCTAACCTTCTGCTGGGTACCCTGTCGTCATATTCAAGGTTCCATCTGCAGGGCAATGAGGTTATCTGGAAAAATTGGGAATAATTGTAAATTTAATCTCATAAATTCGGAGAATTTTTGTATAATTCAATCTGACTTGTTAATCGCCTTGTCGGTTGGTGGGGAGGGCAGTTGAATACGTCCCCTGCGACTCTGCAAAGGAGTATGACGCCCATCGTGTGTCCTGTTTTAACGTTAAACTCTATCTGAGAGTGACGCTTTAGTCCGGGAGCTTTGGGAAATGTCGAGTGCCCCTTCCTTGCCCTTTCGCCCAGGTTCACTCTAATTCAAGATGGGTATTACCTGTTAGAGGTTTCGATCTATGGGTCAAATAGAACTGTTCAATCATTTATTAAGAATTATTATTATCCTATTTACCAACCCCTCCGCTCGGGCAGGATATGACACAGGGTCAATTTTTATGCAGAGTTTAACAGGTTTGAATTCAGAGTTTTCCTTCTCCTTGACTAGTTGCCTCACCATGGCTGAAGAACCTAGTCTCTCCTACTATTTACCCATAGCTGGAGGGAGAATAATTGGATTCATACCTATGTGAAATGCAATCAGACTCGTCCAGCATTTGAACTCGTGTCGCCGTGTCCATTTCCTACGATGATAACCATTACACCACGGGCAACTCCGATTGTTATAGTTAGTTCTTTGAAACCATGCAGTTGTAAGCAAATTATTTATATTACATAAGAATACTTGTTAAATAAAATTGTTAGTGTTAAGCAAGAATACTTGAAACCATTTTACTGTGAGCAAAGAAATGATAAATATCTAACAGAATTATTAGTGTTAAATAGTAATACCATTTAAAATCATTTAATTGTGTGTAAAAACTAATTAATATTAGACAGAATTATTAGTGTTAGGTACGAGGATCATTAAATAATTTTCCATACTTTTTTCGTATGGGCACTTTTATTGATAGTACACACATGAAACGCTAGTCCCCTTCGAAATAATCTCCTCCAGCTGCAATGCACTTGTACCGTTCCAACAAGTTTTGGAAGGTCCCATGGAAGTCCTCTTGTGTGAGCGTGTCAATGACCTTCGTCAAAGCCTCTTTCATCTCCTCAATTGTCTCATAACGACAGCCTCTGAGCTTAGGGAATAACCAAAAATATCTATAGAGAGGATGAGGAACTGTCTTAATGCCCATCTTGGTCAAATAGTCTGTGACAAGGATGGAGTTGTGGACTAGTGCATTGGCCTGGTTGAAATGGCACTGACCCGATTTGAAGAGTGCTGGCCTCTTCCGACGGAATCTCTTCCTGAACTCCCTTACAACCTCAACATAGTATTCTTTGTTGACTGTCTGTTAAATGGGAACCCAATGCATGTAGATCATGCCAGTGCTGTCAAAAAAACAGGATCATCAAAAGTTTGTGGGTGGATTTGCTCTGTCTGGCCTTCTTGGGTCTGGGAGAGCCAGCATTCTTCTCTGGGTCATAGCAGTAGATCCAGCTTTCATCGCATGGCATTTTTTCCAAGTTTAAAACACAAGTTTATTGCATATCGTTCTTCTAAAGTCCAGATTGCATTTTTGAAATTCACCAGCTGTGACAACCAGGCTTTAGTAGGGTTTATTCCAATTTCTGCTGTAGCTGTTCATTTGAACCTGAAATCATAAGAATTGGTCAATCGTCTCATAAGATGTGTAGCAATAACATAGTGAATTTTCAAGAGTCTACGACAATTTTAAATGCCTGTACAAAAAAAAAAGTATGGAAACTTATTGAAGGTACCACGTAGCTATACTGGTAACGATTTAACTGAGAGAAACGAATGCTAATATTAAATAGAATTATTTGTATAAGATGGCAATACTTGAAACGATGGCACATGAGCAATCCATGGTGGATTGGTGAAAAAAACATTATATTAGCTTTGTTCAAGTGCGGCCACCAAGCAAATTCTGCTTGCCAGTGTTTATCACTTAGTGATTGAATCACCCTGAAATAATAAATACCAATGGGACCAAGCATATTTTGTAATGGCCACGCTTGAGTTTCCATTCGGGCATGGCTGCCAATTATAAAATGGTTCTCTGTCAATTCTGACTTGGTGGGAAATCAGATAAATATAATATGAATATACTCGAAACCATTTAGAATAATTAATGTTAGATAGAAATATTTGAAAAGATTTAACAGTGTGCAAACAAATGAGCTCTAACAAATGGAATTATCTACAAACTATTTACGTAGAAATTATGTATCTATCTATCTTAACAGTTGGTTGTCACTATCTCACTTGGTAGGTTAGCGGCAGGCCAAATGCGATATAATTTGAAGAGTGCTCAGTATCTGTGATAGAGCTATAATAATAATAATAAGGCGAGACACGACTGGGTCGGCAAGGTGGTCCACTAGGAAATATGCAGGAAATTTCAATTCGACCATACAAACAAATGGTATATGCACAACCCAGCACCTGTCCTAGAAAATGACGCGCATAAACTCCTATGGGACTTTAACATACAAACGGATCACCTAATACCGGCCAGAAGATCAGACCTCATAATAATCAACAAAAAAAAAAGAAAATCTGCAAAATTGTCGACTTTGCTGTCCCGGCGGACCACAGATTAAATCTGAAGGAAAGCGAAAAGAAGGATAAGTACCTCGATCTTGCTAGAGAATTGAAAAAGCTGTGGCACATGAGGGTAACGATTGTGCCAATTGTGATTGGTGCGTTACCACAATAACTAAAGGATTATTTAAAGGCTTGGAGGACTTGGCGGACGGGTAGAGACTATCCAAACGACAGCATTGCTAAGAACGGCCAGAATCCTGAGACGAGTCCTGGAGACTTGAGGAGACTTGCTGTCACTCAAACTCAAGTGAAAAACCATCAGCTTACACTGATGTGAAAAACTCTAAATTATAATATATATATATATATATATATATATATATATATATATATATATATTAGTTTTATATATATTTAATTACATGGAAGCTTGTCTGTAACCATAGGTTTTATGACGTCAAACAAACTCATATACACACAAACACACATACACGAAGTAAGTAGTAAAGTTGGCGACCTGTAGTTGAGGGTGACCCGAAGGCTCCCTTTTCAATAGCTACTACATCAAGGTGTAGAGAAGGGCGCAACTCCATTCTTTGAATTGCTCCACTTTACCCTTGATCCTTAGCTTATAGTGCTGAGTGTTAAGCAAGGCAGCATCAAGTAGCATTTTTATGACTCGACCCGGTATTTAAACCCCGGTTTCCTGGACCATTGGCGAACACTCAAACTATTATGTTAATTTTGCACACAATTCTAACGTCCTTTTGACAGTATTTAAAAAAAAAAATTTCCATTTCTCCTATAGCTTTCGTTCTCTGTCTAATGATTGTCATTTATAACACAGTATGATACCTATGCCCTCAGACAAGCTTCCATGCTATTAGATATATATAAAAACTAATATATATTTACTAATATATATATATATATATATATATATATATATATATACAAGATTTGGCATTAAATAGTCCACAAAGGTTGATATGCCATAAAACACAAACCCATAAACAATTTACCACAAATCCTGTATACAACAACAAGAACAACCTTAACAAAAGACTTGGAATTTAATAACGCATAGGGTTTGATATGTCATTAAATAATAACCAATAACTGAATTATTAGAGCATTTTGTGAGTTCATTTTTCAAAGAACGTTCCAAGCTAATCCTCTTCCCTTGCATCCCTGGTTTTTCCCTATAACACATCGACGCTTATATAATGGTTATGAATGTATTTACAATCATCCCCACCACCTATCCCACAGACAGAATACAACACAAAATTGATGTTTAAGCGGAGTACAGCTGCTTTGAACGGAATACAGCTGCTTTGAATTTAGGGTTCACCTCCTTCAAGATTGGTTGCCGAACAAAAGCGAAAGAGCCTCGTCTGCTCCACTATTTACCTATAGCCATGTTGACAGCGAGCTATGGATTCATGTTTTCCCAAAGTCATTAGCACTGAGCGAAATGCGAACAGGATTAGAAAATCGTTCCCCATTCCATTTTTTATGTCTGTAACCGTTTCCTTACGTGCTCCTCCACAAGATATCAAAAAAAGGTTTCAGTCATATATTCTCAGAGGTAAACCTAAATATGATCTATACTATTAATTTCGTGTGTGTCTGTGTATCTGTGTTTTCAAGGTTAATGGCTAAACTGAAAGTTCTACGAATCTTTATCTTAAAAATCTTACTGGCTTCCAGATCCCGTATAGATGATTGCAGATTGATTCCTGAGGTTATTGGAGGTCTGTAGGGTGCACCTTATGGTAAAATATGTTATTTTTGGCCAAACGTGTTGAGAGAGAGAGAGACGTTTGGGAAGTTGACGGGGCCCAAGACATTTTTGGAAAGGCTGAGCGTGTGAGGGCTATGGTCCTGCGCCTGATTCCCTCACTAAAAAAGGCCTAGTTGCAATTTTGGTGTATGCAGGGCATCAGACAAATATTGGAGATTTTGCTAAGAAATACAGCATTTTGGAACTCGTAAATAGTCGGACTTACGTGGTTAAATTATTTTTTCCGGTAGTCAACCAGATATTGAATATTCACGAATAGGTTCTGCAAAAAAGATTCTTCATATATGAAAAGGATGGAAAAAACAAGTAATATAGTGCAGAAAGGCAGTTGAAGAAACTAATCTGATTTTTTCTTCCTGCTTAAAAGTCTTTTTATTGTGCATTCATGACATCTACGTACTTCTGTATGCACAAATTATATAGTAAATGTAAAATATATATGGGGATAGTCATTCGTTCTACGATCGTAGATAGTTTAGAAAATCACACCTGCTAGGGGACCACCCGACAAGTACGTAAATTAGGATGGGTTGACCTACAGAGAAACCCCACTCCTGTTTCTTAATGCTTCTAACATCTAATATTTTGACCACATCTGCTCTCGCCGGTGAATTTAAATAATTTTAATTTTAATTTTTATCTTTTTATTTTATTTTTATTTTAAAATTCGAACTGTAATTCCACATTTACTGTTCTGCAACTGCGAGAAAAGCATGTAAAAAGTCATCTGACGAGACGGAGAGTATAGTATATTTTCCACCGAAATAAATTTATAATGATGACTTAACCAAGTTTGAGTTTCCATCCAATTACACTATATACGCTCTGAATGTGAATTTTGTTATATTCCATTTTGTTATATTAATGAATAAGGGATTAACAATAGCCATATATTGAGCACTCACATAGATTTATATGATATTCCTCATATATTCTATAAAAAAAAATCCACAACACTGTCTTTGGACGCTGAATGGATATTATATATATATATATATATATATATATATATATATATATATATATATATATATCAGAATTGTTTCATTCAAATGTTTAGTCTCTTTTTTTCCAGCACGGATGAAAATCTTTCGCTTGTATCCAAATGAATGGTTATCATCATCATCATCATCAAGTCGTACTTATAGCACGGATCCTTGTGTCTCTTTCTTGCCATCCAACCCTATCGGACTTGACTATCGGCAGGTCTTCTAAACTTGGGTGGCAAATCAATAAGGGCTTATATACATCAATTCTGCGCGGACACTGAATTATAATGTACTATATATTTCCTTTGTTCCTCTAGGAACTTTGCTGGTTTTGACTTTCAAATGTTTTTATGATAGTTAAATCTTTTTACGTGCAAATTGAGGCATACATACACACACGCACACACTGGCCCAGACTGTCTCTCTATAGAGGGGTAAGATTCCCCCAACGAGTGTCCTGGATATGATATCTGATAGGGAGGCTCTAGGAATGCTGGAGCTTTAGGGAATGCGGAGTAACCCTTTATTGCCATAGCTCCCAGGCCCACTCTGGCCCGGTGTGGTAGCATCTGATAGGGTCCTATCTATGAGTCAAATAGAACTAAACAGTGTTTTTATGCTAAACTGAATTGTTTAAAATAGAACTGTGGTCTAATGAGTAGAGTGTTCACCAATGGTCCGGGAGACCGGGGTTAAATCCCAGGTCGAGTCATATCAAAGACTGAAAAAATGGTATATGATAACGCCTTGCTTAACACTCAGCATTATAATGTACGGATCAAGGGTAAGTGGAGCATCCAGGGAATGGAATAGCGCCCTCCCTACTACCTCGGTGTAGTAGCTATTAGAAAAGGGAGCCTTCGACTAAGGTCGCTCTCTATAGAGAGACAGTCTGGGCCAGCGTGTGCGTGTGTGTATGTATGCCTCAATTTGTATATATATATACACATATATATGTATGCCTCAACTTATATATATATATATACACACACACACACACACACACACACACACACACATATATATATATATATATAAATTGAATTAAATAACCAGCAATTGTTGATATGCCATAAAACCAAACCACAGAGACACACACATATATAGGTTGTCAAAAATGTATACACACTTTGATTTATGATCAATAGAATATGTATTAAGACATATTTCAGTTTTATACTTCAAGTTAAAGAGGCATAGACTATTTTTAGCTGTATGAACTGATAATCGTTCGTTCTAGTACAGGAACTTTTAATAGAGTGAAGAGACTGAATTGCAAACATTACTGAGTTATCGCAGGTGTTCAAACTGATGACCATTCTTTTTAAGGCACTGCTGATAAGGTGAAAAAGTGCAAACTTGACAAATCAGTTCAATCCATTCAACTCCAAAGAGTACGGAGTTTATATTTATGCGAAAAATTTCTGAAAAAAAAATGCCCCTCTCTCACCCACACACACACACACACACACACATATATATATATATATATTAGACGGTTGGCTGAAAAGTTCTGATGATGACGTCGTAGGTGCTGTTGACTGATGAGAACCAAGTACTACAACACCGACGGAAGACGTGTGTATAGTAAGAGTGACTCCTTTGAACAATAGACCTCATTTGGTCACATCAGATGGGAGTATCGTTGTCAGCCTATGTTTACTCCAGCCAACTCTCAAGTATCTATCTATCTATCTATCTATCTCAGTCTTTTCATATCTATCTATCTATCGATCTATCGATAGATATGCACGTGTGTGTATGTGTTAAGAAAGTCACGAAATGAATGGCTATTTACTCCGCGCATATATCTGTGTGACTATGGTTTTCACACTTACCTTAACGTTTTTTATATGTCTTTTTTGACTCGACTTTGAAACCCACGTACAAGTTAGTATTCAGCTTGAGAGTTTAGACATCTCCACTGATGCAGTGGTTGCTAAGATATCAGTGCCTGAGTATGTGCATGCGCTGTCATGTGTCAAAGATGGAGAAATGTCAAATCAAACTTCACCGGAAACAGGAAGAACTGACCGACATGTTTTGGCATGGAGGAACGGAGTAAAAAAGTTACAAAAAATAAGAGAACTAATTCAAAACATATATATATATATATATATATATATATATGTGTGTGTGTGTGTGTGTGTGTGTGTGTGTTTTGAATTCGTTTTCTTATATATATATATATATATATATATAAGGTGCTAGCAAAGAAGCAATGAATGAAGAAAAAGAAAAAGAACAAGAAAGAGATAATATGACTCAGCTAATGGATTTCCTTGCTGTATTTTGAGCGGATTTCATTTTCGCTTTTTTTTTTCACTGCTTTTTCTTCCACCTTATAGCAAGAATGGAGTTTCTTTGTTCTCTCTCTATAAAGCAGCTGCTCTTAGAGTTAGCTCTTTTGCAGAAAAAATTCATCATCTGAAGAGAAGAATTTAAAAAAATGTCCGTTTGTTGTATGACTGGTTCTTTAAAAAAATGTTGCAGTAAACAGTTTTCAAAGAATTCCATCGAAGTCCAATCGGTATGGCTTAGAATACGCTGATTGTACCTCCTACAGGGAAGTAGGGCCCCCAAAAGGGGTGTCCTAGATATTGACAATAAAATGCATTTGATTGTGAGTCTCTTCTTCTAAAGGCCAGCTGAGAGTGGAGTATCCCTTCAATGCCATTACTCCCAGGTCTACTCAGACTTGGAGCAGCGATACCTGTTAGGATCCCGTGTATGGGTTAAATCATCATCCTCATCATCATCAAGTCGTACTGCTCGCACGGATTTCCCTGACTCTCTCTCTCTCTCGCCATTCATCAGGTCTTGATAAAAGCAATGATATTGATTTTGGATGATTTTTCATTGGAAATAATAACATTTACCAGCCATTGGTCTAATGAGTAGAGTGTTCGACAATGGTCCGGGAGATCGGGGTTCTATCCTTGGTCGTGTCATACTAAAGACTCAAAAAATGGTACTTGATGTCGCCTTGCTTAACACTCAGCATTATAAGGTAAGGATCAAGGGTAAAGTGGAGCAATCCAGGGAATGGAGTAACGCCCTCCCCTACACCTCGGTGTAGTAGCTATTGAAAAGGGAGCCTTCGGGTCACTCCCGACTAAGATCGACTAAGATTTCAGTAATTACTTGTATTATATGACGCGAAGATTTATGTAGGGATGGAGATTTTTGGAACTTTAGATTTTAATTCGCAATTAGGGATTTTTAATTTCTGGAGTAGTTAATTCCATCTGACCATTTTTGGTTTAATCAAAGGTACCTGGTCGGTGCCAAAAGGTTTATTTTTGTTTAAGGAGGAGAATGATGCACCCCATTAACTGAGGGTTTTAACACATGTAAAAGGAGTAAATAGAAAAATATTTAATGACAATAGCTTACATTATTTAAAAAATCTAGCATATGTTCAAATTAGGATGGGTTCATTAACAGGAACACCCTTATTCTGGTTTCTTAATTTTTCTAATACTTTATTGTGTTGCATACTCATATGCAGATACATGCAGAAACATATTCAACACAATAAAGACGAGCGACACAGTTCTTTAGAAAAATATACCTCTCACTTTATTGAAAGGGTTGTGTGTGAGAGGGAGTTGGAGACTGAACAGAACTGCAACATATTGACCCTCACTCTTATGGCTATAACAGCGTTTCTTTCCTGTTCTCCTAGGCTGCTCAATCGGGGGCCTGGGGGCCCAGCCTCTCTGGGACATGGTTCTCATTCCAGCATCTTCTCTCCAACTGAACTGAACTCCAACTGCTCAATCGGGGGTCCTGGGGGCCCCTCTGTTGGGTGCTGGCTCCCTCTGCCGCCTCTTTTCTCCAACTGGTTTGAACTTCCTGTCGCCGGGGTTATATAATAATTTGACTCCCACTCTCTTCATGTGAGCGTCACAATTTCGTACTCAATTCAACCCCTCGACTGTCAAGGTCATATCCTGGTATTCCTCGACCGGATGCACCTGTTATTTATACAGGTGCATTTCCTATTTTGACAGCTTGGCCGGGTCGGAGGTCAATATACAACAATTGTTTTAACCCCCTTCACTTAATTCATATAGTTTTTTTTCATACATATATATAGACTGTAATCCATATTTGCTGTTTTTCAACCACAAATTAAACGTGTGAAGTTATCAGATGAGACGAAGAGTATAATGATATTCTTCGCCGAAATGAATTTATAATGACAATTTAACCAGGTTGGAGTTTTCTTCTAATTGCACTGTATACGCTCTCTATGTGAGTTTTATTATATAAACATGGATAAAGAATATATAACAATAGCCATACATCGAACACTTCCATAGATTTATATGAAATTCCTCATATATTCAATACCCGATTAGTCCACACCCATTATCTTCGGACGCTGACTTGATATATATATATATATATATATATATATATATATATATATATATATATATATATATATATATATGATGTAGATTGGTATTACCGGTTAGCGTCTTATCAATCGGTTTAAAAATTATTCGCATTCGGTAGGGTCGTGGGCAAAAGAAACCAAAACTTCAGAAACAACTGTACAAAAAATTTAAATATTGATGTACCCGGAACGAGGTACCCTAACCTCTCGGCATAAGAAAACCCTAGACAGCTTGATATGCCATTAAAATCAATCAATAAATCAATCATTTATGCATGTATTTTTCTGGAAACAGTCTCTTTTCGTATCTTGATTCGTTCCTCTTTCTTCGTTCACACCGTTTGTCTCCTTCCACATAAGCCATAGTAAGATAAAGGAAACTGAATCACAAAATCCGTGATATACATATATATATATATATATATATATATACACTCGTGTTCATAAAATACCCCACCCTCTCTTTCGCTTCTTGTAGGTGACATCTTCCTGCTCCGTCATTACCAAGTGACCTCGGTGCAGGAAGTGGGTGACTAAATCAAGCATATCTTGTTTCTCCTTGCGCACTGAAAGGGATGTTTAACTCTGTCATCAAGTCTTTCGGCTTCTATTTTTTTTTATAACTTATCTATTTTCTTACTATGCTACAGGGCCTTTTTGATATTCACAGAACCCAGGCTTGCCTCAGCGTCGATGGAACCTTTGACCTGTTCCTCTCAATCATATTTTTTTACCGATATCTTTCCATTAATTTTGGTCATATTCATAGGTATAAAGCGATTTTTTTTTATCCAGAGAAACTTTTAAAAAAGTACTATCCACAGCATAGGTTTTGAATATGTGGAATTTCTTTATAGTGTATTGTTACGCTATATATTTTAAACTTAGATCGTCCGTATGGATGATGTAAGGATTTTTACATGAATCAAAATCACACTTTATGAGCAAAAAACAACAAAACCTTAAAAGCTAAAAAGATACTTCTCCGGTTTCTAACAAAACATACTTAAGACACATGTACAAGCACACATACGTATAAGACGATTGCCACATCTTATTCGATGATACCTAAATTACAAATCTTCTCTCTTGATTAACAATTAATTCAAGTTGTGTAAAATATATAAGATGCATAAGATGATAAGGTAGACATCTGTACGTCGTTTAATTATAGTGACATATACTTGTACAACATATAGCACTCTCTTTGTCTAACTAGTAACAGCTTACTGCCAAGCATTGCAAGATAAGTGGAGACGATGTAAACTGCAGGTTTTATTTCACAGTAACTTCTCGTAGAATTTACCCGTCAAACGATACCTAAAAATCAGTTGAGGTTTGATACTGGAGCTTCCTTCTGCTGTTTTGATTTTGGAGTTAATTTCGGGCAGAGTTGCCTTCACAACGCCCTTGTCATAAGACTAGAGCCCCATCTAACCCATTATATATATATATATATGTGTGTGTGTGTGTGTGTGTGTGTGTGTGTGTTTCCAATAAATCTGTTCCCTTTTAAACATATTTAGAGTCAATCGCACACAGAAAGACGCCCATGCACTCACAGACAATATGCGCATACACATATACACACATGCTCAAATACTTATACACTGACATACATATAGATATACATACAGACACATACACATGTATCTGATCGAGTGCCTCGGGTGGTGTAATGGTTAGCAAGCAAGGCAAGCAAACTCTAACAAGTGAGTTCGAGTCTCATTGGGTGCTCCATTCGTATGGTCCTGTGTCACATGTAAATAAAAGCTCTGTTCATTACTACAATATATATGTGGGGATGAACAGATAAATTTAGTTGTTAGAATGTTCGCCAATGCGCCGGGAGACTTGGGTTCAATCCCAGGTCGAGTCATATTAAAGACTTTTAAAATGGTACTTGATACCTCCTTGCTTGACACTCAGCAATATAAGGTACGTATCGAGAGTAAAATGGAGCAATCCAGGAAATGGAGTAGCACCCTCCTCTACACCTCGGTGTAGTAGCTATTGAAAAGGGAGCCTTTACTTTATATATATAATGTATTTTGTGTTTACTGTTGGCTAAAGACTTTTACCAATTTCCTGACCATCTTGCTTCTGCTAGTCTTGGTCAGGCAATTTTAAATGGTCGGAAATTCTCTCCCCGAGTGCTTCCCATCACCATGGGTCGTTTTTGAGGGGTTAATGTAGTTTTTTTTTTCAAAAAGCAGTGGATATTTTGTACATTTTCTTTTTTAAGTAGAGGAATTAAGTTTTAAATTGAATATCCATGACCAGAAAATCCGGCAAACACTTGCGTGTGGCATACGGAACCACTGGACAGCTGTTTCAACCTTATTAGATCTCATCAGTAGTGTATACCGTGATCACTCCCACTAGAGATCGAACCAGCGACCACAGAATCCAAAACTACTACTGGGTTACTGGTCAATATCGCACACTGCTGATGAGACATAATAAGATCAAAACAGTTGTACAGTTGTTCTATATTTTGCACGCATGTATTTGCCGGATTTTCTGGTCATGGTAATTCAATTTATTGTGGAACTTTTTAAAATATCTGAAATACTTTTTCTCCAGAGTAAAATGATATAGCGTTTTATTTCAAAAGACCAATATTATATTTGTTAAATAAGGACAATACTATACGTAAATTCGAATGTCCATTAGATAATGGCATATCCAATAATAAGTAAAGTTGTTGGCGACCGTTGACGAGGGTGACCAGAAGGCTCCCTTTTCAATAGCTACTACACCAAGACGTTGGGGAAGGCGCTACTCCTTTCCCTGGATTGCTCCACTTTACCCTCGATACAAACCTTACATTGCTGAGTGTTAAGCAAGGAGGTATCAAGAACCATTTTCAAAGTCTTTGGTATGACGCTATCTGGGATTGAACCAAGGTTGCGACAAACTGACGAGATGGCACGAGAGAAGACCTAGATATGGTTAAAACATTAAGAGAGAAATTGAATCTATTTTAATATCAGTACAAAATAACGCCATGAGGACTAATCATAACAAAGCGGAAATTGAAAATACGCAACTACATAGCGAGTGTACATTATGTGGCGACAGAGATGAAATGGTTAATCACATACTACGAGAATCCAGAACACTGACACCAAAGAAGTACAAAACTAGGCACGACTGTTGACCAGTCGGCTGGGGCTGTAGAATACACCGACTGCAAGACCCATCCCAAAGAGTGTCCTGGATATATCACTAAATAATCTGATGGTGAGGTTCCAGTGATACTGGAGTTTTGGGGAAAGCGGAGTATCGCTTCATTACCATTTCTCACAGGTCCACTTTGGCTCTGAGTGGTATCACCTGATAGAGCCTTATCTTTGGGTTAAATAGAACTAACTGCATACTCATGCTAAACTGAATTGTTTGAATTAGAACTGTTTGACTTAACAGAATAGCTTGAAATAGAAATGTTTTTGACAATTAAACTGTACTTACACTTAAACTGCGTGCTTATGCTAAACTGAATTTTTTGAAATGGAACTGTTTTTGACATTGAAAGTCTACTTACACTAAACTGAATTGTTTAATATAGAAGTGTTTCGACATTTAACTGTGTGTAAACAAAATCTATACTTATAATAGACTAGATTAGCTGAATTAGACCTGTTCGACTAAACTGAATAGCCAGAAAAAGAAATATTTTTGACAATTAAACTGTGTACTCATGCTAAACTGAATTGTTTGAAATAGAACTGATTATTTGTATAAAAATGGATTTGGCGTTAAATAACCTACAATGTTGATATGCCATAAAACCCAAACAACCAACCAACCTAGGCATGACTGGGCGGGAAAGGTCATCACTAGGAATTGTGAAAGAGATTAAAATTTGACTATACTAAGAAATAGTATATGCACAAACCATAATATGTTCAAGAAAGTGAGATGCATAAAATTTTTAGAGACATTGAGATACAAAAAGCCCCCCCCCCAAGATCGCAACCAGAAGAGCAGAATTTTAGTTAATTTATAAAAAGAAAAGAACTCGTGCTTCAAGCAGACCACAAATTGAAAATAAAAGACAATAAGAGGAAAAATACCTGGACCTTGCCAGAAATCTAAAAAAAAATAAAGACAAAAAATTATGGAATATTAGGGTGACGGTGTTACCAGTTGTTGTTGGTGCACTTGAAACAGTTCTCAAAACCCTGGAAAAGAGACTGGAGGAATTGGAGATTAGAGGAAAAGTCGTGACTATTTAGACCACAGCACAGTTAAAGTTAGAATACTTAGAATAGTCCTTGTGACTTGAGGAAACTTGTTGTCACTGTGACTTTATTGAAATTTCATCAGTTAAAACTGGTGTGAAAAACACACATAGAAGTAGGATAGTAATCATAAATATATTCGTCATATAGTTACAGCATTTTCATGTTGATTAGTTGCCACCTGTTCAACAATGATTCTATTAAACCCTACATCAATAAAAATAAAATGTAAGGCAACCCTGGTCCAAACAACATTACAAAAATACTCCTCCATTATACTTACATATCATATAGCATAACAAGTTTGCGAATACCATAAACAATAATTATTTTTTTAAAAATCTAATAATAAATTTCATATAATTGTTACCAGCTTATACCTGTTCCAATGGCATTGATACGTGACAGGGTAAATTTTAAAACTCTAACCTAATGTTAGATAGTTCTTTACTACTCCACAATGACCGTTGATTGTTTGGACCTCCCATGCTTTGTTCAGTGATGCTCTATATGATCTTTACGTTTTTCATTTGTCGAAATGCCGCTTTGCTGTTTCGTCGTGATGAACAACATGTCCTATGGGGAAGAATAACTAGTCTGCAGCTTTGGGGTGTTCTCTATTTTTATTCATTTTATCTAGATTACTTATGATGTCAGGAGCAGCGGACCACAGATAGAAAATTAAATCTTATCATTTCGACTGATTTCAGCTTCAAACCATTTTCTCAGTGCCACCTGATTATATGACTTCTTGATAAAATTATAGCCATAGAATGAAAAGACTCCTGAGATCACTATATGTCGCTGAAACCAAGAGCCATTCTAACGGTATTTTTCCAGTCGTTTAAGCAATTATAACTTAATTCGAATACTTCATTACAAGTCAATAATAGACTTCAATAACCTATTATGTAAAACTAATAACATGCGATGGAAAGGCTACAAACTGTTCAAAAATCTCTCTACACACTTGACAAAAACATGTCAAATGATAAAGCAGGATAATAATCATCATCATCATCATATCGCGCTGGTAGCACGGATACCCCTGACCCTCTCTCGCCACTCCTCCCTATCGTTCATCGCCCAAGGTAGGTCTTCAGGACAACATCCCGTATCCTCACATAGCTGCTGAATGTATGTTCGTGCTGGTCGTCCTGCTTTTGCACGGCCATGTGTGGGGGTCCATCTCTTATGAGTTCGCCCCTGCTTCTCCAGCAGTGTCCTGCATGTCTGGAACACCTAATGCTACCATAAGCTCCCCACCCACAAAAAAAAAGAGAAAGGAAAAAAAATGATGAAATTAATACCCCCACTGACTAGAATGATAATAATAATTCAGATAAAATGCGATAAAAATGCTACGAACGGTGGAAAAATCTCTGTACTTTTGACAAAAAACATGTCAAATGATAAATTAAAGGTTCACTGGATTTTAAAGAACAAAAAAAAAATCACTAAGATGACCAATAATGAGGAAAAGTGATTAGGGGAACAATGCGGAGAACCCCTTCATTGCCATAGCTCCCAGGTCCACTCTGGCCCGGAGTGGTAGTATCTGATAGTGTCCAATCTATGGGTCGAATAGAACTAAACTGTGTTCTTATGCAAAACTGAATTGTTTAAAATAGAACTGTTTTGACATTAAAACTGCGTACTAATGCTAAACCGAACCGTTTGAAATAGAACTGTTTTAAAATGCAACTAAACTGTATACTTATGCTAGACTGAATTGTTCGAAATAGAACTGTTTTGACATTTAACTCTTTTTAAAAAAATGATAATTATACTAAACCGATTGTTTGAATTCGGCGTTAAATGACTCGAAAAGGGTTGATACGCCGTAAAATAAACCAACCAGCCAACCAGTCAACCAACCAACCAACTAGCATGCTTGAGAGAAAGATTGTTGTCTATATATCTATCTGTCTATCCTATGCTGATTCCAGATACCAGTTCTTATATGTGCACATTCTTATATGATGTGGGCTTCTAGCACGTCATCCACCAATGCTAGGGGAATGCAATATAAACATTTACTGTGAGAATTAATTTTTACTTATTGCAGACTTTTTGTCCTCATCTTGGTAGTTTTTTTTTTTGTGTTGTTTCTTCTTTCAATACGTTTCGGCCAAATTCCACCTCTTTGGTAATTTCGCCAAGTTTCACCTTTCACTATGTTTCGGCCAAATTTCACTTCTGCGTCACGGGGCCCTTCGGGGCCCGTGGCGCAGCGGATAGAAGCGTTGAGTCTCTACGGTTCCAGGTGAGCATAGTCAGAAGATAGCGGTTTCAAATCCTACCCAAGTCAGCTAGAGGTTTACTTGGTCAAAAACATGGTGCGATAGACAACAGCTATGGAAGGCAGTAATTACTGGGGATACGGTTACAAGACTCAGCATTCCTATCCGAGGTCGCGGTAAAATAACCTGAAGAAGGCCAGAGGTGAAATTTGGCCGAAACGTAGTGAAAGAAGAAACACCCCCCCAAAAAAACCCTACCAAGATGAGGACAAAAAGTCCTCAATAAATAAAAATTAATTCTCTCTTTAAGAAGCCTCATCTCAAAATGATTCCAATTAAAGACAAACATTTACTGTATTCATCACTTTTTCTGGCGTTTCCACAATGAAATAGGAACATTCTCGACAATACCCAACTGTCTTTAATTATACACGTGGGTGGAGCTTCTGGATTCTAATTACGTATAGAATTAAAAGCTAAGAATTTATATTTCCAAACGTTCACAAACCTGGCAGTACCTGGATTCAGATGTTTTCTTTTATATTTAACCCTGTCGTCTGAGGGGTTCAAAATGGTTTACGTTTTTTCCTCTCAAATGAAATTTTTTTTTATATCATACATCTTCATTGATGCATCGGGTTTGGTCATCAGTGATGTTTTCTTTGGGTTCATGGGGGGTTTTGGGTCTTGCAACATCAGACCCCCTCGTCCAAATGACCCAGTTGGCATTGATTTTACTCCAACTCCCATCCCGGCAGCTAACCTGCGTATCCACACAAAACAAATGATCACAGAAATGGCTCTATATTTAATTTTGCAACAGCCAGAGCTAAGCTCTTCTGATGACTTCTAAATCTTTCCTTTAAAATCGGGAGGCCACTTTCCTCTTGCTTTCCGGCCGCCATGACGTCTTCATTCGGCTATTTGTTCAATCCGGTATGTAGTTTTCTTTTCCTTTTTCTTTCTTTTCCTTTTTCTTTCTTTTCCTTTTTCTTTCTTTTCCTTTTTCTTTCTTTTCCTTTTTCTTTCTTTTCCTTTTTCTTTCTTTTCCTTTTTCTTTCTTTTCCTTTTTCTTTCTTTTCCTTTTTCTTTCTTTTCCTTTTTCTTTCTTTTCCTTTTTCTTTCTTTTCCTTTTTCTTTCTTTTCCTTTTTCTTTCTTTTCCTTTTTCTTTCTTTTCCTTTTTCTTTCTTTTCCTTTTTCTTTCTTTTCCTTTTTCTTTCTTTTCCTTTTTCTTTCTTTTCCTTTTTCTTTCTTTTCCTTTTTCTTTCTTTTCCTTTTTCTTTCTTTTCCTTTTTCTTTCTTTTCCTTTTTCTTTCTTTTCCTTTTTCTTTCTTTTCCTTTTTCTTTCTTTTCCTTTTTCTTTCTTTTCCTTTTTCTTTCTTTTCCTTTTTCTTTCTTTTCCTTTTTCTTTCTTTTCCTTTTTCTTTCTTTTCCTTTTTCTTTCTTTTCCTTTTTCTTTCTTTTCCTTTTTCTTTCTTTTCCTTTTTCTTTCTTTTCCTTTTTCTTTCTTTTCCTTTTTCTTTCTTTTCCTTTTTCTTTCTTTTCCTTTTTCTTTCTTTTCCTTTTTCTTTCTTTTCCTTTTTCTTTCTTTTCCTTTTTCTTTCTTTTCCTTTTTCTTTCTTTTCCTTTTTCTTTCTTTTCCTTTTTCTTTCTTTTCCTTTTTCTTTCTTTTCCTTTTTCTTTCTTTTCCTTTTTCTTTCTTTTCCTTTTTCTTTCTTTTCCTTTTTCTTTCTTTTCCTTTTTCTTTCTTTTCCTTTTTCTTTCTTTTCCTTTTTCTTTCTTTTCCTTTTTCTTTCTTTTCCTTTTTCTTTCTTTTCCTTTTTCTTTCTTTTCCTTTTTCTTTCTTTTCCTTTTTCTTTCTTTTCCTTTTTCTTTCTTTTCCTTTTTCTTTCTTTTCCTTTTTCTTTCTTTTCCTTTTTCTTTCTTTTCCTTTTTCTTTCTTTTCCTTTTTCTTTCTTTTCCTTTTTCTTTCTTTTCCTTTTTCTTTCTTTTCCTTTTTCTTTCTTTTCCTTTTTCTTTCTTTTCCTTTTTTTTTTAACGTACTCTGGTAAAGTGGGTTTTCTTCACCGATTAACACGTGACCATTGTATTAAACTTTAGGTATCAAATGTACGTCCTGATACCGGAAACGAAGACAGAAAAAGGTTGATATTTCTTAAAAGATCCACCTTAAAAAGCATGTTTTCATTATCAGTCAACAGGCCATATTTTGAATTATCGATATTGTATCTCATTTTGCTATTTTCAGGTTATAAATAAATGCCATATTCCATTTCACTCAAAATAAAAAGGGTTTAAGTTGGTGGTATCTTTTGACTAAAAGACAAAGGTATTCTTGTCACTTACTAAAGTCGACTGAAAAACTCATAGGCGGAACAAGATACTCCCATAGAATGTCACCAAATGAAGTTTATTTTTTGATATGTTCTCCTTTTTTCATCGTTGTTGCTGTGGTTGGATCCCATTTGTAAAAAGTGTTATCTACAGCAGATATCATGTTATCATACGAATCTTTCACTGTATGAACTTTTCAACAAACCTTTGTATATATATATATATATATAGGAGGAGTTGTTGTATAGCAAGGTAGATAGTGACAACAACTTTTGTTTATCAACAAAATATAAGCTTCTTTATTAGAAAACGTTGAAATTGTTGCATATGAGAGAGAGAGAGAGAGAGAGAGAGAGAGAGAGAGAGAGAGAGAGAGAGAGAGTAACGGATAAACAGGGAACCTCTACCATTTACACTATGTTGAATTACATCGCGAGAGAGCCTTGCTTCATCGTGCTTCTTTTAGAAGAGATTGAAATAGAGCCGGTTCTCACCCACCCCCTGCTGGCACCCAGACAGCTTGAGTTGTCTACTCTGCTGACTGCTTTCCTCGACTGACTGTTGGGGTTGGAAACTTCCGTCTTTATATATTTTTCGGCCACCCACACATTCTTCCCTTTGGCGCCCCACCAACGCAATTCTTCCTACGCAATTCACGTGGCACATCCGCTGTCCTTTGTTTATCTTAAAGCGTAGCTTCACATCCTGTCTGTCAAAAGTCAGTTTCTAACAGTGACATGTCCAGAAAAATGTACTGAGCTAAGCGAAGAACACTTTTATTATCTAAACACGAAAATGACTGATATTCACCAATGTAACATATAAATAAGAGGTTGGTTTGATTAAGTTTCTTTGTTTAATGGTCATCATCATCATATCGCGCTGGTAGCACGGATATCCCTGACCCTCTCTCGCCACTCCTCCCTATCGTTCATCGCCCTAGGTAGGTCTTCAGGACAACAGCCTGTATCCTCACATAGCTGCTGAATGTACGTTCGAGCTGGTCGTCCTGCTTTTGCGCGGCCATGTGTGGGGATCCATAAGAGTACATCTCTTATGAGTTCGTCTCTGCTTCTCCAGCAGTGTCCTGCATGTCTGGTTCGTCTAACTTGAATAGTTTTCGTGATAGGGGGCAGGTGGCCGTACAGTTGGTGTCTTGTGGGGTGCTGCAGCCAGGACTTGTTCAAGATTGCACGCAGCATTCTTGTGTAATTACCGTCTAGCTTCTTCTCCAGCCGTTTTGTTAGCGTCCATGTAGTGCACCCATGTAGCAGTATCGATGTGACCGCTGCCTGGAAGAAGCTGCGTTTCATTTTATCGGTTAGGTCTGATTTCTATATAATCGATTGCCTATTGATAGCTGTCCATGCTTTCGTTAGCCTTGCCAAAATCATCTTCGAAGTCTTCATATAAACTTTTCAGCCCACCTCCGTACTAACTACTTTTTTTTACGGCTGTTACCTTTCTATGTCTTGATTTCAGCTCATTGTGTTGGAGACGGCATGAGTTAAAGACGACTGATTAGAGAGCAACATTCAGTTCATAAAAATGACCCAGGTTTATTTTTCCAGGAGGTCTTATCAGAAATGAAGTGGTAGAGTTAAAGTCACTCTTGATCATGGTATGAAATCATGTATATTCATACCTTCAGGATACTTACCTGCTTTTTTTTAGCGAGGCCGCCTAGCATTCGTGCCAGGCGGAATATCGATAAACAAAGCACAGCTGTTGACCAATCTGGTCTAGTTTAAGCTATAAAATGGCATACTTTCCCAACTCACGTTACATCAAGTGAGATCAAGTCCAGCAGGCTCATATGGCTCACATTGCACTGTGAACCAGAATAGTCCAGAAAGGCACGACTCTGGTATAGTGCCCGACCTCTCCTTTCATTACAACCCTCACTATAAAAAAAGACCTTTGGTCATATCCTTCAGATGGAAGGCAGAGATAAATATCCAAATATATTTTGCCTTCGTTTCTTCACCTTTGATTATCCGAATAGTCTTCGACTGATTTCATTCAACAGATATGTGACTTCTTTCGATTAGGGTCTGACCCCATCCATTTCCATCTGATTTTTTTTACTATGTCTGTTTTCTTTCGACTGGGGTCTGACCCTATCCATTCATACCTGATTTCTTTCGACTGACGTTGAACTTCTTTCGACATTGGTCTGATTCTGTCCGCTGAAGTTAGACTTCTTTAAGTAGAGATTTGACTTCTTTCGACAACCGTCCATTCCTGTTTGATTTATTTCTACTGAGATTTGGCTTCTTTTTACTGAGTTTGGGCCCTGTCCACTACCGCTTGACTTTTTCGAATGAGATTTGACTCCTTACCTCTAACGTCTTATTCTATCTGATCCTGCTTGATTTCTTTTGACTGACTTCAGACTCTGCCTGCTACTGATTATCTACTTTTGACATAGGCCTCACCCCGTCCACTAATGACTGACCGGTGTTCATTGAGATTTTTACAAATTTTAAGAGGCCTGACCCAATCAGTTAATGTTTGACTTCTTTTGACAGTCTTTGACAATTTTTGACAGGGGCCTGACCCTGTTCTCTAATGTCCGATGCTTTTGCCTAAGATTTGACTACCTTGGACAAGGACCGGACCCCGTCAGCTTCTTTTGACTGAGATTTGACAATTTTCGACAGGGTCCTAACCCTGTCCACTAACGCCCAAATTCTTTTTCTGAGATTTGTCTACTTTCGACAGGTCCTGAACTCGTCCGCTAATATCTGACATTTTCCACCGAGATCAGACTACTTTGGACTGTCTCCGTCTGCTAACGTCTTTTTTTAAATTTTTCGACTGACATCTCATTTCGACTTAAGTCTGACCCTGTCTACTTGATAATACAGCATTCGTAATGTTTTTATTTGTTTGTTTATTAATTAATTAAAGCTAAAAAACTTATGGAATTCAATCAATCCTATATAATGTTGGTAATTGGTCCTGGAAAGTTATTTGTAAGATCCATTACAAGTTTCTTATTAAGGAGGCGAAGGAAATGCCGGACGCCGCTAGCGTAATGCAAAGCTCTTCGAAAGAATTGAGCACTCTGGTAGCCGATAGGGTATAAAAAAATGTAAACAAAGGCTGCTGCTGCTGTTTCTAAAATAAAAATACCTTAAAATTCCCTTAGCCAACGTGGTCCGCTTGGTGGATGAGTGGTCTGAAACACAGTCTAACGTAAAGTTGGATGGGTTTCGATCCCGGCTTCGAGCGTCCTGCGTGTCTAGCCACACTGAAGAGTTCTGATAGAACGAAACAGTCTGTCTGTGGATGACAAGTTTCTTATTAAGTAATTTTTGTGACCAATGCTAATTAGATTATTTATGTATTAGTGTATTTATCGATGGCGTGTATTCCAAAGAACAAAGATACGCCTTACTTACCCTTAAAAATCATTCTGTACAAATTTCACGAAGCTAGTCACACATAATCCATTAATACGATGACAGTCCCCGTGGTGCAGTGGTTAACGAGCTGGCTAGTGACATTGTAGTCACTGAGTTCACTTTTGGACTCATGCTCTTGAGAAAGTTATACACCTCCTTATGCCCCTCAGATATGGGTTAAAGAGTTCAATGAAGGCTTTGGGATTAAATAAGCCACGAAGGTTGATATCCCATTAAACAAAGAAACCAAACCATTCGCCAATGGCCTGGTAGGCCGGGTTTCAATCCCAGGTCGTCATACCAAAGACTCAAAAAATGGTACTTGATGCCGCCTTGCTTAACACTCAGGGATATAAGGTATAGATCAAGGGTAAAGTGGAGCAATCCAAGGAATGGAGTAGTGCCATCTCCTACACCTCGGTGTAATAGCTATTGAAAAGGTAACCTTCGAGTCGGCCTCATGGTCACCAACTTTACTTTTAGACCCGGGGTCTCTAACACACTGAACGCGGGCCTCATTCTGCCAGCAAATTTTTTTTTATGACACACTGATGAACCAATTTTGTAACTATTATTTTCCAAAAAAAATTGTTAATTTTCTCACTAAGCGTAGAATATACTTTAATATTTCAGTCGCTTTTACTTTTTAGATCAAAAGCAGAATAATGCAGTTTTATATACATTAAAAATAACTTGCCCCGTCTGCTAGGGCTGTAGAATACACCGACTGCTTCTCTGTAGAGGGGTAAGACCCTCTCTCAACGAGTGTTCTGGATATGACACTAAATAATCTCATGGTGAAGTTCCAGTAATGCTGGATCTTTGGGGAAGGCAGAGTACTCCTTCATTGCCATTGCTCCGATGTCTATCCTGGCCCGGAGTGGTTGCACCTGATAGGGTCAAATAGAACTAAACTGTGAACTTTTGCTTAAGTAAATTGCTTGAAATAGGACTATTTTGACATTTGAACTACGTACTTATGCAATACTGAATTGTTTGAAATAGAACTGTTTTGATATTTAAACTGTGTGCTTATACTAAATTGAATAGTTTGAAATAGAACTGCTTTATCATTTAACTGTTTGTAAACAAAAACTTATACTAAATTGAATTGTTTGAAATTTAATTCGGCGTTAAATGACCAGAAAATGATGGATACACCGTAAAAAAACCCAAACCAAACCAAACCAAACCAAACATTAAAAACGTATTCTTAATAAGAACGTTATTGAAATCTATATCGGCTTATTTAAAAATCTATTGTGATGGAAAGATGATTGATTGGTTTGGTTTCTTTGTTTAATGGCATATCAACCTTTGTAGGTTATTTAATGCCAAAGATATTCTCCGAGAAGAACAGTTGTGGTACCATTTAACTCATAGCTGGGAGGATAAGGGGGGTCTATACCTTTCCCAAAGGTATTTGCCGAACGTGAACGTAATAGCGCGACTGGAGTATGAACTCGCGTACTACGATTCCGCAATCCATCGCTTTAACCATTACACCACGAGGTGTAAAGATGATTGAGATTATCGAACATTAACTCACACAACAGAATATAAGGTGTTCATTTTTTTGTTTCATAACGTGAGAAGGGGGAAAAGATTTGACAACTCATATGGATGTGGTGAATAATACTTAAGACGACAGCAAATATTCACAATAGAACATGAAGAAATTTGTTTAGTCTCATATCATGAGAAGAAATAGATTTCTCAACTCATATTGAGGACGACGTACCTCAAATAACTGACAGCCCGCATAATTAGAAAACAATAAAAACTGTTTGAGAGCGGATTTCGATATTAACAAAAATTATATCCGCTATTTCTTTAAATGTAATAAAACTTTGAATATTGATTTTGTACAATATGTTGCAATTGACTCATGAAATACCGGGATTGTCCTCGTGGTGTAATGGTTGAAACGCTGGTCTCCGCAAACAAAGTAAGCGAGTTCGAACCCCAGTAGCGCTATTATGATCACTTTCGAACAAATACCGTGGTGTTCTACTCGAAAGATGCCTTTGGCATTAAGTAACCGACAAAGGTTGATATGCCATTAAAATAAGATGCCATGAAATGGATAAAAAAACCTTTCTCGCCAATTTATTTTTTTGTGTGTGAAACCATTTTCTTTTAATAGGTCTATTGGCATTCGTAGAACGTAATCTTGGCCTGTCGTGTTCTTCAAAAGGACGTAATGACCTTTTGAATCAATGAGTATGAGACCTCTTGAGTAGAGTGTTCGGTACTCAGTAAGTGCTCCATGCTTTGGGCCTTTTGCCTAAGCTTGGCAAGATTTTAAAAGGAGTTTTGGCAGAACATGAAGGAACCCGAAAAAAAAAAAAAAAACAACCAAAAACAAAGAGTTATTTAACCCGTTGAGGCGTATACAATAACTAAGATAAAAAGACTAGTCAGGATAAATCTTAATTTTCGGCTTATTTCGGCTGTTCCCATGATACTGAGAAACGTAAAGAACTTTCTTCCCGTAATGAAGTGGGGTTAGAAGGATTGCTGCCTGGCTTTATCTACAACGAATAATATACACATATTGGCATTTAACTGGTTTACTTTAAGCCCGGTATTTTCACTATACTGCATTTATAGATTACTTCGTAAGAATTTGGCAGTGTTTTCATATTCGGGGTGGAATTCAATCCGGGTAGATCGTCATCGCCATCAACCTTTTCCTAACTCCACCATTCTCCACCCAGCCACATAACGTTATCCGCACGAAATCTCTCCATGGTGGTATGCACTTTTTTTTTCCTACGGAATCAAGTTGCTAGCTCGATGTTCAGCTTATTTGAAGCGAGAGGGTTCTGAGTGTGGCGAAAACAGTTATTTAACTCTGTTCAATGTTTATATGCGGGGTTGCTCTGAAAGTAATGCCTCCGATGTATTTTCGCGAAAACTACAACAGATTCAAGGAGCACAATAACCCTTAGGGCACGTTTTCAGCTACAAAACACTACTTTTCGTACGGTGCTACCATCGTTGGCAATGCATGTTCCCTGGTAATGGAAGAGAGCCTGCATGGGGCACTCGGTGGGGATTTACCCCGAAAGTAATGCCTCCTATATAATCATTGTACTATAAAGAGGCGGTGGTTGGTAGCATAGAAGTAGATGTTAAACCTTCATTACCCGCTATAATCCATGTTTTTTGGAATTTATTGTAGTTACTAACTGACCGGCCGTCTGGCAAACTGGCGTCTGGCTTGAAAGCAGATGTATAGTGGATTTTTTCTTGCATATAAAAGGCACTCTTTAACATTCAGCAACACTGTTTACAGAAACCAAATAGTCGGTAAGAGCACACTCAGGCAGTGGGTAAGTATTTACCCAAATTCTCCTCCATGTTGTGACACAAGGTCAATTTTTGAAATCGGGGTACAGCTCGTTTGAGTTCAGTTTTTTTTTTCTCTTAGACTGGTTTCAGTTAGCAAAGCTAAAGAATCCAGTCTATTCTACAATTTACTCATGGATCCTAAGAGAAAAATGGTTTCATGCCTTTTTGAGGGTCGTTAACGCGAAGTAAGACACAGAGAGCTTTGTCAAGGATTTAAACTCGAAGTGCCAATTCCATTTTCTACGGCAATAATCATTACACGAAGAGCAACTCCCCAGTCAAGTAATAGTAAATGTGTTTCAGTAATGGAGATAGTGGTATAGTGACAAGTTCTGTTTAACACACCCCATGAAATCATGAGCTCCTCGATCATCACCTCTGCGCAAATCAGGCCGGGGAAAGATGGACTACATAGAATTCATTTTATTGACAACGACGTCGTCATCGCTGCTGTGTTGATGTTAACAGTCGCAACATACCGGCTCTTATTCGACGCTTGTGAAAATGCTGAGATAACGGCAATGACTGTGTGCGGAAAACCGTTTTGTAGTTAAAAACTAACCCCATCCAGCTGTGGAGGAGTCCCTATGGCGTAAGAGCAAACGTGCTGGACTGCAATATTGTAGTTAGCGAGTTCAAACTCCCGTCGCGCTATTAGGTTCACTTTTGGACTTATACTCTAAGGAAAGGCAAGATCCCTTAACTATAAGTTGAATAGTACCACCACTTTCTTTCAAAAATAATGGTTTTTGGCATTAAATAAGGTTGATATGCCAATAAACAAAGAAACAGCGAGCTAACCACCCAGCTGTGTTCTAGTGATTTCCTGTTGTAGATTCTGTGGGAATTATTACTTTAGGAAACGCCTGCCTGATACTATGAAGTGTCTAAATTGTAATGAAATTCCAAATGTAAATGAAATCAATTTTATAGCTATGTTTTGTTTTCTTTTCAGTGTTGTATTTCGAAACCAGAGTATTTATTCAAGTAAGAATAATGTAGATAAAGACAACACGCAGTTAATCTTTATCAATCTATTATCTAGAAGTATATTTCAATCTTTTTATTCTTATTACGAAGCTAGCAAGAGTTACTCGCTCTTTTCCCGCCCATTTGATTTGACTTCATTACTTTATAAATAGAGTTGGGATTTTCGGGGAAATTTTGTTTTACAGCATAACAAGTCTTCTTGGTTTATTCAATGCTGACATTATTCTTATTTTTCAATCACTTACATGCTTTCAAGTAAATAATAATAATAATAATAGGGACCAGAAAACAACAACAACAAAAAAAAAAACTAATGAAGATGCATAAGGCTTTTCATCCGAGAGACGGCATAGAAAAACTATATGTGTCAAGCAAAGAAGGAGGAAGAGGATACGCCAGTATTGAAGATAGCGTGGATGCATCGATATGAGGACTCGAAGACTTTAAGAAAGACAAATCTCAACGACCAGAACCAATGCAGGTTACATAAAGATCAACTGAACAACAATAGCAGAAATGGAAAGAAAAACAACTGTATGGAAACTTCAAGCAACAAGCAAATAAAATCTTGCACAAGAAGACCTGGACATGGCTAAGAAAGGGAGATCTTAAAAGAGAAAGTGTATCTCTTCTAATAGCAGCACAAAACAACGTCATACGGACAAACTGTGTTAAATCAAAAATAAATAATTCGCAACAAAATAGCAAGTATTGATAGAGACGAAACGATTAATCGCATTAACAAATTAGTGCAAAAAGACTAGACACAACTGAGTGGGGAAGGTTATTCACTGGGAATTGTGCAAGAAATTGAAATTTGACATACGAACAAATGGTATATGCGTAAACCAAAACCCGTCCTAGAGAAGAAGACATAAAATTCTCTTGGATTTTGAGATACAAACAGATTACCTAATGCCGGCCAAACGACCAGACCCAGAGAGAACCAGCAAAAAGAAAAAAAAAAAAAAAAAAGAAAAAAACAGAGAGAACTTACCGTAGGGTTAATTTTGCCGTCCGGCTGACCATAGGGTGAAAAACCAAAGAAAGCAAAAACAGTGATAAGTACTCAAACCTTGTCAAAGAACTAAAAAAAGCCATGAAACATGAAGGTAGCGGTGATACCAATTTTAATTGGTACACTCAGAACAATCGTCTAAGGCTTGTTAAAAGGACTGGAAGATTTAGAAATCTGAAGACGAGCGGAGACCATCCAGACAACAGCATTATTAAGATCAGTCATGATACTGAGAATAGTCCTGGTGACTCAAGGAGACATGCTGTCACTCAGACTCTAAAGAAAGACCATCATCTTGCGTTAGTTGGAAAAACTTTCACATGCAAATTATTGCTTCAAGAAGCTATTCTTACTATTGATAATTCTACTGCCTTCTCAGCAGGGCTTAAAACACCCTGACTGTTTCCATTTAAAGAAAGATAAGACCCACATCCACCTAAAAGGGATATCCTGGGTTTGACACCAAATCAGTTCTGAAGCTTTGGAGGGTGTGGAGTACACCTTCATTGCCATTACTCCTAGGTCCACACAGACATGGATTGATAGCACCTCCCAAGTCAAGTGGTGGTAAATGTGTTCAGTAATGGTGATAGTGGTATAGTGACAAGTTCTGTTTAACACACGCCATAAAATCAAGAGCCTCCCGATCATCTCCTCTACGCAAATCAGGCCGGGGAAAGATGGACTACATGGAATCCATTTTATTGACAACGACGTCGTCATCGCTGCCGTGTTGATGTTAACAGTTGCAACATACCGGCTCTTATTCGACGCTTGTGAAAATGCTGAGATAACGGCAATGACTGTGTGCGGAAAACCGTTTTGTAGTTAAAAACTGTGGAGGAGTTCCCATGGCGTAAGGGCTAACGTGTTGTAGTTAGCGAGTTCAAACTCCGGTAGAGCTATTACGTTCACTTTCGGACTTATACTCTTAGGAAAGGCAAAAATCCCCTTATCCCTTAACTATAGGTTGAATAGTACCACACTATCTTTCAAAAATGATGGATTTGGGATTAAATAACCCACGAAGGTTGATATGCCATTAAACAAAGTCCTCTTCCTCCCTCTTTTTTTGATACATATAGATGATGAGATGACATGGAGTTCACATAAGATAAAGAAAAAAGTATTCGTAACGTATGGTGGAGGGTCGTGGTCGTTTCTGCTTGAACTTCAGATTATAAAAAATCCAACTTTTCTTACATGAATCGTAGAATAATAATAAGCAATCAAAAGTTAACAAAACTGATCATTGAAAAGGATACCCAGAAAAATGCTAGATATATTAGGAAGACATAGTTCCTAAAAACGTTTAATTTCTATAGATATTCAAAAACGAGAAAATTAAGAAGACAACGTTGTGTTTTGGTTTTATGGCATATCAACCATTGTAGGTTATTTAAAGCCAAATCGTCTTTATACACATATATATTAAATATATATGATTTGGTTTGGTTGGGTTTTATGGCATATCAATCATTGTAGGTTATTTAATGCCAAATCCTCTTTATACATATATATTAAATATATAGGATTTGGTTTGGTTGGGTTTTATGGCATATCAACCCTTGTAGGTTATTTAATGCTAAATCTTCTTTATACATATATATTAAATATATAGGATTTGGTTTGGTTGGTTTTATGGCATATCAACCCTTGTAGGTTATTTAATGCCAAATCTTCTTTATACATATATATTAAATATATAGGATTTGGTTTGGTTGGTTTTATGGCATATCAACCATTGTAGGTTATTTAATGCCGAATCCTCTTTATACATATATATCTAGTATATAGGATTTGGTTTGGTTGGTTTTGATGGGATATCAACCATTGTGGGTTATTTAATGCCAAATCCTCTTTACACATATAAGTTAGATGTATATGATTTGTAAACTTATTTTGTTGATAACATTTTAAAACTTTCCTGAGCTCGTTCTCGTTGACATTTAAATGGTTTCAAGTATTTCTATCTAATACAAATAATTTTGTCGACGATAAATCATTTATATGCTCACGGTTAAATGGTTTCAAGTATTGCTATCTATAACTAACAACTCAATCAAGCATCAGTCATTTGCTTACTCACAGTTAAATGATGAAACAGTTCTATTTCTTATAATACAATTCAGCATGAATCAACAAACGTCCAGACTACGTGCTTAGAACATCGATCGATAAAATCAAAGAAAACGGTTTCGAGCTGACAAAGAAAAGAAGCAGAAGGTACCCCGGAAAAACAATTACCGACACCGACTACGCCGATGTCATAGCGATTCTGGCAAATGCACCCACCCAAGCCGAAACTCTACAGCATAATTCGGAACGAGCTGCCGCAGGCATTGGCCTCCATGTCAATGCACACGATACAGAGCATATGTGATTTAATCAAACAGGCAACATTTCCACACTAAACAGTAGCTCTCAGAAACTAGTTGACAAGTTCACACGCGACTAACAAAGGCATGGACAGCTATTAATAGACTATCGGTCATATGGAAGTCAGACCTGACCGATAAAATAAAACGCAGTTTCTTCCAAGCAGCGATGGTGTCGATACTGCTATATGGATGAACTACATGGATGCTAACTAAACGGCTGGAGAAAAAGCTTGACGACGATTACACAATAATGCTGCGAGCAATATTGAACAAGTCCTAGAGGCAACACCCAACAAAGCAGCAGCTGTATGGCTACCTACCACCCATCACGAATACTGTCCAAGGTAGACGAACCAGACATGCAGGACACTGCTGGAGAAGCAGCGACGAGCTCATAAGTGATATCCATGCTGATGGGACGACAAGATGATGATGAAATTGTTCCAAGTATTCCTATGTATAACTAACAATTCAGTTAAATATCAGTCATTAGTTTACACACAGTAAAAGGATCAAACAGTTCTGTTTGATAATTCGACTTTTCTTAAGTCTGTAGTTTGCACACAGTTTAAATGTCAAAGTTCTTTTTGACCCATAAACGGAACTCTGTCAGGTGCTAACACCCCGGGTCAGAGTGGACTTGGGAGTGATGGCAATGAAGGGATACTCTACATTTTCCAAAGCTCCAAACCTAGAGCCTCCTCATCAGATTGTTTAATGCCATATACCCAGGACACTCTTTGAGGGAGTCTTACGCCTCTGCAGAAGTGTAGTCAGTGTATTCTATCGGCCCAGCCGACTGAGCTGACGATTTATTTCAATGGACGAGAAAGACGTAAAAATAAACATTAACAGTAAAAGTCGTTCCAGGAAATTATTATTTTTCTTTCTGAAAGAAAAAAAAACTCATTTCTCAAATCTTATATCAGATTCTCTGTTTTTGAAACATACAAGGAACAACGGAATAAATAAACATTAAACTCCAGAGAAAATTTTCTTTTCTTTCCGGGGAGAGAAAATCTAAATATATCTTTCTTATGCAAAATAACTCCTACTTGCATATCTTTAATTTGGGATATTTTTCTTCAATCTGCTGTCTTCAAAATCTTTTGCGATTTGTTCTCCGTAAAATCTTCTGTGCGAAAATTGCATGTCTGAGTCAACCAAAGATTTCCCCCGTGCATTTATTTGTTACTTACGGTTAAAAGGGTGCGACTCCCACGGTCTTAAAATTTAGTAATGAACAAAAGAACAACAAAAGAAAGAAGACCCCCCCCAAAAAAAACCAACAAAAGATAAAACAAAGAAATATCGTAAATGACTTTTTAAAATTATTATTTCTTTTTAACTATTCATAGACTTGGTGATTCTTTTAACTCTTTTATTATTACTTACTCATTAGAGTTTTTCACATCAGCGTTAGCTGATGGTCTTTCATTGGAGTTTGAGCGACAGCAAGTCTCCTCAAGTCTCCAGGACTCTTCTCGGTATTCTAGCCGTTCTCAATAATGCTGTAGTTTGGATGGTCTCCACACGTCAGCCAACTTCCAAGTCCTCCAGTCCCTTTAGTAATCCTTTAGTTACTGTACTAAAAGCACCAATTACAATTGGTATAATTGTCTCCTGCATGTTCCATAGTTTTTTCAATTCTCTAGCAAGGTCGAGGTACTTATCCTTCTTTTCACATTCTTTCAGTTTTATTCTGTGGTCAGTCGGGACAGCAAAGTCGACAATTTAGCAATTTCTCTTTTTTTTTGTTGATTATTATTAGGTCTGGTCTTCTGGCGAGATTTGGTGATCCGTGTATATGCCAAAGTCCCATAGCAGTTTATGTGAGTCATTTTCAAGGACAAGTGCTGGGTTGTGCATATTCCATTTGTTGGTATGGTCAAAATTAAATTTCTTGCACATCTCCCAGTGGATCACCTTGCCGACCCAATCGTGTCTAGTCTTATATTCCTTCTGCGCTAATTTGCTGCATTAGTTTATTATGTGATTGATGGTTTCATCTCTGTCACCACATAGCCTACATTTGCTATTTAGCTACGTTTTATCTATTCTCTCTTTGATATGATTGGTTCTTATGGCGCTGTTTTGTGCTGTTATCAGGAGAGATTCTGTTTCTCAAAGTTTCCTTTTCTTAGCCATGTCCTGGTGTTGTCATGTGAGATGTTGTTTATTAGTCGTTTAAAACGCCCTTAGAGTTGTTTTCCTTCCCATTTTTGTTTCCTAGTTGTTGTCATTCTGTTGTCCATCGTGTTATCAGTATCTGTTCTGATGGCAGTAATCAGTCCTCCTTCGTGTTTTTCTATGTAGTCTTCGAGTCGTTGTATCGAGTCGTTGTATCGATGCATCAACATTGTCTTCAATGCTGTCAAGTCCTATTCCTCCCTCTTTTCTTGATACATATCGTCTGTCAACATCATCTCTGGAATGTAATGTCTTATGCTTTGTCATTAGTTTTCTGGGTTTTGTTTCATTATTATTATTATTATTATTATTATTACAGCTGTTTGCTTTTAGATTGGTAAGTTATTTTGTTTTACGACGTATCAACCCTTTTGAGTCATTTAACGCTGAACTACGTCATTTTGATAAAAGTTTCAAACAATTCAGTTTAGTATAAGTCCAGTTTTTTGTTTACACACAGTTAAATGTCAAAACAGTTTTATTTCAAACAATTCAGTTTAGCATAAGCACACAGTTTAGTTCTATTCGACCCATAGATAGGACCCTATCAGGTGCTACCACTCTAGGCCAGAGTGGACCTGGGAGCGTTGGTACTGAATGGATTCTCTGCATTCCCCAAAGCTCCAGCATTATTGAAGCCTCACCATCAGATGGTTTTGTGTCATATCAGGATACTTGTGTGGGGGGAGTCTACCCCCCCAGTTTGCTTTGAGAGTTTTCGTTCCCCCAAACTGGTTAGCCTTTTCAAGTCCATAGTTAAAAGAGAAGAAATAGATTTATGTCTTTCACAAGGGTATTATCTGCCACATAGGAATATAGTGAAATACTGGCGGTTGAACACCGATCGCTAGTGGACGGAAGTGGCGGGCCACTAGACAATATAAATAGAGGTACCACGCTGTTTGGATGGAACATGTGACCAAAGTCAATAGTCGAATGACAATCAATCGGATCGATTTCAACAAGAATGACTTTTCAGCAATAGCTTGGCCGGTAGTGTACGGATAGTAACTATCTCTAGTTTGAATTATTTTCTATTAATGTGTTATTTAAGTCGAATGAAATACTTATTGATTTGTCTGTCAATTATCATCTTTTCATTTTATGCACATGTGAACGTTACAAAATCATTACAAAGTGAAACGCAAACGGTCGAGTTACTTCTGTTACACTGTAAATGGTTGGTTGGTTGGTTGGGTTTTATGGCAGATCAACCTGTGTAGGTTATTTAACACCAAATCCATTTTTATACAAATAAACAGTTCTGTTTCAAACAATTTAGTTTAGCATGAGTACACAGTTTAATTGTCAAAACCATTTCTATTTCAAGCTATTCAGTTTAGTCAAACAGTTCTATTTCAAACAATTCCGTTTAGTATTAATGCAGATCTTGTCTACACATAGTTAAATGTCAAAACACTTCTACATTGAACAATTTAGTTTAGAGTACGTAGAGTTTCACTGTCAATAACAGCTCCATTTCAAACAATTCAGTTTAGCATAAGCACGCAGTTTAAATGTAAGTACACAGTTTATTTATGAAAAACATTTCTATTTTCAGTTTAGCATTAGTACGCAGTTTGTTCTATTTAACCCATAGATAAGGCCCTACCAGGTGCTACCATTCCAGGTCAGAGTCGACCTGGGAGAAATGGCAATGAAGGGGAACTCCGCATTCCTCAAAGCTCCTGCATTACTGGAGATTCATCATCAGATCGTTTAGTGTCATATCCAGGACTCTCACTGGGGGTGGGCTCTTAGCCCTCTACAGAGAAGCAGTAGGTGTATTCTACAGCTCCAGCCGACTGGGGAATACACTGTAACTTAATTTTCGTGAAGACGAGTGAACAGCGACATAGGCAACTGCCAAACTTCCACCCAACCTTCCCTACGGTTGACATGTAACCTTTTTAGTCATTGCATTTATTAGAGATGGATAATTTGTGCACGTGATAAGTTCCTTTCTATTTATCGAGGTGGTAGTCTCCGTGGCGCAATGGTTAAAATGCTGGACTGCCGATTTGAAGTTAGCGAGTTCGAACTCCAGTCGCGTCATTACGTTCACTTTCAGACTTATACGCTTATATAAATTAGATACCCCGCACAAAGAATTACGGACGCTAACTACGTCGATGACATAGCGCTTCTGGCAATTACACCCGCCCAAGCCGAAACCCTGCTACATAGTCTGGAATGAGCAGCTGCTGGCTGTCAACGCAGACAAGACGAAATACGTGTGCTTTAATCAAAGAGGCGATATTTCCAACACTAAATGGTAGTTCTCTGAAACTAGTTGACAAGTTCACCAACCCCGGAAGCAGTGTCTCATCAACCGAGACAAACATCAACACGCGACTAGCAAAGGCATGGACAGATATCAATCAACTATCGGTCTCGTGGAAGTCAGACCTGACCAATAAAATAAAACGCAGTTTTTTCCAAGCAGCGGTCTTGTCGATACTGCTATATGGATCCAGTACGTGGAGGCTAACAAAACGTATAGAGAAAAAGCTTGACGGCAATTACTCAAGAATACCGCAAGCAATACTGAACAGGTCCTAGTGGCAGCACCCCACAAAACAGCAGCTGTGCAGCCACCTACAACTCATTACGAAAACTATCCAAGTTAGACGAACCTGACATCCGGGACGCTGCTGGAGAAGTAAGGACGAACTCCTGTGGACCCCTTCACATGAACGAGCAAAGACAGGACGACCAGCAACAACCTATATACAACAGCTCTGTGCCGATATAGGATGTAGCATTGAAGAGCTACCGGGAGCAATGGATGGTAGAGACGGTTGGTGAGAGAGGGTAAGGGAGTTCCGAGCTGGCGGCGCGACATGATGATGATTATTATCCTTGCTGTTCTACAAAAATGGCTTTGGCATTAAATAACCCATAAAGGTTGATATGCCAAGAAACTAAACCATGTGCACGTCTACCTGGGAAAGCAGGCCGACATCCACATACGATCACATCTGGCTCGACCCAGTTGAACATCTCATTTTAATAACCCTCCCACATCCGACCTCAACATTTCTTTTTGCTTCGAGCTTAGTATTTTAAATGCAATTGGTTTATGAGAGACATGTCCTACAACAAAAACCCATCTTCCTCTAACTTTTGCTTCGCATTTCCGGTGGAATAAATTACGTAACCGGAAACTAGTCTAAAGCGTTCGCTGCTAAGCAGCGGTGTCGGCTGCAACGGCACTCCCTTTTCGCACCAGAGAACGTCACGTGACTGAGAGTAGGGTATCAAGTCAGTTCAGTGGTCTTCATGGCGATATGACGAGATATTTTCGACAAAAATAATACGAGTAAAAATGCTGCGCATATTTCTATTGTTGTCTTAAAGATTCTTTGAGATTTAAATCTTTATCTAATTTTTTTTTTTTTTGATAAGGAAATATTTCTTTTTACTAAAATTTTTATTCTTATTTTAATATATATAATCATCCACAGACAGATCTGTTTCGTTCTATCAGAACTCATCAGTGTGGCTA
>OY757925.1:80796843-81004343 GCA_963585895.1 Sepioteuthis lessoniana
TAGGACCCTATCAGGTGCTACCACTCTGGTTCAGAGTAGATCTCGGAACAATGGCAAAGAATGGGTACTCTGCCTTCCCCAAAGCTCCAGCATTACCGGAACTTCACCATCAGATTGTTTAGTGTCATATCCAGGATATTCATGGGGGGTCTTACACCTCTGCAGAGAAGCCGTTGGTGTATTCTACAACCCTAGCTGACTGAGCAAATAGATAGATTGATAGATAGATAGATATGAAGATCATTAAATAAGTTTCCAGACTTTTTTTCGTATGGGCACATTTATTGATAATACACACATGAAAATCTAGTTCTCTTCGAAGTAATCTCCTCCGGCTGCAATGCACTTGTACCGTTCCAACAACTTCTGGAAGGCCCCACGCAAGTCCTCTTGTTTGAGTGTGTCAATGACCTTCGTTACAGCCTCTTTCCTCTCCTTAATTGTCTCATAACGACAGCCTCTGAGCTTAGGGAATAAGCAAAAGTCACAGGAAGCAACGTCTGGCCTATAGGCACGGTGAGGAGCTGTCTTGATGCCCATCTTGGTCAAATAGTCTGTGACAAGGATGGAGTTGTGGACTGGTGCATTGTCCTGGTGGAAATGCCACTGACCCGATTTGAAGAGTGCTGGCTTCTTCCGACGGAATCTCTTCCTGAACTCCCTTAAAACCTCAACATAGTAACCCTAACCCTAACCCTTTGGCCTATCAACTCTGGTGTATTGACCACCTTACTTAGCCCACACCTCTCATCATCCCTCACAGACTCCTTACCTTCCTTGAATCTCTTATGCCACTCAAAAACTGATGCTCGATTCATGCAAGATGGTCGAAAAGCAGTCTGAAGCATTCCATACGTTTCTGTGGCATTTTTTCCAAGTTTAAAACAGAATTTCATTGCATATCGTTCTTCTAAAGTGTCCTCACGTCCAGACTGCATTTTTGAAATTCACCAGCTGTACAATCAGGCGTTAGTAGGGTGTATACCAATTCCTGTTGTAGCTGTTTATTTGAACCTGAAATTATAAAAATTGATTAGCCATTTTATAAGATGTATAGAAATAACATACTGAATTTTCACGAGTCTACGACAATTTTAAACGTCTGTACAAAAAAAGTCTGGAAACTTATTGAATGCACCCCGTAGATTGTTTGATATGAATTGACTGTGATATGCAGATATTAATAGATTAAGATGGATATAAACAGACTGAGATTGCAAGCTAGCTATCTATCTAGATAGATAAGAACAGACTAAGATGCTTATGACGATAATCAGATAAATAATGAAAAACTTGAGATAGATATGAAACAGTATGAGATAGATAGACATGAACAAATTGAGATCGATCGATAGATATTTTTACAGCATGTCAACAATTGTTGGGTTATCTAATGACGAAATAAGTCTTTTTAGAAAGCAGTTTTATGGTTTTCAGGCAAATAATATTGGTAAGATTGATGAGCCAAGTTTTAGCATTGACAGACTGCTTATGTTAAGAAAAGAAGGGAGAAGACTACTCGGTAGCATAGAGGATTGCAGTCAGTTACAGCGATGCCAACATAAGGACACACCGCAAAATAACAAAATCTGGAAAACAGAAATGGGAAGAAAAATAACTGTATGGATACTTCAAGCGATGACTTAGCAAGTTTGGTCATGAAAAGACTAGGACATGGCTAAGAAATGAAAACCACGACTTAATCTATTTTTTTAAAGCAGCACATGATAAAATATAACCTGTCAATAGCAGTCCACATCTTCTCTAGGCATCGAAATATCTTGTTACAATTGTTTTTACAACGCTTAGAAAGACGAACTCGAAATTTTATGGGGGGTGAGGAATCCCAGAGTGTTGGGGCTAACGTGCTGCATTGCGACAAAGTAGTGAGTTCGATCTCTGGTCGCTCTATTACATTCACATAGGGACAAATACCTTTGGGAAATGTATGATCTGTCTCATCTCCTCAGCTATGGATTAAATAATATCACTACTGTTCTTCTACATAGATAGCTTTGGCATTATATAACCCACGAAAGTTGATATGTGATAAAACGAAGTAACGGAACCGAACCGAAATCTCACTCAAAAAAAAAAAGTAAAAGGAAAAAAAAACAAACTTGGTACATCCTGACACTGTTGGCTCCGGAAAATGATTACTTAAATTTAGACCCTGACACGTGAACTCTGACCTTTTCGGAGATTGGGGGGGGGGTCATCTCTTTTTCCATAAATAATTTCTGTATCGGATTTGTTATCCCGTGGTTGAGTAGAGGAAATTATTTCGACATTCAAATTTGGTGATCAACTGATGTGTTTTTTTTTCCCACCAAAGTAAGCAACGTAAATAAATTAAGACCAGGAATGTGCACGAACAAGTAATCGCAAAGTATGTGTATGTGTGTGCATGTGTGTGTGTGTGTGTGTGAGAGAGAGAGAGAGAGAGAGAGAGAGAGAGAGAGAGAGAGATTTGAGGAAAGAGGGGGATAAATGGAACGAAAAGTAAATAGAGAGTGGAGAGATGATTAACAGATCTGGATACATAAAAAAGAGCATGAATGAGAGAGAGAGAGAGAGAAAGTGAGAGAGAGAGCATAAGAGAGGGAGAGAGAGCATAAGGGAGCGAGAGAGTATAAGAGAGAGATTGAGAGAGAGGGAGAGAGAGAGAACAGAAGAGAAAGAGAACATAAGAGAGAGATAGCATGAGAGAGAGAGAGAGAGAGGGCATAAGAAAGAGAGAGAGAAAGAGTGAGAGCAGAAGAGAGAATATAAGAGAGATTGAGAGAGAAGAAGAAGAAGAAGAAGAGAAAAAAAGAGAGAGAGAGGGTATAAGAGAGGAATGAGGGGATAAATGAAAATAGTCGTAAATAGTGAAAAGAAGTTGAGGGATATCTAAAGATTGTTTGAATGCATAAAAGAGAGCATAAGAGAGAGAGGGGGGAGGGAGGGAAGGATAATGGTGAGAGAGAGAGATAGAGAGAGAGAGAGAGAAAGAAAGAGATAGGGAGCAGAAGAGAGATCCGCAAAAAGAGATAGAGAGAAAGAGATAGCATGAGAGAGAGAGAGAGAGAGAGAAACAAAAAGAGCATAAGAGAGAGACATAGAAAGAAAGAGAGAAGGAGAGAGAGAGAGAGAGAGAGAGAGCAGAAGCGAAAGAGAAAGAGATTGAGAGAGAGAGAGAGAGTATATGAATGTAAATATTTACTAAGCACAGACAGGCATCAGGACCAGAGAAAACCCACAACTATTCAAAGGAACTTGTAACATTAAAAGTACCGGCTCCCGTCTGTAGTTAAGCTGTGATCACATTAGTCATATGAGTGACCACCTATTTAGTACTGTCACTGGCCTAAGGCCAACGTGTTTAACAAAGTGAAATTTAATAAATGACAGAAAAGATCATGTAACGCTGAAAGCAGCAGATTGTTCATAATCACCGAAGTTAAGGCAGTGATGAGCTTGCTCAGTAGTTAGATGGGTACTATTTACCAACCCCTCCGCTCGGGCAGGATATGACACAAGGTCAATTTTTAAGCGGAGTTTAACAGGTTTGAATTCAGAGTTTTCCTTCTCCTAGACTAGTTGCCTCACCAAGGCTGAAGAACCTAGTCCGTCCTACTATTTACCCATAGCTGGAGGGAGAATAAGGGGGTTCATACCTTTCCCAAGGGTATTTGCCCGAAAGTGAATGTAATAGCGCGACTGGAGTACGAACTCGCGTACTACGATTCCGCAGTGCATCGCTTTAACCATTACACCACGAGGACACCTCAGTAGTTAGATGGGTGACCACTCCATCAGAGCCACTACTGTTAGCAACGTCAGGCAAAAATCGAACACAAAGTTACTGGAGTAACCTGGAAATACCCTCGGGCAATTGTCTAAATTTAACCTATGCCGAGAGTATCGTTTCCCGTTAAAAGTTAAGAAACAATGAGCTTTGCACCTTAGACAGATGGGTGGTAATTTACTAAACTTTTTTTTTGCTTAGATGTGGCACAAGGTCATATGAAAGGGGCACCCAATGAGATTCGAACTCACTCGTGTAGGTTTGCTAGTCGAGCTTGCTAACCATTACACCACCAAAGGCGCCTCCCTTAGATAGATGGGTGAGTAAAAATCAAACGCTGTAAGTGACCTCAGTCTTGTGTGTCAGATGAATGAAAACTTAATAAATGGCCGAAACTATTCACCTTATTGTTTAAGGTCTACTGGGTGAGGGGCAAAATTAGGAATATTCTAGTATAAACGACTCAATTATATATTTAAAAAAAGATTAATTTAGAAAAATAAACAACAAAATAAGAAGATAGATACAAAGCAGTAAATTTACACAATATGGCCACCATTTTTTAATTATTGAATCAACATGTCCCCAAAACGATTTGCATCTCAAAAAAATAAATTCTTCAGATATTTTATTACATCCTTTCCAACTAGCAGTCTTTAGCGAACCAATATTTGGATGGGATTTTTCATTTTTTTTTTGTTTTCTAAAACGCCCCATATAGCTTAATCAAGACTAAAAGTCTAAACTTAAATCTTGTTTAATTGCTGTCCTCACAGTTTTCTCGTGAACTTTCAATCCATTAGCGTGCTTTCTTATTGACTCTGTGGGTTCCTTCTTAATCACCGTAGTGAGAGCAGTTAAAAAGCCTTCTTTTCGTTTTGTTCAATCCTCCACATCCATTTTCCTTAAAAAGCTCTTTTTCTGTAAATGATTTTTCTTTGCTTTGTATGGGGTAGACAAAGAAACTTTGGTTTGGTTTCGGCGTTAAGCAAATCATAGATTTTTTGTCGTTTCTTTTCTAGCTCACTCATATTGGGCTGAATTTTAATATAAAAAGTACTTAAATAATAGAGCTAATCACGAAAATTTAGATTCATTGCATCTTTTTTTTTCAAATAAAATAAATCAGACTAAAAATCAGACTAAAAAAAAAGTTTTAAAAATTATTGCATATTTTGCTTCCCCGCCCTGTAGTCCAGCATTAGTATCGAAGTTAAGGAGGAATGATTCAGTTTCGTTGTTAGATGGGTGACCACTCAGTCATAGCAACCCGAGACCTTAGTATCAAATTAAACAGAACTTAGTAAATGACAATTCGTCAAGAACAATTCACCTGATGGTAGGTGGTAGTGGTGGTCGGGTGCTTCTTTGGTGTATTGGTAAACGAGCTAGGTTTGTTGATCAATTACTACCGAGTTACAAGTTTTTCACTTACCTAACCCCTCCACAATATGCAGAATATGACACTAGGTCTGTTATTAAGCAGAGTAAACAGGGTTTGAATTCAGTTTTCCTTCTTCTATCCTGGTTACCTCACCCATATTAAAGAACCTAGTCAACTCTACGATTTACCTATAGCAAGAGGAGAAAGAACATACGGTTTCATGCCTTTTCTAAGGCCTTTAGCATTAAGGGAAATGCAAACAGCATCATCCAGGTTTGAACTCGAATCACCGATTCCATTTCCGATGACGATAACCGTTCCGCTAAACAGTTATTTATCTGTGTATGTGACTGTGTATCAAAGAGAGAGAGAGAGAGAGAGAGAGAGAGAGAGAGAGAGAGAATGAATTCGTATATCAATATGCTAAGAAAATTCTCATCTTTGTATATATTTACCAGCCCCAATTTTTAAGCGGAGTTTAACAGGTTTGAATTCAGAGTTTTCCTTCTCCTAGACTAGTTGCCCCACCATGGCTGAAGAAGTCTGCCCTACTATTTACCCATAGCTGGAGGGAGAATAAATGGATTCATACCTTGCCCAAGGGTATTAGTGCTATGTGAAATGCAATTAGCTTGGTCCAGGAGTTGAACTCGTGTAGTCGGGTCCATTTCCTACGACGATAACCATAACACCACGGGCACCTCCTTCTACCAACCCCTCCGCTTGGACAGGATATGACACAAGGTCAAATTTTAAGAGGAGTTTAACAGTTTGAATTCAGAGTTTTACTTCTCCTCGACTAGTTGCCTCACTAAGGCTGAAGAACCCAGTATGTCCTACTATTTCTCAGCTTTGTATGTATTTATGTACCCAACTGCATCGTGAGCAGGATGCAATACGAGGTCAGTTTTTAACCTCGTTTGAAATACAGTTTTTCTTCTCCTAGATTGGTTTCTTTATCCTGGCTATAACCGTTATTCTAAGCGTACCGCTTGACTGAGTTGCAAGTTCAAGGATCTCAAGGTGTCCAACAGGTGAGGCTTTTTACCGAAGCAAAGTTGAAAGTAAAGGATGGAGTAAAATACGACAATATAGAGAAAAAATTGATAACTAAGTAATCCAAACTGAAGGAGAGATATATTGAGAAACAAAGTCGATACTATTGCGTTTTGGTTTTAATGAACCATCGTCAGGACTGAGCGGGATGATTAAAGTGATGTTAAATCAACTATGGATGTTTAAAAAATTATACAAAAACCTAGGTAAAACCTATATACCCGGAAAAGTTTTCCGTTTTTGAAAAACAAAAACAAAAAACAAAAAAGAACAGTCAATATTTCCTCATATATAGGTTTCTCTCTCTCTCTCTCTATATATATATATATATATATATGTGTGTGTGTGTGTGTGTGTGTGTGTGTTTATGCGTGTGTTAAAATGAAAAGATCCGCAAGTGAGTTTGAATGTGGTACTTTAGGTTTTTATTTCAAATAATTAAACTTGACCTGTGTTTCTGACTTAATGTTCTCTTCAGGACACTAGTAATAGTTAGGGCAGGTTCTTTTTCTAGCCTTTATAGTGAAGATTGTTTTGATAGAGTCATGGTTTTTCTTATTCCAGGATTTCTGTCCATGAATGTCTTCTTGGAGTTAATAGTCCGTGAAAACCTTCGGCATCTGCTGATGTTTCATATATATATATATATATATATATATATGTATATCCACAAGAATGTACTCTCTCTCTCTCTCCACCCCCTCTGTGCGTGTGTGTGTGCGTGTGCGTGAGTGTGTGAGTGTGTGAAGTTAGGTTCTGTTTAATGTAGGTTTAATTTTACCCATGAATTTTTTCTTTTATTTGGAGTGATTGGCATTATTCTAAAGAATCCATTATTGCATTCGTAAAGGTGTTTTGAAACATTGTTCTCTATTTTCTGGCATTTTGGTTAGAGCGTTCGCCAATGGTCCTGGAGACTGAGAGTTCAATCCCAGGTTGAGTCATACCAAAGGCTCAAAAAATGGTACTTGATGCTACCTTGCTTAACACTCAGCATTATAAGGTAAAGATCAAGGGTAAAGTGGATCAATCCAGGCAAAGGAGTTGCGCCCTCCCCTGCACCTTGGTGTAGTAACTATCGAAAAGGGAGCCTTCGGGTCACCCTCGACTACGGTCGCCAACTTTACTTTTTCTGTAAGAAAGTCTGTTTTTTAGAGTCAATGCAATATTCGATTATATTGACAACGTTTTTGAATTGCAGCTTGGATTTCTATTTATTTTGAATGTCACTTTGGGGTTCTCGAAGGTATAGGATTTTCTTGCAATGATTATATTACAATACTCCATATCTTAAATTTTTGCATTTTGTGAGTAGAAGTCTCAAAATGCAAAAATTGTGTTTCCCAAATTTAAATGAGGTTAGTATGTGTGTTTTATGTTTTTGGGTTATTTGCTTTTAGTGTCAATTATGTTATTGATTCTGTTTTCGTTTTTAAGTTGTTCTTGATTGTTATTTCTGTGAATAGTTTTAGATTGTTTTTGTTATATGTTGAGATTTATGCAAAGGGTTCTTCGTTGCTATGTTTTTTTTTGGGGGGTGTTGTAGTTCGAAGTCCTTATTTATTTATAAGTGTTTTCGGATATCCCCTTTGGGGGGAACCATGAGCATAATTCTTCTTTTGCGAGTTTGTCGGAGGTTCTCTTTAGTGACTATGGTGTAAGGGATGTATTTTATGCAGTTTTGGGGGTAGTGACTTTTGAAATGGAGGTATTGTTTGGTGTCTGTTGGTTTGTGGTAAATTTCTGTGATAATTTGGCTATTTTGGTTTTTAATGAGAATGTCTAAAAATGCTAGTTCGTTAAAGCTGTGTTACATGATGAGTTTTATTTTAGGGTATAGGCTTAGGAGTAAGTTTTGGAAATCATTAATCCAAAATATGAAACAGTCATCTAGGTATCTTTTTCATGATCTAATGAATACTGTTTTTATATTTTTGTATTTTTTCTCTATGATTTTATATAGATTTTCATCCAAGAATGTCAAGGTTAAGGTTACGTTGATGTCATTTTAGTTCCCATAGCTGTTCTTTGAGTTTGGATGTAATTTTTTTCTGTCGAATTTGAAAGGATTATTATTTAGGATTAGTTATTTACCATCAGTGATAAATCTTTTGTTAAATCTTTGGTGTAATGTTTCTGGGTATTTTTCTATTCAAAAAAGAGATGGTCTGTTTTTCTAATTTATAGTGGATATTACTGTATGGGTTTGTGATATCAAATGAAGCCATAAGTGTGTCGGGATCCGTTTAAAAAAAGGAAAAAATCTACTGAGGCCAAAGGTTTTCACGGACAATGAACTACAATAGGATATTCACAGACACAAATCCTGGAACTAAAAAGAATTGCAAACCAATCAAAATAATCTTCACCAAAAGAGGACAGAAAAAATACTGCCCTAACGATAATTAATCTCGTGAAAAACACATAAATCGGAAATACGGGTAGAGCTTAATTATGCATATTTACTAACCCCTCCGCTCGGGCAGGATATGGCACAAGATCAATTTTTAAGCGGAGTTTAACGGGTTTGAATTCAGAATTTTCCTTCTCCTAGACTAGTTGCCTCACCAAGGCCGAAAAACCTAGTCTGCCCTACTATTTTCCCATAGTTGTAGGGAGAATAATTATATTTATACCTTTCCCAAGTGTATTAGTGCTATGTGAAATGCAATCGGTCTTGTCCAGGATTTAAACTCGTGTCGTCGTGTCCATTTCCTAAGTCTTAACACCTCGTTTGAGCCTAATTATTTGAAATAAAAACCTATATTAACCCGCCCATTGTCCAAGTGGGTAGAGTGTTCGCCAATAGCCTGGAGCGCTGGGGTTCGATCTCAGGTTGAGTCATACCAAAGACTCAAAAATGTTACTTGATGCCTCTTTGCTTAACACTCAACATTATAAGGTACGTATCAAGGGTAAAGTGGAGCAATCTAAGGAAAGGAGTAGAACCATCTCCTACACCTCGGTTTAGTAGCTATAGTAAAGGGAGCTTTCTGGTTGCCGTCGACGACAGTCACCAACCTTTCTTTATATATGGTTCTTGAGAGTTAAAGAAATTTGAGAAACGATGGACCAAATTTGAGGACTTGTGGACTATATACGTGAAGAAGCAGGTACGTTTCCTTCCTCTAAAAGTCGTTTCGTACTTATTCGAGTCGAGAACTTTTCTGCATCCCATGGGACGTAAATATATATTAAAAATTCAATATAGCATCTTGATGTCATGGCTAAAGTTCTGAATTGCGGACTCCAAGCGAGTGAGTTCGAATTCACGTCACGCTATTACATTCACTTTCGCACAAATAGTATTGGAACAGATATACATTTTCTTATCCTCCCGGCTATGGGTTTGATAACATAACTTATTCTTCTACAAGAATGGCTTTGGCATTACATAACCCATGAAGTTTGCTATATCATCAAAGGAAATAAACTAATTTATTTCTTATGAAAATTTACCTATAAAAATATTTCTTCAAATACCATTATTTACTAATATTCCTAGTATTAATTGCATGGTTATTTGATACTACGGCTATCCTTGTAGAAAAATAGTGATGGTAATACTTAACACATAGTTTAGGAGTAACTTACGATTTCGAGCCGAAGCATTTTTAATAAAATAATCCAAATAACATTATATTAACCCTATCCCTATTATATACGTTAAGATACCTTTATACATAGTTTTCCAGATATCTCCGAGCTATCACCTTTAGAAGACGATCTAACGGAATATTGAGTAGCATGCACCAAATTTTATCATTCTCATTTTGGCTCAGTTAGCTTTGGTCATAGAATACACCGACTTCATCTTTGCTGAGGGGTAAGACTCCTACAACAAGGGCCAAGTCGGCTGTGGCTGTAGAATACACCGATTGCATCTCTGCAGAGGGGTAAGACTCCTCCATCAAGGGTCAAGTTGGCTGTGGCTATAGAATACACCGATTGCATCTTTGCAGGGGGGGGATAACTCCTTCAACAAGGGCCAAGTCGGCTGTGGCTATAGAATACACCGATTGCATCTCAGCAGAGGGGTAAGACTCCTCCAACAAGGGCGAGGTCTGCTGTGGATGTAGAATACACCGATTGCATCTCTGCAGAGGAGTAATACTCACCCAACGAGTGTCCAGTTGGCCCAGTCGGATGGGGCTGCAGAATACTCTGACTTCTTCTCTGCAGAGGGGTAAGATTCTCCTAACGAGTGTCCAGTTAGTCTAGTTTGCTGTGACTGTAGAATAAACCGATTGCATCTCTGCAGAGGGGTAAAGCGAGTGTTCTGTGGCCCAGTCGGTTGGGGCTGTAGAATACACTGACCGCTTCTTTGCAGAAGGGTAAGACTTCCCCAACCGGTGTGCTGTTGGGCAGTTGGCTGTGATTATAGAATACACCGTTTGCATCTCTGCAGAGGGCTAATACTCCTCCAACAAGGACACAGTCGGCCGGGGTTGACTGCATCTCTGCAAAGGAGTAAAACTCCCCCAACGAGTGTCCTAAATATGACACTAAACAATCGGATGGTGAGGCTCCAGTAATGCTCGAGCTTTGGAGAATGCGGAGTACTTCTTTATTGTCTTCATTCCCAGGTCCACTCTGGCCTGGAGTGGTAGCACATGATAGGGCCCTATCTAGGGGTCAAATAGAACTAAAGTGTACTTATGCTAAACTGAATTGTTTGAAAAAGAACTGTTTTTTGAAATTTACGCTGTGTAATTATGTTAAACTTAGTTCTTTGAAATATAATTGTTTGTGTAAATAAAAGTGGATTTGGCATTAAATAACCTACAATGGTTGATATGCCATAAAACCCAACCAAACCAAACCAAACCATATATAATTAATATATATGTATAAAGAGGATTTGGCATTAAATAACCAACAATGGTTGATATGTTGTAGAACTAAACCAAATTAAACCAAACGAAGCCAAATATTCTCATTTTCTTTTATATGAATTAAGGGGATTAACATGGATTAACATGGTACGTTAATCAGGAGAGGAAAGGGAAATTGCTCATCCTGCTTATGACACAAATTGTCTGTCACAGGGAGATACCTAAGCTCTTGAAAGTGGCCAGATACTTAGTGTTCAAGTAGTGGTTTCATACCTTTCCAAGACCATTAGCAAAGACTGAAGTCCTGCCGTGGAGACATGTTATCAATGGTAATGAGAAAAAAAAAATTCAATGTGGTCAGATAAAGACAAGTGAATTTATTTGGCGGAATATCATCAACCAGAAGCAAATCAATCAGGATCATTGACAAGTTGTTCAATATGATCAGATATCTGAAGACATCAGGTACAAGACATTGCTTCCTCCTACGTGCCCCAATGAACCGGGAGTGTTCAGCTGAGAATTTTCACAATCATTTGATCTTCCTCCCAAAATATGGCCTAGTAGTCCACCTGTTTTGAATCTCCTGGACTAATATATTAGGGGAGTCACCAGGAACCAGATCAATCAGCAACCACCATCACGTGAACGCATTTTACATATTAACCCTGTCTCTATTATATAAATGGTTTTACGGATATCTGAGAACATACCTTTAGAAAGTCATCGATGGAAAACGACCTAACGTAATGTTACGCAACATGAACCAAATTTTAACAGCTTATTTCTTTTTCAGATGTATTGAGAACATTAACGAGGTAGTTTCCAATCTGATACAAGAAAAAAAGATGATGCCACTTATTCAGTTGTCTTTTATGACGGGGTCTGGCGTAGAATGTTTGCGGTCATAGACCTCCCCCCATGTGGGACATGTTAGCTCTCCTTATTTGTTTCATCAGGAGAGTAGTACAAATGGGAAACCAAATCAGGAGAACGTTGTCGAGAAAGAGACCAACCAGCGACCACACAATACCAAGAATTCACTGAAAGCTGCAATGAGGATCAGCGTGAACAAATCCTCTGATTCTCACTTGCCATTGCTTGGGAGGTCACTTCTAAGCCACTCACGATGTCGTCCCCCTTAGGGCCATTCTCGAAATCACTGACGAGGCCTTCATTGATGGCACTTGCCAAGCTGTCGTCAAGGTCACTGTCGCTGTCGTGCTCATTGTCGAGTCTACTCTTGAAGCCACTCACGATGCCAAACTTGAGGCCACTTTCGAGGTCACTCGCGAGGTCATCATTGATGTCACTCGCAATGCTATCCTTGAAGTTAATGTCGAGTTCATTGTCGAGTTTACTTTCGACGCCACTCGCGACACCTTCTTCAAGGCTGATGGTAATCTTTTTGAATGACTTTTTTCTGTTGTTCTGAGCTGGACATATTGGAGACATTTATTTTTTTTATTAGAATATCTTTTAAACAAACTGATTTTTTAAAAACTGAATAGCTTTGTTTTTCTTTAAATTATAAGTTGTTCTCAATTATCGGCGAACCAGGTTTATCGTTTTTTGTAAAGAAAGCCGTTAGATTATAACTGACGTTCTATCAACTATAATCTATATTTTTATTTGCCACCTCGATTTCCTATTGATTCATTGTAATTATGGACAATTTCTTGTGGATGAACTGTTGCAGACAAATTATTCTAGATGAATTGAAATCATACATAAATTCTCATAAACTTCAAACTTTAGTTTAGTATGAGCCAGAAGTGAAGAATTGGACCAATTCCGAGTGAGCAAAATCCCTTCAGTGAATTGTAGAAAAGATTGACACATTTGTATTTGAAGTTTGCAGACACGCGGGAATTTAACTGGAATGATCGCTTCTCTTTAGGTCCCTTGGAGAGAAGTCTGAAGTTGTGAAGACCCAGAACTTTCGATGATCCCAGGAAATACATTACTTACGAGGCATTTCCACGCGTACAATAGTTGATCAGTCATACGAAGATCTTCGTTTAACTTTTAAATTAAATTGCAGTCTCGATACCTTTTGATCACCCCCCATATATATTACGACTCTTTTAAAGACTATTTTAAAAATATACTCTGTCAGTGCAGTTTAGAATATGTTGACCGTATCCTTCTATAGAGGGTACAGTTTAAGCCCTGCCCTAAGGGTTTTCCTGAGTATGTCTCAAAACTGCTTCTAATGATAAGGCTTCACTTTAGGAGATATGGGGAAAGCAGAGTACCTCCTTATTACCACTACTCCAAAGTCCACTCTGACCTGGAGCGGTAATATCTTTTGGTTTCATCTGTTGGTCAAACAGATCTGTTTAAAAATGAATTACTGTTGGATAAGAATTCATAAAACCATATGTGTGTATATTGTTTGTATTAAGAATAGTTACTTGAATCTATAAGTGCTTACTAAGGACTATTATTAGTCGTAACTTGTGACCTCATAACTATTTACAAACAAACTTTTAGGGTCCCATCTATGAGTCAAATATATCTGTCTAAAAATAATTTGTATTCCATATGATTGTGTACAAAAAAAAAAGAAAAGAAAAGAAAAAATAATCTCCAGCACAAACAATGAAGATATGAACGTTCAATGAACAAGATTCCATAACCACGAGGAATAAAATAATCCTTGTCGGGTTGACATGCCGTTAAAATCAATCAATCTAAAAGGTCAAGTGTAAAAAAAATCTAAAGAATCTCTTCTTCATAAAACTTTTCTGATGATAAACTAAGATCGAAATTAATTGAAGACAATCAAAAATTAATAATAAATATATACAAAGTAATATTCACAATTGTCTTATCACTTTTATTCATCTCTCTCTTTCTATCGTTATATATATATATATATATATATATATATATATATATATATCATCATCTCATCTTGTCGTGCCATTAGCACGGATATCCTTGACACTCTCTCGCCACCTCTCCCTATCGTTCATCGTTTCCGGTAGGTCCCCAGTTCTACACCCCGTATCCTCACTGAGCTGCTGTATGTAGGTTCGAGCTGGCTGCCATGCTTTTGCACGGCCATGTGAAGGGGTCCATAGGAGTACATCATTTATGAGCTCGTCCCTAGACACTGCTGGATATATATTATAAAATGAATAGGTCCTCAAGTGAATCTTGTATTTTGGATATTTATTTTTTATAACTTTGCTTGACACGTGTTTTGAACTTTATAATCGTCTCCAGATTAGCCACCTAAAGACGACTATGAAGTTTGAAACACGCGTAGAGAAAATTTTTAAAAATAAAAATCTAAAATACAAAATTCACTTGATGACTATTTGTTTTGTAATATCTACTTTTCTCTAGTTGGACCAACTCGTGTGAAGTCATCTGATGAGACGAAGAGTACAATGATATTCTTCACCGGAATAAATTTATAATGACAATTTAACTAGGTTGGAGTTTTCTTCTAATTACATTATATATATATATATATATATACTCACAATTAAAAATTGCAATTTTGTTCTTACTCTCTCAAAAAGCTGGTGTGGAAGTTATAGTAATAGGGCAGTAAAAAAGGAGTTAGGGAATTGTCTTCATTTTATGTCGGTCGGTATTGAACACTTTCTTTTCATACTTCTTTTTTACTGGTGAATCTGTAATTGCTAATCTCAGAACTTTTCACACTCATTTCATATCACGTCGGAATGATGCCGTTCCGGATAGAATTTTCAACTCATAACAGTATCAATTTTCTAACCAGTACTGTCTCATTCTGACGTAACATTAAATGAAGCTTTCTGTGTAACAATTGCAGATTCATCTGTCTCAAAAAAATAACAATAAACAAAAAAAAACAAACAACAAAAAACAAAAAAAAAAAAACAATAAACAAAAAAACAAACAAACAAAAACAAACAAACAAAAAACAAACAAAAAACAAACAAACAAAAAAACAAAACATTTCAACAGCAAATTCACAGGCTGCACCGGTCCAAACTATAATCCTACCTTAACGTGTCTCAAAAAATCGTCAGATATTAGTTAGATGGAACTTCCATTGCCACTAGCATAAGTTCACTTGCATCACACGGTTACAGTTTAAAATGTTGGAGGTATATCTGCCGCAGATTATATATATATATATATATATATATTGTGTGTGTGTGTGTGTGTGTATTCATTTGTGTTTGTGTTTGTCTGTGTGGATAGGTATTGTGTTTGGTTCGCATGAAAGTCATATGCAGTGCTTCTCCCTTCAAATCACGTGAAAGCTTTTCTACGTGAATTCTCATGGTCAAAAGAGGAGCAAATTATACTTCCGATTATAAACATCATTGCAAACATCTCATTTTTTTTGCTCCTGTATTTGGAATCTGGGGCAGAGTACTGGTCCGTGGAATTAAAAGTAAGCAATTTCATCACGTATCGATTTACGTATCCAAAAGTCCCTACCTCACATTAGGAAAAAGTTCTGAAACAAAAACAAACAAACTAGAAAGTGAGGCACATAAAGCAAACCATATTTTACGGTTCTCTTTTACATTTAGGAAAAACACACAATAGAGAAGAAAAGAATTGTCACTGTACATCATATATGACATTTATTAAGAAGCAACTAGCCAACAACCGGCGGGGCTAAGAATATACATATAAATATGTGTGAGTGTGTGTGTGTGTACGCGTGTGTGATGTCTGTGTGTGGTAGTAATCTTGGAAAAACAGCACATAGCGAGATTTTTATAGGGCAATACACTTAAAATACTCATATGGAATACATCGATTTTCTGCTTTATTTACGATAAACATACACATACACACATACGCACGCACGCACGCACGCACGCATATATATATTGTTGATCGACAGTCGTCGAGGGTGACCAGAAAGCTTCCTTTTCATTAGCTACTACATCGAGATGTAGGGGAAGGTGCTACTCCTTTCGTTGGATTACTCCACTTACCCTTGGTCCGTACTTTATAACGCTGAGTGTTAAGCAAGGAGGCATCAAGTATCATTTTCTGAGTCTTTCTGAGGTATGACTCGACCTGGAATTGAACCCCGGTCTCTCGGGCTATTGGCGAACACTCAAACCATTATGCCAATGGGTGAGTTCTAAGCCCAGAAAACCGGACGTTCAGATCGGTGGCTAATTGTTCCTCAGTAAAGGGAGGTGCCCGTGGTGTAATGGTTATCATCGTAGGAAATGGACACGGCGACACGAGTTCAAATCCTAGCCGAGGCTAATTGCATTTCACATAGCACTAATACCCTTGGGAAAGGTATGAATCTAATTATTCTCTCTCCAGCTATGGATAAATAGTAGGACAGACTGGGTTCTTCAGCCTTGGCGAGGCAACTAATCTAGGAAAAGGAAAACTCTGAATTCAAACCAATTAAACTCTGCTTAAAAATTGACCTTGTGTCATATCCTGCTCGAGCCGATGGGTTGGTAAATATGATAAATAATTTACAATCAGAATTTTCTTTTATATGTATAATACAATTAAGATTGTTAATTTCACAGCAAGTATCACACACACACACACACACACACACACATATATATATATATATATATATATATATATATATATATATATATCGACACATATGTATGTATGTATGTATGTACCAACCCCTTTGCTAGAGCAGGATATGGCACAAGGTCACTTTAAGTAGAGTATTGACTTGATTTAAAATTCTGGACGAGACTGATTGCGTTTCATTTTACAATTAGACCTTTCGAAAAGGCATGAATTCATATGTTCTCCCTTCATCAATGGGCAACTAGTAGGGAAGACTGTGATCTTTAGCCTTGGTAAGGCAACTAGTCTAGGAGAAGGAAAACTCTGAATTCAAATCAGGTATAGTCCGCTTAGAAAATGACATTTTTTGCAATATATAAATTACATTTTTGCAATATACAAATATACAAATGATATTATACAATATATACATATATAATATCATATATATATATATATATATATAATATTAGATACTTTGTGAGTCTGTGTTTTAATAAAAAAATATATATAAATATACAAATGACATTATACAATATACACATATATAATATCAAATATATATATATATATATATATATATATAATATTAGATACTTTGTGAGTCTGTGTCTGAATTAATGATTTTCAAGATATTTGTGTGTTTGCTTATATACGATTCATTTCAGCCACTTGATGAATGTGTGTATGTGTGTGTGTGTGTGTGTGTGTGTGTGTGTGTGTGTGTGTGTGTGTGTATGTAACTTTATACAAGTAAAGAAAAAGTACACAATAATTTCATCGTTTTTGAAAAGAAGAAGAAGAGGAGGAGGAAGAAAGAGAAGGAGAAGAAGAAAAGACGGAGAAGGGGGAAGAGGAGGAGATGGGGGATAAAGAACTGATATTGAAAATTCAAGTTACATATTTAAAAGTTCTTTTGAAAGCCTAGAAGTCTTCTTATCAACTTCCGGTGATATCAGTTTATGTGTTACGTCATAAACCAGTCATATGACTTATTTCAACGCACATGCCAAAGATTTGCTGTTACTCGTCAAATAAAAAAAATACCAATGCCTGATTTGAACATTTCATACTTCCCTTGGCAAAAATTATGGAATTAGCATACTTTGAAAAAAGTCACTTCGGGTGTTTATTTAGCAGTAAATAAACTAATAATAGATAAGACGCGAGACACTCTTCATTTAATAGCTGAACATTCTTGGTTCATTGAATATTCCTTAAAAAGATTAAATTAAATTATCTAAATGATATAATTTTTCTCTAAGCCATGCTGAGTAAAATATGGAATGACCCAATATGGAGGAATTAATTATGGAATTCATTGACCAAAAAAATAAATAAATAGATGAATGATTAAATAAAATAATTGGTTCTCCTCGAGATTTACGACAGCCTTAATTCTTTCAAGTAATTAACCCTAATTTATACCGATATTCTTTATTTGTTCCAACTTTCCCGAATACCAGTTAATAGCAGTGTAATAAATGGAAGCTTCTCATATACCATTTTAGAAATTTCCATCATCAATTTTCTTTTGGATTTAGATCCGCGTTGTTTGATGAATATCTTATTGATTTTTATAAGATTTTCCCAAAGAAAAAATCCTTTTTTCTTTGTGACTTGATGCATTATTGTACTGTAAAATTATTTCATTATTACCAAATCAATTTTCCTATTATACCCAAACCCCATTTTTTTAAAATTTTGACCAAACTTTAAACAATGCTAACAGGGAACAACTAACGTCTTTCGTCACACTCTACAGTGGATTGTCTTCTTCCATGACTTTTACGATCCTTTCAACTGACAATTATTTTGTTGGAGCCATGTTTCCTTTCAATTACGTATTCATTTTCCCAACCCCTCCGCGCAAGTAGGATGCAATACGAGGTCAATTTTTATACATGATACAACAGATTTAAACTCAGAGATTTCATTCTAGATTGGTTGCCCAACCAAGGTTAAAGAATTCAGTCTGCCCTACTATTTACCAGTAACATGATAGAAAATAGTTGGATGCATAACTTTCCCAAGAATATTAGTGCAAAGCGAAAAGCAAATAGCCTCGTCAGGGATTTGAACGCGAGTCACTGTGTCCATTTCTAAAGATAACCGTTACAACAGAAGCGCCTCTATACTTCTTTCAATTCGGTATGTCTAAACTGAAAGATATCTTCATCATCAACTTTATAAATTTTCCAGATTTTTTCACGGCCATTGTCCTTAATGCAGAACCTTTCATGTTTCAAAATATTTTGCATCCTTTAAAGTTTTATTATCGTGTATCGTTTTAGAGAAAACAGATTTAGCCCGTGTCTGAAATCTAACTTTCATTATGTTAAAAACGCTTTTAAGATTACTCCACCCTGACGGAGGGGCTTGAAATACACTGTCTATATCCTCAATAAAAAGGTAAGCACCCCACCCAAGAGTATACTTGGTAGGATACCAAACTGTACTTGACAGTGGAACTTCAGTCCTTGAGCTTTGGTGATTATGAAGTAGTTCTTTATCATATTTACCCAACCCCTCCGCTCGGATAGGATATGACACAAAGTCAATTTTTAAGCGGAGTTTCACAGGTTTGAATTCAGAGTTTTCCTTCTCCTAGATTAGTTGCCTCACCAAGGCTGAAGAACCTAGTCTGCCCTACTATTTAACCATAGCTGGAGGGAGAATAACTGGATTCATACCTTTCCCAAGGGTATTAGTACTATGTGAAATGCAATCAGTCTCGTTAAGGATTTGAACTCGTGTTGCCGTGTCCATTTCCTACGACCATAACCATTACACTACTAAGTAGTTCTTTATTGCCAGGTCCACTCTAAGTGGTAGTATCTGTTAAGGTCTCACCAATGGATCAAATAGATTTGTTAAAAATTTGTTCGTATTCTATAATAATACTTGATGCCTCATAACTGCAAATTATTTGTATCAAGAATAGTTAGTTGAAGCTATAATTGTTTACTAAGGATTATTATTATTATTAGTTACTTGAAACCAAATAATTGTGTACTAAGAAATGACTATTATTACTTAAAACCATACAAATATTACTATTTGATAGGTACGAAAAAAGACTCTACAGAATAAGTGCAGAGAAAAAAACAGACATAACCGTTCAGTGAACGAGATTCCTTAACCTCTCGGCATAAAATAACTCAAGACGAGTTGACAAGCCGTTAAGATTAATCAATCATCAATCAAGATTGTACGCTCAGGTGAAATAAGTGGACTAGAGTAAATGATTACTGCGATAAATCAGTTCGTACACAGGTTCTAAAACTGATCAAAATAATAGAATTCGATCCTCATTGGATGTTTTACAATTGTGATCTTATGCCATAAAAGGCTCTGCTTAGTAAATACCTGCTAAAGTTGAATAACGATATGACGATGATAGACATTTTTTTAAGAAATGACTCTTTATTTAAGAATTCTCAAATGGCTCAACAGGACAATACATTAAGATAAGCTTTGTGAAGCCCCGAGTGCAGAAATATGAGCATGCGCTCCAAAATCTGCACATGTCTCGTCTTCTCAAACACCATAGAGAAATAAGCAAAAAATGTTCAAGTAGATATGCGGGAAGTAATATCTGCACAAAAGTGTTATCCATGAAAATCAATAACGATATTCCAGTGACAAGAATGAGTAAGATGACTGGTTGCTACATCTAGAAGTAAAGTTGGCGACCTTAGTCGAGGGTGACCCGAAGGATTCGTTTACAATAACTACTACACCGAGGTGTAGGGAAGGGCGCTACTCCAGTCCTTGTTCCTTACCTTATAATACTAGGTCTTAAGCGAAGAGACATCAAGTGCCATTTTTTGAGTCTTTGGTATGACAAGACCTGGGATTGAACCCCGGTCTCCCGGACCACTGGCGAACACGCTACTCATTAAGCCAATGGCCCAGTGATTTTAACACCTCCAAAAATTGTTGTGAAACTTAAGATTTAAGAAGATCATTCAAACAGGTTGCAAATAACATTTTTAAATGAGCTATAGTTCATTTTTGCATACAAGTTAAGTGGTTTCAAGTATTTCTATCAAACACTAATAATTCTTTTTAATATTAAGTATTTTCCGCAAACAGTTAAATCGTATACATGTATGGTTTGTAATTTTTTGTTAACCTGATTTTAAATAAGTCAGAACTCATTTATTTGCACACAGTTAAATGGTATTACTCTTTAACACACAATTCAATTCAAATCGATTTATTTATTTGCACATAGTTAAAGGGTTCCAAGTATTGCTATGTAATACCAATAATTCATTCTAAATGTTTTCAGATAATTTAACACGAATAATTCTATCAAGTATTAATTATTTTTTTGCACTCACTAAAATGGCAGTTTAACAAAAATATATTTAACCATATTTACCGAAACCCTCCGCTCGGGCAGGATGTGTCACAAGGTCAATTTTTAAATGGAGTTTAACAGGTTTGAATTCAGAGTTTTCCTTCTCCTAGACTAATTGCCTCGCCAAGACTGAAGAACACAATCTGCCCTACTATTTACCCATAACTGGAGGGAGAATAATTGGAATCATACCTTTCCCAAGGGTATTAGTGCGAAGTGAAATGCAATCAGTCTTGTCTAGTATTTGAATCGTGTCGCCGTGTCCATTTCCAAAGACGATAACCGTTACAACACGAGCACCTCCTATATATTTAACACATTAAAAAAGGTGTTTACAATTCTATTATGGAAATATTTGATTTTATGGTGTACATATTTTTGATTATTTTCTTTGTTTTAAATTTTTTTGTAACGCTCACATGTACATACAAAGAACCAAAAATTAGATCATCATCATTATCATCATAATGTCGCGTTATCAGCACGGATAATTCTGACCCTCTCTCACCACCCCTCCCTATCGTCCATTGCTTTTGGCAGATCCTCAAGGCTACATCCAATATCGGCACAGAGCTGCTTTATATATGTTCGAGCTGAACGTTCTGCCTTTGCTCGTCCCTGTGAAGGGGTCCACAAGAGTACATCACTTACGAGCTCTTCCCTACTTCTCTAGCAGTGTCCCGCATGTCTGGTTCGTCTAATTTTGATAGTTTTCGTGGCAGGTGGTAGGTGGCCGTACAGTTGCTGTTTTGTGGGGTGCTGTCTCCAGGACTTGTTCAATATTGCTCACAGCATTCTCGTGTAATATCGGTCAAGTTTTTTCTCCATACGTTTTGTTAGCGTCCACGTGGTGCATCCATATAGTAGTATCGATACTACCGCTTCTTGGAAGAAACCGCGCTTCATTTTATCGGTCAGGTCTGACTTCCATACGACCGAGAGCCTATCGATAGCTGTCCATGCCTTTGCTTGTCGTGTGTCGATGTCTGTCTCGGTTGATGAGACACTGCTCCCTAAGTAGGTGAACTTGTCAACTAGTTTAAGAGCGCAACCGTTTAGTGTGGAGATGTCACCTGTTTGATTGAGGCACATATATTCCGTTTTGTGTGCGTTGACATGGAGGCCGATGCCAGTAGCATGATCTACAATAATTAGATAGACAACTTAATGAAAGCATAATTTGTTCATTCCATCTGAAATTGATACATTCAACAGAAAATAAGACAAACAAAATATTGTTACGATCCGTAACATTACAGTCTTGCTGAGAACAATAACAAAATCGCTTTGAAACTAGTGTAGACCGGCCAAGTTATTACTGAAGTCTTTCGCTCGCTGAAGTCCTCCTAACATGTCCTCTGACTGTTTGTTGGTATTTGTCTTCTGTCCCACTAACCGGCCCAGTATGGTACAAGGCCTTTTTTTTGGTGGCTCCGAGCACTGGGCCGTAGCCCAGACACGCCCGGCATTCCCAAAAATGTCACTTCAGGGGCCAGGCGATGAACCTAGCCCCTCCAAGGAGGATTAGAGCCATGGGAGGACGGCCGCTGAGTCTCGAGGATGCCGGTCAAGGCTAACCTTGACCGACAGTCAGCCGAACCAGAACACACCCGACCAGATCCATGTACCGACCAACACGGCAGACCCAGGTGTGTCCCAGCCCAGCGACATCCAGAGACTGTGCATTGTCCATCTTCCTAAGAGTACGGTACCTCTATTTATACTATCTGGAGGTTTGCTATTTTCCTTTATTGGTGATCAGTGTTCAAACGCTGATGTCTTACTTTATTCCGATATGACAAAATTCTTTTTGGGGTTTTTCATTTTTATTTCTAGTTTTGATACATTTTATCTCTTGGTATTTATAAGCCTTTCAGTCTTGAAATGTTCACAGTCATGAAAAAAGCATTTTTATAGGTTGAAATTTTGAGGCTGAAATTGGTCCGGATAAATATATATTATCATAGAATTACCATGACAAGATAATGACACGGCCACTATGGTTGTTGGTTCGATCTCCAGTGGTGGAGATCACGGTGTGCACTGCTGATGAGACCCAATAAGGTCGAAACAGCTGTTCAGTGCTCCGTATGTCGCATATAGGTGTTTGCCGGATTTTCTTGTCATGGTAATTCTATGAAAATATCAATTCCTCCATTTGAAAATTATATATAATTATCCTGCCCATGAGGCTTATGTTATGAAGATTCGTGACTCCGACTTGGGAAGATGTAGCCCCGGACGTAGCCGTGTCCTCTGTAAGGGGAATATGTACCTTCGAGACACATTAGGTCAAAGTGGTCGAGCAATTCACGATGACTTGTTAATTCGGCTTCGCTTATATGTGGCATAAACCGGTGGCCCAGTGGTAGAGTTTCGGCTTCTGCATACTGTGGTGTTTGGTTCGATCTCCAGTGGTGGAGATCACGGTGTGCACTGCCGATGAGACCTAATACGGTCGAAACAGTTGTTCAGTGCTCCGCATGTAGGTGTTTGCCCGATTTTCTTGTCATGATAATATCAATTCCTCTATTTAAAACTTATATATATTGCCGAAATAAGGTCATTTTTATTGTTGGGGTAATAACTTCAAATATATTTTTAAGGAAAAAAAAATCAATTTCACGTACTTTTTATTATGATGTGGGTGACGTTGTTGAGGGACGTACTGTCGGGTGTAAATATCGTTCGCTGAACTGAAATCTAGTCTAGAAAAGTAGCGTAAAGGCGAATTTGACTTCCACCGAAATGATGTAAAGGAAAAAAATATCAATTTCACGATGTAGGTTGGTTTGGTTTGGTTTCTTTGTTTAATAGCATATCAACTCTTTTTAGGTTATTTAATGCCAAATCCATTCACCTAGAAGAACAGTAGTGGTATTATTTAACCCATAGCTGGGAGGATAACGGAGTTCATACCTTTCCCAAGGGTATTTGCCCGAAAGTGAACGTAATAGCGCGACTGGAGTACGAACTCGCGTACTACGATTCCGCAGTCCATCGCTTTAACCATTACACCACGAGGACACCCCCACGATGTAGGTGACGTTGTTGAGGGACGTACTGTTGGGTGTAAATATCGTTCGCTGAACTGAAAAGTAGCGTAAAGGCGAATTTGATTTCCATCGAAATGATGTAAAGCGGCATGTGGTTGCGTGTGTTCTCAGTTGAAGTGTGCGATAAATGTCTACAATAACGGTGTCCAGAAATTGACTATCCTCGTCTGGATCTCGAGAGACGCACAAAAATACAGGGTACAAATCATCATCACCATCATCATCATCATCATCAGCAGCAGCAGCACTCACTTCCTAATCCTTTCTTTGACAATGTCGATCGTGCCATCCTCTAACCTCTTTTATATTTCCACTGTGTCATCCTTCTATCTCATCAAAGTTCTTTTTTTTGCCAGCTATGACGCGCATGTACTTGGGTTTAACATTTCTCGACACCAGCGAAAGTTACGCGAGGCTTGTTTGCCACGACTCAAAATGAAGCAAGTGTTGTCTTACCAAATCTATGAAAGTGTATGAAATTTAAAAAAAAAATGATAGTGAAATAGAAATTATCAAATATTAAATTATACTATGTAAGCATGCTGATAAGAATATTTTCTCAAAATAAATAACCGTGTGATGTTTATACGGGTAATAGCAATAGGTCGCTCTCTCTCTCTCTCTCACACACACACAAATATATATATAGTGAGAGAGAGAGAAAAGGAGAGAGATATAGATTTTCTTAAAAAACATTTGATGATTTTTATGGGTAGTAACGTACACACACACACACACACACACATATATATATATATACATATATAGAGAGAGATATAGATATAGATGTTCTTAAAAATATTTGATGATTCTATGGGTAGTAACACACACACACACACACAAACACACACACACACACATATATATATATATATATATATATAATGCAGGGAAATAAATGATTGACTGATTCATTTCAATAGGATATCAACCCGTCTGGGGTTATTTCATGCCTAGAAGTTTGGGAATTACATACTGTGTACGTTTATATGTTTTGTGTAATTCCGTAAGAGTTTTGCGCTCAGTTATATGTTATCATGATATATATATATATATATATATATATATATATATATATATAGTAAGGTAGACTGGGTTCTTTAGCCTAGGTTATATGTACTAAAGTCTGTGTACTATATAAAATTGAGCGATAAATTTGCCTTGAAAATCGGCATCCGAGATCATGGCTTTGGTATCGATAATTGAACTCTAATTTCTGCAGAAAGAGTTCAACTCTCTCAGCCACCTTCTACGAAACAATGTAGATGCATGCTTGCATTTCATACTACTTCCATGTATTTGCCGTGTTTCAAATATGAAAAATGTCTTAATACATATAAGCAAATAAATAAACGCACCCAAGTGTTCACACAAACGAGCGCACACACGCTTATATATATATATATATATATATATGCGTGTGTTTGTGTGTGTGTGTGTGTGGGTGTTCTCATTTAGAACTTGGTCAATATATAGAAATGGCATTAAATTCCTGTAAACATTCCACCAATAATGTCTGCGAAGTTTCCTGGCAATTAAATAGCAGGATTATATTTACGATGTCGACGTTTTTTTTTTACATATATCAAATTGCCTTTACTTAGAGCCAATTTTGTTCAAAGCTAAAATCGGTCGGGTTTCGTTAAATGATTAGGCTCTTAAAAAGTTCTCTCAATAGGGTTTTTGAATTGTGAGTGCTTTAAAGAAAAATCAAAGATTAACACAATGATTTCTTCAAAAATTCGGTTCTTACCTGGTATTTATTATTTGCCCAGAAATATTTATAATATTCTTGCTTTTGAAGATCACTTACAAAGATTGTTAAATACTCACAGAATCATGAAGAGTCTGAACATTTCTTGATACCTAGCGTTTACCATATTTTAGCGCGACTTTCATTCAATGGGATTAGGGTAGAAAATCAAACTGGGGTTGTGAGGTTTGTTTCTGATGCTGAACTAGCTTACCCTCGCAGACCTGGGCGCCTTAGATGGTGAAATAATTAGCAGGCAGGTCAAAGAGATTATATCTAATGAGTTTGATTCTCATTGGATGGGTCAGTTATATGTGAATTTGACGTGCTTTGCTTAGTGTAGTAGCTATCGAGCGAGGCTAGACCCTCGTAGGTGAGTAAGATTCTTACCGGATGCCCCATATTTCTAGCATTGAGACAAACTAGACTCCAAAAAGCGTCTTGCATGATGTAATTGTAAGACAGCTAGTCTTGTAGACTGTTGTTAGTTTGATTCTCACTGGGTGCTGCATATTTCTTCATATTTTAAATGTTATTGTCTTTATGCCTTATCTTTCATATATCTGATTTTCATAATTTAAAAATTATAAATACAATCTTTTTCTTCATTTTTGAGGGTGGCCTTATATTTTTATCCAGGTGTATATATTAGAAAAGCTTTTAGGGAGTTCTAAAAAAGGACCATTTTATTCGGTCACGTCTTGTCAGATAAACACAGTGACAAGCAAGCAATAACAATGAATAAATGCACGTCATTTTTCCCTTTGTCGTCAAGTAACATGATTTATTCATCTTTATTGCTTGCTTATTACCATGTTTCTCTGACGAGACGTGACCAAAAAAGGGGATCCTTTTTTTTAGAATCCACAATCTATGCTTTGTTTAAAGCTATTCTAGAATTTTGCACAAACTATGGGATTTTACACACACACACACACACACACACACACACACATATATATATATATATATATATATATGTGTGTGTGTGTGGGATTTGAAATCGAATAGTTTGTTGGTGACATTATTTTTAGACGAAACAGAGCTGATTTGTTTGTACATATTTAAAGGTACAGTAAATGATTAATAGTTTAATTTGATCCATAGGTGGGATTTTAACAGATTCTAACGCTTCGGGTTTGAGTGGACAGGGGAGCAATGGTAATAAAGAGGTACTCCAGATTCCCTAAATCTCCTGGACAAGAACTTCATCATCAGATGCAGTTTAGTTTCATACCCAGGATACTTTTGTTGTTGGCAGTCTTACCTCTCTGCAGAGACGGAGTCTGTATATACAACAGCTTCAGCTGACAAGGTGATCGTTGCGTTTTAAAACCAACCTGTTTTGCAGCAACTTAAATGACATCGAATACATCAATCATATATTATATAGACATATCATTTCTCAACAAATTATCATCAGAAAGGTTCTCATTAGGACCTTGTGCTCAATTGTGAATGTAACAATTTGCAGTAAATATCTATCATCAAACAGGTTCGTTAATACGAGTTAAATTAATTGATCAATTAATGTTACACTCCCTATATAATGGACTCGCCCTTCTCTATAAATACACGTAACCGAGAGCGTCAGACGAAGTTCACCAATCAGCGTGACACAATCACGTGTGATACCATTTGCGTAGTGAACGGATGATCACTACCCCACTAGACTCTCAGCTTCCTACCAAATAACCACTGTTTAACCAGGTTCACTTGTATCTTATTTCTGTTACTTGAATATATATTTTTTTCTATCAACCGTTTTTGTGTTCCTTTCTTTGTCAGTATCACAATAATTAAACCAATTAAATTAAACAAACTAATAAGACTAATAGACAAACTGTACTGCTATTTGCCGAAAATTTATCCCCGGAAGTTGTATCTTTTCTGAATTCCCCACATTCAATATAAATAAAAAGACGCACAGATTATACTTTGCTGGTTGATTCCTTGGTAAGCCTCTGTAGGCACACATACGAGCCAGTTAGAAAGTTTTTTTAAATTATCCAATCACAATACTTGTTAAAAAATTTGTCTCACCGTTAAGTCTAGCCACAAATAAAAATAAAAGTGACGGGAGCCGATTTTCAGTTATTTATACGGTGTCAGCTGTTTTCGTGAAGACGTCGCAGAAAGCCCTATACGTGATTTAAGGTGTCATTTCGTTATATGTGGGTGGTAATACTTTCGAATCCCCACTCCGAACTCCTGAACTCCCTTTCGGCTAAAATGGGGGATTCTTTAATTTACGTTATTCAAAAGGAATCTACGCCTGGCTCTGTAAATTCAATTTTCAGGTACTCATTTGCGAAAAGCCAGCTTTGAAACGAATACTTTCATTTCGAATTTTATCCTCAGAGACAGAAAAATGACTTCAGAATTGAAATAGAACTCTCCCAATAACCAAGTATGTCAGTAAATATCCCTGATCGTTTCTGAGCGGTGAAAATTAGGACCCGGTAAAAGTGAATGTTGCTCACGGAAAACAAATAATGGCATATTCGAAGGTCACCCGAATCTACACAGAACTCGAAGCAATTTAATCTATTCAACAAAGGTCATTGCCTTCACTTTAAACTAAACTACCCGTTTGGGTAAAATGTTTTGTAATATTTTAATAATGTGAAGTACTGGTTGGTAGCTCCAGATGTTTTTAGAGAGGCGGTGAAGATGACAAACCACATAGGACTGAACTCGCCTGATGCTCTCTTAGTGCTGCTCACGAGATTTGCATCTATGGCTTTGAGCATGGTCTTAGAATCTACGCTTTTAGGCCTACCTGACCTTAACTGATCGTCGAGTCACTTGAAACACGAGCAAAATTTCCTGAGAAATCAAGTTACTCTTCTGTAATCAACTGCCGCTTTACTTTTCATACAGCAAATATTTTTGGTTGATTGTGCGTCGTTATAGCCGACCACCCACCTTCTATCTCTAAAACCATCCAAATTAGAGGAACACGGTATGCGGGAAACTACTGGAGAAGCAAGGACAAACTCATAACTGACCATTTCCAATGGACACCTTCAAATAGACGTGCCAGTTTTGGCTGACCAACAAGAAATTACCTACAATAGTTCTGTACGGACACAGGATGTACTTTGGAAGACCTGCTGGAAGAGATAGATGATAGGGACGAACGGCGAGAAATAGTCAGGGAAATCAGGGCTAGCAGCGTGACCTAATGATGATGATAAATATTCAAAAACGTTTTACAGATAAAATAGATATTAGTTAAACGAAATCATAAAAAAAATCCTTATCTAAATGATGCGTCTTTATTTTCTGTCACTATCTCTGTAATAGGTGGTCCTGTTTCAGGTTGTGATATATCGCACCTCCTATTTCAAGGCCGGGTTTGGGAATTCCGTCTTGAAAATACGAGGACGGTACGAAAATTATGTTTCCTTTTTATTTTCATAAATTTTTAACAATTATTTTCTAGAGCCGATGTCTCAACCAAGAATGTCACCGATAGGTAAATTAAAACCTAAGTCCGAATGTTTGTTTGTTTGTTTGGGTTTTATGGTATATAAACCTTTGTAGGTTATTTCATGCCAAATCCATTATTATACAAATAAACAGTTCTATTTCAAACCATGCAGTTTAGCATAAGTACACAGTTTAATTGTCAAAATATTTCTATCTAAACCAATTCAGTTTTGTCAAACAGTTCTAATTCTAACAATTTAGTTTAGTATAAGTATAGTTTTTGTTTATATAGAGTTAGATATTAAAACAGTTCTATTTCGAACAACTCAGTTTAGCATAGTACAGTTTCAATGTCGAAAACAGATCTATTTCAAGCAATTCAGTTTAGCAAAAGTACGCTGTTTAGTTCTATTTGACCCATAGATAGGGTCCAATCAGTTACTACTTCTCAGGGCCAGAGTGGACCTGGATGCGATGGCAATGAAAGGGTGCTCCACATTCCCCCAAACTCCAGCCTCACTGGAACCTCACCATCAGATTGTTTAGTATCATATCAGGACACTCGTTAGGGAGTCTTACCTGGCTGTAAAGGTTGAGTTGGTGTAATCTATAGTCCCAGTTGACTGAGCAAGCCAAGTCAGAAGCAAGGGAAATTATTTAATCTCCAGTAAAAGTCAATGTGCAGTCTAATGAACTGAAACCATCTGAGAGAAAAAAGGTCAATTGAAAAGAATAACGGATTATAGGAAGGGAAATTAGATAATCGCTTGAAGATTGTTTAGATCTATGAATAAGGGGATGGGTGAAAAATACTGGATTAAAACAAATATTTTTTTAATCCCCTGAAGAAATCGATAAACATCCACTTTAATAGTGTCCAACAAAGGAACAACAAAACTATAAAGAGTACCAGTTTAAAGAAAGGAAGGAAGTTATTGAATCGTCTGAAGCAAGAGTAAGCAATCCAATTGAACACTTTCCGTCTATGTGCAAGAAAACGGTAGGGAAGAATAAGGGATTATAGGAGGGTAAAACATTTAATCTCCTGAAAAAATCGCTTTCAGTTTTACGAAATACCAGATTATAAAATAAATTATTTAATCACCTGAAGTAATCGGTTACAGTTTTTTATAAATATCGGATTATAGAAGGAGGTATTATTTAATTCCCTGGTGTAATCGGTAGCAGTTTTTTAGAAGATCGGATTATAGAAGTGAGAATTATTTAATCCCCTGAAGAAATCGTTTTCACTTTTATGGAATACCGGATTATAGATGGATGAATTATTTTTAACTAATCAGTGGTAGTTCTCTTAAATAGAGACCAACTGATAAAAAATAGGAAAGAAAGAATAATGGATTATAAAAGGGGAAATTATAATCGCCTGAAGAAATCAATAGCAGTCAATTTGAACTGTTTCCAACCATGAACAATTGGACGGTTAGAAACAGTACGGGATTATAAAAGGGGAAATTATTTAATCGTTCGAAGAAATCGTAAGCCGTTCAATTGAATAGTATCAATTTACGAACAAGACGACGGTTGTAAAGAATACCGGATCATAAAAGTTGAAATCGGTAGTTGAACAGTATCCATATATGTAAAATAAGAGGGTTAGACAGAATACCGGATTATCGGAGATAAATTATTTAATCGCCTTAAGAAATCTGAAAAAGTTTCCTTAAATAGTGTCCATCTATGAACGAGAAGACGGCGGGAAAGAATATCAGATTATCAGGAGGGAAAATTAATTAGTTGCTTGAAGAAATCGGAATTAGTCCACGGACAGTGTCCATCTATGGACAAGAAGACAGTTTTTTTGTTGAAGGAATTTTTGAGCCACCTTAAGATATTTGAAGAAGTCTCTTTGACCAGTTTCCATCTATGAACAATAAGGCGGTTGGAAAAATACCAGAGTATAGGAGGGACATTATTTAATTGTAAGAAATCGATAGTAGTCTAATTGAAATGTGTCCATCTAGGAATGAGCTGACAATTGGAAAAAATGCCGGATTTTTAAGGGAAAATTATCTAATTACCTGAAGAAATCTGCAGTAATTCAATTAAACTGAGTCCGTTTATGAACAGCAATATGTTTGGAAAGTAGACGGGATTTTAGGTGGGGAAATAATTTAATCACCAGAAAAACAATCACTGGCTATCCACTTGAAAAGAGTGTGTCTATGATAATTCCGAATAATAGTAGGGAAAATTATTCAATCGTTAAGGAAATCACAGGGCAGGCTACTTCAAAAGATTTCATATACGTGAAACAGGCAGATCATATTTCTTAACCCCAAAACAAATGGGGGATATCCTCGTGGTGTTAATGGTTAAAGCGATGGACTGCGGAATCGTAGTAAGCGAGTTCGAACTCCAGTCGCGCTATTACGTTCACTTTCGGACAAACACCCTTGGGAAAGGTTTAAACTCCCTTATCCTCCCAGCTATGCATTAAATAATACCACTACTGTTCTTCTTGAATGATGGATTTGGCATTACATAATAGCATACAATGGTTAATATGTCATTAAACAAAGAAATCAAATCGAACACTATATACATATATATATATAAGTAAATTATGGACATAAATCCGACAGTATGAAGAAAATAGAAAAACACCGTATTCCAAATGTGATGAATTTATCATGATGTAAAGTCAATGATAAAACGTTTCGGTTAAAATAAACCTTCATCAGGACTTTTAGATGGTGAAAAATGTAGCTTAAACAACGATGGTTGCTTTTATTAAAATAACGGGAGAGAAAGACTCATAATCGTTCAGTCAGCGTTCTTTTCTTGAAAACTGTTAGATGATTGGCACAGGCCATGATGTTTTAAATGTGTCGAATTTCTAATAGAAACAACGGAATGAAAGATGATAAAAGCATTGTTAAAATTTTAAATAAAAATGGAAGGAAAAGAAGGGATAAAAAAAGTGAAGATGAAAATAAAAGAAAAGAAAGTTTGGGTAAGGGTTAGACACAGAATCAGAAATATTGTAAGTTTGTCGTCAATGCGATCATCTATTGGTTTGATCTACTCATTGACGAGAAATTGACAGTCACCAAATGGCGTTGACGAAGTGCATTCGGTATGTTTATATATATATATCTCACGATCAGATTATTTCGTGTCATAGCCAGGACATTTGTTTGGGTGTAGGGTCTTACACTTCTGCAAAGATGCAGTCGGTATATTCTACAGCCCCAACCGACTGGACAATACTATGATTGGGTCCGATGCTATGTACCTCAAACTTATGCATTCATATTGGCATTTGGCCTTGAGGGGACAATCAATCTTATCAATATAGTTAGATATAAGGAACTAAAAATGTTGTTTATTATTGAGCTTTTGACTGTTGCTTTTATTAAGTTGGTAACGTTAAGAATGCCATTATAGCTTTATTTAACGGTATTTTGTTAGATATTTTGTATAGGTTGTTGGACAGGGGAAAAATCTTATTTAATGATATAAAGAATTCTTTCCCTAATTTATTAGCTACGGCCATATTATAATATGGCGGCGTAAACCAGAGAATTTTCCTTGACCTATTCCTCCTCCTATTACATTCATCGGATGTTTCATCTGTGGTTTTATAAACAAGTTTGGTTTTGTAACTACTAATTTTTTTAGCGCTAACTCATAATCATGCTAGTTTTGAGTAAAGATGTTAATGTTAGAAGAATTAGAAGATAATCTAAACATAATACCCTTAAGGATATGTATGAAAATTTGTCAAAGGTGGTTAGAACCAACATTAATATAACATGAGTATTGATTATCTTTTCTAAATAGGGATACAGAGCTGTTGTTCAAATTAAGTGTGATATCCAAATAATCTGATTTTTAAATTAGTCTGGATATCTAATTTGAATTCAAACTTGTCGAATAAACAATGAAATTTTTCCCAATTATATCACCTTTTCTAGGGGTTCAATTGTCTACAATAATCAACCTGTCGTCTCGATAAAGGTTATAGTTACTCCAACCATGGTTAATATTATTGATATAACAAAGCAAACAACTAACTCACATATTTCAGCCATATCATAAGCCCCCCCCCCGCCTCGCTAGGGTTATCGAAATTAACACTAACTCTTTTTTAATCCACAAAACCTCATTCGAGTACAGCAATGATTTTCGGGTATGTTTCATGATTTTAATTCTACCCTTCAATATCGACAAATATTCCCTAACTAGATTAAATTCTTCGTTTACAGTTTTTTTTTCTATAATTGATGGGTAAAATTCTTTAATGCCAAATTTTATGGAGAAACATTTATCATTTTTGCTATAATTCCTAAACCACTTGATACAATGATTCATATTACACCATTGGTTTATGTTTAGGGCTATACTAAACGTTGCACAAATATCTTGCAAAACAACCTTGCTGATCTTCCCCACTTGTGTTTTAGTGGGGTTAATTAATCTACATGCCGGGTTACAACGGAAATCACTCTTGAGGTCCTTTAATGTGATAAAATGATTTTTGATGTTAGATCTTTCTATCCAATCTCCTTTTTTCAATTTACTAGCTAACAGTTACTCGGATCAGCTTCTAAATGAAGTGGAGCTTTTTAAAAAATGTTTAATTACTTCTCTATGCAACATGTGTTTATATTTATAAGGGCTCATCTTATTTAATTTACCCGACTTAACAAAGATTTTGTGAGTACCCTCGATATCCTTTAAATTACTCTTTATTTGCTGCCGTGTGCCATTATTAATATTTCTGTACCTTATAGACTTACATGGCACCTTCAATAAGTTTCCAGCCATTTTTTGTACAGGCATTTGAGATTGTCGTAGACTCTTGAAAATTCACTATGTTATTGCTATACATCTTATGAGAAGACTGATCAATTTTTATGATTTCAGATTCAAATGAACAGCTACAGCAGCAATTGGAATACACCCTACTAAAGCCTGATTGTCACAGCTGGTGAATTTCAAAAATGCAATCTGGACGTGAGGACACTCTAGAAGAACGATATGCAATAAAATTGTGTTTTAAACTTGGAAAAATCCCAAAGAAACGTAGGGAATTCTTAAGACTGCTTTTGGAGCATCTTGTAAGAATCGAGCATCAGTTTTTGAGAGACGTAAGAGATTCAAGGAAGGTAGGAAGATTGTGAGGGATGAGGAGAGGTATTGGAGGAATAAGGAAGTCAATACACCAGAGTTAATTGGCCAAAGGGTTAGGGTTAGGGTTACTATGTTGAGGTTTTAAGGGAGTTCAGGCATAGATTCCGTCGGAAGAGGCCAGCATTCTTCAAATCGGGTCAGTGGCATTTCCACCGGGACAATACGCCAGTCCACAACTCCATCCTTGTCACAGACTATTTGACCAAGATGGGCATCAAGACAGTTCCTCAACGTCCCTATAGCCCAGACCTTGCTCCCTGTGACTTTTAGTAATTCCCTAAGCTCAGAGGCTGTCGTTATGAGACAATTAAGGAGATGAAAGAGGCTGTGACGAAGGTCATCGACACGCTCACACAAGAGGACTTCGATGGGGCCTTGAAGAAGTTGTTGGAACGGTACAACAAGTGCATTGCAGCCGGAAGAGATTACTTCGAAGGGGACTAGAGTTTTATGTGTGTACTATCAATAAAAGTGCCCATACGAAAAAAGTCTGGAAACTTATTTAATGATCCTCGTAACTATCCCGATTAATACTGACTCAAAATATCCAATTCTTTAAAATGAGAGGGTGGAAATTCGTCTTAAATTTTTAGGTTTCATGGGATTTAGTCTGAGAATTGTTTAGAGGAAAAATGTGCTTTCCATATATTTGAGAGATAAAAGATTCAATCTTTTTTAAAAGAGCTAATTTATATTGGTGTTTATTTGGTAGCGGAATATTTTTAAAAGAATAAGGGATGTGTGTTTGCTCCATTACGAATCAGACTAAAAAGTGCTAAATAGTAATAACTAGAGCAATAGTTATTTTGTTTTCTTATTTCAAAACCTATTTCTATAACTATAGGTGTGAAAAAAACAAAAAACAAAACAAAACAAAAACAAAACCAAAAACTTGCCCAGTCGGCTGGGGCTGTAGAATACACTGACTGCACTTCTGCAGAGAGGTAAGACTCCACCCCTAATGATTGTCCTGGATATGACACTAAACAATCTGATGGTGAGGTTCCAGTAATGCTGGAGCTTTGGAGAATACGGAGCACCCCTTCATTACTATTGCTCGCAGGTTCACTCTGGCCCGGCGTAGTAGCACCTGATAGGGCCCTATCCATGGGTTAAATAGAAATAACAGCATACTTATGGTAAACTGAATTGTTTGACTAAACTGAATAGCTTGAAATAGAAATGTTTTTGACAATTAAACCGTACTTACATTTAAACGGCGCGCTTATGCTAAACTTAAACCGTACTTACATTTAAACTTTATGCTTATGCTGAACTGAATTATTTGAAATGGAACTGTTTTTTTGACATTGAAACTCTACTTACACTAAACTGAATTGTTATATATATGTTTTGACATTTTACTGAGTAAACAAAATCTGTACTTACGGTGAATTAGAAATGTTTTTGACAATTAAACTGTGTACTCCTGCTAAACTGAATTGTTTGAAATAGAACTGATTATTTACATAAAAATGGATTTGTCGTTGAATAATCTACAAAGGTTGATATGCCATAAAAACCAAACCAACCAACCAACCAGATGATAAAATTTGTAAATGAAAAATATGATATAAACAGATATCTGGAAAAAAATTCAATTAAAAGAAAGCTAAAAAGATCTGTAAGTAAAAAGTAAATTTGGCAACCGTAGTCGAGGGCTACCCGAAGGATCTCTTTTCATTAGCTACGACACCGAAGTGTTGGGGAGGGCGCAACTCATTGCCTGCGATTGCTCCACTTTATCCTTATAATGTTCAGTATCAAGCAAGGACGTATCAAGTACAATTTTTTGAGTCTTTAGTATGACGCGACCTGAGATTAAACCCTGGTCTCTCGGGCCATTGGCAAACACTCAACTCACTCTGGAAAATAATCAACCATCCCAATATCTAACCAAAAGAAAGAAAAAAAAACGCTAATGCGTAAAAACGTTTTTTATGCTAATTTTTTTCCTTCTGGTTGTCGCCTTAGTAATAAAACGACTTTTGGGTCAAGCCTCTTTTGTCAGAATTAACTTGATGATCAGGTAATTGAAACCTCGGTAGATAGGTTCTGGGCTTTTCTGGTTTTGCTCTACTTAGTGTATCAAACCTCTCAAAATAATCAATGGAATGTCTAATTGTGATCGATGTTCTACAATATTTCTCCTCAAATTTGAAATTTAACGTTAAGACAAATTTCAACACTTAACTCTACTAATCAATTAGATCTTTGTAAAATATTGACCGGAATACTCCTTGTAATATGCAACGTAAATTGCATGAGTGGAATAATAGGAAATAGACTTATTTCCTCATGTAAACACAGTGGAAGTGCCGCGTAAATTGCGTGAATTGCATGCTAGACAGAAGGCATGTCCACGCGCAACTCGTAGGTAGTGGGTGTGACCGCGAGGATTGCAGGGATGTCTGGGAAATTATATAGACCACAGAAAATTTTTCACCCCAAGAGAGACGACCCGAAAGAATGAAGAAGACCGGCTGAAAAACTACTTGATATTATGCAGCTCAAGGAACTGTCTATGCGCCAGACTGTCCAGAGTTAAGAAGTCGAGAACAATTTGTGCTGACGAGACTCGCAAAAGTTGAGAAGCGAGGAAAATCTAAGATGATTCCGTGCCTTAAAGATGGTGGTAATTTACGAAGCTTTTTTGCTTAGATGTGGCACAAGGCCATATGAATGGGGCACCCAATGAGACTCGAACTCACTCATGTAGGTTTGCAAGTCTAGCTTGCTAACCATTACGCTACCCGAGGCGCCCTTGTGCCTTAAAGTGAGAGGAAGCAGTTCACTTAAGATTCATATATTGCCATCTGTGTACATCACAGCCGTCTCCGACTTTCTCCCTCACTCTACTATTTTGTACATTTCGTAATAAAATGAAAAGAAAAGATGCAGATTATATTTTTATACTTCCCTATATACAACATTAAATGACACTGACAGATTATATGCATGAGAAAATTAAAATAAAATAAAATAAGAGGAAGGAGAATAAAGAGAATTCATAAGTTTTGAGGATTGCGGAGATGTAATTTCAGCAGTCAATAGCAGCATTGGGATTTTAAGCACAGATAGAAAACCAATACAAACTGGGAAACAAAAATGTGTTGAAAAACAAATGTATGGATATTTCAAGCGACAAACTCGTGAGATTGCACCCGAGAAGATATAGATATATGGCTTAGAAAGAAAAATCTCATGTCTAATAGCAGCAGAAAACAACGCCAAAAGTGCTATTTATTTTAAATTCATAATACGTAACAGATGAGCAAGTGGAGGTTATGCAGATAAAAAAGCTGAAAAAAATTAACACATTATAAGCTAATGCAGCAAACTAGTACAAACATGATTGGGTGGGAAAAGTGATTAACTGGGAATTGTGCAAAAGATGGAATTTTGACCCTACTACTAAATGGTATATGCACAAATTAGAATCCCTTCGAAAATTCCCTGGGATTTCAAGCTACGAACAGATCCTTTAATCCCGACCAGAAGATCAGACCCTGTGCCAAATGTAACATAACGGGTCTTAAATAGAAAGTTCACCATAGCAATACAGAGTTGACGGTCGTGCCACCACATGCTCGAAAGTGTTAATGGAAAAATCGCTAGGTCTATAGTAGTGGTCGTACTCTGTTGTGACCCCACGTGGTAAAAGTTGATGAACACACGAAAATCTGTTTTAGTTCACTACACAAAAGCTTATTTCTTAATACAATTTGTATATAGTCGCAAGGAGAAAGAAAGCGAGTTTGAAAGCTGAGTCGATGGCGTTTGCTGCTCCCCCAAGAAAAACATATCATGGAGAGAAGGAGAGAAAGCAGACACAGACGTTGAATTTTCTTGCTGTATTTTCTTCTTATTCTAACGTGTTTATTCGCTGGTTTTGTCTTCTCGGAATCGCATCGTGTGAAACTCCTTGAAGGAGTTTACTCCAAAATAGTGTCGAAATTTTGGTCTTTTTTTTTTTTTACATCTCCGTGGCTGACTCTTTACCTATCATGTCTTCTTGCTAACTTCCTCAAATCGAGTCGTCCCCTTCCTTCCGCCTGGTGTCGGCGGAAGGAACATCCGTTTTCGCTGGTTCCACACTTGGGGACCGCAAGTTTTTTATAATCATCCTCAACTAACGCAGTCATTCACCCATGACCGGTTGATCTACAACTGCCTTGGCCTAAGTCACTCAGAGGTCAACTGCCCGTTCCCATAGACTCTATATCAGCCTTTTTTTTTCTTTTCTCTCTTATTACCCATGAGCTTGCCTCTCATTCTTACGGACCTACCATATCACGTTAAACCAATTAACTTACCATTCAGGGGATTTTGCCATCAAGTAGGCCAAATATTGAAAATAAAAGAAAGTGAAAGGATAAACAAATATGAGGATGTTGCCTGAGAACTAAAAAACTGTGAAATAGGAAGATGACGGTGATACCGATTGTAGTTGATGCACTTGGAACAGTGTGCAAGAGCTTAGAGAAAAAAAAAATGGAAGCACTGGAAATCAGAAGAAGTATCTAAACCATTCACACCACAGCATTGTTTAGATTAGTCAGAATACTGAGAAGAGTCCTGGAAACCTGAGGAGACTTTCTATCTCATACTCCCGTGAAAGATCATCCGCTAATGCTTGTGTAAAAAACTTGCAAGGTGTATAATAATAATAATAATAATAATAATATCACCACTGTTTTTCTACAAGGATAGCTTTGGCATTGAATAAGTCACAAAGATTGATATATCATTAACCAGACCGAGCTCTCTCTCTCTCTCTCTCTATATATATATATATATATGTGTGTGTGTGTGTGTGTGTGTGTGATATCAGTTGCATTACTAAAAAATGACAACTCCCAACTTTTATTTTCAGCTTTGATCATTTCCAAAATTTCATTTTGAAAAACCCTTCATCTAACCTGAACGCTTCGTTTATTTTTGTTTATTCATTAATGTTTTGAAGTATGTTCAAAGAAAAATTGTTTATGAAACCGGAAGCGGAAAATGCGTAGACGCGAGCAAAACGGCAAAGATAAGACATCAGGAAAAAAAGAGAAAAGAAAAAAAATAATGGAAGACCGGTAAAATGCCTTAGGAACATTTAATGCCAAAGATCCTTTGAAATTTCGTGTTCAACAATAATGGCCACTTTCACTTTGAAACGCTTAAAATTTTGAACTCGATTGTCTTAGAAATCAGAATAAAGATGAGAAAAATTATTTTGAAAAAAAAATATTACATCAAAATTAAAACTAGAAAGATGAAAAAGAAATTATGTGATACACAAGTCTAGCAGAAACTTAGAAGACATGAAACCAGAAGAAAAAGGAGAGTTGGAAGGAATATGTTTGTTTGTCGATATTTGTCTAATATATGTCGTCCAAATGGCTGAGCTGTTAGATATCTATATCTAGTATAAAATTAGGTGGGTTTCGATCCCAGCTTGAAGCGTCCTGCGTGTCGAGCCATACTGAAGAGTTGTAATGCAACGAAACAGTCTGTGGATGACAATATGTGTATGTGATGTGAGTATAAATAAATTAAAATAGGGTAGACATAGACAAGGAAGTGTGGCAGCTGCAATTTTTTCGGCTATGCGTTCATCACGCCAATGAACGTACAGGCGAGAAACTGACAATCGCCAAGCACCGTTGACTCTGTGTCTACGCAATCCTAATGTGGCGATTTACGCTCAATGTTATTGAGCACTCTTTATTTAGCAATATAGTAAACTATCTAATAATTACATATATATATATATATATATATCATCAAGGTGCGTAGACACTTCGAATTTCTTTGACCTTCTCTCGAGTCAAATAGATCTGTTTAAAAAGTATTTTATTCGATAGAATTGTATGAAAAAATATGAACGTACGATGAACGCGATTCCCAAAATCTCGTCTACTTGCGTTGAAAATCAGGATTCAAGGTCGTCACATCTAGTTGGATAAGGATACGAAGCTATGGAAATGCTAATCTCTCACAGTCATAGAGAAAACTATATAGTGTCGAAATCTCGTGGTAGCCCAATTCTAAAAGGTAATTTACAAAGCTCTTTGCTTCGATGTAGCACAAGGCCGAATGAATGGGGCACCCAATGAGACTCGAACTCATTCGTGTAGGCTCGCTAGTCTAGCTTGCTAACCGTTACACCACCTGAGGTGCCCTGCCCAATTATAAAATGGGCACTGAAAATAATTCCAGAAAAGAATGTATACTTCAAAGCAGCAGCAGCTCTTCTTCTTCTTCTTCTTCTTCTTATTATTATTATTATTATTATTATTATTATTTTTGGAGGTGCCCGTGGTGTAATGGTTATCGTCACAGGATATGGACACGGCGTTCCGAGTTCAATTCCTGGACAAGACTGATTGCATTTCACATAGCACTAATACCCTTGGGAAAGGTATGAATCCAATTATTCTCCCTCCAGCTATGGGTAAATAGTAGGGCAGACTAGGTTCTTCAGCCTTGGTGAGGCAACTAGTCTAGGAGAAGGAAAACTCTGAAGTCAAACCTGTTAAACTCCGCTTAAAAAAATTGACCTTGTGTCATATCTGAGCGGAGGGGTTGGGTAAATAGGATTATTATTATTATTATTCACTCATTAGATCTTTTTACATCAGCGTTAGCCGATGGTTTTTCTCTGGAGTCTGAGTGACAGCAAGTCTCCTCAAGTCTCCAGGACTCTTCTCAGTATTCTGGCAGTTCTCAATAATGATGTCGTTTGGATGGTCTCCACCTGTTCGCCAACTTCCAAGTCTTGCAGTCACTTTAGTAATCCTTTAGTTACTGTTCCAAACGCACCAATTACAATTGGTATAATTGTCACCTGCATGTTCCACAGTTTTTTCAATTCCTTAGCAAGGTCGAGGTATTTAACCTTCTTTTCACATCCTTTCAGTTTTATTCTGTGGTCAGCCGGGACAGCAAAGTCGACAATTTTGCAAGTTCTCTTTTTTTTGTTGATTATTATTATTATTATTAGAGTTTTTCACTTCAGCGTTAGTTGATTGTTGTTCCCTGGAGCTGAGTGACAGCAAGTCTCCTCAAGTCTCCAGGACTCGTCTCAGGATCCTGGCTGTTCTCAGCAATGCTGTCGATTGGATTGTCTCTACCCGTCCGCCAACTTACAAATCCTCCAGACCTTTTAATAATCCTTTAGTTATTGTGCCTAAAGCACCAATCACAATTGGTACAATTGTCACTTTCATGTTCCACAGTTTTTTCAGTTCTCTAGCAAGGTCGACGTACTTATCCTTCTTTGCACATTCCTTTAGTTTTATTCGGTGGTCCGCCGGGACAGCAAAGTCGACAATTTTACAAATTCTCTTCTTTTTGTTGATTATTATTAAGTCTGGTCTTCAGGCCGAGATTAGGTGATCCGTTTTTATGTCAAAGTCCCAGAGGAGTTTATGCATGTCATTTTCTAGGACAGGTGCTGGAGTGTGCATATACCATTTGTTAGTATGGTCAAATACCGAATTAAACCAGATTTTTTTGGCTTAAATTAGTCAATGAGAAACGTAAGAAATAAAGATGAAGATGGATCTCAAATATATATATATATTCATTATTCAGTGAAAGAAACAGAAAAGAGAAATCAAAATAGAAACGAGAAATGAATGGTTTGGTTTCTTTGTTTAATGGCATATCAACATTTTTGGTTATTTAATGCCAAAGCGATTATCCTAGAAGAACAGTAGTGGTACTATTTAACCCATAGCTGGGAGGATAAGGGGTTCATACATTTCCCAAGGGCATTTGTCCGAAAGTGAACGTTATAGCACGACTGGAGTACGAACTCGCTTACTACGATTTCGCAGTCCATCGCTTTAACCATTACACCATGGTGACACCCCCCCCGAGAAATAAATGAAAAGGAAACGAAAATAAATAATAAAATAAATAAAATACCCTATCACACACACATACATACACGCACATGTGTGTACGCATGCCCAATTATTTATTCAAACACCTCTCCGAGCGCAGGCTGTGACGCAAGTTCAATTTTAAGCGAAGTAAAGCTGGTGTCACGTGATATCCCACTGAGACGATGGAAGTGGGATGACTGCTGTTTGAATTAACAGTAACCTGACTTGGGTGACATCTAGTAGCCCTAACAAAATCGCCTGACCAGGGGGGGAAGGTAGAAGCCAAATGATTGGCTGGGGCCCTAAAACGGAAGTGGCACCCTTCTCGCCGTCGGCGAAAAAAAACAGAAGAAATATTAGTTATTGGATGGGGCTCGTGGCAGACAGACCCATAGCCATTTACTCCGGGTGAAGAAGACAAAAGAATGTCTGAGACACGAGGGACCCGAGTTCTTTAAGCCAGTATTAAAAATAGCATAAAGTCTATTAGCCCGTGAAAGAAGAAAGATTCTCCAGTGGAACCCCGTCGAAAAATAAGATAAGTAACTTTGGGACTATTTCTCCTTATACCAAATTTTATATACCACTCTCTCTCTCTCTCTCTCTCTCTCTCTCTCTCTCTCTCTCTCTCTCTCAATTTGAAGAAACACGAAAGAACAGGAAAGAAAAGAAAGATATTTATGTCCATGGACTGTTCAATTCATTACATATATTTGACACTTTGAAAGTGTATCTCTTTATACAGTAAAGGATTCATGTATTTTAATGTTACCACGTGGTCTAAGTTGTTCTTTGCAGTTCTGTTACGAATTTGTTACCTCATGCTTCCTTTTCAGCTTCTATTCGCCTTATGTTATCTTGCTTAGAATTGTCCAATTAATTCCTTAAAAATATCACACGGTAAACCGGAGTTGCCGACTACTACAATATAATATTATTACGACTAAAACCTATAGGTCCATATCTTCTGTTGTCTAGGGGAGGAAGTTTAGTGGCCTTGGTGGATGTGTGGATAGTGTGAAATTTGGAACCCCTTGCCAGCGGCGGTCAGTCTTGCCCTAAAGTAATCCCTCACGTAATATGCCAGGTCTTATATGCCTGAGAGAAAAACTCTGAACGAGGACTTATTCTATAGGGGATCAAGTGCCAACCTGCCCCGTCTTCACACGTTCGAAAATAAAACCCCGTTCTGGGATAAAAGTAAACCTTTCGCGTCACACTGGTTATAATTCAGAGTTTTCGTTCTCCTAGACTGGTTGCTTAACCCAAGCTAGATAGACTGGTCTGCCTTACTATTTACCCATAGTTGTGGATCATAAGTGATGTACTCCTATGGACTCCCACATATGGCCGAGCAAAAGCAGGACGACCAGCTCGAACATACATACATACAGCAGCTATGTGAGGATACGGAATGTAACCCTGAAGACCTGCCGGAGGCGATGAACGATAGGGAGAAGTGGCGAGAGAGGCTCAGGGATATCCGTGCTTGTGGCACAACATGATGATGATGCTGATGATGCGGATCGAAGAGATGAATTCCTGTTTTCCACAACATATACCCACCAAAAAGATTGAACCATCCTGTATCCTTAAAATCCTGTATAACATAAACGATGCCTTGCTGCGCGTATCATCCAATAAATGAGTTGATTTTTGCTCATTGGGTTAGAAATAGGAAAAAGAAAGCATTGTTTATAGTTGACTCATTTTCAAGTCTTTTATATCCAGAAGGGGCTCAGCATGTACTTCTTTACTGACTACTCCACCTGGAACTTTTTCTTTACCGGAGAGACAATGTGTTTCCACATCATGGACTTTCTTTTCGACCCAAGCTCGTTCTGGTAAACCCATAGATGAATGTTGTACATTGACCTCCGACCCGGCCGGGCTGTCAAAATAGGAAATGCACCAGTGTAAATAACAGTTGCATCCGGTCGAGGAATATCAGGATATTATAACCTTGACCGTGGACGGGTTGAATGTGTGCGAAAGTGTGACGTTCGCAGGAAGAAGAGTGGATGTCAAATTATTATATAACCTGGGTGAAGACAAGAAGTCAGTCAGTTTGGAGATCAGATCAGTTGGAGATAAGATGCGGTAGAGAAAGATAGCACCCAGCAGAGTGGGCCCTCATGGCTCGGATTGAGCAGCTGCAGTTGGAGAGAAGATGCTGGATTGAGGAACATGTCCCAGAGAGGCTGGGCCCCCCGTTGAGCAGCCCAGGAGAACGAGAAAGAAACGCAGTTATGGCCAATAGATTGGGGGTCAATATGTTGCAGTTCTGTTCGGTCTCCAACTCCCTCTCACACACAACCCTTTCGAACCCTTTCAAATAAAGTGAGAGGTATATTTTTCTAAGAAACTGTGTCTCTCGTCTTTATTGTGTCGTCGTTATGATTCTGTATGTAGATGTATATGTATTATATGAGTATACAACATGAAGTCGTCGTATTCTACCGGCCGCTCGCCCGCTTCAAAAAGATCTGTTTGAAAACGTTTAAGATTAGATAGTAATACTGGATGCCATATGACAATTAATCATTTCTATTAAGAATAATTACTTGAAGTTGTAATTCTTTACTTGAGATTATTATCAGTATGTTTTCTTTGTTTTAATAGCATAGCAACCTTTGTGGGTTATTTTGATGCCAAAGCCATTCTTTTAGAAGAACGGCAGTGATGCTATTTAACCCAAAGCCGAGGGCATAAAGGGGTTCATGCGTTTCTTAAGGATGGATGATTATTAGTTACTTGAAACGATATAACTGTGTTTACATCATGCTTTCGTGTACGAAATTAAAAACATACCAAAGTGGCGCTAAGAACAATCTGTTACGGGACACCGTCGATATTAAAGTAAAGAATTCGTCCATGCAAAGGAGGCCGAAATTAATACACTAACGGACAACATATTTATAGGAGAATTACTCGCTTGTAAGACTGGAAATAATAACTCATTGGTCAAATAACATCTCGACCATGAATATAAAGGACGAGTCCCGAAATCATTAGTAAGTTGAAGAGAGACGCATGGTTGATTTTAATCAATAGAATCCAGTAGATGGGTTACACTTCGGCCGGCCGTGGTGTCAACGGTACGGATCTGGTCGGGTGTGTCCCGTCTTCAGAATATACTTTGAACCTCAGGGGGCGTCTCCCAGAGTGGTAGCACCTGATAGGGTTCTATCTATGGGTCAAATAAAACTAAAATGTGTACTTATGCTAAACTAAATTCCTTGAAATAAAACTGTTTTGACATTTAAACTGCGTACTTATCCTAAACTGAATTGTTTGAAATAGAGCTGTTTTGACATTTAACTGTGTGAAAACCAAAATCTGTATTTATATTAAACTATAATAGAACTATTTGACTTAACTGAAGAGCTAAAAATTGAAATGATTTTCGACAATTAAACTGTGTACTTATGCTAAACGATATTGTTTGATAAAGAACTGTTTATTTGTTCAAAAATAGATTTGATATTAAATAGGTTGATATGCCATAAAACTCAAACAAACTATCGGCCATCACTCTCTATCTGTGTCCATAGAGAGTTGTTGGAGATAAGTTCTAGCTGGTCATCCAACGCTTGCAGGTCCATGTAAAGGGGTCCATAGGAGAACATCGCTTATGGGTTCGTCCTTACTTTTCCACCAGTGTCCCGTGTATCTTGTCCATCTTATTTGGATTGTTTTAAAGATGGGAGATAGGTGGCCTGACAGTTGCTGTTTTGTGGGATGTTGATTTCAGGATTTGTTCAATATAGCTCTTAGCATTATTGTGCAATTCCTGTCAAAAGTTTTTTCTATACCCTTAGTTAATGTCAATGTGGTGCATCCATATAGTAGTATTAACACGACCCACTTGAAAATATATAACCAAGTTTATGTTTCTTTGTTTAATGGCATATCAAATTTCGTGGGTTATTTAATGCCAAAGCCATCCTTCTAAAAAAACAGCAGTGATCCTATTTAAAGCGTAGCTGGGAGGATAAGGGGGTTCATACCTTTCCCAAGGGTATTTGTCCAAAAGTGAACATAATAGCGCGACTAGAGTTCGAACTCGCAGGCCAGCGTTTTAATCATTACTCCACGAGGATGCCTCGTTACAACCACGTGCAAATTATTTATATCATGAATACTTGATATTGAGTGCAAAAAAACCCTCTTAAGAAACAACTATGGAGGAAATATATAAAGATAATCGTACTATGAAAGCAATTTCCAAACCTTTAGACATAAAATGTCTGCCAACGAGTTGATATGCCGTTAAAACAAATCAATCAATCGATCGATCGATCAATCAATCAAAAAGTGTGAACGAAATTCTTAGTCTAAGAAATTAGGAGAAAATAAGACCGTTGATCTATTTAGAGTTAAAAATTAGTTTTATGAATGGCTATTGATAAAAACTTTCGGAATTTTGAGATGTCCATATAGTTTTTCAGAATTATTAGCTAACATATTTTTTTAAAAAAGTAAGTCAGTTCATTTGTGTACTTATAAAATCTGCAATACTTAAGAGGTGTAGAAATCGACTGTTTTAACCTCTGTTCACACACACATACCCATCCAAGTACACACTGGAAGACCAAAGCACACAAACAGACCCGAGTATGTAGGTACACAATTAGCAAATATAGACTGAAATCCACGCTCAAATATACGCATGCGTATGTCGACGCTAGAACATCCGGACCGGAAACGTTTGTTGAGACGTCATGAAGTGTGTGATGGCATACACATGAGGACGGAAAGAAGTTTGGTGCCTTTTGCACTAGGAAAGATTGATTGGGTATAGGGCAAGTGGGTAGAAAGACCCAGAACAGTATTAGACGAGGTGCAAAAAAAAAAAAAAAGGAAAAACGAAGAGAGAGAGAGAGAGAGAGAGAGAGAGAGTAAAAAGAAATAGTGCCTAAGAAAGAGGGTATGAGGAAGAGCAATACGAGGAGGAGGAGGGGGATGAGGAGGAGGGGGGTGAGGAGGAGGAGTAAATAAAGAATAGGAAATGTATAATGGCAGTTTAATATTAATAGGGCAAGTGGGTTGGAAGACAGAACAGTAGTAAATGGGGTTCATAAAAAAACGAAAAGAGGGGAGAGCGAGAGAAATAAGGAAAGGGAGAGGAAGGAAGAAAGAAAGAATTTGAGAGAAAGAGAGAAAGAAAGAGAGAAAGAAAAAGATGGAAAGTGAGAGAGAAAGAGAAAGAAAGAAAGAGAAATAAAGGCTTACCTTAATTTGGCGCAAGGTCAGAAGAATGAGGCACTCAGTGAAATAAAGAGAGAGAGAGAGAGAGAGAGAGAGAGAGAGAGAGAGAGAGAGAGAGAGAGTTGGTTGGTTGGTTGTTTGGATTTTATGGCATATCAACCTTTGTAGGTTATTTAACGCCAAATCCATTTTTATACTAATAATCAGTTCTATTTTAAACAATTCTGTACACAGTTTAATTGTCAAAAACATTTCAAACCGTTCTCATTCAAACAATTTAGTTTAGTATAAGCATAGTTTTTGTCCACACACAGTTAAATATCAAAGCAGTTCTATTTCAAAAAATTCAGTTTAGCGTAAGTACATATTCAATGCCAAAAACACTTCTATTTCAAATTATTCAGTTTAGCGTAAGTACAGTATCAATGTCAAAAATAGTTCTATTTCAAACAATTCAGTTCTGCATAAGTACGCAGTTTAGTTCTATTTGACCCATAGATAGGACCCTATCAGGTGCTACAACCCCGGCCAGAGTAGACCTGGGAACGATGGCAATGAAGGGGTAATCCATATTCCCCAAAGCTCCAGCAATACTGGAACCTCACCATCAGATTGTTTAGTGTCATAGCCAAGACACTCGTTAGGGAGAGGGTCTTACCTCTCTGCAGAGATGCAGTCGGGGTATTATACAGCCCTAGCCGACTGGGCAAAGTGTGTGTGTGTGTGTGTGGGGGTGAGATGGCACTTTATTAATATTTGATATTCATATTATGTCACATTAATAGATTTTTAGGCTTACCTTAATTTGGCGCAAGGTCAGAAGAATGAGGCACCCAGTGAGAACCAAACTTAGCCATAGACTATTAGCCAAGTGAAGCATTCTTTCCGAAAAAAAAAAACTCTCTCACTCTCACTTTCTTGTAACATGGTTTGGTCTTGAGTAGAGATTGCTCATATAAAATACCTTGTACAAGAATAACCTGACGGAACCCATCCCTCTCCAGGTCTACAACTGTTTTGAATTTAAAGTTTTCTTTTAAGACCAGTTACCATACCAGGTTAAAGAGCCGAATTTACCTATAACTGAAGGGAAGTAGTTAAATTCATACTTTTCCCAAAAGTATTACAACTATTTCAAATGCAAACCACTTCGTTCAGGATTTGAACTCATGTCACCGTGTCCACTTCTTACGAAGATAACCGTTACGCCATTAGTACCTTCGACAAGTTAAGAGTTGATTAAATTTGGCGCAAAAACGTCGAGGTTCGAACTTGGTATTCAGTTGTAATTGATCTGAGAGACTAATTTGCCGTAACGGTTATCACCCTTGGAAATGAAATCGTTGACCAGAGTTCAAATTCTGGACGAGGCTGTTTGCATTTCACTTAAAGTTCCTAGGAAAAAGCATGAATCTATCCGTCCTGTCCATACTGCTTTCTTTAGTCTTGGTTAGACAACCAGTCTAGGAGAAAGAAAACTCTACAGTGTATCACATCCGTTGCGGAGGGATTAGGAGGATACTTACACCATAAGGCACTTAGTAAGGATCGAAATAAATAGTAACCCATTCTTTCTTAAAATTAAGTGTAGCTTAGATTTATCCCAACGACACTAGAATGGGTCACATTTTAAGAAATTGAAACGTACAGTTCAGTTGTAATTAGTCTACGAGATTAAATTTCGATTTTTTTCTTGTTTCCTAAATGGAAAATTTGGGGATAAAAATTGAATGAGGAGTTTCAAAGGTGCTTCAACCAATAGGAAACTTACTGGAATTACATAATTGAATGCCAAGAGTAATATTTTAAAGAAAATATTTTATTCAAAGTTAATTGCTGTTTTGACAAATACATCTTCAGACTGGATATTTATTGAACACACTTCATGTATGCACGCGTGCGTGCGTGTGCGTATATATATATTTTTCCCTGACACACACACACACACACACAAACACACACACACATATATATATATATATATATATGTGTGTGTGCGTGTGTGTGTGTGTGTATGTCAGGGAAAAAAAACTGGAAGTCAATCCGACTGTACACCTTTATATATATATATATATATATACATATATATATATAAATAATTCGGTCTGATGGCCACATATGCGAGGAACTGACAGTCCCCCAGCGCCGATGTTTTTATGCCAATTCTATTCATACCTATACCTACCTATGGTCTCTTACTGATATTAAGCACCTTCTCTTTATAGTCATAGCAAGCTATAAAACTATATCATTAATTATATATATATATATATATGTGTGTGTGTGTGTGTGTGTTTGTGTGTGTGTGTGCGTTATTCAACAGTTTCCATCTCATCTCCAAGAAACATTTGAAGATTGCACTAGGTTACATGGTACCAGCGCTAAGAGAGATTTCTTAGTCGAGATGGATTCATACCTTTCCCAAGAGCATTTGTGTGAAATGCGCATAATCTACCTCGGCCGAATATATATATATATATATATATATATGAGAATGAGAAAATATCTTTGGGATCAGTTTTCGTTTTCAATTAGGTTTTAGTAATGAAGCGAACCAACCAGTTAGTTGAAAGGATATTTGGAAATTTTAGAAATAGCCGAAATATTTATTTTTTGTAATGCGTAATTTGATTTTTCTGAGAAGTTGTCTTTCACACGCGTTGTTCTGTATTGATAAGCTATCTATCCCAACCTGTTCATCTCTCTCTCTCTCTCTCTCGATATAGATATATTACTGTCTGTATGCTTACGTGATGTATATCTCCCGTCAATATCTATCTATCGATCTATCTACGAGAGTCTGAGCATATGTATATATACATCTATGTACGTATATAAGCATGTATCTGTCCGAATCTATCCTTCTATTTATCCCAGCCAATTCAATTCCTCCTCTCTCCCCTCGCTCTCTCACTCTCTCTCTCTCTCTCACTCTCTCTCAGTCTTTTCCCATCCATGTATCTATATATCTATCTATTTATCTAGCTAGCTATTCCAATGCATCTGTTTACACACACACACACACACACACACATATATATATATATATATATATGTGTGTGTGTGTATGTGTGTGTGAGTATATATATATATATATATATACACTGTAATCTGATCCTAACTGTTTTTTCTCTACATGGCGTCCAGCTGTATACAAGCTTTTGGGGAGTGGAAGTTTTAAAACTATCTATAAAAGCGCTTCATTCGTTATATATATATATATATATATATATATATATATATATATATATATATATATATATAACCGTAAATGTATTCACTCATTATGATTATGAAATTTAAAGGCTAGCACTGCCTTCATTACTAATTGAAAATACTGAATATACGTCTACGGCAATGAGAGATTAGAACAAAAGACATTGGAGATCATGTTTTGTCCAAATGAGATCTTGATTAACATTTGGTTAACAGTTATCGTTCCTCTTCAAGAGTGTATTAACAAAATTCGATTATACGAAATCTCAGAAGCCTACAACACCTACTCAGACCCCACAACCCTAAATTTAGCGGGTCAGAATCTAAATCGAGATGCGGCGACATCCACTACCCATTAGAGGCATGAATCGAGCATCAGTTTTTGAGTGGCATAAGAGATTCAAGGGAGGCAGGGAGTCTGTGAGGGATAATGAGAGGTGTGGGAGGAGGAAGGAAGTCAATACACCAGAGTTGATTGGCCAAAGGGTTAGGGTTAGGCTTAAGGTTACTATGTTGAGGTTTTAAGGGAGTTCAGGAAGAGATTCCGTCGGAAGAGGCCAGCACTCTTCAAATCGAGTCAGTGGCATTTCCACCAGGACAATGCTCCAGTCCACAACTCCATCCTTGTCACAGACTATTTGACTAAGATGGGCATCAAGACAGTTCCTCAGCTTCCCTATAGTCTAGACCTTGCTCCCTGTGACTTTTGGTTATTCCCTAGGCTCAGAGGCTGTTGTTATGAGACAATTGAGGAGATGAAAGAGGCTGTGATGAAGGTCATTGACACGCTCACACGAGGACTTCAGTGGGGCCTTGAAGAAGTTGTTGGAACGGTACAACAAGTGCATTGCAGCCGGAGGAGATTACTTCGAAGGGGATAGAGTTTCATGTGTGTACTATCAATAAAAGTGCCCATACGAAAAACGTCTGGAAACTTATCGTATGCACTTCGTATATTCTCTATTGATAACGGTACAAAAATGGACTCCCCAGTTATATACGGTGCAAAATAGAGTGTCCATTTAAATACAGTATAAAAATATAGTCTTTAATTACGTACGGGATAAATATATATCCTCTAATTACATACGCTACAAATGTGTAGTCTCCAGTTATATATGGTGCAAAATAGTGTCTCCAAATATACGCAGTACAAAATATATTCTTTTATATACAAGACAAAAATATTGTCTCTAATTAAATACGGTACAAAAATATTGTCTCGAATTAAATACAGTATGGAAATATATCTTAACGCATCCATTTTAAATGTGTTAATCTCAAACAGGTCAATTTGATCCAAAGATGGGACATTAACTGTTACTACCACTTTGGGTTAGAGTAGACCTGGGAGTAATGACAAACTGTCACCAGAGCTCTCAAACTGGAACCTTATGACCGAAACTGGAACCTTATCACCGAAAGCAGAATAGTGTCATACACGGTCATCTTTTTCGGGAGTCTAACCTCTCTCCAAGGGATACTGTCGCCTTATCGTCGGAACCATAGGGTGGGCATTACGAATTATTCTTATTCATGTCTATCAACTACGAAGAGGAATAAGTTTGATTATTTTTCTTTTTTATTGTCCTTCTTCATTGCTAAAATTGCCCTTAACAATGCGGATTTATCTTGAACAATGCGGGTTTGAAGATGTAAACAGAGTTTTGAAACAACTCCATTATTTGAGTATATATCAGAGCTATTTTCAAAAAGTATCAAGGATGAAGATGTATTTACTAAGACAGTATAAGAAACGAATACTTTCTTTAAGATAGGTCCCTTAACATTCAACACATATTCCAGCGGGTTTTAAATTGGTCGGAGCAACTCTGAAACATCTCTTAATATGAGGTAAAGCTGACTTACTTTCAATATTACCCTCGTCCCCAAATCTTATAGATGGAATCAATTTTCATTTTAAGAAATGAATATCCTGTATAAAAGGTTATTTTTGATCGTATACTTTTACATGTCAACACACACACATGCACATATAAAAGCCTATATAACCTGCCTGAATATTGTCTATGATGTACACTCCCAGTTTCATGAAATTTATCAACAAAACATAGATATTGTCGATTTGGAGACGAGTGAAGAGTGAAAAATTTGTATCTAATTTTCCACTCACACGTTTAAAAGATTTATACTAGAAATACGTTGAAAAAGAACACCGTGATGCTGCACAATCAAATCGCTTATTGAAAGAAGTCACACACACACACACACACACACACATATATATATATATATATATATATGCAGTGTAAAATAAAATAAAAACAATTTATGCTGTTTCTTCTACAGTACTTAATATATGCGTCCCAAACCTTTTCTTTACCAGAGAGTCATTGTTTTCCACTCCATGAATTGTCTTATAACTTTCAGTGTCATGAAATGAAAATAGATCCTCAGACAAATGATTTTTATCATCAGTTTGCATTCGTTGTTTGTGTATATATATATATATATATATATATATATAGAATTAACTTAAATCGCGAGTCGAAAATCTTCTACTAAAGTTTCACCTTAACGGATCATCAGGAAGCCTACAGGGTTAAGGTGAAACTTTAGTAGAAGATTTTCGACTCGCGATTTAAGTTAATTCTATAATTGGCTCCATTGTTTAATGTTGAGCACTTTAGTAATTATAGCATTGCAGCATTCGCGGAGGGTTTTTTGGTTTTCTTTTGACCACTGACTGCGTACCCATTGATTTTTTTCAAGGAGTCGTACGAGGTTGGCCTTTTCTTTCTTTTTTACCCAAAAAGCTTTTTTCTTTTTCCTCTGGGCGGTGATTCGAGGTACTTTTATCTCTTGTTCCTGACCAGGTTTTTTTTGTTTTTTCCGATACCGTGAATACTGGTAGATATTAGATTAGTATATATATATATATATATATATATATATATATATATATATATATATATATATATATATATATATATTGTTTTTATATATATATATATATATATACGAGTCTGTGTGCTTATGCGTGTATATGTGTATGTGTATGTATGTGTGACATTGTATTTTATATTTATACATTTACTCAGCCCCTCCGTGTTTAGCTAATAAACAATCTATCGAATTGAAACGTAGTGGGTAGCTTTGTATCAGATCTACAAACTGTACAAGTCCCCTTGTCGTGAGTTGGGCCATTAAAGAGCCTATGAAAACATGGTTAATAGATAGCTTTATATTAGAGCTACAAACCGTGCGAGTCTCATAGTTCTAAACTCGTATTCAGCTATTAAAGAAACTTTCTAAATAAAAGTTGACGTGTAGATAGCTCTGAATTACATTCAGAAATCATGTAAGTCTCGCTGTGGTTATACATATTATTGTTTGTGTTGGGCTATTAAAGAACATATCTTAATGAAAACGAAATGAGTCGGTGGTCCTGTATTAGATCTACAAACGGTGCCAACCTCATTGTTGAATACTTAAAAGAAAATATATAAATATCTAAGTTGGTTTTTAAACTTAGTAGAAGTTAGATATGATTCGCTACACTATTTTTCATAGGTACCTTTCTTTTCTTTTCTTTTTTTAAAATCTTAACTGATTCGGAAATTATATAAATATTTGCGTTACAATGCTGTGCCTTCATTTCTGACGAATAAATATTCTATTGTTGAAAACGCTGAATCTTCAACTTCAGTTTGATTTTAGAACTGACACAAGCGGAATCTAAGATTTGCTGCGTCCATTTTACCGGAAGGAAACGCCAGAAATATGAAGAAAAGAAAACAGCAAATGAAAAAAGACATTTCGCTTTATTTTTCTTTCATTTTCTAACATAGTTCATTCTTCCCTCTCCCAGATATTAATTTACACATTTTCTCGTCCTCTCGCTTACAGTAAATTTGCTTTATGTAAGTGTTCATTGCAACCATCATACTATGTCCTAAATTCATGGGTCATTCAATAAATAAGGGGAATTTAAAAAAAGCCAAATAACTTTTTTCTTCAGACTTTTTTCCATAAATGTTGACTCGGCATTATTTTGGAGCAAATCAAACGGTTTTCCAGGCTAAAACAGAGATCTGTCATCAAATTTTTGGTGGCTGAGAAGTGCAAAAAATGTGAAATTTACACAAAAATGTTTAAGCGTACGGAGAAACATGAAAGAAAAATTTCCAATTGGTATGGCACTATGAGACTGAGTCGAAAAAACTAGCGATTGAAAGGAAACATACTGACTTTCTGATTAAGAAAAGGTTCCGGTTGTAGCGGTCAGTAAAGAAGGTCATGCTGACTGTCTCCTGGAACCTTAAATGACTCCTCATTATTCATTTCCTGAAAAATGTGCAACTGCTAAACAGTGATTCCTATTGACAACTCGGGAAAAGATCACCTTATTTATTGAATGACCTTATATATATATATATATATATATACTTTCTTTGATGTCGTGATAGCCAATTTAAACATGCAATACTGTTTTATATAGCATTTACTTAAAAAAAAAAAACAATACAGTTGCCGTAATTATTTCTGACTAGCATGCACTTTTGTATAATACGCTCCTCTAACTTTTGACTACGAACTAATAAAAAAAACTTCTCGTGTATAATACACATTGAATTTTTTGAATATTTTAGCCGCTAAATGTAGTTTAAATTTACTCTCTGTTCAAATTTTTATTGGTTCGTACTGACTACATATAAAAATCAAATGGTTTAAATTATGTGTTCAAAATTTATACTCAGACATCTTTGAAAATTTATATGCAGGCATCTTGGAAAATTTATACACAGGCATCTTACAAAATTTATATGCAGGCATCTTTCAAAATTTATACGTAGGCATCTTTCAAAATTTATACGCAGACATCTTTCACAATTTATACACAGACACCTTTCAAAATTTATACGGAGGTATCTTACAAAATTTATACGTGACATCCGACAAAATTTTTACACAGACATCTTTTAAAATTCATACGCAGACATCTAACAAAATTTATACACAGACATCTTACAAAATTCATACACAGACATCTTACAAAATTTATACACAGACATCTTTCAAAATTTATACGCAGGCATCTTTCAAAATTTATACGTAGACATCTTCATAGAAAAATACTGCACACTTGCGGCGAAAATAAACTTATTTTTAGAAAAAAAACAGAATTATATAAAAACATTTTAGTAGATATTTCTCTGCAATGACGTAAAACTTATTATTTTCGACTATAAATATAACTTATTTTCAATGATCCCATCTTGATTATGGTGTGTCACGTGGCACCTTAACTTTTGGGTCGACAAACCTCTCATCTACATTTTCTTTTTTATTTAAATCTTATTTTTATTTATTTATTTTTTCAATCACCATAACCAGTTAATTTGGCGTCACTTGTGTGCGATATGAACTGGTGGCTCAGTTGTTGAAGTTCAGGTCTACAATCTGTGGTCGCTGGGTCGATCTCCAGTGGTGGAGATCACGGTATACCCTGCTGGTTCGACCTAATTCGGTCGTAACAGTTGCCCAGTGTTTTCGTCGGATTTTCTGGTCATGGTAATTTAATTCACAAGATCGTCTTATACTCAATTAATCATGATATTAGAAAAACGAATATCAGTATTCATTTTTGGGCGACAATACGTCAAGTGCTCGGTTGTTAACACCACACACACAAATAATAATAATAATAATAGTAAGTAGAGAACTAAAAAAAACTACAGAACATGAAAATGAGGGTGATAGCAATTGTAGTTGTGCACTTGGGACAATCCCCAAAGGATTGGTAAAGAAACTAATAGACTTGGGAATAAAAGGACAAGTAGAGACCATCCAGACTGCAGTATTATAAAGATCGGCTCGAAGACTGAGAAGAGTCCTGGAAACTTTAGGAGACTTGTCACTCAACCCCCAGTGAGAAACCACTAGCTAATGTTGATATGAACAACTCTCAAATGAGTAACTGATAATAATTAGTCATCAAGTTTCGTGCAAATCTGCTAGTGAAGCAAGTGTTATCAGTTTGATTCACAGGGAGTGTTTTTCTCACACGGCCTTATACTATATTGACAAAACTAATATATATATATATATATATATATATATATAGAGAGAGAGAGAGAGAGAGAGTTAGTAAAGTCGCCGACTGTTGTCGAGGGTGACCAGCTTCTACACCGAAGTGAAGGGGAGGGCGCTACTCCTTTCTCAGGATTGCTCCACTTTATCCTTGATACGTACCTTATATTGTTGAGTGTTATGCAAGGAGGTATAAAGTACCATTTTAAAAGTCTTTGGTATGACGCGGCCTGTGATTGAACCCAGGTCTCCCGGACCATTGGCGAACCCATCATCATCATCATCATCATCATGTCGTGCCGCTAGCACGGATATCCCTGACCCTCTCTCGCCACTTTTCCCTATCGTTCATCGCCTCTGGCAGGTCTTCAGGGATACATCCCGTATCCTCACATAGCTGCTGTATGTATGTTCTAGCTGGTCGTCCTGCATTTGCTTGGCCATATGTGGGGGTCCGTAGGAGTACATCACTTATGAGCTCGTCTCTGCTTCTCCAGCAGTGTCCTGTGTGTCTGGTTCTTCTAACTTTGATAGTTTTCGTGATGGAAGGCAGGTGGCCGCATAGTTGGTGCTTTGTGGGGTGTTGCCGCCAGGACTTATTCAATATTGCTCTCAGCATTCTTGTGTAATTGCCGTCTAGCTTCTTCTCCAGCCGTTTTGTTAGCGTCCAATTTGTGCATCCATACAGCAGTATCGATACGACCGCTGCCTGGAAGAAGCTGCGTTTTATTTTATCGGTCAGGTCTGATTTCCATATGATCGATAGCTTATCGATAGCTATCCATACCTTCGTTAGCCGCGTGTCGATGTCTTTTTCGGTTGATGAGACACTGCTTCCTAGGTAGGTGAATTTGTCTACCAGTTTCAGAGAGGATCTGTCTAGTGTGGAAATTTCGCCTGCTTGATTAAAGCACATATATTCAGTTTTGTGAGCATTGACATGAAGGCCAATGCCTGCAGCGGCTCGTTCCCAACTATGCAGTAGTGTTTTTGCGGGGTACCTTCTGATTCTTTTCTTTATCAGCCCGAAGCCGTTTTCTCTGATTTTATCGATCGATGTTCTGAGCACGTTGTCTAGGCAGATGAAATGCAAATGAGAAAAGATTGTTGGAGAACAAGGGGATCCTCTTGGTGTAGTGGTTAACACAGCGATATAGTTGTAAGCAAGTTTTTTTTTCAGACAAATATCCTTAGGTATGAAAGTCCTTATATTCCCAGCTATGGTTTAAATAGTACTAATAATGGTCTTTTTCAGGGATAGGTTTGGCATTAAATAACCGAAGAAGTTTGATATGCCATTAAACAAAGAAAACGAAACCAATAAGAAGTGAAGCCCTTGATAAATGGCCTACTAGACTAGCTTGTTGATCAGCGCACAAAGAACAGGTGTTCTTGTTGAGAGTGAGCAACTTTTGCAAGAGCAGTTTTTTTTCGTTCAAAATTTTATTCATTTTATAAGAGTATTTTTTTCCTTTAATATGCGCAATTTTTTCCGTTCATATGATCAACTTTTTCCTTTCATATAAGCAAATTTTTTCACTTTATATGAGCAACTTTTTTCGTTCATATGAACATCTATTTCCCTTTAATGTGAGCAACATTTTCCCGTTTATATGAGCAACATTTTCCCGTTTATATGAGCAACATTTTTCCGTTCATATGAGCAGCATTTTTCCGTTCATATGAGCAACATTTTTTCGTTCATATTAGCAGCGTTTTTCTGTTGATATGAGCAACTCTTTTTCGTTCATATGAACATCTATTTTCTTTTAATGTCAGCAACATTTTTCCGTTTATACGAGCAACATTTTTCCTTTCATATGAACTGCTTATTTCTTTTCATATGAGCAACTTATTTCCTTTCATATGAGCAACTTTCGTTTCTGACAAAAAGGAAAGACTAAGCACAAATACGTGGTTGATAAATGGTATGCATGTGTTGGTTGAGACACAGTGAAATTTAAAACAGTAGATTTTCTTACGTGTTTGAGATGCACAGTAAATTAATACTGAACTGAGGTAGGTATTGGCGTTAAATACATTCTGTACACATTCGGACATACAGACACAGTTCACTGACTTGATAAGCTCATATCATCATATTAATTTAAACACCACCCTTATATAAGTCGATATTTTTATTGAAGAGGCTTGAGAACCTATTGTTTTTAATTATATTTCGTCTCTGTTTATCACTTGTCAGCGAAAAGAAAAAAAAACAAAACAAAAAAAAAAAACAAGGCAAAATGATGCATAATTAAAAGACAAAGCTGTGAAAGAAACAAGATGAAAAATGTAAAGAATTTTTGTGTAAAAACTTGGTAGCTATTTGATGAATGTGACGACATAATGGGTGGACGATATATATATATATATATATATATATATATATGTGTGTGTGTGTGTGTGTGTATGTGAGGCGTTCGTAGTGTAACGGTTATCGTCAAAGGAAATAGACACGACAATCCGAGTTCAAATCCTGAATGCGGCAGTTTACATTTCACATCACTCTAATACCCTTGGGAAAGGGATGAATCTAACTAGTCTGTCTCCATCTATGGGTAGGGCAGACTGGGTTGTTTAACCTTGGTATTGCTACAGATCTAGGAGACGGAAAATATCGGTTAAAAATAGACTTGGTGTCGCATACTGCTCGTGGGGGGGGCATTGGTCTCCCTCACCCCAGTGGGTTGAGTACTCTAGTGGGGAAATTTGCCGGATTGTGCGCTCCAGTTAACCGATAACGTTTATGTAAAAAGATATACGCAACATTTCCTACACTTACGCCGAGAATGACGATGGCTCGGCAGTAAGTTATCCGACTGCTGTAAAGTCAGCAGGGTTTCAATCGCGGCTTGAGCATCTCGCGGGTCTAGCCACACTGAAGAGTTATGATACAACGAAACATTCTATCTGTCGATGAAAATATGTATATATATATATATATATATATTAGCATAAGCATGCTTAGCATAAGCACGCTGTCCAAATGTATGTACTCAGTTTAATTGTCAAAAATATTTCTATTTCAAAAAAACATTTCTATTTTAATCAAACAATTCAGTTTAGCATATGTATGCCGTTAGATCTATTTAGCCCATAGATAGGGCACTATCAGGTGCTACCATGCCGGGCCAGAGTGGACCTGGGAGCGATGGTAATAAAGGGGCACTCTGCATTGCCTAAAGCTCCAGCCTCACCGGAACCTCACCATCAGATTGTTTAGTGCCATATCCCGGACACTCGTTGCGGGGGGGGGGTAAGATACCCCACCTGCAGAGGTACAGTCGGTGTATTCTACAGCCCCATCATTTTTGGTAGTCCTTTTCTGAAAATTAACACAAAGTACGACGTTGCCTTTGAGGAGATTAAAAAAAAAAGAAGAAAAATGAAAAAATAAAATTGGATAAATTCAAAAGATTGCAGTTCCCAGAAACCTCTGACAGAAAGCAAAATCCGCGCATGCCTGAAAAACAAACTTACTGGCAACAGAAAGAAACCCTTTCTCATTCAGCTGCAACCAATTGGATTGAAAATATCTATTTCTCTCGTGCTACTGGTGGTGAAAACTACGTGTCCGCTTAGCGGAACACAGGCTCACTCTCCCACTAGTAGACCTTCAAAGTCATTTGAGCTTTACAACTTCTTGTCCTCGGCTGCTAGCAGGCAGCACACGCGCCAGCTTAAGTCTCGTACCTGACGTAAGACCGTGTCTCCTCTAACAGCAGCCTATATTATTAAAAACACCCACTGGACATGACCACACCGAATTTGGACATATAACCCCCCCCAAAAAAAACAACTAGTGCATTTCTACGCCTTATTCGGGAGACGCGACTGTTCTCACATTGTCTAGAAAGACATTTTCTCACTACAGAGTAGCTGTATGAAACCAAAAAATATCTATTTATAATCTGCCTAGACTACGTGTTTCGAACGTCGATAGATCTTAATATGAGAAAACAGTATTACGCTAAAAATCAAGAAGCAGACGATACAACGAAGAAACTATAACGGATAAAGACTATGCAGATCAAGAAAAAGATTCTTGTAAATACATTAACCCAAGCTGAATCCCTGCAGCACATCATGGAACAGGCAGCAGAAGGCATCGGCCTCCATGTGAACGCAAACAAAAATAGAGTACTCGTGTTTTAAACAAGAAGGAGCCATTTCCTTTGTAAATGGCGGTCCTCTAAAATTAGCTTACAATTTCACGTACCTGGGTAACAGTGTCTTATCTACTAAAAGTGATGTCAATATGCGTTTTGTGAAGGTATTGGCAACTATCGATAGGCAATCAGTCATTTGAAACTCTGTTCTATCCGATAAGATAAAACAAGTTGTGACAATTTTACTTTATGGATGAATCACGTGGAGGCTGACAAAACGCAGAGAGAAAAAGCTAGGTGGGAACTACATAAGAATGCTGCGTGCTATATTTAAAAAAAATACTAGAAGCAACACCCCACAAAATAACAGCTGTACGGCCACTTGCATCCCATCTCTAAAACTATCCAACTGAGACGAACAAGACATAAAGGACACTACTGGAGAAGCAAGGACGAACTCATAACTGATATTCTTCTATGGATCCCTACACATGGACGTGCCAGCATTGGCCGACCTGCAAAACCTATCTGGATCAGCTCTGTTCTGATACAGGATGTAGTTTTGAAAACCTGCCCGGAGTAATGGAGGACGGGGACGGATATATATATATATATATATATATATATATATAGAGAGAGAGAGAGAGAGAGAGAGATTCAGGTAAATCCGTGCTTGCAGCGCGACTTGATGAGGATGATGAATGGGCAAACGGAAGCTAAATTCGACAATATGAAAATAAATTAATATGGAGAAAACATTGGATCTTTAGAGGATGATTTTATTTATGGTTCACAGTCTTTGCCAAGGTTAAACCTTTGGGATTTTTATATATGAAAATATAAAACTTTCATCAGGGAGTTTGAAACCTGATGAAGGTTTAATGTTTTCCTATTTAAAAAAAAAACCCGAAATGTTTAACGTTCGCAAAGAATTCAAACTACAAGTAAAATCATCCTCTGAAGACCTTAAGTTTTTTTCGTAAATGTATATTTTAGCACACACACACACACACACACACACACACACACACACACACACACACACACACACACATATATTAACTCTAGTGAAAAACTGACCCCGGGATCCGATAGCCCAGTCGGCTGGAGCTCTAGAATACATTCTGCATCTTTGCAGAGAGGTATGACCCCCAGAACGAGTGTCCTAAGTATGACGTTAAACCATCCGATGGTTAGGCTCCAGCCTCTCTAATTAAAAAAGAAAATCTACATCGAAATGACTGATATTAAATTGTGACATTTGCATAACCATACTTGAAACCATTTAATTGTGTTCAAAGAAGAGATCAGGCTCGTTTAAGAATGTTATCTACAAAATAAGTTTACCAATAATATATATATATATGTGTATAATTGAGAACAGACCAATGAAAATATAGATACTTAATATAAGACCAATAGGTAACCCTACAAGAGTTGACACGCCGTAAAACCTATTCAGTTATCCAATAATGATTTTGTCATTTTAATGCGAGCAGGTCTCTTCGTTGTTTCCTTTTATGAGAATTTGGTTGTAAGATTATTATTATTATTATTATTATTATTATTATTATTATTACACTGATTTATAAAGAAATTGAGGCAAGCACAAAAATACCCGTTTTTACCGAATTTGAGGGCGCTGAATTCAAATTTGAAATCCGTTTTTACTCATCACTTCTAGTTTTTTAGATATGCATAGTGTGCATTTTGTGTATATACGGTACATGAAGGCGTATATGAATTCAGGGTTAATTCTAATATTGTGAGACTTATGGCTTATTTTTTAGTTATTATGCACTAGATGTAAGTGATAACATTACAATTCTTCTGCTACGTGTGTGGGGACTTCACAACAGTTGCACAGCGTCGAACCATCACTTCTCTCCTCAGATCCGAGAAGTGCTGAAGGATACTGATTTTGAAGAGCTTCTTAACTTAAAGGAACTGAGAGCATGGGAAGCATTCAAATCAGTCTGTAGTGGCTTCCTTGGTAACACACGCGTACCAGATTACCAAGCCTATATTGAGAAGTTGCTAAAGTCTTACGAGGATATGGGGTGCCGAATGTAACCGAAGATTCATTTTCTCCATTCCCACCTCAACTTCTTCCAGCCAAACCTTGGAGAAGTGAATGATGAGCATGGAGAAAGATTCCACCAAGACATTACGAAGATGGAGAGCAACTATCAAGGCAAATGGAACCCCGGTATGATGGGAGACTTCTGCTGGATGCTCTTGCGTGACATCCCGGAGGCAAAATACACTCGATCTTCTAAGAAAACACATTTTTGACTGTCTGTGGTACTATGAATTGTGTAATTGTGTCATCCAAGTATATTGATTCAATCAGTGTTCTTTATCTATCCTGCTTTATCTGTTATAAGCTGCTGCAACTCTTGAAATATGCACATATATTCTCTGTTTATACTAAAATGAGACTATTTAAAAGCCAGAAAACTAGAGGTGATAGAGCAAAACTATTTACGAATTTGAATTCAGCTTACCCAAATTAACAAAAAAAAAAAAAAAAAAAACACCTATACCTATTCTTGCCTCAGAACAAAAATTGATTTTTGTAAACCAGTGTTATTGGGGAAGGCAGTTTATATCCCCGAAGTTTCTCTCTGATTTAATTGTTTCAAGACATGAAATCCATATATAATAAATATATATTAGATATGTATATTTAATTCATGGAATTTTGACAGCGACCCCTGGGTTTCATGGAGTTATTCGCAAAACAATAATCATCAGGCAGTTAAGAAAATGAAATGAATCGAAAATCGAAAAAAAATACAGTCAAAAAACCGTTGGAATTTTGCAGGAACCTTTACATGCAATTGTAAGTGTGTGAGTGTGTGAGTGTGTTTGGTTGTGTGCGTATGCTTGTGTGGGTTATTAATGTATATATGCGTGGGTGTATGTGAAGGTACAAACGTAGCACGTTGTTTTAACCGGATATAAATTCGTCGGTGTATCTTAATTTTTTGCTACATTATTTTATTTCTGTATGTGTAGGTGACTATAGCTAAGGGACAAAACATTATCATTACATGTTGAGCGGAATGAATAAAAATTTGATTTGTAAGCGTAGTTAAACGGATATATCATGGTAGACCAGAATCACAATGGGTATAAGTAGGGGTATATTGTATTACAATATAATATTGTACAATGTTGGTATTATATTTAGGGAAGAGAATTGGATTAGGATATAATAATAAATTGCTGAAATGCAGCATAAATATTATATATACTATAGTTATCTATGATGGTACGTGCGTAATGAAACTAATGAAGGGGTTACAATAATAGTATATTTATGTGCGATGATGATTATAACTGAAGTGCAAAGTGTTGTCATTATAGAATTAAGAAAATTGATTCAGGAAATAGATGGTGGGTTTGGGAAGTATGGATAATAGTTGGGCGGTGGGATGTTTATTTTTAATAGTTATATGTTTTGTGTTAATGTTGTGTGATTTATACGTTATTGTAGAAAAGGGTAGAGTGTACGTGGTCGATAAGATGAATGTAGAGTGTTGGGGCCTATTCTTTTCATAAAAATGTAAAATTAACAGGCAGTGGAGGCGTGTGGAGAAGAGTATGGGAGTTAATGGAGAAAGATGGTACATATATTGTGTGGCGGGTGTGATGGGTGGAGTTGGGAGTAATTCCAGTAGGACAAGAAATTATTCATGAGTGAATATTTAAATTTTCCTGGTAAAGAGCTCAATGTAACAATAATACAAAGCAATAAATTCTTTAAGTAAAACAACAAAACCGGTCACATAGGATTATAAATTTATTTCCATCCTGTAACGCCTTTTTGAAATTTCCAAAAACACGAAAAAAAATTAACAGGACTTCTTCAGATCTTTTAGATAAAAAACTGAAGAAGGCCTGTTAATTTTTTTTCGTGTTTTTGGAAATTTCAAAAATGCGTAACAGGATGGCAATAAATTTATTATCCTATATGACCGGTTTTGTTGTTTTTCTTAAAGAGTATAATATATATATATATATATATATATATATATATATATATATATATATATATATATAAAAGATTTGATATTAAATAACCTACAATGCTTGATATACCATGAAACTAAACCAAACCAAACCGAGGATCCGATTTTAAGCTAGTTCCTGTTGAGAAGTTAAATCGGATATTTTGCCAATATATCATGGACGTGAACAATATAATTCTAAAGTCACAACAACACGATCCGTCTGTGGGGTTTAGAAAACATCAACTGTTTTCTCTGTATAGAGGTAGGACTCTTTTAAAAAATGGGGTAACCAGATGGTGAGGTTCTTATTCTGGACATCTGGGAAATGCGGAATACTCCTTCGTTGGTATTAATTCCAGGTCGACTCTTACCCTGAATAGTCGTATTGGTCAGGGTTCTGTCTATGGGTCAAATCGATCTGTCCAAAAATTATTCTTATGCGACAGAGCCGCTTGCAAAAAAATCTCAACTACACAAAAAAATGTAAATATGAATATACAATGAATAGGCAGAAAATAAACCGAGACAGGTTGACATGCCGTTAAAATCAATTAATCATTTTTGATCAGATAATTTTATTGCCCAGTCGGCTGGGGCTGTAGAATACACCGACTACACCTCTGCAGAGGGGTAGGACCCCCAATGAGTGTCCTGGCAATGACACTAAACAATCTGATGGTGAGGTTTCAGTAATGCTGGGGCTTTAGGAAATGCAGAGCACCTCTTCATTGCCATTGTTCCCATGTCCACTCTGACCCGGCGTAGTAGCACCTGATAGGGCCCTATCTATGGGTTAAATAGAACTAACGACATACATATGCTAAACTGAATAGTTTGACTAAACTGAATAGCTTGAAATAGAAATGTTTTTGACAATTAAACCGTACTTACACTTAAACTGAATTATATGAAATGGAACTGTTTTTGACATTGAAACTGTATTTACACTAAAATGATTTGTTTAATATAGAACTGCTTTGACATGTAACTGTGTGTAAACAAAATTTGTACTTACGATAAACTGAATTAGAACTGTTTGAATAAACTGAATAGTTTGAAATAGAAATGTTTCTGACAATTAAACTATGTACTCATGCTAAACTGAGTTGTTTGAAATAGAACTGACAATTTACATAAAAATGGATTTGGCGTTAAATAACCAACAAAGGTTCATATGCCAACCAACCAACCAACCAACCAGATAATTTTAAATAATAAATTTAGACAGATATTTACATTTAAAATATTTCTTAAATCGGGTCGCCGATTCTACTTCTTACGACGATAACTGTTACGCTAAGCCTGCCTTGATATTTAAATATGAATATGTAGCTGGCCAAAAATAAGTGCTCTCTTAACGGCCCATTGGCATAATGATTAGAATGTTTATCGATGGCCCGCAAGACCGGAGTTCAATCCCATGTCGAATAATATAAGACAAAAAAAGGTACTTGATACCTCCTTGCTTACCACTTAATAGAAGATACGGATCAAAGGTAAGTGGAACAATCCGAGGAAACCAGTAATGCCCCCTCCCCACCTCAATGTTATAGCTATTGAAAAGGAGCCTTAGGGTCGCCCGTGACTACGGTCGGCTTACAACTATATATGTGTGTGTGTGGGTGTGGTTAGTTGTTCAGCAGTCGTGGTTTTTAAAATTTTTTATTGACGTCAGCGGTCAAGGTTCGAAGTTAGAAGAGGAAAAAAATCAATATCATTTTAAATGCTGGTTTTAATTGCAGACGGAAAAGCCCTTTTTGTTAAAAAAACAACAAAAAGCATCGTACTATAGAGTTCGAATACCTAACACTAGTATTGATGGGAACCAGGAAACCGTGTCGCCCCCCCCTCCCGCCACCTATACATCCTCTCCCCCCACCCGCATGGAAATAACAGGCGGTTTCCCTATTAATATTTCCTTGCTCAGTTTCCCTTCAATCTAAGTTTGCACTTATCGTTTTGCGGAAATAAAGTCATCGTATGTAGGCCATATTTTGGACATGAGGAAGTGTGGTTGTCTCCCTTATGTCTCTTCCTGTTCGATGGTATGTGGCCAGCCTGACATCCTCTTTTCGATGTATCCGGCTCGGAGATTATTTGAGGAAATAACTGGTTGGCTGGTTAGAAGATCGGCGCCAAAATCATTTGTATCTTTGAGACTAACTGCAATAATAATTAGATTTTATTAGCATCATTAGACTTATTAAATTACATCTTTAATGACCATCGCGGACACCTTGGGGAATCGGCGTTCTGTTGATTAATCTACGCGTTTGCAAGATAGACTTAATTTTTAACGAGAATAATTAGTATTGTAGGTAACAAACCTAAACACTGGATATCCATTACCTAAACAGTACCTCACCATTAAAAACGTTCTATGATAATTTAACTATTGGCGTTCAGTTGATAAATCTATGCGTGTGCAAGATAGATTTTTAACGAGAATAATTAGTATTGTAGGTAAAAACCTGAACACAGGATATCCATTACCTAAACAGTACCTCACCATTAAAAACGTTCTATGATAATTTAACTATTGGCGTTCAGTTGATTAATCTATGCGTGTGCAAGATAGATTTTTAACGAGAATAATTAGTATTGTAGGTAAAAACCTGAACACAGGATATCCATTACCTAAACAGTACCTCACCATTAAAAACGTTATATGATAATTTGACTATTATCAATCAGTAGTTTGTTAATTTTTTTTGTTTTCGGACTAAAATCTCTTTGGAGTGGGGAGTTTCCTTGGGGTAGTATCTAACGTGCTGGACTGTCACATCGTTGTAAACGCGTTCGAACTCCAGTAGTGCTATTACGTTCAGTTTCAGACCATAAAAAAGGTTTGAACCTCTTTATTTTCTCCAGTTATGGTTTAAATAGAACCACTACTGTCCTACAAGGATGGCTTTGGCATTAAATAACCCACAAAAGTTGAAATACCGAGAAACAAAACCAAAATAACAAAGTATCCTTGGCTGCTGTATTTTTCGGCCTTCTCCAGAAACAGGTTATATCCAATAATAATTAAGAATCATAACTGAGCAATCATTATTTTTTTGCATAATATAAATTTATTTTATCAAAACGATAAGAGCTTTTTCATTTGTTTCGACATTTAAACTTAATTTTTTCTCAAAAAAGAAAAATGTCTTTAAGAAATTATTGTCATTTTTAATACAGATCAAATAAAACTACCTGGGAAATACATTCTTTATATAAAAATAGTCAACAAATAGTCAACTTAGTTCTATGAACACGTAGTTTTAGACTTTTTTTTTGCAAACAATACAGATACATCCAAACAATTTTTATAATAAGAATAAACGTTAAAATACATTTTAAAGGTGTTAGGTATAAACACTTTTGTTCGTTTGGTAATGATGAATAATTTTTCAGGACGATAATGCATTTTGTCACTGAGGAAACCGAATGAAAACTTTTCTTGGGGAAAAGCATATAAAATCAATAATATGGCCAAAGAATACTCAAGATTACTGTAGCCTCGTTGGCTGGGTCTGTAGAATACACCGACTGCATCACTCAAGAGGTGTAAAACTCCATCAACGAGAGTCTTGGATATGACACTAAAAATCTGATAGTGAGGCTCCCGTAATGCTGAAGTTTTAACGAATACGGAATACCCCTTCATTACCATCGCTCCCTGGTGTGGTAGCACCAGATAGGGTCCTATCTATGGGTCAAATAGAACTATTTGAAATTTAAACTGATTGTAAACAAATGACTTATGCTAAATTGAATTGTTTGAAAGAAAACTGATCATTGAAGTGTGTGTAAACCAATGACTGATGTTTTAATTAAATTGTTAGTGATACATAGCAAAACTTAGAACCATTTAACTTTACTGACTTACGCTGAATTGAATTGTTTGAAATAGAATTGTTTGACATTGTTTAAATAAATGACTGATGTTTAATTGAACTGTTACTGTAAAATAGTAATACTTGGAACCATTTAACTTTGTTGACTTATATTTACAAATCCTTTACATCTAATATATGTATAAAGAGGATTTGGCATTAAATAACCAACAATGGTCGATATGCCATGAAACCAAACCAAATCCTATATATTGAATATATATGTATTAAGAGGATTTGGTATTAAATAACCTACAATAGTTGATATGCCATAAAACCCACCCAAACTAAATCATATATATTGAATATATACTTATAAAGAGGATTTAGCATTAAATAACCTACAATGATTGATATGCCATAAAACCCAACCATACCAAATCATATATAGTTAATGTATACATATAAAGAGGATTTGGCATTAAATAACCTATAATGGTTGATATGCCATAAACCCAACCATACCAAATCATATATAGTTAATATATACATATAAAGAGGATTTGGCATTAAATAACCTATAATGGTTGATATGCCATAAAACCCAAGCAAACCAAATCATATATAGTTAATATATACATATAAAGAGGATTTGGCATTAAATAACCTATAATGGTTGATATGCCATAAAACCCAAGCAAACCAAATCATATATAGTTAATATATACATATAAAGAGGATTTGGCATTAAATAACCTATAATGGTTGATATGCCATAAAACCCAAGCAAACCAAATCATATATAGTTAATATATACATATAAAGAGGATTTGGCATTAAATAACCTATAATGGTTGATATGCCATAAAACCCAAGCAAACCAAATCATATATAGTTAATATATACATATAAAGAGGATTTGGCATTAAATAACCTATAATGGTTGATATGCCATAAAAGACAAGCAAACCAAATCATATATAGTTAATATATACATATAAAGAGGATTTGGCATTAAATAACCTATAATGGTTGATATGCCATAAAACACAAGCAAACCAAATCATATATAGTTAATATATACATATAAAGAGGATTTGGCATTAAATAACTTACAATGGTTGATACGCCAAAAAACGAAACCAAACTATCCTGATCCAAATAAAAATTATGGTGAAAATTTAAAAAAAATCTCCATCCACGAAGGAAGATCTACTAATTGCTATACGGGAAAATTAGAACCACTTAATAAAGGATATTTAAATTGGTGAAATCCATACTTGAAAGAATTTAGGCAGCTCGAAAAGTAGCAACTAAATATTAATTCAATTTTTTCTCGATGAATTCCATATGTTTTTCCTCGATATTGGCTTATTCCATGATATTTTCCTCGGCGTGGTTTTGAAAAAATCATACCATTAATTCAAATAATTTAATCTTGTTAGTTTAAGATATATTTTATGAAGCTAAAATGTTCTGCTATTTGATTAAAACAATTTTTCGACTTATCTGTTATAAGTTTATTTACTGCAAAATAACCAAAACAAGGTACATATTCGCTAAGCATGCTAATTCCATAATTTCTGTAATGTATAATTGGAAAGTAACGATTTTATTGCATCAACTGTAATGTCATCATCATCATCATCATATCGTGCTGGCAGCACGGATATCCCTGACCCTCTCTCGCCACTCCTCCCTATCGTTCATCGCCCTAGGTAGGTCTTCAGGACAACAACCTGTATCCTCACATAGCTGTTGAATGTACGTTCGTGCTGGTCGTCCTGCTTTTGCGCGGCCGTGTGTGGGGATCCATAAGAGTACATCTCTTATGAGTTCATCTCTGCTTCTCCAGCAATGTCCTGCATGTCTGGTTCGCCTAACTTGAATAGTTTTTTTGATAGGGGGCAGGTGGTCGTACAGTTGGTGTCTTGTGGGGTGTTGCTGCCAGGACTTGTTCAGGATTGCACGCAGCATTCTTGTGTAATTGCCATCTAGTTTCTTCTCCAGCCGTTTTGTTAGCGTCCATGTAGTGCATCCATATAGCAGTATCGATGTGACCGCTGCCTGGAAGAAACTGCGTTTCATTTTATCGGTTAGGTCTGATTTCCATATAAAATTGCATATTCTTAGGTTTCTTTTTTTTTTTTTTTTGTAAAGAAAATATATGCAGTATTAAATTTTGAAAGTAACATATACAGTAGTAATAAATAAATAAATAAAAAGGATTTGACGTAAATTAATTTATGAACACCAGTAACATTGTTAAAACAATTTGTACTACAGGTAACATACTGCTAATTTTTATAAGTCAGGGTTTTGCCTTCATCGTTATATTTACAACGTTTCGGCCGATATGTCTTCCAGCTTTCTTCAGGTGTTTCTTGTCGAACTCGGAAGCCCACACTGAACTTCGATCTGAACCCTTTATTTAATCCATGGAGTTCGCTCGCTTTTTTCCCGTTAACCATAACCGCGTACAAGTATTAAGTATTCCTGCATTGCTACACGCCTGCAGTTAGGATTGTACCTGCAACCTCCTGGTAATTGTCACTTTGAAGCTTAGGGAACCAACACCTATAACAGTTACTCTAAGAGTCCTACTGGACAGTTCAGAGTAAATTTTTGGGACTAATTATCTTAGTGTTCTTATATCACTATGAATTACTACTAGTATGTATGATTTTTAACTGAGCTCATATAACAATTTTTTAAAAATTTAAATATTTGATTTTTTTAAATAAAGGACACGGTTCGAAGTTCAGCGTAGGCTTCCGAGTTCGACAAGAAACAACTGACGAAGGCTGAAGGACACATCAACCAAAACGTTGTGAATCTTGATGAAGACAATATTCCGAAAACCCTGACTGATCAAAATCAGCAAGCTTCTTCTGAGAAATTCAGACAACTAATATACTGCTAGTTATAAAAAAGTAAAGTTGGTGACCTGAAGGCTCCCTTTTCAATAGCTACTACACCAAGATGTAGGGAAAGACGCTACACTTTTCCCTGGATTGTCCCATTTTACCCTTGATCCTTACCTTATAATGTTGAGCGTTAAGCAAGCAGGCATCAAGTAGCATTTTTTGAGTCTTTGGTATGACTCGACCTGGGATTGAACCCAAGTCTCCCGAGCCATTGGCGAACATTCTAACTATTATGCCAATGGGCTAGTTACTATAATTGTATAAATGTTCAATTATACGATAAAAAGTAAATGATATGATTTAAACAATAGAATTATGCTAGTACTTACATAAAACCGGGACATTGGCCCAGCGGTTAGAGTGTTCGCCAATGGCCCGGGAGACCTGGGTTCAATCCCAGGTCGAGTCATACCAAAGACTTTAAAAATGGTACTTGATACCACCTTGCTTAACACTCAGCATTATAAGGTACGGTTCAAGGGTAAAGTGGAGCAATCCTGGGAATGGAGTAGCGCCCTCCCCTACACCTTGGTGTAGTAGCTATCGAAAAGGGAGCCTTCGGGTCACCCTCGACTATGGTCGCTAACTTTACTTTACTTACTTACATAAAAACGTGGACACAAACAGAGGGTCTTGTTGAACAGTACATTTACATTCCAAAATGTTTATCCTTTTCATAAAGATGACCATAAGGGTCAGGGTCGAGTTTAACATGGTAAGTGAATTGTAAATTAAGCTCCCAATTTTGAGCCTTTTCACTCACTTCGACTTTTAAACTTAAATTTTTTTTCTCGAAAAGGAAAAATGTTCTTAAGAAATGATCATTTTGACACAGAGCAAATAAAATTAAATTGGATTTTTATTTTTGTACAGTTATACGATATCAAGTATTCCTAAAAGATAATTATACGGTTTCAAGCATTCCTATCCAGCACTAATAATGTTATATAACATATGACATGGATTTTCGGTTAGTTCCTAGGGACCCCGAGTGCTTTGGCAAGCTGTCACATTTTGATTAGTAAACAGGAAGATGAAGGTGCGTCAGGGCACTCAGGTCGAACAGGTGTGTAACCGGAAGGGGACCACATGATAACCACGCGGTCACATTTAGACAGAGTGCAGAGAATCGCAGTCGAGCGAGGGACACACAGCCGATCAGAGGGTTAGGTCGTCTCTGACGAGCTCGCTATGGGGTGCAAGCATTGGCACCCCCTGCTCCCGGAAGAAGATATGACAAAAAGTCCCCTCTCTTAGTATATGTCTCTCTATCTATCTTTCAAACCAACAATAAACTATGGGCCCCCTTTTGAGAATGAAATGAGAGATATATTTTTATAAACAAGAAGTGTTTCGTTCGTTTCTTGAAGTCGTAAATCATCGTTGATTATGTTTCTGCTTGTATTTGTATTACGGCTATACGACAACAATTTATACATAACTGTATTGTTTCGCGTAATTATTCCAATTTAATAACTTTATTTGCAGACAGTTATATGGTTTTAAGCTACAAATGACATTCGTTTGTAATCTATTCTAATTAAAAGTAATTATTTTTAATATAAATAATCTACATAGTTATAATATATCAAATATTCCTATAAAAAATAAAAGATTTTTAAAACAGATCTATTCGACCCATAGATAGGACCCTAACAAGTACTACCACTACGGGCCAGAGTGGACCTGGGAGTAATGGCAATATAGAGTACTCTACACTTCCCAGATCTCAAAAAAATAACCTCACCTTCAGATGCAGTTTAGTGTCATATCCAGGAGACCCCGTTTTGGGGGGAGGTGTCTTACCCCTCCACGGAGGATAGAGTCAGCGCATTTTAATCCTAGTTGACAAGGTTGATAAAAATTCTAAGGCCGTTATTCTTCGACCGTTAAGTACTTTCATTCTTTAGGCAAAAGTCTATTCATTTCATTAATATATAAGTGCCGGTGTGCATGTCTATGTGCGTGTATGTGATTGGGTATGTGTATGTGTATATAAACGTATTTGTCTGTATGTGTATGTGTGTGTACGCGTGAATATGCATGTGTGTACGATTAAGTGTGATTGTTTTTGCGTTTATCTTCTCGGTATGCTCAGAGAGGAAATGAGAATTCATAAATTTCCTGAGGATATTTGTTCATTATATATATATATATATATATATATATATATATATATTCAAATACACATAGAAATTTACTAAAAATCGCCAAAAGAAGAATCTCCTTAATCATGGCCCTTCCCTTCTTAGAAAAATTTGTTTGCGGAAGAATAAATACTTTTTACCGTCAGAAGTTTAGTGCAATATAGGTTCTCACTCGAATAAGTCTTAAAAAAAAATCTCATACCTCTTATCTAGGGTACTTTTACTGATCTGTTCACAAAAGTCATTTGTTAGCATGAGCTACTGGGATCAACTATTTTAAATCTTTCGTATCACAATTTTCTGTGAAGAAACGTTGTCATTAACAGTTTTATTATTGGGGATTTCATATATTGGTTATGATTCAAAAACGCAATTTTTAATGAGGCTCTAGTTCCAGAAATCTGGAGTATACCATCATTGCTATTACTTCCAGGTTCACTCTATACCGGAGTGGTAGTACTTGTTAGGGTTCTATCAATTGGTCAAATTGATCTGCTGGAAAATTATTAATGTTAGGAATACTTGAAACCATGTAACTTCGCATTGTGACCTACAATGGTTGATATGCCATAAAAACCTAACAAAAACAGATCATGTATATTTAATATATAATATAAAGAATATTTGGCATTAAATAACCTACAATGGTTGATATGCCATAAAGCCCAACCAAACCAATCAGATGCAGTTTAGGACCATATCTAGGATACTCCTTTTATTCGGAGAGGGTGTCATACCCAACTGCAGGGAAAAGGTCAGAACATTTGAAAAATTATTATAGCTTAATTGAAAAAAAAATGGAGGAAAGGAAGAGGAAATGAATAGGAATTAATTGTTCATGAGGATATTTAAGAGAATTTAATTTATGGGGTTCTTTAGTTATTTCTCTTCGATCTTTTCCTTTCTTTTTTGTGTTTTCCTTCTTTCTTTCATTTATTCTTTCTTTGTATTTTACTTTTTCTTTAATTCATTCTTTCTTTCATCAATTCGTTTCTTTTCGTTCTTTTCTTTCTTTTCGAGTTTTATTTATCTATTTATTCATTTTTTCTTTCATACTTTTTCCTTCTTCCTTTATTCTTTTTTCGTATCACACTTTTTCTTTCATTCCTTCTTTCAATTTTTCGTTCTTTATTTACGTAGTGCTTTCAATAAGCTTCCAGACATTTTTTGTACATGCATTTAAAATTGGTGTACACTCTTGAAAATTCAGTATGTTATTGCTATACATCTTATGAAATGACTGACCAATTATTATGATTTCAGGTTCAAATGAACAGCTACTGCAGCAATTGGAATACACCCTACTAAAGCCTGATTGTCACAGCTGGTGAATTTCAAAAATGCAATCTGAATGTGAGGACTTTAGAAGAACGATATGCAAGAAAATTCTGTTTTAAATTTGGTAAAATGTCGCAGAAACATATAGAATGCTTCAGACTGCTTTTCGACCATCTTGCAAGAATCGAGCATCAGTTTTTGAGTGGCATAAGAGATTCAAGGAAGGCAGGGAGTCTGTGAGGGATGAGGAGGGGTGTCCACCAGTCCACAACTCCATTCTTGTCACAGACTATTTGACCAAGATGGGCATCAAGACAGTTGCTCACCCTCCCTATAGTCCAGACCTTGCACCCTGTGACTTTTGGTTATTCCCTAAGCTCAGAGGCTGTCGTTATGAGACAATTGAGGAGATGAAAGAGGCTTTGACGAAGGTCATTGACACGCTCCCACGAGGACTTCCATGGGGCCTTGAAGAAGTTGTTGGAACGGTACAACAAGTGCATTGCAGCCGGAGGAGATTATTTCGAAGGGGTCTAGAGTTTCATGTGTGTACTATCAATAAAAGTGCCCATACGAAAAATGTCTGGAAACTTATTTAATGATCCTGGTACGTTGTTGTTTTGAAACGAATTGAACAGCTTTACTCTTTATTCGTATATTATTATGCTGAGTGTTGAGCAAAGAGGCATCACATTTCGTTGAACATAATAGACATTTTCTGTCTACATATTTTCTTCTGGATCCGTTCGTATTGCCGTATTGTTTTTTATCGTATTAATGAAGAAATGCTGCCAAAATATACATATTTTAAACTCCATGATCCTGCAGCTCATAAATATAACAGCACTTTGATCCTCCCCTGATGACGGCCCACAGTTGAGCAGAAAGTACTAGGGATATATACAATTATAGAAAATACAACAATCAATTCCCGCCGAATACGATAAAAGCAATACGGCAATATGAACGGATCAAGAAGAAAATATGTAGACAGAAAATGTCTATTATGTTCAATGAAATTTGTATTAATGAAGAAATGCTACCAATATATATATATATATATATATATATATATATATATATATATATATATATATATACATGAAAAAACAAAATATTCAAAGTGTATTTATTTTGAATTACTTGCTCTTTTCATATTTTGATATTTACTTATCTTCGGATTACATATATGCATATATATTGCTATCCTAATTTCTTGTGTATATATATATATATATATTGCTGTCCTTCTGTTTATATATATATATATATATATATGGAAGTGAATAAGGGAGAAAAATTGAAAATGGTGATATCGAGTATCGTTAGATCAACAATGGATAGTTAATAAAAGACAAAAAGAAGGGGAAAAAATCATATATAAAGTCCTGATGATGGTTTATTAAAACCGAAACGTTATAGCATCGACTTTCGTTCACAATAAATTCATCACTTTGGATTATATTGCTTTTCAATTTCTCTCTCTCTCTCTCTCTCTCTCTCTCTCTATCTATCTATCTAGCTAGCTAGCTAGTTAGCTATCTCTCTCTCTCTATATATATATATATATATACATGACCATCAAATGATCTCTGCTAGACACCTCGCACTGAACTCTCCATTTGAATGATAGTTGTTGCAGTGTGATGGGTGTAGCCTGTCAATACGAGAAGTGTTAAAAAGTTCTCGTGCCGACCAAGAAAGGATTGACCTAGATTCATACTATTCAACATATTTTGTGCCACAATTGAAAACACTCTCTGTTAAGAAACGTGTAATTATCCCAACTATGCGGGACATGTCAACTTTGAAATTTAGAAATAACATCTAGCCTTTAAATCCAAGTTGAATGTGTACTGTGAAATTAAACCTGTTGTCGGCTCAAACCAGAACAAAATGACATTTTCTTTTTCTGTCTTCCATTAAAAAAGTATAGGATTTTTTTTAACACTTTGAGACCATTATACCGGAGGTACTTTTATTTTCTCCAAACTGGTTTTCTGGTGCAGAGATCAAGCTCGAACGCCAGAGAGTGGATTTTGACTAAAATAGCCCAGGGCTCAAAGGTTAAGAGTTACAAGAGATGAAGAAACGTCATGCCATGTCTTTTGGACTACAAGATGGCTATGCAGGATAGCAAATATGGTTGATATCTTGGTCGTTCCTTTCTTGGTGAGTCTGAGAATATTTCTGCGATTCCTTAGTTTGGCTTTTTTATTTAACAGCATATCAATTCTTTATGAGTCATTTAATGTTGAAAGTTGATTTCATTTCTAAATATTTGATTACAATCATAAAGAGTGGTTCCAGAGGAGCAGTGGCTTATGTACTGAACTGCGACATTGCAGTAAGTGGGTTCAAACTCCAGTCATGCTATTACATTTTATTTTCAGACTAATACCATTGGAAAAAGTATAAACCCCCTTATCCCCCCCCAGCAATGAGTAAAACAGTAAAACTACAGTTCTTCTACAAAGATGGCTTCGGCATTAAAAAACCCATAAAGTTTTGTTTGTTTGCTAGTTTGGGTTATATGGCATATCAACCTTTGTAGGTTATTTAATGCCAAATCCATTTCTTATTCTGTTCCTTACATTGTTTTATTTGTTTTACAACATATCGATTCTTTATGAGTCATTTAATGTTGAAAGTTGATTAATTTCTAAAAGATTGATTACAATTATAACATAGCCATTCGAAATATGGGAAACATACATTTGTTCATAACATATATACATAGAACATAGGAATCCCGAAATACGAAAAACCCTTACGACTTCTTAGTTCATGTACGAAACTTTTTATTACCTTTAAGTTTAAAGGTTTTTCGACATTAGGAGAGACATACACCTGACTTTTCCATCTGCCCCAAACCACGTGTGCACCCGACACAAGGCCACTGGCCTGGCTTCGGCGACCAAGCGAAAGTCAACCGTCTTCTCCCGAGGCAGAACTCAACTAATTCTTTTCAAATCTCTGCCCACGCTTCCGGTGCGTGACGTCACTCACGTCCCTGGTCACATCCTCTATGTGTGTTTCTTATTGTGACATCTCCGAATGACACGTCTGCTCAGCGCGCGCGCGTGAACACCTGCGCTCATGTTTGCACCTAACTAACCTATGCACTGAGCCGAAAGGTTCTCAGCCTAACTGAACGCAAAGGCAAGATATATAAAACGAAATGACTCGGCCATTATATTACACAATTATAAATGGTGGTTCCAGAGGAGTTGTGGCTAATGGACTGGACTGCGACATCGTTGAAACAGAGTTCAAAATCATGTCACACTATCACGTTTCCTTTTCAGACTAAGACCATCGGGAAAAATATGAACCCCCCTTATCCCTCCGGACATTGGCCTAGCGGTTAGGGTGTTCGCCAATAGCCCGGGAGACCTGAGTTCAATCCCTGGTCGAGTCATACCAAAGACTCAAAAAATGGTACTTGATGCCTCCTTGATTAACACTCAGCATTATAAGGTACGGATCAAGGGTAAAGTGGAGCAATCCAGGGAAAGGAGTAGTGCCCTCCCCTACACCTTGGTGTAGTAGCTATCGAAAAGGGAGCCTTCGGGTCACCCTCGACTATGGTCGCCAGCTTTACTTACTTTTATCCCTCCTGCAATCAGTTAAATATCACCACTACTGTTCTTCTAGAAAGATGGCTTTGGCATTAAATAACCCATAAATGCTGATATGCCATTAAGCAAAGAAACCAAATACTATCGTATTTAACGGCATATAAGGCACATTTTTTTTTACTAAAAATATCTTTTAAAATTCCTCTGCGTCTTGTATGCCATATGTAGGTTTAAAATTCGCTGTAGTCGACCGAAATTAGCTTCTTGGCAACTCCTGTTGGCATAGAATTTTGAGTATCTTTCATATATCTATTGTCATTATTTAAAAGGTTATTATGCAGATTAAAAATGTTATTATTGATAAGATTCATTATATTAATTTCATCACGTTTAATATTAGTACTTTTTTTCACTAAATTCTTTTTTTGATTTGCCCTGCTTAAAGTGGGGTGAGTATTATACATGTGTCTTATAGGCTGTTAAATACGGTTTATTTTCTGTTCCATTGCATTTTCTTAATTTGTCGATGATCATTTGTTTGCTCACAATTATAGTATATCAAGTATTCCGATCTAATACAAATTAATTATATACAGTTGTATGGTTTCAAGTATTCTTATCTAATACAAATGATTTATATAAAATTATATGGTTTCAAAAAAGTATTTCTATTGACCTAGTGGGTAGAGTGTTCGAGTCATACCAAAGACTTTAAAAATGGTACTTGATACCTCCTGGCTTAACACTCAGCAATATAAGGTCCGTATCAAGGGTAAAATGGAAGAATCTAGGGAAAGGAGTAGCGCCCTCTTCTACACCTTAGTGCAGTAGCTATTGAAAAGGGAGCTTTCGGGTCACCCTCGACTATGGTCGCCAACTTTACTTATAATCATTTGGCAGCTAACAGCTACATGGTTTCATTTATTTGTATCCAATGCTAATAATTTTCAGACAAATCTATTTAACTCATTAATCAAGCTTTCACAGGTACTTCCATTTCGGTTCTGAGTGGACCTGAGAGTAATGGCAATCAATGAGTACTTCTCAAATCACCGCCGCTCCAGATGCAGTTTAGTATCATACCCCGGACCCCTATTTTGGGAGGGGTTTTACCCCACTTCAAGGGATACAGTCGGCCTATGCTGAGGTTCTTTTTCTTATTGAAAATATAGGCTGTATTAGATTTTGAAAATTATGAATGAATGAATAAATAAATATTTTGTTCTGATGCTTAACCCTAACTAAAAAATAAACTTGCCCAGTCGACTAAGGTAGACTAAAGTATTATAAGGTACTTATATTAAACTGAAATATTTGAAATAGAACTGTTTATATGTATAAAATGGATTTGGCATTAAATAACCTACAATGGTTGATATGACATAAAACCAAATCAAACCAAAAATATATAAATAGAGAATTATAAATAAAGAATACAAGTTAATTATTTCACATGTTCAGCTTAAAAATCTGCTGAGAAACCTAATCAGTAATTCTTAATCAAATGTGATTAACTATTTTTGCGTGACAAATAATTCATTATAATTTCTTTTGAAATCTTAAAATTAAAATCTCGAACCATTAGTCTTGCAGTAATATAGCTTCTCGTTGATTACTGATCATTGTCAGAGAGACCTTCGTTTTTTAAGAACAATTTTTTAAACATTAGAATATTTTCCTGTGTCCAATAAGTAGATTCGTGTTGTTTTCTTTGTTTAATGGCATATCAACATTGTTCGATTATTTAATGCCAAAGTCATCCCCGTAAAAGAATAGTAGTCGCTCTATTGAACCTATAGGTGAGGGAGTTCATATTTTCCCCAAGGGTATTTGTCCGAAAGTGAACGATGTCGCAGTTCAGTAAATGAGTCACTAATCCACTCAATAAGTTGACATATTCAAACTGAGCAAACTCATCCTAATTATAAATATACATAAAGTAAGTACCAAGCTGGCGACCGTATTCGTGGGCGACCAGAAGGCTCCCTTTTCGATTGCTACTACACCGAGGTGTAGGGGAGGGCGCTACTCCTAGCCCTGAATTGCTCCACTTTACCCTTGATATGTACCTTATATTGCTCAGTGTTAAGCAAGGAGGTACCAAGTACCATTTTTAAAGTCTTTGGTATGACACGACCTGGGATTGAACCCAGGTCTCTCGGACCATTGGCGAACACTCTACGCACTAAGCCCAAGAGCCGGTTTTGCACAAATATGCATAAAACTATAATTAAAAATTTTTTTTAAAGTTGACTGCCAGTATCGTGACCCATGTTGGGCTTCACTTGTCCTAGACACATGTGATGACTATGATTTTAACAATTTTTAGCTTTTAAAAATCGTTTTTAATCGTTGCCCAATAGTTTGACTATAAAATGATACTATCACTAAAACAACGTTTCTTTTTCATTATTACTCGTAATATATATATATATATATATATATATATATTGTCATCCACAGACAGACTGTTTCGTTCTGTCAGAACTTTTCAGTGTGGCTAGACACGTAGATCCCTCGAAGCCGCGATCGAAACCCATCCAACTTTACGTTAGACTAAGTCTCAGACCGCTCGGCCAACAAGCGTACCACGTTGGCTAAGGGAATTTTTAAGGTATTCATGTAGCAACAGCAGCAGCAGCGTCCGTTTGTTTATATTTTTATACCCAATCGGCTACCACAAATGCAGATTTCTGTACATGTTTCTGCAATCCTCATTTACATCACAACCGCCTACGCCATGTTATATCCTGAATACGTATGATCAATAAGCACCAATCCTATTTACCAACCCCTTCGCTCGGGCAGGATATGACACAAGGTCAATTTTTAAGCGGAGTTTAGTAGGTCTTAATTCAGAGTTTTCCTTCTCCTAGACTAGTTGCCTAACCAAGGCTGAAGAACCTAGTCTGTCCTACTATTTACCCATAGCTGGAGGGAGAATGATCAATAAGCACTAATAAATAGTATTTATCGCACTCATATGGTATCTAATTTGAATAATGATTTTAAAAAGTAAGTTTTCATAAATAAAAGCCCGTGTTATTCATCTGATTATTTTATTTTTGTTATAAATAAAACAGTATTAAGAGTTACTTTTATAAGAAAGCTAAAAGTTATTTTAATTCTATTAAATTCTAATGAAAATTGTAATTTAAATCATCATCGTCATCACGTCGTGCTGATAGCACTTATTCTCTCGGTTTACTCACCATCAGTTCCTATGGGCCATCGCTCTTGGTAGATCCTATAGACGGCACCCACTGTCCGCTCAGATTATAAGTTTATAAATGTCGGCCAAAATTAGTTTGCCCATATGTAGGAGACTATAGGAGAACATTCCTTATGAGTTCATCTTTACTTCACCAGCAGTATCCAGCTCGTCCTAATTGGATGCTTTGGGAGATGGGAGGTAAGTGGCCGTACAACGGTTTCTTTGTAGAGTTGCTGCTTCAAGGATTTGTTCAAAACAGCTATTAGTTCCCAACTAACTTTTTTCTAGCGTTGCCTTGGTCTCTCTCTTTCTCTCTCTCTATATATATAGAAAGAGAGATAGATAGATAGATAGATAGATTAAGAGGTAGATAGCTAGCTAGCTCGCCAGAGAGAGAGAGAGAGAGAGAGAGAGAGAGAGAGAGAGAGAGAGTGACTAATAACATTTAGTTATTACCGATATTACAATTACAAGACTATATTGGTTACTTGGGTAAGAGGAATAATTTTTTGACAATCTTTTCGTAACAAATCTTTCGTGTTTATCCTGGAAATTGGCATTGGTTTTTGTCTCTACTTGGCCAATAAGTCAAGAAAGAAAAAAATGAAGAGGGAAGGCAAATTATCAAGAAGAAAGAAAACGAGAGAAAGAACAAAGAGGCAAAAAGGGAAAATGAAACGACGGATGGAGAGTATAAAAGAAAGAACGAACGAAGAAAGAAAAAAGAACAAAAAGAAAGAAAACGAAAGAATGAAAGAAAGAACGAACGAAAGAAAAAGTGCGAACGGAAACAGAAGAAAAATAAGGGTGGGAAGTACGAAACAAAAAACGAGTAAATACACGATAGAAGAAAGAATAAGAACGAAAATGAAGAAAGAATGAATGAAAGAAAAAGTATGTACAAAAATGATGAAGAAAAAATTGCAAGTAAGAAAGAACTAAGAAGAAAAAGAATAAAAAAAAAAAACGAAAAGAAAACGACTGAAAGAAAAAGAAAGGAAAGCGACCGCTAATAAAGAAGGAACGGAAATAAAGTACGATCGAATCAAAGGAATAACGAATAAAAGAAAAAGAACGAAAGAAAAAAAAAATGAAGAAAATGAAAAGTAAGAAACAAAGAAAAAGTACAACGAAAAATGAAAGAAAAAGAATGATAGGGAAGAAAAAATCAAACGAAAACACGGAAAATGAAACAAGTGAGTAATGAAGAAAAAATTCCGAATGAAAAAAGAATAAAAGAAAAATGAAAATATAAAAGAAAGAAAGAAAGAAAAAGAAAGAAAGTATGAAAAAATTATGAAAGAATTAAAGAAAGAAGTGCAAAAAAATGAAAGAAAAATAATAAAAATAAATAAATAAATAAATAAAGAAAGAAAGAAAGAAAGAAGGAAAGAAATTATTTAAAATTATCAATGAAAAAAGCTTTAAGGAAAGATGGATAGAATACTAAAAACAATAAAGAAAAAAGAAGAAAAAACATAACCAAAAAGAAAGAACGAAAAAATGAATGAAAGAAAGAAAGGTTGAAAGAAAAAGAAAAAAAAAGAGTGAAAAGAAAGAAATTAGGAAAGAAAGAAAGAAAAAACAAAAAGAAAGCATGAAAGAATTAAAGAAAAAACGAATAAAGAAAAGGATGAAAGAAAAAGAACAAAGAAAGGATGGAAAGTGTGAAAGGAAGAATAAAGAAAAAAAGACCGATAATGAAAAGAAAGAATGAAAAGAAAGAAAGAAAGAAAGAATAAATGATTGACGGAAGATAGGAAAGAAAGAAAGCAACAAAGAAAAAAAAATGAACGAAAAAAAATAGCATAAATAAAGAACGAAAAATTGAAAGAAGGAATGAAAGAAAAATATGACACGAAAAAAGAAATACAGTAAGAAGGAAAAAGTATGAAAGAAAAAAAATATGAATAAATAGATAAATGAAACTCGAAAAGAACGAAAAGAAAAAACGAATCGATGAAAGAAAGAACGAACTAAAGAAAAAAGTACGATATGAAGAAGGAATAAATGAAAGAAAGAACGAAAACACAAAAAAGAAAGGAAAATATCGAAAAGAAAGAACTAAAGAAAGAATGGTAGAAAGGAAAAGTATAAACGAAAAAAAAATCAAGACAGGAAGGAAAGTATAAAAGAAAGAACAAAGAAAAAACAACGAAAAGAAAAAACAAAAGAATGAAAAAAAAATTCTTTTAAATAAGGACGAAAAGTAAAAAGAATAAGGAATGCTGGAAAGAACGAAAGAAAGGACGAAGGAAAAATAATGAAAAGAATGAAAGTACAGAAATGAAAGAAAAATAGAAAAAATTAGAGAAAGAAAAAAAGAAAGTTGGAAAGGATGAAAGAATGAACAAATAAAAGAAAAATGTACGAAAAGAAAGAAAAAACGAAAGACAAAAAGAAAAAAAAGGAAGAAACGAATGAGTCGGTCATCGCTCACAAATGAGACTTCATAGTCGATATGAATGAGAAACCGGAAGTTGATTGTAAAACCCTGAATGTAAAAAGCTGTATCAAAACCCAGAAATTAAAACAAGTTTTATGTTCTGGGAGCGAAATATTAAACGCAACTACGACGCAGAAATGGAAAACACTGATTCGGTCAGGAAACCGAAAAAAACAAAAACAAAACAAAACAAAACAAAAAAACAAAAAAAAGAACAAAACAGTAAAGCATTAATTTAAAGATGTGATCTTAAGTTCAAAACCAACCATTTCCTCAATAAAAATAAGATCGAGTCACATAAATGCCCAATAAACCTGGGGGTCTTTGTGCTTCACGTGACTCACAGATTGGATGTGACGTTAAGTAATTTTAAAGAAATATTTAAGAGATTTCGTTGAAAACGGTTTTGTCTGATCGGGGTGTCTGTTAAACTCTTTTGTTCTTTTTTTTTTTGTATTTTTGATGTCATTTATTGAGCTCACCTTGGTTTGGCACAAGGTCAGAAGCAAGGAAGAGCCGATTAGAATTGAACTCTCTAACAATGGTCTGCAAGACTTACTCTTAAAACAATTAAACAGCTTTAAGCGCCGGTAGTCATTTTACTAAGCTTGTTTTATGTTCGCTCAAGGTCACATAAACGGCTGAATCACTGTGAATGGAAGTCACAAAAAATTGTCTGATCGATTTGCTTGTTAGCCATTACACTGAGTGAAGCGCCTGTAATAAGTTACCAAACTTACTTAGGTTTGGTTCAATGTTAGAAGCATGGTAGAACCACTGAGAATTGAACTCTCAAAAAATTGTGTGCTAAACTAGCTCATAAACTATAGGGTACCTCAATATACGTGTGACCCATGTGACTGCTAATAACTCTACTAATAATAATGTTGTGTTTTTTTTTGAAGATTTGAAAATAGTATACTATCAACCGGCTCATTGGCTAGAGGGTAGAGTGTTCGCCAATAGTCCAGGAGACCTGTGTTCAATCCCAGGTCGCGTCATACCAAAGACTTTAATAATGGTACTTGATACCTCCTTGCTTAACACTCAGCAATATAAAATTTCACATGAAGTCAAACTTTAACAATTATCCCCAGAAAAGCCAAATTTATGGTTGGGTACACAAATTTCAAGCCACGGGATCACACCCCAGCTAACATGGTAAAACGTCTCAGTAATATATCATTATCATATTAATGTGTTGCATCTATTTAAAGACACCCTGTATTACACTGCCAGAGGTGCCCAGAGTGGATTGCAAAGCTAATCTTAGTTTAGCACAAGGCCAGAAGCATGGGAGAACAAATGAGAATTGAACTCACTGATTAACTAAATAGTTTATCATTACAACCCATCAGGCGTCCGTAGTCATTTACGAAGCTTATATCAGTTTGGCACAAGGCCAAAAGCATACGGAAGCCTCAGAGAATTGAAGTCACTAACAATAGTCTGCTAGACTAGCTTGTTAATCTTTACTCATATTTACCAACCCCTCCGCTCGGGCTGGATATGACACAAGGTCAGTTTTTAAGCGGAGTTTAACAGGTTTCAATTCAGAGTTTTCCTTCTCCTAGACTAGTTGCCTCACCAAGGCTGAAGAACCTAGTCTGCCCTACTATTTACCCATAGCTGGAGGGAGAATAATTGGATTCATACCTTTCCCAAGGGTATTAGTGCTATGTGAAATGCGATCAGTCTCGTCCAGGATTTGAACTCGTGTCGCCGTGTGCATTTCCTACGACGATAAACATTACCCCACGGGGCACCTTGTTAATCTTTACACTCCTCAGGTCTGACTCTGTTTTATCTTTTCTTTCGACTAGAAAGTTACATGACTAAATTCTTCAGTCCTCCTGAAACTAACGACTTTAATTACGATGTTTGAAACACACACATAAGCATTTTTTTAAGATACTGTAGTCGAGTGTAATAATTCTGTCTTGGGTGGAAGTACTAATCTTTTCTCCCCATTAAATACGCATACGACTGCCAAAAGATATCGTCAGAATTCTAATCTCCAACTGAAACCATAATGAAAACATGACAGAAATGACCGATCCACCACCTAATTACCAAAATAGATTACTCTTGAAAAACCCTTATCACAATGGCCCAGTCGGCTGGGGCTGCAGAATACATGGACTGCATCTCTGCAGAGGGCTAAGACTACCTTAAAAGTGTCCTGGATAGGACATTAAACAACCTGAGGGTGAGGCTCCAGCAACGATAAAGCTTTGGGGAATGCAGAGTGCCCATTTATTGCCATCGCTCCCAGGTCCACACAGAGTGGTAGCACCTGATGGGGTCCTATCTATGGGTCAAATAGAAATATTTGACATTTATACTAACTGCAAATAAATGACTAATGCTAAATTGAATTGTTTGAAATAGAACTGTGTGATCATTTAACTATATAAACAAATTACTGTTTAATTGGATTGTTAGTGATATTTGAAACCATTTACCTGTGTGCAAAAGAATGATCTTAGGCTTGTTTAAAAATATTTTTGAGAAAATCTGTTTACAAATCATATATATATATATATATATATATATAGAGAGAGAGAGAGAGAAAAGAGAGACAGAGAGGGGCGGGGTATTTGGGATTAAATAACCAGCAATGGTTCATATGACATAAAACCTAATCTAACATTCGCAACAAATCATATGGTTTCAAGTAATTATTTTGATTTAATAACAATCATTAGTTTCCGTACACTTATATAATTTCAAGAAATTATTCTAATTTGATAATCATCATTAGTTTCCAAACAGTTATATAGTTTCAAGTTATTAACAATTATAATCTTTAGTAATCGATCGGAGGGTTCCCCGTGGCCTAATGGCTAAGGAACTGGACTGCAGCCTTGATGTAAGTGTGTTCAAACTCCTGTAGTGCTATAACGTTCACTTTAGAACTAATACCCTTGGGAAAGCCATGGACTCCCCTAAAAATAATTTATCATTAAGATTAACAAGAAGCGAGACTTCACATATTACAAGTTGGATGAATTTGACTATCTTCGAAGGAGTATTTCGTCACCCCTACCGCCATGGACAGGATGTAACACAATGTCAGTTTTTAAGCGGAGTAAAGCTGGTTTGAATTCAGAATTTCATTCTACTAAATTGTCTGTCTAACTGTGGCTAAAGAAATGAAGATATCCGACAAATTTACCCATAACCGAGGAAGGAAAAGATGGATTCCTGCCTTTCTTAAAGGCATTAGCGCATAGTGAAATGCAATGGGCCTTATCCAGGATTTGAATTCGGGCCGCCGATTTCGCTCATTCTTAACTGAAATTTTATTTCTTGGTAAGTATAGAGAGAAGGAAAACACTGAATTCAAACTCCGTTTAAAGACTGACCTTTTGTCGCATCTTGCCAGGTGCTGTGAGGTTGGGTATATACATGACCAAGTTTTGCAACAAAAATGTTTGTGTCGTTGAATTTCATGAAATGTATCTGATAGCTCGTGGCTATCTTGCCTGATTTAATTCTTTTCAATTCCATTATCAAATGTGCACCCGCCCAAGCCGAAACTCTACTGCATAGTCTAGAACGAGATTCCGCAGGCATTGGTCTCCATGTCAATGCACACAAAACGGAATATATGTGCTTTAATCAAACAGGCGACATTTCCACACTAAACGGAAGCTCTCTGAAACTAGAAGACAAGTTCACCGACCTAGGAAGCAGTGTCTCATCGACCGTGACAGACATCGACACGCGACTAACAAAGGCATGGACTACTATCAATAGACTATCGGTCATATGGAAGTTAGACCTGACCGATAAAATGAAACGCAGTTTCTTCCAAGCAGTGATCGTGTCGATACTGCTATATGGACGCTAACTAAACGGCTGGAGAAAAAGCTTGACGGCAACAACACAAGAATGCTGTGAGCAATATTGAACAAGTCCAGGAGGCAACATCCCACAAAACAGCAGCTGAACGGCCACCTACCACCCATCATGAATAATATCTAGATTAGACGAACTAAACATGCAGGACACTGCTGGAGAAGTAGGGACGAGCTCATGAGTGATGTACTCCTATGGACCCCTTCACATGACCAAGCAAAAGCAGGGCGACCAGCTCGAACCTACTTACGGCAGCTCTGTGAGGATACGGGATGTAGCCCTGGGGACCTACTGGAAGCGATGAACGATTGGGAGAGGTGGCAAGAGAGGATCAGGGATATCCATGCTGATTGCACGACAAGATGATGATGATGATCAAATGTGCACAGAATCTATATGAAATATTTATTATAATAAGCGCTATTCCTTCAAATAGGAAACGCAAAATCAATAATTAAACAAAATATGAATCATCATCATCATCATCATCAAGTCAGCACAGAGTTTCCTGACGCTCGCTCTTGTCATACATCCCTATTATCCATCACTCTTATTAGATCTTCTAGGCTACATCTTATGTGCACACAAAGCTGATTTAAATAAGTTCTTGCTGGTCGCCCAACACTGGCACGTCCATGTGTTGGGGTCCATAGAAAAAAGTCACTTCTAAATGCTTACTTGATACAACCATTTTTGTGTAAACGAGCCAGGCTGGTCCGTCAACCCAAAACTTTTCTCCTTTCACCATGGTATCTGCATTGGGGAAAAAAGGTTGGGCTTTGGGTTATCCTTGCAACACTTTTAAGCTGGACTGATATTCTTCAATTTTCAGAATCTGAAATGGATGCAGACTTCTTGTCCTTTCCAAGAATGATCCCATATAAGCACCGGAATGTTTGTCTTTGAATTTATCATTATCAAGAATGTCATTGTTTTGTTATTGTTTTTTTTTTCTTCCACAGAAATGTTTTGCTGGCGCTGAATATCAAGGTTAGATGAGATTTGATTCCTGATGGAAATAAACAAGATTTTATTCGTTTTTTTAGCCTTTACTTGTAAAATACCTATCAAGAAATCGATTGAAAAAAAGGATAAGAAATACAAGACCACAAATATGACGCGACAGAGATTGGAATCTTACAAATATTTGGATCATAACAGAATAGGATTTGGGGTAAGTTAATGTTGAAAAGTATTGTTTTGACCTTTATGAGGGGTAGGGGTTGTCCTCGTGGTGTAATGGTTAAAGCGATGGACTGCGGAATCGTAATAAGTGAGTTCGTACTCCAGTCGCGCTATTACATTCACCTTCGGGCAAATACCCTTGGGAAAGGAATGAACCCTCTTATCCTCCCAGCTATGGGTTAAATAGTACCACTACCGTTCTTCTGGGAGAATGGCTTTGGCATTAAATAACCTATAAAGAGTTGATATGCCATTAAACAAAAAACCCAAACCAAACCAAACCTATGAGGGGTAGTAGCATCAGCATGAATGCCACATCTATTTTATCAAATTGATCCTAATCTTAAAGTCCATTATGATCACTCGAGTAATACTGCTTTGATTTGGTTTCTTTGTTTAATGGCACACCAACCTTTGTGGGTTACTTAGTACCGATGCTATCCTTGCAGGATACAAATTGTGGTACTATCTTACACATATCAGGGAGATAAGGGGATTCACACTTTTCCCTAAGGTATTACTCCGAAAGTTAACGAAATCCGACTAGAGTTTGAACTCATTTACTTCGAGGTCATAACGTCACGGGGACAACTGCAGTATTAATCGGTGGATGTAGTACAGCAATTTACTGATAAATGAATTTAAAAAAAACTGAATAAAGTTTACGAGACGACTCTAGGACCCGTTATATAAGCAGGCTACGAGTGACTTATTGGTTGATGGATTTTAACAGCATGTCAACCCGTGTTGGATTATTTTCTACTTAGATTTTAGGGTTGGTAAGTTTATGTTTAGATTTTTTGCTGTTTCTTAAAAATTCTTTTTGCACATAGTCCAATGGAATATGAACAATTTTTAAACAAATCGATTATATCCATAGATTGGGCCCTAAAAACGTGTAATGCATATTCCCTCCTTTCAATAACATTTATTGGTCTATTGTATATATCAAATATTGAATATTGTGTATGTGAAATATTGAATATTTATAAAGGTCTTCATCATGTCTTTCCTTCCGTTTTGTTCAGTATTAGTATATCACAGATATACCAATGCTAATCTACATCTACCTGGTTTCCGACTGGTGAGTAATGTTAATTAATCAGTTAAGCTTCAGATACTTTTTCCCAGGTAGCCCCTGCCTCCTCGTCAAAGAGAGTAATGGGTTGGGTTTATTGTCCATTGCCTTAGGCGCTTCTGAAACGGAACTAAACAATTTTTGTCAGCGCTTCGCGAGAGTCTCGATTCCTGTGGGGTACCCCTCAAACCAAACTGATCTTGAACTATTTCTTGAGCCTTGGAGGATGCCAAATTAATACTATACTAATTCTAATATTGGTCCGTGGAAAGTGGAGAGGACTAAAATATCTTCCCCATCAATCATACAAATGTATGTATATATCTATATATACAGCACCGGATCCACAAACTGTGACATATGTGGAAAATTGAGCCTATCTCTTGCTGGTCTCAAAAGCCATCAGCGTAAATGTGCAAAATCTATGCTGCACCCAAATAATGTCACTGCAAACAAAACTGATCGGTTGTGCCAATTCTGTGGAAAAATCTGTCGCAGATTGGTTAGCCTAAAGAGCCACCTACGAACACATACAATTTAAGGGGGGAATAGAGGAGGGGTGAGGACGTGAGATAAGGGAGGGGGTCACGCTCGAAACCGAGGGGACAGCCATCATATATATTATAATACACAAATATTTAGCATTGTTTGTTCACTTCTCTATAATTATGATCCTACGAATATATACATACATATATATATATATATATATATATATATATATATATATATATATATCGGCGTGAAATGCTATTGAAAAGTTATATATAAATATACATAATGTGCCGTAAAAAAAACTTAAAAAGGTCCTACAAACGTATAACCTCAACCTATCAACATGGAATATAAGGACAATGCTGGACAAACCCGATTCAAACGGACCCCAAAGTAGGAGCATCATAATATCTAAGAAAATCCAAAAATATTGACATTGCAGGTCTGATTGAGAGCCGATTCGCTGTAAGTGGCCGTATTGGAGAGGAGACGGTCAATACCTTCTACTGGAGCGGGAAAACTTCAACAAACAGAAGTGAATCTGGTATGGCTTTTGCAGTCAGGAATGGTATTCCGCAAAGGAAATCTGAAGATCCCAAACCAGTGAATGATAGAATTATCTCGCTGAAGTTTCCGTTTGTCGATAGTTGATATGGTACCCTGATAACTTTATGCCCTGAATATGACCAACTGCTCAGAAAAAAAGTGGTTTCTAAGACCAGCTCGACCAGATATCTAGTTTTATTCTGAGTGCAAACGAAAACGTCCTTTTTCTCCAACAGAGATGCGAAGAACTCAAGAATAAATGGTGGCATACAAAAGTGGCTGAACTCCAGACACTTGTTGGCTCTTATGATCCCAAAGTGTTTTTTTTTACCAAAGCATGAGAACTGTGTGGGGACCAAGAGTATTAATTTACTTAGCAGTTTGCTTAGATGTGGCACAAGAGTTCATGAACGAGGCACCCACTGAGACTCGAACTCACTCTTGAAGGTTTGCTAGTTTAGCTAGTCAACTATTACACCACCTTAAGTACCCAATGTAGGGACCAAGAATGAATCACCAAAAGCAAATGCTACCCCTCGACAGCAAGACAATAATCCCAGAAAATCACGAGCTTTTTGCCAGGTGGAACGAGTACTTTGGTACATTGCTCAATGCACTGTCAATAGTGGAACAACATGCAGTTGAAAATATTGATAGATGTGTAAATACCAAGACCTGAATAAAATGAGTAATGTTATCTCTATACTCTGTGTTGAAAAGTCTCCCGGCGAAAACGGTCTGTATCCAGAAGTTATTGAGATATTTCAAATCATCATACAGGGGCCCGACAATATTTTTCGGACACTTTGAAAAAGGTACTTCAAGGTGGTCACTAGTGCCAAAAACTTTTGAGATTGTAAGTACGTAGTTGAGGAGTGAAAATCCACTACTAGTGTAATCATTTTTTTTAGTTTGGCTTTGATAATTTTAGTTTTTTGTGATTATTGCGAAAACTTGCGCGACACTATTTTTCGGACATGACAAAAAATCCTATCTTATTAAGAGCTATGTTTATGTATATGTTGCTGTATGCAAATTTTCTGCTTGTACACTGTTCTGGGGCACTGGCACCCCAACTTCTATGTTAACATAGGACAATCTAACGGCATAAATAGTCAGGACATTTCTTGGAAAAACAATTAAGTTTAATGAGGTAAAATGCATTCAAAAGAAGTCGTTTGTTTGGAACGGAAGAAGCGGGAAGATGGCCTCAGCATCAGAAGGATCGCCATGAATTTGAAGCTGTCGAAATCAACGGTCGAATACATGCTGAAGACAAACTCTGAGCGGAAAAAGAAGAGAGGGCGAAAAAGATCAATTGGCAAGAGGACTGAAAGGAGAAGGAAGAGGACTGTGACACGGCTTTTGACATCTGGAGAAAAAGTTACAGCAAGAAAAGTGAAGGAGAAATGTGAATTGGATGTAAACGCCCGAACATTACAAAGAACGCTAAATAGGATTGGTTTGAAGTATGCAAAGGCTAAGAAAAAATTACACTAACAAAGAAACACAAAGGAGCAAGACTGGAGGGTGCTAAAAGGTGGTTAACAAAGCATGTTGACTTTAAGAAGGTTATATTTACTGATGAGAAGCGTTTCAAGTTTGATGGGCCCGATGGATGGTGTACTTGGTCGAGAAGGGGTGAGCCTGTTGTACTGAACAAACGACAGATGGGAGGAGGGGGAGTTATGGTTTGGGGTATGATCTTTGCTAATGGAAATATATGGTTGGAGTGGCTGAAAGGACGACAGAACAGCGAAAGCTACAAACAGTTGCTGGACGAGAAAGCCCTACCAAGGATAAGAAGAGAGTTGGGGAATGATTTCGTTCTACAGCAAGACAATTGCAGCATCCATGTGTCAAAACTCATGAAAGAATGGATGGCTAAAGTGAATATGACTACTTTGGAATGGCTGCAAGAAGCCCAGATCTAAATTTAATAGAAAATGTTTGGGAAATGCTTGCGCAACTTGTCTATGATGGACCTGAAATAACGAAAGAGGCTCAACTATGGGAACGAATACTAGGAGCCAAAAAACAACTAATAGAAACACGTAGAGATGTTATTGTGCATATGTTTGATCATTATGAAGAGAGATTGATAAAAGTTATTGAGAAGAAAGGTGATATTACAGACTATTAACAGTTTTTCAACGATGTCCGAAAAATAATGTCACGTGTGTTTTGTAAAAAATGATGAAAATTAAATATTTTTCCTTACCTAATCGATTTTCTTCCATTTTTATTTCATGTATTGTCTTTATGTGTTTATGCTATTCTATTGAAGGAATCTCGCCACTCTATGGTACTCGGAAAGTCGAATACTAAAGTGTCCGAAAAATATTGTCGGGCCCCTGTAAGAGATGTTTGGAAAAATCTAGAAGTCTCTGAAGACTGGAAGGACGTCTAATGAGTTACAATCTTCAAGAAAGAGGACAGATGAGATCGAAGGATCTTGCTCTTCTCAATACCAAGGAAAATGTTCGCTCGCATATTGCTCAACAGACTATCGATCCGAGCGGAGGATTTCCAGCCTGAAGCACCATGTATGTTTCGCGCAAACCAAGGAACTACTTACATTATACTCTCCTTGCGAGAAATGAAAAAAAAATGCATTGAACAAAATATGCCCTTCTATATGACATTCGTCGACTTCACGAAAACTTTCGACGCTGTGAACAGGGAAGTGCTGTGGAACATCTTGCATAAACTAGGAAGCCCTGACCACTTCACCAAGCTCTTGTCTGCCTTACATACTCGAATGAAAGCATCTGGCGGCTTAAAAAGAGAACTCTTGGAACAGTTTGAGGTTTGGAACGGACTGAACCAGGGTTGTGTTCTTACTCCCCCCACTATTCTCGATTTTTCTTTCTATGGTCTTGTCTGACTCTTTCACTGATTCCACCAAAGGAGTATGAATACAGAGTAGACCGGAAGCAAACCTGTTCAATGCCAGTCAATTTATGTCTGCCAGAAAAACCAGAAATGTTCTGGTAAACAGGATCATATTAACAGACGACGCTGCCTTTGTGGCGCTCAACCACGAAGATACATCGGAAATAATCATCCGTTTCTCGAAATCTGCAAAGGTATTCCCGTTTTATTTCATATCGTGATTTTCTAATGATATTTTTGTGAGGTTGGTGCAACAATTACTGAGTTTTTGTTGTTCTAAAACTTGATTTGTGTTAAAACTATTATTTAACTATATTTACGTAATACGCCATTTTAAAACATAAACTTCACTCGACTGACTCAAGCTAATTGTTTTGTTTTCACTATTTATTCTTGTTTATTTTAGGTTGTGAAGTGAAAAAAAAATTGTATGAGTTTAAAATGAGACGAAAAGCAGAGGAAATTGTCGTTAATTTTAACCAAACATTTAGTCAGAAGACTGCCTGTAAATATTCAACTCAACATCGGTTTCAAATATTTCGTAACGGAGACGAAAGCCTCGAAGATGTGGAAGGTTGCTAATTTCCTTCTGTTACATCAAGTGTATACATTCAGACGGGTTAACTTTTATCAGTAATTTTTTATTTGAAGCTCTGTGGAAAATCAAAGAAGTTTATATCTTCTGGACATCTTTTTAAAGATTACCAAGAAACAACACAAGAATGCTATGAGATATTTTGAACAAATCCAGGAAGCAACACCCTACGAAACGATAACTGTACGGCCACTTACCTCCCATCTCATAAATCATTCAAGTAAGATGAAGAAGACATGCGGGAAACTGCTGGAGAAGCTTGAACGAACTCATAAGGGACGTTCTTTTATGGACCCCTTCACATGGGCGTACCAGTGTTGGTCGACCAGCGAGAACACAGGACGTAGTTTGGAAGAACTGCCAAGGAGACTGATAATAGGGATGGATGAGAGAGAGAGAGAGAGAGAGTAAGGGAAATCCATGCTGTCAAGGCGACTTGATGATAATGATGTTGGTTTTTTAAGTACTCCTACTAAATGTTGTCAACTTACACCTGATTATAGGGTCTCAAGTAATTGTTTCTATTTGATTTTATCATTTGTTTGCACAGTTATATGATTTCGGGCATTCCATCTAACTTCAATAATAATAATAATAATAATAATAAAGAAAAACAAAAAACCCTAAGGCTAATCACAGCGACCAGAAACAACACTAAGAATCAACAGAACAACCATAACAAAAAAAAAACAAAACAAAAAAAAAAAAACAGGGAAGAAAAACAATTGCATGGATATTTCATGCGACAACAAGCGAAATCTCACACGAGAAGGCTTAGACATGAGAAAGAGAACCCCTAAGAGTGAAAGTGAATCTCTTCTAATATCAGTACAAAATAACGTCACAAGGACAAACTACGCTAATGCAAAAATAGTCAAGACGCAACAAAATAACAGGAATTGATAAGACGCAACGAAACAGTAAATGTAGGTTATGTGGCGATAGAGACGAAACGATCGATCCTGTAATAAGTGAATGCAGCAAATTAGTGCAAAAAGTCGAGACATGACTGGGTGGGAAAGGTAATCAACTTGGAATTGTGCAAGAAATTAAAATTTGAACATACGAACAAATGGTATATGCACAATCCAGAATCTGTCCTGGAAAATATAACCTATAAAATTATCTGGGATTTTTAGATAAAATGGATCACCCAGACGACCAGATCTAGAGATAGTTTACAAAACAATGAAAAAAAAAAAAAAGAAAAGAAAAGAGAACCTGCCGAATAGTTGACTTTGCCGTCTCGGCAGACCTCAGAGTAAGATTAAGAGAAGGTAAAAAAGGATAAATATCTGGACCTTGTTAGAGAGTTGAAAAAACTATGGAACATAAAGGTGACTGTAATACCAATTGTTATTAGTACACTTAGAACGATTCACAAAAGATTGGCAAAGGAACTAGAAGACTTAGAAGTCAGACGACAAGTAGAGACCATCTAGACTAGACCATTACTAAGGACGGCCAGAATACAGAGAAGAGTCCTGGAGACTTGAGGAGACTTGCTGTTACTCAAATTCCAGTAAAAAACCATTTGCTAATGTTCGTATGAAAAACTCTCAAAGGAGTGAAATAATAATAGTAATAATAATAGCACAAGAAATTTGAAATTGACCATACCTACAAATGGTATATGCACAACCCAGTATCTGTCCTAGAAAATGACACACATAAACTACTATAGGACTTTAACATACTAACGGACCACCTAATCTCGGCCAGAAGACTAGACCTTTTAATAATCAACAAAATAAAAAAAAAGCGAATTCGCAAAATTGTGGACTTTGCTGTCCCGGCTGACCACAGAATAAAACTGAAAGAAAGTAAAAAGGAGGATTAGTACCTTAACTATGTTAGAGAATTGAAAAAAAAACAAAAACTGTGGAACATGAAGGTGACAATTATACCAATCGTGATTGGTGCTTTTGGTACAGTCACCAAAGGAACCTTTAATATAAGGTCTGGAGGACTTGGAGTTTGAAGGACGAGTGGACACCATACAAACTACTGCATTATTGAGAACGGCCAGAATATTGAGAAGAGTCCTGGAGACTTGAGGAGATTTGCTATCTCTCTCACTCCACTGAAAGACCATCAGCTAAAACTGATGTGAAAAACTCTCAAGGAGTAATAATAATAATAATAATAATAATAATAATATCCAGACTACATCATTATTAAGACTGGCCAGAATACCGAAAAGAATTCTGGAGACTTGAGATTTGCTCTCACTCAAACTCCAGAGAAAAACTATCTGATAATGTTGGTGTGAAAACTCTCAAAGGAGTATAATAATAATAATAATAATAATAATAATAATAATAATAATATCGTCCAAAATACTGTGAAGAGTCCTGAAGACTTAAGGAGACTTGCTGTTATTCAAACTCTAGTGAAAAACTATCTACTAAGACTTATGTGAAAATCTCCTGAAAATGATTTATCTAATTGTAATCATTTGATTATTTTATGGTTTGACATAATCCCACCCAAAAACCAATAATTTCTAAACAGATCGGTTTGATCGATAAATGGGACCCAAACAAGTACTACTTCTCCTTTTTGATAGTAGGGTGTATTCTAATTGCTGCTGTAGCTGTTCATTTGAACGTGAAATCATAAACATTGGTCAGTCATCTCATAAGATGTATAGCAATAACATAGTCAATTTTCAAGAGTCTAAGACAATTTTAAATGCTTGTACAAAAAAGTCTGGAAGCTTATTGAAGGCACCACGTGTATATATATATATATATATATATATATGTGTGTGTGTGTGTGTGTGTGTATGTGAGTGCGTATATATATATATATATATATATCCATGGCAGGAGTTTACGAAATTCCATGTTTAGAATAATCTAAACATGGAATGTGTGGGTGAATCTGCTTGTAGCCTCAAAAAGAAATTTGTGAATGCGTTTGAGATTTGAAAGAAAGGAAACACAAATAATGCTTCCGTCAGACCTAATTTAGAAACCAATTACATTTTTAATCCTAAAGATTTTAAGATATTAGTTTATAGGCATAAAAAACAAACGACGGAAAATAGTGGAATCAAACATCATTTCAAATCACAACATAATCAAACAGAGACCCGTTTTTTTTCAATTAGTCCTTTTATTTGGTCGGAATCGGTGATGAAAAATTACAATCTTCTTAATCATAATGATTTTCTTTATTATTTATTGATAGATTAATCGATACATAATTGGATCAAAGAAAGAAAGAAAGAAAGAAGCAGATTGATATTGATAAAGACAGATGTGTTATGGAATTTTTATGATAGGTAAATATGAGCAAAATAATACAAATCTTAACACACACACACACACACACATATATATATATATATATATATATATATATAGAGAGAGAGAGAGAGAGAGTGATGTGATGTGATAGGGATTAAAAATTATATCATTCAAATTTGAAACAGAATGCTTTCAATGGAAACAAAATCTTTAAAACTTCCTCATCTTTTTCGTTTTATCTAAAAACTCACACATCCTGATGAAGCTCTTAAAAAAGTGAAACGTTGGTAAATAATTTAATGAATTAAATAAACCTCTGAAGACGTTGTGTTTTTTTTTTTTGTTTTTTTTTTAAATTATTTTTGTACATTTTCAAACATTTAAAACTTTAAATTCGAAACATCAAATCTCATTATTCAAAATGATACAACTTGCTAAAATCCGACGAAAACTAATAAAATGTAGTTTACAAATTCACATGTCTGTTTTGGGAGTGTCACTCGAAATGAATATTGGTACTTGTAAATCAATTTAGGTTGGATTTTGGCAAGTTTGAAAATGATATTTGATATACATACATACATACATACTTACATACATGCATACATATGTGTGTGTGCGTGCGTGTGTAATTAGCCAACCGTTTCTCTACGAGCAGGATGCAACATAAAGTCAATTTCTAAATGGAGTAGAGCTGGTTTGGATTCAGAGTATCCCTTCTCCAAACTGATTCCTATCCAAAGGTTAAAAAACAGATTGATCAACTATTTACCTCTAACTGGGTGAAGAAAGATGGATTAATACCAATCCCAAAGGAATTACAGCAAAGTAAAACGTAAACAGCCTCCCGTAGAGTCAATTTTCAAGGGGTTCGTATGGTGTTCGAAGGACACTCCCAAAATAGACATAGAAACTTTAGAACTATATCTGTTTAATCTAGTTCGGGTTTAGCGAGGTTTATATTATTTCTAATAACGAGATTTGATGTTTCAAATTCGGTTAAATAGGTGATGAGTTTAAACCCAATATATATATATATATATACTCCCCTATCCCCGTGGGGTTGAGTTCTCTGGCGAAGAAGTAATCATGTTGCCATTAGCGTTTATTGCAAGCCTCTTCGTCGATGAATTGAGGTCTCGGCAACCGTTGAACGGATGTATGTAAACAATAGTAATTGTGATTCATAACCGTTTAAAATTTACTTCGCAGCTAATATCTCCTCGTGGCTGAATGGTTAGAAGCTTTGGTTTGGCATTTGAGTCAACCGGGTTTCGATCCCAGCTACGGGAAGATACTGTCTAGCCATACTGATGAGTTCTGATAGAACGAAACAGATCTGTCTGTGGATGACTATATATATATATATATATATATATATATATATCGAGTGCTCCTATAGATTTATATGAAATTCCTCCGATATTCTATACACAAATAATCCACACCTATTGTCTTTGGATGCCGACTGGAGATATATATATATATACGTAAAAATTCCTTCGCTAACGTCGAGAATGACGATGGCTCTAGGGTAAGTTTCGCTACTGACATAAAATCAGCCGGGTTTTGATCTTGGCTTGAAACATCTCGCTGGTCTAGCCACACTGAAGAGTTGTGATACAGCGAAACAATCTGTATGTGGATGACTATATATATATATATATATACTTTTATCGGTCTGTTTTCAGATATTATTTCTTATCTTGGGCAACGTTCTGTTCTTGATGTTAAACACCTCCTTTATATTGCTTCAATCACTTGACTATTTCATCTTTCAATTACCTTAGAGAGCTTCCAAGTGGTCGTTTTGTGTCTACTGGATATAACTGCATGGGTTCTCATGTTGCCTGTGAATCTTGCGATGTGTCCGGCCTCTGTGATCACGTCCTTCTATTCTGTTGTATCGTTGAGATGAATGATGCACAGAGAAGAATCAGGGCTTAATATATTTATTCAGCACCAATATCCGGTTGCCCAGTCGACTGGGGCTGTAGAATACACCGACTGCTTCTCTGCAGAGAGGTAAGACCCCACCCCAGCGAGTGTCCAGGATATGACACTAAACAATCTGATAGTGAGGTTCCAGCAATGCTAGAGCTTTGGGGAATGTGGAGTACCCCTTTATTTCCATCGCTCCCAGGTCCACTCTGGCCCGGAATGGTAGCATCTGATAGCGTTAAATAGAACTAACAGCATGCTTATGCTAAAATGAATTGTTTGAGTAAACAGAATAGCTTGAAATAGATATGTTTTTCACAATTAAACCGTTCTTACATTTAAACTGCGTGATTATATACTGTTTTTCGACATTAAAACTGTATTTACACTTAACTGAATTGTTACATATAACTGCTTGAATAGTTTGAAATGGAAATGTTTTTGACAATTAAACTGTGTACTTATGCTAAACTGAATCGTTTTAAATAGAACAGATTATTTACATAAAAATGGATTTGGCGTTAAATAACCTACAAAGGTTGATATGCCATAAAACCCAACAAACCAAACTAAACCAACCAATATCCGGTGTTAACGGATACATACAAAAAAGACAGTGCAATAAGTTACAAACAATTAACAAGAGAATTCACAAGGTCAAAATGTGTTATAGCTAAACGAAGTAAGATCAGTCCGAATATTAATTAGCTTATTAAATCTATTGTATTTGTCGCACGCCTCCACCAAACGGGCGAGGGTGGCACAAGGCCTTTTCTAAGGTGGGTCTGAGTGCAGGGCTGTATCCCAGACACGCCTGGCATTCATAAAAATGCCTCGGGTTCCGTCGGCATTCCCCTAAAAAGGAGCGTCTCAGGCGCCAGCCGATAAATCTAGCCTCTCCGAGGAGGATGAGAGCCCGGAGGAACAACCCCCTGAGACTCGAGGAACGTCAGACACGAATGGTAGGTGAAAGAAAGAAGGAAAGAAAGAAAGATGAATCGAGAGAAAACAAATGTGTGAAATTGAGAAGAGACAGACAGACAGGCAGATAGAGAGAAGCAAAGAGAGAAAGAGAGAGGGGAGAGAGGGAGAGGTAGAGAGACACACACAGAGACAGAAATAGAGAGAAGGAGAGGGAGAGAGAGACACACACACAGACAAAAACAGAGAGAGAAAGAGAGAGAGGGGGAAAAGAGGGAGAGAGAAACACACAGACACAAACAGAGAGAGGAAGAGAGGGGGAGAGGGAGAGAGACACTCAGACATAGAGACAAAAACAGAGAGAGAGAGAGAAAGAGAGAGAGAAGAAGAAGAAAACGAATATTAATCGAGAAAAACTAAATAATTGAGACAGTAAAGAAGAGAGAGAATAGGAGAAAAATGAACTGTAAGAAGAAAGAAATACAAAAGAAAAAAGAAACAGAGAGAGAGACAGGGAGAGTGAACGCTTCAAGGAGGGTGGAGGGTGAGTGAAAATGAAACAGCAAAAGAAAGCCAAAGAAATGAAGGTGTTGAGAAGAAGAATGAGATCGGACACCCCTCCCACACACACGCACCAAAACGATGTGAAAGACATGAGAAAAGGAAACTTTTCCATTTATTTGTTGAAAGACCCTTGTATAAAATTAGACAGGAAGAGAAAAAGAAAAGGAAAAAGAAAAAAAAAAGGTAAAGAGACTTTAGAGGAAGAGATAGAAAAGAAAGAAAAGATAGGCTAAACTGGATAAAGATATAAAAAATAAAACCAGAGAGAGAGTTAGAGAGAGAGAGAGAGAGAGAGAGAGAGAGAAAGAGAAAGAAAGAGAGAGAGAACGAGAGAGAAAGAGAAGGAGAGAGAAGGAGAGAGTTAGAGAAAGAGAGAGAAAGAGAGAACGAGAAAGAGAAAAAGAGATGAGGGAGAGAGAAAGAAAGAGAGAGAGAAAGAGAGAGAGAGAGAAAGAGAGAAAGAGAGGAGGGAGAGAGAAAGAAAGAGAGAGAGAGAAAGAGAGGAGGGAGAGAGAAAGAAAGAGAGACAGACAAGACAGACCGACAGACAGACAGATAGAGAGGGAGAAGGAGAGAGTCAGAGAAAGAGAAAAAAATGATCAAAGTAATAAAAGGAAGAAGGTAGCATTTTGAGAAAACGGTGGAGTCGATGGTTTTGGTATTTTAAATGCATTCCTTATAAGATAAAGAATTCGAATACCTGATCAAACAATCCAACAACCAAATACAATAGGTCGTCCCGTGTTCTTTACCGAACATCAAATATTCCCCTTATACATATTTACCCAACCACTCAACATGAGCAGGATGTGACACAAGGTCAAATTTTCTTGAGCAGTGTTCAACATGTTTGGATTCAGAATTTTACTTCACCTAGACCGATTGCCTTATCAAGGTTAAAAAGCCCATTCTACTCTACTATTTAGTCATAGCTGGAGAGAGAATAATTGGATTCATGCCTTTCCTAAGGGTATTAGTACTTTGTGAAATGCAAACAGCCTCGTCCAGGTTTTGAACACGGGTTGCCATGTCCATTTCCTACGACAACAACCAAGAGTGCCCACTCTTATATTATATCACTTCTCATATATATATACATACATATATATATATATTGTCATCCACACTCAGATCTATTTCGTTCTATCAGATCTCATCAGTGTGGCTAGACGGGCCGGATTCCCGAAGCTGGGATCGAAACCCGGTTGACTGAAACGTCAATCGAAGATTCTACCACTCAGCCACGAGGAAGCCAGAGCCAGCGAAGTAAATTTAAACGGTTTCAACCAGGTTTCGATCCCAGCTACGGGAAGATACTGTCTAGCCACACTGATGAGTTCTAATAGAACGAAACAGAATATATATATATATATATCCAGGGAAGGAGTTGCGCCCTCCCCTACATCTTGGTGTAGTAGCTATCGAAAAGGGAGCCTTCGGGTTACCCTCGACTATCGTCGCAAACTTTACTTTATATATATATATATATATATATATGAAGGGCATACGATAAGTTTCCAGACTTTTTTAACAGGGGCACTTTTATTGAGAGTACATACATGAAACTCTAGTCCCCTTCGAAGTTATCTCCCCCGGCTGCAATGCACTTGTTGTACTGTTCCAACATTTTCTGCAAAGCCCCATGAAAGTCCTCTTGTGTGAGCGTGTCAATGACCTTCGTCACAGCATCTTTCATCTCATCAATTATCTCATAACGACAGCTTAGGGAATAAACAAAAGTCACAAGGAGCAAGGTCTGGAGTTTAGGGAGGATGAGGAACTGTCTTGATGCCCATCTTGGTCAAATTATCTGTGACAAGGATGGAGTCGTGCACTGGTGCATTGTCCTGGTGGAAATGCCACTGAGCTGATTTGAAGAGTGCCGGCCTCTTCCGACGGAATCTCTCTCCCTGAACTCCCTTAAAACCTCAACATAGTCACCCTTACCCTAACCTTTTTGGCCAATCAACTCTGGTGTATTGACTTCCTTACTCCTCCCACACCTTTCATCATCCCTCACAGACTCCTTGCCTTCATTATGCCTCTCAAAAACTGATGCTCGATTCATGCAAGATGGTCGAAAAGCAGTCTAAAGCATTCTTTACGTTTCTGTGGCATTTTTTCCAAGTTCTAAACACAATTTTATTGCATATCGTTAATCCTCACGTCCAGATTGCATTTTTGAAATTCACCAGCTGTGACAATCAGGCTTTAGTAAGGTGTATTCCAATTCCTGCTGTAGCTGTTCATTTTAACCTGAAATCGTAAAAATTGGTCAGTCATCTCATAAAGTGTATAGAAATAACATACTGAATTTTCAAGTGTCTACGACAATTTTAAATGCCTGTACTGAAAAAGTCTGGAAACCTATTGAAAGCACCACGTATACCACTTCTCATATATATATATATATATATATATATATATATATATATATATATATATATATATATATATATATATATATATCACTTCTCATATATATATATAAGAAAATAATGGAGGTGCGCGTGGTGTAATGGTTATCGTTGTATATGGAGGTGCCCGTGGTGTAATGGTTATCGTTGTAGGAAATGGACACGGTGATACGTGTTCAAATCCTGGACGAGACTGATTGCATTTCACATAGCACTAATACCCTTGGGTAAGGTATGAATCCAATTATTCTCCCTCCAGTTATGGATAAATAGTAGGGCAGACAAGGTTCTTCAGCCTTGGTGAGACAACTAGTCTAGGAGAAGGAAAATTCTGAATTCAAACCTGTAAAACTCCGCTTAAAAATTGACCTTGTGTCATATCCTGCCCGAGCGGAGGGGTTGGGTAAATATGTATTTATAAGAAAAATATTGTAAATAAACTACTCTCTTTAACAATAAATTGAAAAGAATAGGCTGTTTTCAAAAGAATGCAATGAGTGCTCGTTGACAAAATGTAGAGCTGATTAAAAAAACAAAAAAAAAAAAAAAAGCAGTAATAGAAATAAAAACATTGTAATAACCGTAGTAATGATTGAAATAGATCATTAGAGATATAAGTTGGCGACCATAGTCAAGGGTGACCCGAAGGTTCCCTTTTAGATAGCTACTACACTAAGGTGTAGGCGAGGGCGCTACTCCTTTCCCTAGATTGCTCCACTTTACCCTTGATCTGTACCTGAGTGCTGAGTGTTAAGCAAGGAGGCATCAAGTACCATTTTTTGAGTCTTTGGTAAGACTCGACCTGGGATTGAACTCAGGGCTCCCGGGCCATTGGCGGACCAAGAACCTTTGAGCAAAAGTAAAATCGAAACAGACTTAGTCATGATTTGAACTTGACACTTCAATTTTATATCTGACAACTGTTATGTCATGTGCCTCCAAGTATATATATATATGTATATATATATATATATATATATACTAATACTAAAAATTATCATAAGCAAGCTGCTCCCATGAATAATCAATTAAGAAGAGCAGCCTATTTTGAAAAGAATGCAAAAAGCGTTCCTTGATAAAATGCAGAACTGATTAAAAAAAAACAAAAAAACAAACATCAAAAACAAAACAAACAAACTATATTATAATTGAAGTCTCCTCTTCTTTCCCGTAACTCCAAGTTTCATATTTTCTCACTCATAAGATAAGCAGATGTTACATGTTGAAAGCGGCTGTCAAACTGACTACTTATGCAGTGTTTAAATACGTTTCAAAAAATTGCCTAATTTCAGAATGGTAGGAACCATATTACTAATAACAGAAAAGATTGTAAATAGCAGCTATCTCTAACAATAGGTTACGAAGAACTGTAAGATTTGGAAGAATCATTGTTCTGGTGGGTAGAGTGTTCGCCAATGGCCCGGAAGACCGGGGTTTAATCCCCGGACGAGTCATACCAAAGACTCAAAAAATGGTACTTGATATCTCCTTGCTTAACACTCAGGATTATTAGGTACGTATCAAGGGTAAAGTTGAGCAATCCAAGGAAAGAAGTAGCGCCCTCTCCAACACTCTCGTGTAGTAGCTATTGAAAAGGGAACCTTCGGGTCACTCTCGACTAAGGTCGCCAACTTAACTTATATATATATATATGTGTGTGTGTGTGTGTGTGTGTGTGTGTTCTTCCAGCCAATGTAAATAATCGTAAGGTAGTTGTGTGAAGAAAAGAAAATCTGTCACAAATTCAAACCAGAAAAATGAAGTAGATATATGTATTAAGCCTAGTCTGGCAGTAGGAATGCATAGATCACACTCAGGAAGAAAGCTTGACTTAGGTACGCTTAGCCCCAAAATGTTAAGAGCCAAATCACTAACAAAAACTTTTCGTAAATCAGCAGCCCCCCTCCTGACTATAAGGTTAGAAGAAAAGCCCATTTTGGAAGAACCTATATATATATATATATATAGGTTCTTCCAATATATATATATATATATATATATATATATATATTCTTATATATATATATATATATATATATATATATATTCTTCCTCCGAATAAAAATACTGGTTAGTCACGCAAAATTAATAATAAAAACTGGTTGTGTGAAAAAAAAACTAACGAATTTAATTCAGAAAAATGAAGTAGATATATATTTCTTTTAATTTAATTTATTCATTGCTTTTTCCCCCTTTTCACTTAGAAGTTGGTCTTAGTAAAATCTATATCAGAAAGAGTTTTGTTACGTCTATATTTATTCAAAAGCAAAAAAGACAGAAAAAAAAAGAAAGGAGTACCTTTTTTTTATTTATTCTGTTTGCTTTCATTCGTCTCATTTGTCCTCTTTTTTTTAAAACTTCTACATTAATGTACTTCTTACCTGTTTCGGTCTTGATTTGATTTCGAAAGAGAGTTAACTGTAGTAGTTAGTGAAAGAACTGAAAAATTTCCAACTTGGGATACCCAAAATGCAGCTAGAACTCGAAACCAAGTTCACTTTCATCACCGGGTAAATTTAGGAGTACTTTAGCATAAAAAAATTCTCCCGGAACAAGATATTTGTCCTTGATTTTTATTGAACACCAAGGTCTTGAATTGAACCATGATTAATAATTATTTTTACTTGCTTATTTTCATAGCTTTGTTTGATTGCCATGCCTTAAATTGTTGTAAAGATAATGTTGCATATTGACCCCAGCCGAGCAGTCAAAACAGGAAATGCACCTGTGTGAATAACAGGTGCATCCGGTCGAAGGTATCAAGGGGATAACCTTGACTGTCGACAGGTTGAATTGAGTGGACGTAAAACAATAATATAACTCGGTCCATAGGAAGTTCGAGTTAGTTGGAGTGAAGCTGCTGGAATGCGGACTATGTCCCAGAGAGGCTGGGCCCCCAGGCCCCCAGTTGAACAGCCCAGGAGAACGGGAAAGAAACGCTGTTATGGCCATAAGAGTGGGGGGGTCAATATGTTGCAGTTCTGTTCAGTCTCCAACTCACCTCTCACACAGTAAAACCTTTAGTAACCCTTTCGAACTCTTGCAAATAAAGTGACATGTATATTTTTCTAAAGCACTGTGTCCGCTCGTCTTCATTGCGTCGTTATGTTTCTGCATGCATGTGCATATGAGTATGCAACAATAAATGTTACACAAGAAAAAAAATGTGGCAAATCATTACGAGCCTAAGAAAATCAGCCCTAAAAACAAACTAAACAAGGCAGAAATCCTATTAATAAAAATCCTTTATCAATAGATCTAAGATAAGACACTTATCAATTATGGATTTATAATAATAATGCAAAAAAATTTTGTTGTAAACTTTGAAAAAATGCCACAGAAACGTATGGAATGCTTCAGACTGCTTTTGGAGCATCTTATATGAATTGAGCATCAGTTTTTGAGTGGTATAAGAGATTCAAGGAAGGCAGGGAGTCTGTGAGGGATGATGAGAGGTATGAGAGGAGTAAGGAAATCAATACACCAGAGTTGATTGGCCAAAGGGTTAGGGTTAGGGTTACTATGTTGAGGTTTTAAGGGAGTCCAGGAAGAGATTCCGTCAGAAGAAGACAGCAATCTTCAAATCGGGTCAGTGGCATTTCCACCGGGACAATGCACCAGTCCACAACTCCATCCTTGTGACATACTATTTGACCAAGATGGGCATCAAGACAGTTTGTCACTCTCCCGATAGTCTAGACCTTGCTCCCTGTGACTTTTGCTCATTAAAATTGTAGGTGAAAGGGAAACATCGATGAAAGAGGTGGATCCACAATACAGATGTTCTCGAAAAGAAGTTGTTGAATGAACAGGTACTTGGTAGAGGGAATATTCTGAAAGAACGGATAATGTTCGCTAGAGACAACAAAATGAATTCTTAGTGGAAACTATCGAACAGGTGGAATCAATGGACGCTGGTCATCCAAATGTCTACCGTAAACGTATCGATAAAAGTTGTAGCAGAAAGAATTTCGTATTTTTGTTTGGCGCGTTAATTAATTTGACCGTTAGGGTCGACACATGTTCACCCAATCAGAATGACTTATCCTATTCACCCCGGACCATTTTTCAGGGCAGCACCAAATTGGGGAAAAGCCGCCAAACACTTTCTCCTCCTCAGAAGTTTTCGAACAGGACAGACGTACTTACTGTCCACTCTCTTCATTAGCAGCAGCATCACGACACACTGAGGAAAGCTATCAAATTTATGGACCTCTTAAGTCTGTTCTCATAGACCAAGGGTTCCCAGTTGAATATGAATTAGATGAATTCAATCCGCCTCACACAGGAACAACTTTAAGTCGTCTTCAACTTTGGCTTTGTCGACTGCGACGCAAAATTCCGCTCAGACATCCAACCACTTCATCCCTGGGCAACATTTTCGGGAGACATTCACACTTCTCTCCCCAAACCACCAGGACCACACATTCATGGACGACGACAACTTTCCTGTCCTTAACCAGCACACACGACATTTGCTACACCTATGGCGACCATATCTCACTCACACATTCAACAATGCCTTAACCGTAACGCTGCACGATACTCAATGTTGTATATTGACCTACAACTCGGCAGGGCTGTCGAAATCGGAAATGCACCTGTGTAAATAACAAGCGCATCCGGTCGAGGAATATCAGGATTATAACCTTGACCGTGGACAGGTTGAATGAGTGCGAAATTGTGACGCCCACAAGAAGAAGGTGGACGTTGAACTATTATATAACTCAATGCACAGGAAATTCAATCAGTTGAAGACAAGATGCGGTAGAGAAAGCCAGCACCCAGCAGAGTGGGCCCTCACGCCCCCGATTGAGCAGTTGCAGTTGGGGATCAGACAAGTTGGAGACAAGATGTGGTAGAGAAAGCCAGTACCCAGCAGAGTGGACCCTCTGGTCCCCGATTGAGCAGTTGCAGTTGGAGATCAGATCAGTTGGGGATCAGACGAGTTGGAGATAAGACGCGGTAGAGAAAACCAGCACCCAGAGAGGCTGGGCCCCCAGGCTCCCGGTTGAGCAGCTCAGGAGAACGGGAAAGAAACGCAGTTACGGCCAATCGAGTGGGGGTCAATATATTGCAGTTCTGTTCGGTCTCCAACTCCATCTCACACACAACCCTTTCAAATAAAGTGAGAGGTATATTTTTCTAAAGACTGTGTCGCTCGTCTTGAGTGTGTCGTCGGTATGATTTTGCATGCATCTGCATATGAGTATACAACAGCAATACTTAACAATATTTCGCTAAAAAGTGAAACAAATTGGTTAGTCTCCGGTGGTGATGAAGTGACTGAAGTGATAAGAAGGAATCCTTTCCTACAAGGTGATTTTAACAGTTCTATTCCTCATCAAACAGAGACAAAATATGCTGAGAGGAACCTACCCAGATATATGAACAATATTCCATTCGAATGAGTGGGCAGGTGCCCGTGGTGTAATGGTTATCGTCGTAGGAAATGGACACGGCGTCACGAGTTCAAATCCTGGACCAGCCTGATTGCATTTCACATAGCACTAATACCCTTGAGAAAGGTATGAATCCAATTATTCTCCTTCCAGCTATGGGTAAATAGTAGGGCAGACTAGGTTCTTGGTGAGGCAACTAGTCTAGGAGAAGGAAAACTCTGAATTCAAACCTGTTAAACTCCGCTTAGAAATTGACCTTGTGTCATATCCTGCCCGAGCGGAGGGGCTGGGTAAATATGAATATTCCATTCGAATGCGAATCTATATTTTGTATAGAAAGGGTCACAATATTTTGTGTTTTTTTTTTCGGACTATTGTCCTCATTTTTATTGTTGTGGGGTTTGAAGGTATTTAGGATGTTAGTGGCGAAGGGCAAGACTGTGTTGCCGTAAGATATCTGACTCCATATTTTGGTTATATTATTTTACCCCACGTTGACTGGCTGGCGCAATGCCTTGCCCAAAGAAAAGTCCAAAAGAAATATACAAAAAGAAAAGATAGAAACAGATAAGAGACGAAAACATTTCTTCCATACTTTCCTTTATTTACTTGGTGAATGGACTAACCAACGCTACGTCCCAAGGGATAGCATGGTGCCCAAAACACCAGACAGTAAAATCGGTGTTGTCGGTTCGACGTCACCACCCGAAAAGAGAGGTCGGTTCACAGTAAACCTGAGTATTTATCTCTCTTCACCGGCTCCAAATTCGCTACTCCAAAATCCTTCTAATTTTGGCGCGACCGCTTCCCATTGGCTACTTTACTTTTTTATTATTTTTCTTTTTTCTGATTTTAAACCGGATGGATGCGTGGAGCCTTATGCGTGGCGACGCGTTTATACATTTTGTATCTGGCAGCCGACGAGTCAATATCCGGTTGGGAGTTTTACTGTTAATTCCTAAATCCCCACAGTTCTAACACAACGTTTCGGCCGCTGTATCCTCCGGCCTTCTTCAGGTGTTTCTTCTTTATCTGGGTTTGGAAATGATTCCACCTGGGTAATCATTTTTAAAGTTTGACTGTGCAGATAGATAAGAAAGGATCGGGTGTCAGACACTTTCTCGGGCGATAGAATTACTCTACCATTTTTGCCAGACCAATTTGCGATCGTTGTAATATAGATGTCTTGTTAAAGCAGCTGATCTCTTTTAACTGAGTTCTATCGGTTAAAATTGGAGAAGAGATAGGAAGGTATTAGCTTAGTCTTGGAGGTTTTGAAGAAGTCAACCAATTCCAAATGGAATTAAAGTAAGCTAATAGACTACATGATTACTATTCGGTTATTCAGTTACAGACTGGCTTAAAAATTACCATTTTAATTTATCAGTTAATTATCCTAATAAAAATCTTGGTGTGTTCTGTCAAGTTATATACATATATTTAAAGATGGTTGTTGTAGACCCAAAGAAAAAACAAGGATATATTTAAAATAGGAAGGTCCAGGAAGAGATTTGTATTTTTCGAATTTATTTAAAAAATAAAAATCTCTTTCATGGATCTTCCTATTATATATATATATATATATATATATAGAGTGAGTGAGTGAGAGAGAGAGAGAGAGAGAGGTATGAGCAATAACGTGCACCTGCTAAAACACGGTGTATTTTTTTGTAAAAATCATTAAAAAATCAGTAATTAATCAGATTTTGATAAAATGTCTTTGCTATTTACGTAATGAATACGATTATGAAATTTAAAAAGAATAAAAAGATTAAAAAATAGATATATAAGATAGAATAAATCGATAGATAAAATAAAGAGTAACTCTAAATTTAAATTATTTAAAACTTTCCACCTGGAATTGAATACAAGTCACATAAGAATGTCTTCGTGGCGTAATGGATAAAGTATTGGATCGCGAGTTCGAACTCCAGTCACTCTAATACGTTCACTTTCAGACAAATCATCTCATAAAAGAACCACTTTATCTCCCTATTTATGGGTTAAATAGTTTCACTGTTATACTTTTGCAAGAATGATATTATTATTATTGAAATGCACTAAAAATTGATACGCCATTTAATAAAGATACCGAAACCAAACCATAATAAATATCTATAAAAAATAATAAAATCTTCTTGTTATATGAAAAGGTTTGGAATTGAAATTGAACAAAAATTGTAAACTAAGAAATTGTAATCTGTCTACGTCACCATACTTTAGTAAGCCACGCCTACTTTTGAGTGTTTGTTTACGTTTTGACGCAGAAAACGATTTTAAAACAATGTAATGCTAAATATCCGATGTTTCCTTAATTTACACATGCATTTGTTGACTTATATTCAATAAAAAAGAAAGAAACTTCAAAACAGTATATTCATATTTTTAGTTTACGTTTTTTTTTTTTTTAGTTTTTTTAATCTTTTAGCAGGTGCTCTTTTTCACACACACACACACACACACACACACACACACACACACACACACACACACACACACACACACACACACGCACACACACGTGCGTGCGCGCGCGCACAAACACAAATATATATATATATATATATATATGATATCAACTAAACATTAGTAAAATTCTGTACACGCACACACACACACACACACACACACACATATATATATATATATATATATATACAGAGTTTAATTAATGTTTATATGAGAATCTAATATATATATATATATATATGTGTGTGTGCGTGTGTGCGCGTGTGTGTGTGTATGTGTGTTTGTGCGCGCGCACGCGCGTGTGTGTGTGTGTGTGTGTGTGTGTGTGTGTGTGTGTGAGACAGAAAGCGGCGACTGAATCAATGAAAACATGTAAAGCATCCATAAATTTTTACGACGACAACGAAAAGAGAAAAAAGTTCGGATATTCTGGGTGGGGTGAGTACGAGTGTGACGCGGGGGGAAAAAACCCCACAAAAAACCGGAAAACCCAAATCAAAAATGATTTGGTGTTTATGTTTATCAAAACTGGTGAATTTGAACTTGAAGAATGGCGGGACAAATGGTAAAAGGGGAGGGGGAGGAGGAATAGCACGTACGACCCGGAAGTAAACAGTGAAGAAGAAGAAGAAGAGGTTAATTGCATTTTATTCTCTGACTGGTGGTGCCTGAATGGTGATGTCTAAATGCTTTATCTTTCTTTTTTTTTTTTTTTTGGTGGGACGTTTGCTTTATTGAAATTCATGGTCTACACCCATATTAGTTCGGCGTCAGCAGTAAGCGTTAAAAAAAGGAAAAATTTCTTGAAGAGGATAGCAGTTTTGACGGGAAGGATAGCCAGACAGAGACAGGAAGTATAAATATATAGATAGGTAGACATCAACATTAAAACACACACACTCATACACATATATACAAGGCATTCATGGTGCAGTTGTCATCATCGCAGGAAATGGACAAGGCGACCCGAGTTCAAACCCCGGATGGTGCTGTTTGCAATTCATATAGCGCTAATACCTTTGGGAAAAGTATGTATCCAACAGTTCTTTGGAGAGAACACTCCAGAGCCTGTTCTGGACTTCGGTCTGGACCGTGGCTCAGAAAAAGGAACAATGGCAGACATGAGGCCTTTAGGCTACTAGTTTCGACTAGGCTACTTCCGGGTGGGCGAGCTGCAGTTTTGTCTCCTTTGTAACCTACGTATGGCACTAGACCTCACGTCTAGTTTAAACCGTAAACTGGCATACGTGCCCGGACCCACATTTGGGTTCGTGAAACTGCTTGCCTCATCAGGCTCACATTGCACCAAGTGAGCCGATGAGCAGCATAGACCAGCAGGGTTCGAGTCTCGGCTCGTTCCCGACCTACCCTCCCCTTTTATCCCCACTTTAATCGGCCTTCGGGCTTTTAACCTTGTGTCAAGCCGTGTCTGGTGGGAGGCATTGGCAAATATCGGTATGCATCCAACAGTTTTCCCGCCAGCTAAGGGTAAATTGTAGCACAGACTGGGCTCCATAAACTTGGTATGGCAACTGGTCTTGAAGTAAAACTCTGAATTCAAACATCTTAAACTCCTCTTAAAAACTGACCTTGTGTCACATCCTGCTCGTATAGGAGTCGGTAAGTACATATCTATATGAAAATTTATTTTGTTGGTCCAAAGAGGGAAAAAATTGGAATATCTTAAAATGAATCGGTCCACAAAGATTTACATTTTTTTAATTATTTATTTTGACTTTATTTAATTTACTCAAACATGTTCCAAGCTTCTTGCTGTCTTCAGGGTTAATGATTTTGGCTGATGTTGTTTTTGGTTTATATAGTGGCGACTGTCCCTTCAGTGATAGATTTTTTGGCAGGTGTTGATTCTTTCTTTTTCTTTTTTATTCTTCTTTTTCCTTTTCTAAAAGTATGTTCCAAGAGTTTTTATGGGTGGGCTACATTTTCCCTTATTTATCTTTGATATATGTTATGCCATAAGATTTATTAGTTGCCTACTTTGGTTCATTGTATATGTGTGTGTGTCTATATTTGGGAAGTTTTTTCCCTATGTGTATAAATTAGTTCTGTTAAATCTTGTTGAGGTTTGAATTTTAACTCTTTTTTATTTTCTTCTCTGTGTGTGTGTGTGTATGTGCGTTTGTGTGTGTGTGTGTGTGTTTTTTTGTTTTGGTGTGTGTAAAGTGGATATACCATAGAGTTTATTGGGTGCCCCATTCAATTGGCCTTGTGCTACATCGAAGCAAAGAGCGTCGGAAATTACTACCATAGAATTTATAAGCAGTCTTCTCTGGGTCATTGTGTGTGTGTTTGTGTGTGTGTGAGTGTTCTTTGTTTGGTATGAAATTCAACTGAAAACTACTTTTAACCAATTTTTGGTATTAAATAGGATAGTAAAACAGGTCAAAATTTTGTGACTTAGAGTTTCACGATGTTGATCCTCAGGTGAATTAGTATTCAAAACATCAGATTTGTTTAGATTTTGTTAGTGAATCTAACAAAATCAGAGTGAATGGTTGACAAGTGATTGAGTATACATCTCTAATCATTTATTTGTGCAAGGGTAAAGTGGAGCAATCCTGGGAAAGGAGTAGCGCCCCCCTACTCATTGGTGTAGTAGCTATCGAAAAGGGAGGCTTCGGGTCACCCTCGACTACGGACGCCAACTTTACTTTACTTATTGACCGACAGAGTTCTGCTGGAGAGGTCTGTATGCAAATAAAGACGAAATATTATAGAAGTCCTTTGGTAAATGAAGACGAAATATTCCTGAAGTCTTTAGGTAAATGAAGACGAAATATTCCTGACGTCTTTAGGTAAATGAAGACGAAATATACCTGAAGTCTTTAGGTAAATGAAGACGAAATATTCCTGAAGTCTTTAGGTAAATGAAGACGAAATATTCCTGAAGTCTTTAGGTAAATGAAGACGAAATATTCCTGAAGTCTTTAGGTAAATGAAGACGAAATATTCCTGAAGTCTTTAGGTAAATGAAGACGAAATATACCTGAAGTCTTTAGGTAAATGAAGACGAAATATTCCTGAAGTCTTTAGGTAAATGAAGACGAAATATTGAATCCGTTTGTGTTTTGGTTTATCTACTTTTCCATTTATTTTTCATATTTTGTCGGATTCTTCCAATCTATTATTTCCCATATATATATATATATATATATATATTGCCCTCTCACTCACAGGTCCTGAAACTTGTTTAGTCGCGAGGGTGCTACTCATTTAGATTGTATTGGGTCGGAACAGAACAGATCTACAACTAGTTTAAATTCAGAGTTTTCCTTCTCCTAGACTGGTTGCTATACCAAGCTTAAAGAACTTAATCTTCCCTACTATTTTTTCTTAGCTACAGGGAGAACTGTTGGGTGCATACATTTCCCAATAGTATTAGCGTAATCTTAAAGCCAAACAGCCTCGTTCAGGTTTGAACTCGGATTTCTGAGTTCACTTTTTGTGACGATAACCGTTACGCCACGAGTACTTTTGAGATAAAGAAATAAAACAACAACAACAACAACAACAACAACAGCAACAAAACAAACAAACAAGAAAGTCCGTTTCAGCTTAGCGATTCTTATTCTAAAAAGTCTTCGTGAAACCATTTCTCTGGGCGAAAGTAAAAGACCTAATATAATGATGAAGAAATTCTATGAACGTATTCTGTATCTGATATGATAGATTCGGGTTGAAAGTATTTTTTTCTTTTTTTTTTTTTTTTTTTTTACCCATTAGCGACGTTCAATTCAGCCATTTTATAAATCATAAACATGTTCTCTCTCTCTCTCTCTCTTGGAAAAATCTTCCGGTATTCAGTTAAGTAGAAGATGGAGAAGGCTTCGAAAACATTGAACGGGACAACACAGAATAAGGGTATTCACCAGAGTAAAAAAGGTTTAAATATTTGTCGTGCAAAGTAGAATCGTTTCTAGAAACGTAAAGAAAATGTAAAAGAAAATAAAAGACCGAACGAGAAATAAAAAAAGGAGAAGGAAAGCCAATATTCAAATGACGTTATTAGACGATAAAGAATTTTCTTAAACTAAAAAGCAAATGAATCCTAATTGTTGTGGGATATCAATTCGAAATGCTTTTAAAAACTATTCGATGGATTTCCGAAATTTGTCGAAAACGCAATGATTTTGCGCAAACAGCTTTTTATCGAATTCTGGATCCGATTAGTGTTTCGGTTTGAGCAGCGTTCGTCCTTATCGTAGAGATCTTCGTGGGAGAGAGATCGCTTGCTTCAACTTGCTTGTAGACAAGCTTTTAATTAAGTCCAGTTTTTTCTTATTACTTTAAGAATAGATTAAGGAAGAAATGGTTTCATGCCTGGAAATAATTTTGCGCGAATAGCTTTTTATCAATTTCTGGATTCAATTAGTGCTTCGGTTTGAGCGTTCGTCGTCTTTATCATGAAGATATTCATGGGGGAGAGATCACTCGCTCCAATTTACAAACTTTTGGCTATTTTTACCTATAGAAAAAGAAATAGATTCCACTCTTGATTTTAAACACCTTAAATTGTCTTTCTCCTAGACTGGTTTCTAATCAATGCTGAAAGCCGGACATTTCCTACTTTTTCCTCATAGACAAAGGCAGAGATAAATTTATGGCCTTTCTAACGGCATTGGTGCTGTATATTCTTTTTATCAAATCTTAGACCCAATTAATTCATCAGTTTGGTGACCAATAATCTTTAGCAAGAAGATCTTCAGGGCGGAGAGATCACTTGTTTCGACATGCAACATTTTTGCAATTTTAATCAATAGCTAAATGGAGGAATATATTCTATTTTTTTGATTTAATTTCTTTAAATTGTCCTTCACTTTGACGGGTTTCCAATCAATGCTAAAAGTCGAGTTTTCCTACTGTTTTATCACAAGATGAATGAAGGGATTTTTTTATGCCTTTTCTAACGGCATTAGTACATCTTATCCTTAACCTACTTCCTTTCTATACAATAACGTCTGATTGTTTATTTAGCTTTTTTAAGTAAATCTTCATGGGGAGAGACCACTAGCCCCAATATTTTTGCTATTTCTATCTACATCTCGAAGCTAAAAAACGATTCTACTCTTGGTTTAAATTCCTTAAATTGTTCATCTCCTAGACTGGTTTCTAATCAAGGTTAAAAGCCCGGTTTTTCTACTATATTACGCATAGATGAAAAAAGGATTGGATTCATGCCTGATCTAATAACATTAATGCAATATATCCTTTATCCACTTCTTTTCTTCGCAGTCACGTTTGTGTTAGACTGTGTCTATTGTACTCTCATTTCTTCAGTTAACTTTTGGATAGACCCCCTCTTCAATCTTGGAGACAGACTTGCGAGTAGGCAGAAGTGATTCAGCGTGGCTTTATCAAAGATTACTCATTTATTCAGTCTCTTATATGTACGACATTCTTCTTTCTATGTGTCAATTTGTTTTTTCGTTATCGAATGATGCAATTATCAAATGGTTTTCGAGCAAAGTTTCCACGTACAAGAAAAATATTATACTGCTCAGAAAGATTATTACGTAGCGAATAATTTTTAAAGTTTCTGGCAAAAGAAAAAAGAAATTCGTGGGCGAATAAGTGTTCCTAAAGTTACTCTTTCTAATATAGTTGCAGCCTTCCAACCCGCGGTGAACTTGTTCAGTGAAAACTCTCGCGGTAAGTGCGAGAAACGGTCTTACGAAGAGTTAGCAATTTTTAAAAGGATTCAAATAAAGAAGACGATGAAAGAACAAGCCTGATGTTTAATAAATTGTAGCCAACCCCAATGCGGAGGGGTGGGGCTTCACTAGCTCCAAAATTCATGTGTCAGTCGGCAGAAGACAAGGAACTTAAATTTTGGAGTTAGTGAAACCTCACTCCTCCTCACTGGCTACAATTTATCATACATTAGGATCTTTCTTTCATCGTCTTCCTGATTTGAATTCGGTATCGAGGGAGGCTGAACGCACTGATAAAGTGAGTGGTATTTCTTTTTGGACCACGTGTTCGACCTTTTCCTTTTCTATGAAAACATTGTCACCATTTTTTTTTTTCGTCTTTGTCTCCGGCAACTTTTGTTGAAATTCAGCAACAAGACATCTTCATCTAATTTTTGTGAAAAAAAAAACCAGAAAAAAAAAATCAACAAATAACGAACGAACCAACCAACCAACCAACCAACCAACGAACCAACAAACAGACAAACTCTACATCTTCAATTGATGATGGCGCCTGTGGTATAATGGTTGCCATCGTAGGAAATAAGAGAACGGAAAACAAAAAGAAAGAAAGAAAGAAAGAAAGAAAGACATAAACAAGAAAGAAAAAAAAGGAAGAACGAAAGAAAGAATTGAGGTGATTTGGTCTGTTTAGATCACCCCATATATATATATATATATATATATATATATATATATATATATATATATATATGGAATTTTAAAGATATTGAGGCAGAGCAAATTTTAATTTCAAAACTCCATAAGAAAAAGAATAATAACGCTTTCTCTTACTAAAAAGTTCACATTTAAAAGAACATTCAAAATTAAGTTTATTAAATTAATATTTCTGGAGATTTGGGGAAATTGGAGTACTTCGTCGTTACCATTACTCCCAAGTGCACTCTGATCCAGAGAGCTAGTATATATATTAGGGTCCTATCTATCGAGAAATTATTTGTATTAGAAAGGAATACTTAATAGCATATAACTGTTTTAAATCATTTGTGTTAGGAATATTTACCTGAAGCTAGAATTATTTATTAAGGATTGTAATTAGTTACTTGAAACCATATAACAGAGTATACACAAATGATGATTACTAAATAGAAAACCCAGTCGGCTGTAACTGTAGAATACACCGACTGTATCGCTGCTGAGGAGTAACCACCCCCCGCCATCAATGAGTGTCCTAGATATGACACTAAACAATCTGATTGTGAGGCTCCAGTAATGCTGGAGCATCGGGAAATGCGAAGTATCCATTCATTGCCTTCGCTCCCACGTCCACTCTGGCTCGGAGTGATAGCATCTGGTTGGGTCCTATGTATGGGTCAAATAGAACTGTCTGACATTCAAACTGACAGCAAGCAAATGACTTATGCTAAATTGATTTGTTTGAAATAGAACTGTTTGAACATTTAACTGTGTGTAAACAAATGACAGATGTTTAATTGAATTATTAGAGTTAAATAGCAATACTTGTAACCACTTCACTGTCCACAAACAAATGATTAGTATTGAATAGAATTGTTGGTGTTTGATAGAAATAATTGAAACCATTTAACTGTTTGTTTGCTTGTTTGTTTGAGTTTTATGGCATATCAACTTTTGTAGGTTATTTAATGCCAAACCCATTTTAATACAAATAAACGGTTCTATTTCAAACAATTTAGCTTAGTATAAGTACACAGTTTAATTGACAAAAACATCTTTTTCAAGCTATTCAATTGAGTAAAATAGTTCTAATTCAAACATTTTAGTTTAGAATAATTTTGTTTATGCGGAGTTAAATATCAAAACAGTGCAATTTCAAGCAATTCAGTTTAGCATAACGACACAGTTTAATTCTATTTGACCCATAGATAAGGGCCTATCAGGTGCTACCACTCCGGGCCAAAGTAGACCTGGGAGTGATGGCAATAAAGGGGTCCTCCACATTCCCCAAAGCTTCAGTATTACTGAAGCCTCGCCATCAGATTGTTTAGTGTCATATCCAGTGTCATATTGTTTAGTGTCATATCCAGGACACTCATTGGGAGTCTTACTGTAATTTACAAAGCGGTTTGCTTTGATGTGGCACAAGGCCGAATGAATGGGGCGCCCAATGAGACTCGAACTCACTCGCGTAGGTCTGCTAGTCTAGCTTGCTAACCGTTACACCACCAGAGGTGCCCTCATTGGGAGTCTTACTCCTCTGCAGAGAAGTAGTCAGTGTGTTCTACAACTCCTGCCGACTGGGCAACCATTTAATTGTGTAGAAACGATGACAATAGTAAAGTTCAAATTAGTTCCAACTTATTCAAAAGTAAAATTCCCATCAAACTATTCTTTTACAAATCTTCTTTATATATATATATATATATATATATATATATATATATATATATATGTTGTATGCATATAAAGAAAAATTGATAACAAGGTAATCCAAGTTGAAGGAGAAATTATTTATTGAGAAGCAAAGTCGACACTATAACGTCTCGGTTCTAATGAACCATCATCAGGATTATGAGGGATGATATTAGTGATGTTAAATCAAAGATGGATGTTTAAAAATGCAAAATACAAAAACCTAGGGAAAATTTGTTTAACAAGAAAAAGTTGGCTGTTAGTTGTATAGCCGTGATATAACTTTACGTATACATATATATGCGGAAACATAATCAACAATAATGACGAACGAAAATATACCTCTCACACTTTATTCGAAAGGGTTGCGAAAGGGTTGTGTGTGAGTTGGAGACTGAACAGACTGAAACATATTGACCTCAAGTTCCTCTGACTATAGCAGCACTTCTTTATCATTCTGCTGGGCTGCTCAACCGGGGGTCCTGAGGGCCCAAGCCCTTTGCTAGGAGCTGGTTCTCACTGCCTCCAACTAACTGACTCCAACTAACTCAAGCCGTCTGTGTCACCCGGTTATATAATTGTTTGACATCCACCTGCTTCTTGTCGGCACCGCAATTGCACTAAATTCAACCCGTCAAGGTGATACCCTGGTATGTTCGACCGGATGCACCTGTTTCTTGATTGACAGCTGGGTCGAAGGTCAGTATGTTACATATGTATATCCATTTAACTGTGTGCAAACAAATGACTGATGTTAAATTGTTACTGTTACATAGGAATACTTGAAACCCTTTAACTGTGTGCAAATAAATGGTTAATAGTTAAAACATATATTCATACTAGATAGACATGTTTGAAACCATTTAATTGTGTACAAAAAATGAGCTCAGTATCGTTTAAAAAGGTACCGACAAAATGAGTTTACAAATCATATATATTTGATATATATGCATGGATAGGATTTGGCATTAAATAACCAAGAATAGTCGATATGCCATAAAACCAAACCAAACCAAATATTCCACATGATTCATTTGCTTACAAACCATATATACTTAATATACGCATAAACAGGATTTGGCGTTAAATAACCTCCAAAGGTTGATATGCCATAAAACCTAACCTTCCGACCAACTTTTAGCGAAGGAATTTATTCTTGCGCGTGTTGTTTACGTTGTTTACTTCCTCGCTAAATGTTGTTGTAAAGTAAAGGAGTGAGAAGACGAAGATGCTGTAAGGTTTATATGAAGGTTTTAATGGCAGCATGGAATAAAGGGTTTACGCTGGTATGCTGCGAGTCTCGAAGGAAGGAAGGAAGGAAGGAAGGAAGGAAGGCAATGAAGTTGTTATAAAGTTGAGAAGGCATTTTAGTAGCTAAATACCTGAGCGAATATGTGCAAGTGACGTATAGTCACCATATGTGTAGCAAAGGTCGTGTTTGCTGGTTAAGGACAGGAATAATGTAGTCGCCTATGAAAGTATGGTCCTGGTCGTTTGGGGAGAGAAGCGTGAATGTCTCCAGCAAATGTTGTCCAGGGATGAAGTAGCCTGGTGTCTGAGCGAAATTATGCATCGCGGTAGACATAGCTAAGATTAGAGGGGACGTAAAGTTGTTCCTGTGTGAGGCGGATTGAATTCATCTAATTTATATTCAACTGGGAACCCTTGGTCTAAGAGACTAGACTCAAGAGGTCCATAAATTAGATGGCTTTCCTCATGGTGGTATGATGCTGCTGCTAAAAGGAGAGCGGACAGTAATTACGTCTGCCCAGTTTGAAAAGTTCTGAGGAAGAGAAAGTGTTTGGCGGGCTTTCCCCAATTTGGTGCTGCCCGGAAAAATGGTCCAGGGTGAATCGGATAAGTCATCCTGATTGGGTGAAAATATGCGTCGACCCTAACGGTCAGATTAATTAACGCGCCAAACAAAAATACTAAGTTCTTTCTGCTACAAACTAGTTAAAATACTTACATGAAACAATATAATTATTAGTATTTGAAAGGAATAGTTGAAACCAATCAACAATTATACGTATTTAGCAGGAATACTTGATATGTAACTGTACGTGAAAAAAAAAACTTAAGAAAAATGTAAAAAAAATGCACAACGAAGGTAATTTTATGGGTCAAATATAAACTTATTCGATCGGACCATGTGCCAAAAAACATTCGAAAGAAAAACTATTCAGAAAATGTAAGAATAAACATACAATGTACGCGATTCCCAAACCTCTAGACATAAAATAAGCCTTGACGCGTTGACATGCTGTTAGAACCGATTGATGAATTAATCATTGGCTTATTACCCAGCGTAGATGGGTAAGTCAACTAGTTTAGGAATATCTTCGGGTTTCATTTTAAAGTGCAAGCAATATTAATTTTAAGTATATAAATCACTTCGGTTTCGATTACGAAGTTGTAAAGATACCATTGGATTTTCTTTGAGTTTTAATGCCATAGAGCAGTTATACAGCTATTAGACCTTATTCACATGTACGTGTCATGTTTCTCTTCTTTTAAATGTATAGACACTTGTATAAGCTGAGATTTCGAATCGAATTCCAAGGCGAAAGTTTTGCTGGTTTCTCGACACACGGATGATGGCTTTGTAAATCTGAATTCTGTGGCTAAAAAGAAAAGAGTTAAATGGAACAAGTCGGCTTCAGACATGTTCAGGCCGGCCACCTGGCATTCGTGTCGGATGGTTGTATTTGTTTACTATAACATCTTGAGCTCAATCGCGGGGGGGGGCAGGTTTTTGCCTACTTGCATGACTAAGAATATTAGTTGGTGCCTGAGGCGCCCCAAAAGAGGAATGCTGACGGGGTCTAGTATTTTTCCACCTGCCACGCATGAGTCTTGATTCGAGCACGACCCCGACTAAAAAACAGCCTTGTGCCATATCATCACACAATGGGATGTCAGATAAATCGTAACTTAAGACAAGATAATTATTCACCAGTTATTACCAAAGTAGCTGACGTACTCGTCAACAGTGAATATAAGGTCAAAACTTTTATCACCAGCTGGTTATTTACAATCTTTGGTACTTGTCCAGAATAGCTCGTCGACGAAAATGACGAATTGAAAATCGTTGAAAGTCAACCTTGAAGACGATAATCAGTGGGTTATTCTGGACAGGAAACCAACCTCTGTTGTTTTTTAATAGAATTAAAGATTAAAAAGAAAAAGCAAGAATACTGATTTGTTATTGTTAGTCTGGTACACAGGCCCACAGTTTGTTTACAATAGTTCCTATTCTTACGTTATCACTCGTCTAAGTACTGAAGAGGGTCATCGTTGCTTAATATTATTGAACTGACGCTTTCAGCGTGATTTGACCTAAAGACGTTATTCACTCACCTTTGTTTTGACTCTCATACTTAAGTTAAGTTCCTTTCAGTAACATCTGTTAATTATATGGCCTCTTATCTGAGTACTGGACAGGCTCATCGTTGCTTAACTTCGTTGATCTGACCAGAATTGGTGCTTTCAGTGTGACGTGACCGTAAGGCATTTATGAGACATGTATTCCTTAGGCTTTGCTAAGATTGGAAAATTGAGCTTAAGTTCTTTACGCTCGCTATTGTTCTCAAAAAATCACTCATCTAAGTATTGAACCGACTCATCGCAGCTAAACTTCAGTGATCAGACAACAACAGGTGCTTTCCACGTGACTTGACTGTAAATTATTTGGGTAACATATTATTCACTAACCTTTGAATAGATTGTCATACTGAGTTTAAGTTACTGACTGTACCAGTAGTAAATGATTACCCATCTAAACGCTGAACAGGCTCATCGTTGTTTAACTTTAATGTTAAGTTGGCCATAAATGCTAGTTGTTTGGACAAAAATAAAATCCACATAACAGAACTGAGAATTTTCTACAATATTTTTTTTTATAATCTTAGGAAGTTAATTTTGTTATAAGAAAATTCATATATATATATATATGAATTTTATATGTATATATATATTTATATGTAATATAATGGCCGAGGGATTTCGTTTTGTGCCTTTGGGTTTAGTTAGGCTGAGAACCATTCGGCTCAGTGCATGGGTTACTTAGATGCAACATTAACGCAGGTGTTCGCGCGCACGGGTGGAGCGGATGTGTCACTCAGAGATGTCACAATAGCCCAGATGGAAAACGGGGCTACAGAGTGCGGGTGACGTCACGCACCAAAACGCGCGGAGGATTTGGGGGATTTTGAAAAAGTCAGTTAGTTGAGTTGAGTCCTGCCTTAGGAGAAGACGGTTGACTTTCGCTTTCTCGCGAAGGCCTTGCGACGGGTGCACACGTGTTGGCGGGGGGCAGATGGAAAAGCCAAAATAGAAAGAATGTGTATCTCTCTCCTTATGTCGAAGAACCTTTAAACTCAAAGGTAATAAAAAGTTTCGTACCTGAACTAAGAAGTCGCAAGTGTTTTTCGTGTTTCGAGATTCCTATGTTCTATGTATATATGTTATGAACATTCTATGTACATTTCACATATTGCCGTATCTGGATATGGTATATATATATATATATATATATATATATATATCATGATGTCAAACCGCTAGCGCGGATTTCCCTGACTCTCTCTCTCTCTCTTTTGCCATTCGTCTCTAACGTTCATCGATTTTGACAGGTCCTCTAGACTACATCCTGTGTCCCTACAAAGCTGTTGTAGATAGGTTCTAGCTGGTCGTCCAACACCTGCTCGTCCGCGTGAAGGGGTCCACAGAAGAACTTATGAGTTCGTCCTTACTCCTCTAGCAGTGTCCCCATGTCTTGGTCGTCTGATTTGCATGGTTTTAGAGATGGGAGGTTGGTGGCCATACAACTCCTTTTTTCTGCGATGTTGCTTCCAGGATTTCTTTAATGCTACGAGCCATATTGAAAAAATCATGGAAGCAACATCCCACAATATATATATATACCAATCTAACCCTTCTCCACGAGCAGAATGTGGTATAAGGTCATTTTCAATGGAGGTTAACAGGTTTGAATTCAAAGTTTTCCTTTTCCTAGACTGGTTGCCATACCAAGGATGAAGAGCCCAGTCTGCTCTACTATTTACCCATAGCTGGTAGGAGAATAGCTGGATTCATGCCTTTTCTAAGGGTATTAGCGCTTTGTGAAATACAAAACAGCCTCGTCCATGAATTTGAACTCGGGTCGCAGTATTCATTTTATAGGAGGATAACCAGATAACCATTACAATACGAACGTCAATCTCTCTCTCTCTCTCTCTCTCTATATATATATATATATATATATATATATATATGTGTGTGTGTGTGTGTGTGGTTGGGCAGCTGTCTTTCATTTAAGTATGTTTGATTAAATAATAAAGACACATTTTGTCTATATAATCTTATTAAGATTCTTTCAATTTTCCTGATAAGTGTCTTGGTTTCAGGTTGGAATTAATAGCCGAATTTACCAAAATTGTCCTAAGCGCTTAAAAAACTCTTTAAAAACACTCTTTGAAAGGATCTTGATAAAATTATTTAGACAAAATGTGTCTTTTTTTCATCAAAATGCTTAAATGAAAGAATGCTGCCCAACTACACATATTTTGAAATACATGATCATGCAGCTCACCACGATACTGACACCCAAAAGTATCGCTGTCGTCTTTTAAAAAGACAAATTAACTTCAGTAAAGAAAAATAAACAGCCTAATGGCCTATGAAAGTTCCGAAAGCGCTCGGGACAATTTTGGTAAATTCATCCAGCAATTCCAACCTGAAACTAAGACACTTATCAAGAAACTTGAAAGGATCTTGATAACATTATATAGGCAAAATGTGTCTTTATTTAATCAAACATGCTTAAATGAAAGACTCCAGCCCAACTACATACACACACACACACACACGTACACACACACACACACACACATATATATACAAACACACACATACTCACACACACACGTACACACACACACACACACACATATATATATGTGTGTGTGTGCGTGTGTGTGTGTGTGTGTGTATAGTTGGACTGCATTCTTTCATTTAAACGTTTGATTAAATAATAAAGACACATTTTATTTATCAATCTATCTATCTATCTCTATATATATATATATATATAATTTACGTTAGTGAAACTTAAGAGTTTTATTGATCAAATACCGTAGGGTATTTCCAAACAAATTTCTTAAATTTTTTCCCTGTGAAACAGGAACTACAAATATACTGACGTCATTATTTTCTGCAATATTTGCCAGCTACTGGTTAGAAACAGAGAAAGCAACAACACTTTTATGTGAAACGTGCGTTAACGTAAGAGCCGGTTAAATGACGTTATGCCCTAACTCATTTTGTTATTTAATAAGCTTTGCTTACTCTAACATAACGATTGAATGTACTCACGATGTCTACTCTTACTAAGTTGCCAAATATGTCTGAAGTCGTTCTTGAAATTATGAGGAAAAAAATTTCAAAACTGATTAAGCTGTTTGGCTCACAAACGTCACAGTGAGCATTCGCCTTAGTAAAATCAGATGTTCAGCAGCATTTGGTTCGATAATTAGAGAGATTTATAATTGGTTTAAAATGGTTTTACATTTGAAAATAATTTATAAATTTTTTGTATAAGACGCTGCGTTAAATAAAAAAAAGATTAATCTATAAAAGCTTATAAGGATATTTATTATTATTAGTTACTCCTTTAGAATTTTTCACATCAGTGTTAGCTGATGGTTTTTCACTTGAGTTTGAGTGACAGCAAGTCTCCTCAAGTCTCCAGGACTCGTCTCAGGATTCTGGCCGTTCTTAGCAATGCTGTCGTTTGGATAGTCTCTACCTGTCCGCCAACTTCCAAGTCTTCCAGGCCTTTTAATAATCCTTTAGTTATTGTGCCTAACGCACCAATCACAATTAGCACAATCGTTACTTTCATGTTCCACAGCTTTTTCAATTCTCTAGCAAGGTCGAGGGACTTATTCTTCTTTTCATTTTCCTTCAGATTTATTCTGTGGTCCGCCGGGATAGCAAAGTCGAATATTTTGCAAATTCTCTTTTTTTGTTGTTGATTATTATAAGGTCTAGTCTTCTGGCCAGGATTAGGTGATCCGTTTGTATGTTAAAGTCCCATAGGAGTTTATTTTCTAGGACAGGTGCTGGGTTATTATCATTATTATTATTATTGACTCCTTTTCGAGTTTTCACACCAGCGTTAACCAATGGTTTCTCACTGGAGTTTGAGTGACAACAAGTCTCCTCAAGTCTCCAGGACTCTTCTCGGTATTCTAGTCGATCTCAAGAAAACTATAGTTTGGATGGTCCCCACTCGTTCTTATTTCCAAGTCCTCCAGTTCCTAAATCAGTCCTTCGGTGACTTTACCAAGAGCACCAATTACCATTGGTATTACCGTCACTTTCATGTTCCACAGTTTTTTCAATTCCCTCGCAAGGCTGAAGAACCTATCTCTTTTTTCGTTTTCTTTCAATTTTACTCAGTGGTCAGCTGGGAAAGCAAAATCCACAATTCGGCAAGTTCTCTTTTTCTTGTTGTCTGGCCGAGATTAGATGATCTGTTTGTATCCCAAAATCCCAGAGGAGTTTTTGCGTCACATTCTCCAGGACATATTCTGGGTTGTACATATACCATTTGTTCGTATGGTCAAATTTAAATTCCTGGGACTATTCCCTTACCCACTTATTATATTTTTTCACATCAGCGTAAGCTGATGGTCTTTCACTGGAGTTTGAGAGACAGCAAGTCTCCTCAAGTCTCTTGGATTCTTCTCAGTATTCTGGCCGTTCTCAATAATGCTGTTGTTAGGATGGTCTCCACTCGTCCACCAACTTCAAAGTCTTTCAGTCCCTTTAATAATCCTTTAGTTACTGTACCAAAAAAAAAAAAAAAAAAAAAAAAAAAAAAAAACCCCCAAACCCCAATCACAATTGGTAAAATTGTCACTTTCATGTTCCATAGTTTTTCAATTCTTTAGCAAGGTCTTGATACTTATCCTTCTTTTCACATTCTTTCAGTTTTATTCTGTGGTCAGCCGGGACAGCAAAGTCGACAATTTTGCAAATTCTCTTTTTTGTTGCTGATATTATTAGATCTGGTCTTCTGGCCGAGATTCGGTGATCGGTCTGTATGTCACAGTCCCATATTATTATTATTATTGCGAGTTTTTCATATCAGTCTGAGTGATAGCAAATCTCTAAAGGTCTCCAGAACTCTTCTCAGTATTCTGGCCAATCTCAACTATTCTGTATTCAAGATAGTCTCAATTCGTTCTTTAATTTGCAACTTTTTCAAAAATCTGTGAGAGACGGAGTCTCTGAGGCGTAGTGGCTAACGTGCTGGACAGCGACAATGCAGTAGGAGGGTTCGAACACGAGTCGCGCTATTATGTTCACTTGTATGACTTCTCTTACTTGCAGCATAGCAAAGAGCAAGCAGCAGGAAGCATCGGCGTGAAAGAAAAAAAAGAGTTTATGTGTTTTAAACAAGAAGGAACCATCTGCACTTTAAGTGGCAAGTCTCTACAATAAATAGATAAGTTCACGTACTTCGGCAGCAATATCTTATCTACTGAAAGTGACGTCAAAATACACCTTGGTTATAGATCATATGGAAATCTGATGTCTCTGATAAAATAAAACGACATTTCTTCCAAGCTGTGGCTGTATCAAAACTACTGTACAGATGCACCACCTGGACGCTAACGAAATGTCAGGAGAAAAGATTAGATGAGAATTACTCGAGAATGTCACATGCTGTTTTGAACTGGAAGCAACACCCAACAAAACAGCAGCTGTACGGCCACTTACCTGCCATCTCACAAACCAACTAAATAAGACGCACAAAACAGGCCAGGCATTGCTGGAAAATTTAGGACGAAATCATAAACTACGTTCTCTGATGGACTCATACACATGGATGTGCCAGTGTTGGCCGACCAGGAAGGACTTACATACATCAGCTTTGTGCGGACACTGGATGCAGTCAAGAAGACGTACAAGGAGCGATGGATGAGAAAGAGAGAATCAGAGAACTCTGTGCTGTCAGCCCGATTTGATGAGGATGACAACTATTCTTATACAAGAATAGCTCTGGCAATGAATAACCCATGACAGTTAATATGCAAAGAAACCGAAGCTGAAATCGAAAAATTTGAGAAACGCAGGTTTTGAGGGATGTCTCCCTACATTAAAAAAAAAAAAGATCTAGTATCGTATTCTATAAGCTTGTAAAAATGTCATGGTGATACGTTACTTAATCATATTTACCCAACCCCTCCGCTCGGGCAGGATATGACACAAGGTCAATTTTTCAGCGGAGTTTAACAGGTTTGAATTCAGAGTTTTCCTTCTCCTAGACTAGTTGCCTCACCAAGGCTGAAGAACCTAGTCTGCCCAACTATTTACCCATAGCTGGAGGGAGAATAATTGGATTCATACCTTACCCAAGGGTATTAGTGCTATGTGAAATGCTATCAGTCTCGTCCAGGATTTGAACTCGTGTCGCCGTGTCGATTTCCAACGACGATAACCATTACACCACGTTACTTAATACAAGTCGGAAAGTCCTTCCTCACGTTGCCAATTTTATGGGTGTACAGAAAACGACAGTATGCATGATGGAAGATAAAAGTGCAGTCCTCTACATTTATCCGCTTTGTGCACGAACAAAGATGTAAGATCGTGAAATTACCAGTTCCATATATGGATGAGGTTAGGATTGCATCTTAATGCTGGTCTCTTAAAACGTGGGATCCGTTAAATGGTTAATCTCGTACGTGTTTGTAGAAATGACTGCGCCTCCAAACTGTCAATATTGCGCATGTTCAGGAAGACTTTACTTATCCGCAGAGGAAAAAAAAACCCTGCTTTTATCAAATTGCAGTTGAAGAAGAAAAAAAAAGAGAGAAAAAAAAGAAAGAAAAAAAGAAAAAATGAAGACAATTTCTCTTTGAATGCTATCGATTCTAATGTGCAGAATTATATTTTAGGAAGAACCGGTTATCTAATCTTTTAATATGAAAAGGTTTGCTGCAAAAGTAGCTAATCTTAAAGATAGAAACATTAATCCTTTTGTTACTAACCTCGATATATTAAAGAAATAAGAATGGATAAAAAAAAAAAAAGAAAGAAAAACAAACAAAAAAACAAACAAAACAAAACAAAAAACAAATGAGAAAACGTATTTTTTCCTCTGAAATTCAGTTTACATTATTGTATCGACTTTTATCATTAAGGGTTTTCGGACTATTCTCTTCATCTTTATTGTTAGTTCCACAACATTTCGGTCGATGTGTCCTCCAGCCTTCTTCAGGTGTTTGTCAAACTCGGGAACCTTCACGGAACTTCGAACCACGTCCTTTATTGAATCCACAGGAGTTGTCTATTCTGATTCCGTTAGCCATAACCGGGTACAAGTGTTAAGTATTCGCCTGCAGTCAGGATTGAACCTGCAACCTCCAGATGATTGTCTCCTTAGAAGCTTAGGGAACCAACGCCTATAACCGTTACGCCATGTGTCCTGCTGGCAAAAAAATTTACACAACTAATTACTATATTGAGTCAAAGAGACAACGTCATATTAGAAAATGGTTGAGATTCTACCAAACTTACAGATCTACCTTACCAAAAACAAGCTGAAAAATAACAGATACGTACTTTTTACCGCAAAATAGTTTGGCATAAGAAGGATTGATTTCGGTAGATAGGTATGTGGTGTCTTCAAAAAGTTTCCTGACTTTTTTTATACAGTCATTTAAAATTGTAGTAGACACTTGAGAATTCACTATGTTATTGCTATACATCGTATGAGATGACTGACCAATTCTTATGATTTTACGTTCAAATGAACACCTACCGCAGCAATTGGAATACACCCTACAAAGCCTGGTTGTCACAGCTGGTGAATTTCAAAAATGCAATCTGACACTTTAGAAGAACGATATGCAAAAAAATTATGTTTTAAACTTGGAAAAAAGGCTACAGAAACGTATAGAATGCTTCAGACTGCTTTTGAACCATCTTTCATGAATCAAGCGTCGGTTTTTGAGTGGCATAAGAGATTCAAGGAAGGTAGGGAGTCTGTGAGGGATGATGAGAGGTGTGGGAGGAGTAAGGAAGACAGAACACAAGAGTTGATTGGCCAAATAAAAATTTCATGGATAAGGACCGTCCTGTGTCTATAGAGACAATAAGTGCACAATTTGATGTCAGTGTAGGAACCGTACACACAATTATTCGCGAGAAACCTAAGATGCGGAAGATTTGCACGAAATTTGTCCCAAGGGTGCTCAGAGAAGATCAGAAAGAAAAACGTTGTCATGACAGCAGGGAGATGGTCGAGCTGATCAATTCAGATCCCGCAGTTCATGATACTCTGGTGACCTGTGATGAAAACTGGATCTACTGCTATGACCCAGAGACCAAGAGACAGAGTTCCCAGTGGGAGCATGCTGGCTCTCGTAGACCCAAGAAGACCAGATAGAGCAAATCCACCCACAAACCTTTGATGAACTCATTTTTTGACAGCACTGGCATGATGTAAATGCACTGGGTTCCCACTGGACAGTAAGTCAACAAGGAATAATATGTTGAGGTTTTAAGGGAGATCAGGAAGAGATTCCGTCAGAAGCGGCCAGCACTCTTGAAATCGGCTCAATGGCATTTCCGGCTGGACAATGCACCAGTCCACAACTCCATCATTGTCACAGACTATTTGACCAAGATGGGCATCAACACAGTTCCTCACCCTCCCTATACTCCAGACGTTGGTCCCTGTGACTTTTGGATAATCCCTAAGCTCAGATGCTGTCATTATGAGACAATTGAGGAGGTGAAAGAGGCTGTGACGAAGGTCAATGACATGCTCACACAAGAGCACTTCCATGGGGCCTTGTTGGAACGGTAGAAGAAGTGAATTGCAGCCGGAGAGGATTACTTCGAAGGGGTCAAGAGTTTCATGTGTGTACTATCAATAAAAGTGCCCATACTAAAAAAACTCTGGAAACTTATTAAATGATCCTTGTACATGTGACATAGGGAACACTGCATGAGTTTTTTCCACCTTGTTAGGTCCCAACAGCAGCATACCCCGCGATCTTCAGCATTGGAGATCGAACCAGCGAAGTCAGAATGCAGAGCCGAAACTCTACCACTTAGCCATTTACATCATGGTAAATGCGAGACCAATGAATCTAATGTACATGTATGTACAGTTTAACCCCTACAGTGGACACAGTCCACACCAGTGGACACAGTGTGGACACAGTCCACACAGTCCACTTGGTGTGGACTGTGTCCACTGTGGACACTGTGTCCACTGTGGACTGTGTCACAGTGTGACTGTGTCCACTGTGGACTGTGTCCACTGTGGACTGTGTCCACTGTGTCACAGTGTGACACAGTGACACAGTGACACTGTGACACAGTGACACAGTGGACACAGTGACACTGTGGACACAGTGACACTGTGGACTGTGTCCACTGTGTCACAGTGTGACTGTGTCCACTGTGGACTATGTCCACTGTGGACTGTGTCACAGTGTGGACACAGTCCACACAGTCCACTTGGTGTGGACTGTGTGGACACAGTCCACTTGGTGTGGACTGTGTCCACTGTGCACTGTGTCCACAGTGGACACAGTGTCCACTGTGGACACAGTCCACACCAAGTCAACGTTACACATCAAGGATAGGAAATAGGAATTGGAATAGATGTATATTATAAATGGAATTACCATGACTTGAAAATCCGGCAAGCGATATGGTCGATATATATATATATATATATATATATACATGTCGACTAGGTATCATCCTGAATTTACATCAGGACTTGTTGGGAATTGGATTCTCTCCAAATACCATATATGGCCATATGTAATTTACACCAGATAATGAATTCAGGATGATATTCAGGATGTAAATTATGTATGCAAACAGCTGTAGACACATCCACATGTAATTTACTGTAAATATACAGATGTATGCAAACAGATATGGACCAGATGTAAATTACCAGATGTAAATTATGTATGCAAACAGACGTAGACACATCCAGATGTAAATTACCAGATGTACCAGATTTAAATTATCTTGTGTCTACATCTGGTAATTTACATCTGGTCCATATCTGTTTGCATACATCAGTATATTGACAGCACTGACACTACCAGATTAAATTACCAGATGTACCAGATGTAAATTATCTTGTGTCTACATCTAGATGTAAATATACAGATGTATGCAGATATGTAAATTATCTTGTGTCTACACATGTAATTTACTGTAAATATACAGATGTATGCAAACAGATGTAAATTATGTATGCAAACAGACGTAGACACATCCAGATGTAAATTACCAGATGTAAATTATGTATGCAAATTTACATCTGGTACATCTGGTAATTTACATCTGGATGTGTCTACGTCTGTTTGCATACATAATTTACATCTGTTTGCATACATCTGTATATTTACAGTAAATTACATGTGTAGACACAAGATAATTTACATATCTGCATACATCTGTATATTTAAATTACCAGATGTATCTGGTAATTTACATCTGGTCCATATCTGTTTGCATACATCTGTAAATTACCAGATGTATCTGGTAATTTACATCCCGCTTCAGTGCCTTGCAGACGTAGACACATCCAGATGTAAATTACCAGATGTAAATTATGTATGCAAATTTACATCTGGTACATCTGGTAATTTACATCTGGATGTGTCTACGTCTGCAAGGCACTGAAGCGGGATGTAAATTACCAGATACATCTGGTAATTTACAGATGTATGCAAACAGATATGGACCAGATGTAAATTACCAGATACATCTGGTAATTTATGCAAACAGATATGAGACAATTGAGGATGTAAATTACCAGATGTATCTGGTAATTTACATCTGGTCCATATCTGTTTGCATACATCTGTAAATTACCAGATGTATCTGGTAATTTACATCCCGCTTCAGTGCCTTGCAGACGTAGACACATCCAGATGTAAATTACCAGATGTAAATTATGTACCAGATGTAATTTACTTATTTATTACCAGATGTAATTTATTTAATTAATTAATTAATTAATTAATTTAATTAATTAATTAATTAATTAATTAATTAATTTATTACCAGATGTAATTTACTTAATTTACTGTAAATATACAGATGTATGCAAACAGATATGGACCAGATGTATCTGGTAATTTACATCTGGACCAGATACATATGGACCAGATGTAAATTACCAGATGTATCTGTTTGCATACATCTGTATATTTACAGTAAATGTTTGCATACATCTGTATATTTACAGTAAATTAAGTAAATTACATCTGGTAATTAATTAATTAATTAATTAATTAATTAAATTAATTAATTAATTAATTAATTAAATAAATTACATCTGGTAATAAATAAGTAAATTACATCTGGTACATAATTTACATCTGGTAATTTACATCTGGATGTGTCTACGTCTGCAAGGCACTGAAGCGGGATGTAAATTACCAGATACATCTGGTAATTTACAGATGTATGCAAACAGATATGGACCAGATGTAAATTACCAGATACATCTGGTAATTTACATCCTCAATTGTCTCATATCTGTTTGCATACATCTGTATATTTACAGTAAATTAAGTAAATTACAGTAAAACACAAGATAATTTACATCTGGTACATCTGTTAATTTACATCTGGTCCAGATGTAATACATATCTGCATACATCTGTATATTTACATCTGACCAGATGTATGCAATTTAATTTACAGATGTATGTAATTTACAGATGTATGTAATTTACAGATGTATGCAAACAGATTTACAGATGTATGTAATGTAGCTGCTCATTTGAACCAGATTTACCAGATTTACAGATGTATGCAAACAGATGTATGCAAACCAGTGGCATAAGATGTATGCAAACAGATGTATGCAAACAGATGTATGCATAAGATGTATGCAAACAGATGTATGCAAACCAGATGTATGCAAACCAGATGTATGCAAACAGATGTATGCAAACCAGATTTACAGATGTATGCAAACAGATTTACAGATGTATGTAATTTACAGATGTATGCAAACCAGATGTATGCAAACCAGATGTATGCAAACAGATGTATGCAAACAGATGTATGCAAACCAGATTTACAGATGTATGCAAACAGATTTACAGATGTATGTAATTTACAGATGTATGCAAACAGATATGTATCTGGTAATTTACATCTGGTCCATATCTGTTTGCATACATCTGTATATTTACAGTAAATTAAGTAAATTACAGTAAAACACAAGATAATTTACATCTGGTACATCTGTTAATTTACATCTGGTCCAGATGTAATACATATCTGCATACATCTGTATATTTACATCTGACCAGATGTATAAATATCGGCCCATTGGAATTACATCTGGACCAAATCTGGACTCTCTCCAGTTATAGATATTTACATCAGTGGATTCTCTCCAGTTATAGATATTTACATCAGGATATATATTTGTAAAACTAGACTAATGTCTTATTCGCAAATGTGAAAAACCAATTTTACATCTGGATATACAACATTTGGAGTAGATGTAATTCTTAATTTACATCTGGATGAGATATGAGAATTGGATTCTTAAGTTAAATTTGCATCCAGATTTCATGTGTGTACTATCAATAAAAGTGCCCATACGAAAAAAGTCTGGAAACTTATTGAATGATCCTCGTATTTAGAAATATCTAATTTTTATCCATTTCCCTGTCTCATATATCCAAACGTTGTTTAAAATGAAGGCACAAATTAGGAATATTTAATTTTATTTATGTCAGTGTCTCATATATCCAAATGTTTTTCGGAGATCACAAACTCCATTCTTTGTGTTAACGTTACAGCACTTATCAAAACCAAATGGAAAAGAGAGTGTAAGTTAGTATTTAGTGCTTATTACTTTTCTAACACTCTGAAATCTAGAACTTCGTCTTCTCGGTAATCTGGTGGCTGAGACCTCTTCACCCGTGGGTATCCCTCGGCAAGCTACTCGTTAATCACTGGTGTGCCCGCCTACAGGCCATCTAAGTGTCTCTGAGGGCGATCAGGGTAACTCCGATTGATAATCCGGGCAAATATGAAAAGTCCTCATCTATGAGATCGATGAATAGTCTCCGACAACGGGGTTCAGAAATATGACTAGGGATCAAATTCGGACACCAGACCTCGAAAACCTTCACACATAAATACAGTTCAACGTGTGGAAATGGCTTAATCTACATCGGCATATTGCAAGGAATAACTGCAAGGCACTGAAGCGGGAGCAAGAAGGACACCTCTAATAAATAAATAATAATAAAATAAAGTAAAGTAAAAAAAAATAACCTTCCATTTATCCTGAATATTTTTAATTAGCATTTCTGACAATACAAAAATAAGTAAATAATTGGTCATAGGAAAAAGTATAAGGGGTTCGATCTCCGAAATGGATATAAATATATATATTTTTGATATGTATAAATAAGCCAATTAGCCAACTGTAATCGAGGATGACTCAAAGGCTCCTTTTTCAATTGCTACAACACCGAGGTGCAGAGGAGGGCGCAACTCCTTTCCTTGGATTGGTCTACTTATCTCTTGATCAATTCCTTATAATGCTGAGTGTTAAGCATAGAGGTATCAAGTACAATATTTTGAGTCTCGAACTGGAATTAAGCCCTGATCTCCCAGACCATTGGCGAATATGCCATTATGCCAATGGGCCGGTATATATATATATATATATATATATATATATATATATATATATATATATAAATAGAGGAGTTATATATGACAAATTGAATTACCAGGACTAGAAAGTCCGACAAGCATACGAGGTGCCTTCAATAAGTTATCAGACTTTTGAGAATTCAGTATGTTATTGCTATACATCTTATGAGATGACTGACCAATATTTATGATTTCACGTTCAAATGAGCAGCTACAGCAGCAATTGAAATACACCCTACTAAACCTCCATTGTCACAGCTGGTGAATTTCAAAAATGCAATCTGACACTTTGGAACAACTATATGCGATAAAATTCTGTTTTAAACCTGGAAAATATAATCCCACAGAAACGTATAGAATGCTTTAGACTGCTTTAGGAGCATCTTGCATGAATCGAATGTCAGTTTATGAATAGCATAAGAGATTCAAGGAAGGTAGGGATTCTGTGAGGGTTGATGAGAGGTGTGGGCGGAGTAATGAAGTCACAACACTAGAGTTGATTGGCCAAATAAAGAATTTAATGGATAAGGACCGTCCTGTGTCTATAGAGACAATAAGTGCACAATTTGATGTCAGTGTGCGAACTGTACACACAAAGATTCGCGTGGAACTGAAGATGCAGAAGATTTGCACTGTCTGTCCCAAGGGTGCTCAGTGAAGATCAGAAAGAAAAACGTTGTCATGACAGCAGGTGGGTGGTCTAGCTGATCAATTCAGTTCCCGCAGTTCATGATACTCTGGTGACCTGTGATGAAAACTGGATCTACTGCTATAACACAGAGACCAAGAGACAGAGTTCCCAGTGGGAGCATGCTGGTTCTCACAGACCAAAGAAGGACAGACAGAGAAAATCCATCCACAAACTTTTGATGAACTCTTTTTTTTTTGACAGCACTGGCATGATGTAAATGCACTGGGCTCCCACTGGACAGACAGTCAACAAGGAATAATATGTTGAGGTTTTAAGGGAGTTCAGGAAGAGATTCCGTCGGAAGAAACCAGCACTCTTGAAATCGGCTCAGTGGCATTTCCAGCAGGACAATGCACCAGTCCACAACTCCATCCTTGTCACAGACTATTTGACCAAGATGGGCATCAACACAGTTCCTCATTCTCCCTATACTCCAGACCTTGCTCCCTGTGACTTTTGGCTATTCCCTAAGCTCAGAGGAAATAATGAAATTATGAGACAATTGGGGAGATGAAAGAGGCTGTGTCGAAGGTCATTGACACGCTGACACAAGAGGACTTCCATGGCGCCAGCCAGAAGTTGTTGGAATGGTACAACAAGTGCATTGCAGCCAGAGTAGATTACTTCGAAGGGGACTTGAGTTTCATGTGTGTACTATCAATAAAAGTGCCCATACTAAAAAACTCTGGAAACTTATTTAATGATCCTTGTACGTGCGACATAGGGAACACTGCACAAGCTATTAGGTCTCATCAGCTGCGTATACCATGATCTTCACCAGTTGAGATCGAACCAGCGAACTCAGAATGCAGAGCTGAAACTCTACCACTTAGTCATCGTCCATATCACACACATGCGATGCCAAATTAACTAGTCATAGTAAATGCGTGACCAATGAATCTAATGTACACGTAGGTACATTTTTTACCCCTACACGGGACACAGTCAACGTTACGCATCCACGTAAGCTTAACATCAAGGGTAGGAATAGGAAATAGGAATAGGAATAGATAGGAATAGGAATAGGAATGAGGAATTATATATTATAAATGGAATTACCATGACTAGAAAATTTACATCTCGACCAAGTGTCATCCTGAATCCGGACTTGTTGGGAATAAGATTCTCTCCAGATACTATAATGTGGACCAGATGTAATGTGGACCAGATGTAAATTACACCAGATGCAAATTACATTTGGTCCCATATCTAATAATTTAGATAATAATTTAGATAATAATTCAGAATGTCAGAGAGATATATTCCCATCTGGTGTATTATGTAAATTTATTAGATATGGGACCAAATGTCATTCTGAATTCACAGATACAAATTACATCTAGACCACATCTGCTAGTAATTCACATCTGGATATAAATATCCATTTTACTGGATGTAAAATTATATGAATTACAAGCAGATCTGGTCTAGATGTAATTTACATCTGCGAATTCAGAATGACATTTGGATGTAAAATGGATATTTACATCTGCATGGATATTCACATCTGGACCAGATGTGAATCCAGATCTTATTCGGATGTGAATAACATTTGATTTTATATTAAAAATGTACAACAGATGCATTTACATTACTTAAGATGTTTGATTTTGAAGGCAAACAAATCGATCCTATAGAGATAGGATTAAAGGATTATCTAAGAAGATCCATATAAACATCTTGAATGAAACATTTGGACAATAAGCGTGAACATGTTTTCAGGTATCTTTTAAAAATATATTTCTTTCTGGAGACTTTTAATGAGTTTATCTGAGTCTCATGTGGTTTAGGCACACAACTAGTCCAGATGTAAATGCTTAAAGTTTGCTATCCTAGTGAGCTGGTCAAGGAAAATCTGGTCCAGATGTAAATGTTTATTTTGACAAAAGTTCGCTCACAACTGGTTCAGATAGAAATGTTTAAGGTATTGGATGTACATTTGGAGTTAAATGCTTTTTAAGTGTTTCTTTCATATTTGTTACTTTTAGAGATCAATATCACACCTCGTCCAGATATAAACATGCAATTGTATATCTGCTTCAGATATCAATGTTTATATATTCATATCTATATATTCATATATTTATATTTATATATATAATGTAATATATAATATGTAAATATATGTTATATAAATATATGTAAATATATATTATATATATATATAATATGTAAATATAACATATTTATATTTATATATATAATTAATCATATAATATATAATATATATATGTAATATATAATATAATAAATATAATATATATTATATTATATAATATATAATATATGATATAATATATAATATATATATAATACATAATATAATAAATGATATAATGATATAATATATATATATAATGAGACTCAACCTCAATATAGTGTGACTCAACCTCACCATAAGTCCAGATGTAAAAACTGACTTATTTAATTTGTTTAGTTTATAATTATCTAATATTGTTTGTTTTCATTGAATCTGCATTTTCAAGTTGCGAATAATAGCCTACGCATGTTTCTTCTTTTCTGTCCAAACTTTCCATATCTCATTTCATTCAAAGAAATAATCTCGTTTTAGAATTCACATTTGGAATAAAAACAAGATTTTTTCTTAAAAAAAAATCCAATTTTCTTTCTGCGAGCTGTTCTGATTTTGTCTTTAGAACATACCGAAAATTAATTTTCTTGTTTCTACTCTGGTTACTTAGAATTTGTCATTAAGCTTATTGGATTAGTTAGTGTTTTGTCGGATATTTTTTCGAGTCCTCACTTACCAAAGTCTGATATTAGCATCATAGGAAGCGCAAACACTGATTAAACGGAAGGAAATACAAGATAGGCTTATTTACACAAATGGAAACATTTTATGCATAGATAAGAAAAAAAAAAACAAGATGTATTGACCATAATGCACAAACGTATTCCAACAGATGTAATATGCACATATTGTTTCCTGAATAACCAGTATATGAAAGGGATACAAAAACGGTAAATTCTGACTGGTTGACCGAGGGAGGGAAAACACATCCACTGTTTAAAACAGATGCAATCACTGTTTAAAAAACAGAAGCAGAAGAGACCAAGAAGGATTCTCGAATACTCACATGATACTGCCCATTTTTCAAGAGAGAGAGAGAGAGAGAATGAGAAGGGGAGGAGAGGGAGAAAGAGAGAGAAAGAAAGAGAGAGAGAAAGAGAGGGGGTAGAGAGAGAAAGAGAGAGAGAGAGATTTGTAAAACAAAGTTATTATATAACGAAAGAGCTTGTATGTATTCACCCAACACCTCTGCCACAAACTCAATTTGACACAAGGTCAATTTTCAAGTGGAGTAAAGCTAGTATGAATTTAGAGTTTTCCGTTTTCTAGACTGGTTCTAGACTAGAGAACCTATCTGCCCTACTATTTACCGACTGCCGGTGGGGAAATTGATGGATTCACGTCTTTTCCAAGTGCATGAGTACGATGTAAATCAAAAACAGCCTCGTCGGGATTTGAACTCAAATTCCTGATTCCCTTCCCTACGACGATACCCGCTGCGCTAAGTGCGCCTTCGCAGTTTGTAATCTTTTTTTTATTTTTCAACTCTTTCAGTGTTGATAAGATTTTCTTTTCAGATCTTAATTACAAAATTATTTCATCATATTACTTCGTGCATTTTACATTCACTTTCAATGGGTTGTTTTACATTCACTTTCAATGGGTTGTTAATTTCTAATATTTAGAGAATGCTTTGTTTCCATCAAACACAGTTAAAACATGCTAAAATAGAAATTTCACATGGAAAATAATCAACACCTAGAATTATTTCACTTCGATAGACATTAAAATGGTACAAGATTATTATTATTTTGTAAATTACGAAGGTTGTTAAAAAAGTTCCAATCCTTACAAAGAAAGACGATCCGTAGCTGATATATTAATTGTGTTAACACACTAAAAAAAAAAAACTAATACAGATATCCGTATAAATTTCTCTGCAAGTGAGGCTCATACAAAGATGAAAGGTGTGTGAAAAATCTAAAACCTGGTTAAGGCTTAGAATCTTTTGAACGACTCTGATAGACTAGAAATTGTTTTATCTGTTAAGTTTGAGCATATTAACGTTATTGCGCAAACATGAACCACACTACAATCTTTTTTTTTTCTCTGTTAAGGTATCACAAAAAATCAGATGGTCCTCTCTTTCTTTCTCTCTCTCTCTCTCTCTGTGTCTCTCTCTCTCCCTCTCCCTCTCTCTCTCTCTCTCTCTCTGTCCACCACTAGATGACCATGATATGGGAGTGGAACCTTTAATATAAATACTATTAAAATTAGTAATAATTGAATCCTTCATTTGTTGAAATAGTATGCGTACGTTTGGAAGTGATTCCGTTTCCAGAAGATTTTTCACAGAGGTCAGTAAATTTATTCTACTAAACTATTCATTTAAAAATGCACATTTGATTTAAAATAGTAATGTCTTGAATCTCAGCTGTATTATGTGTTGTTTAAATGAAGAATGAAGACTTGTGCGGCTTAATTTTCAGGAAAAACTTTACTTTTGGAAGACGAACTTCTAAATTTGCTAAAGAACCCCCCCCCAAATTGCCCCCCCCCTGAAAAGAAAGGAAAAAAAAAAATCCAAAACACCTCAAATGTAGTCTAACACGTGCTAAAGACGAAAGCCATAAAAGAGTTGACTCCTCCTCTCTTTCTTTCTCTCTCTCTCTCTCTCTCTCTCTGTGTCTCTCTCTCTCCCTCTCCCTCACTCTCTCTCTCTCTCTCTGTCCACCACTAGATGACCATGTAATATACCCCAAAATTTCTTTGAACTTTAACATCCAGCAGTCCTGGACTTTAACTAAGTTAAAACTTAAGATAAAAAAGAGAAAATTTTTTTTTTTTTTTTTTTTTTTTTTTTTTTTTTACTACCGCGTACACATGGGAAGCAGCATGATGTACGTGTGAGTCTTGCGGCTTAACGCTCAAGATTGTCAGTTCGATCGGGGAACTACTGCTGCTCATCTATAAGAGTGGCTTCTATAGATGAGAACAAAAACAGCCATCGAAAGATAACCATGACTCGTACTCAAACCAGATCCATAAACCGCATCGCTCTTCGCGCGGGTAAAAAAGGGGCGCGTCCTGCTGAGGTTGGAGCCCTGGCCTCAGTGTTCGAAAAATCAGCTACAGAGCTCAAACACAAACAAAAACTACTAAAATGCAAACAAACAATGCAGATAGCGACATTTAACGTGAGAACCCTAAATAGAATAGGTCAACTATCAGAGCTAACTGCATCAGCCGTAGAACATAAGATAGATATAATTTGCATACAAGAGCACCGATACACGCACACCGAAGATATCAATTATCACGAAACTGGTAATGGATGGATGCTGGTGACTGTGTCGGCATGGAAAAACTCGGTCAATGCATCGGTAGGAGGGGTGGGAATACTTCTAGGACCAAGAGCCTTAAAAACACTGAACAGCATTGAGAGAATACAACCTAGGATGATGGTCGCAACGTTTAATGGCAACCCCAAAGCAACAATTATCTCCTGCTACAGCCCTACCAATGTTAGCGAAGACAACGAAATAGCCTCCTTCTACGAAGATCTATCCTCCCTAGTACGTAGCATTCCGAAACACAACCTGCTAGTCATTGGCGGAGATATGAATGCACAAATCGGGAAAAACAAACACAACAAATACAGCCTACACTGCGCGTCTAACAGGAATGGACAGCATTTAATAGATTTCATGATAGAAAATAGATTAACATGCCTCAATACAAACTTTCAAAAAAGGGAGGGGAAATTATGGACCTACACATACGCGAATAAGAGTAAAGCGCAGATAGACTACGTCCTTATAAACAGGAAATGGAAAAACAGTGCGATGAATTGCGAGGCATACTCCTCTTTCGAGGGTGTGTCCTCCGATCATCGAATAGTTACGGCCAAAGTACGACTAAGCCTAAGAAAAAACGCCACACGTAAAGCGACGACCAAGCACTATGACTGGGCCCTACTCAACAACAGAGATATTAGAGATAAGTATGCATTAGAATTAAGAAACAGATTCGAAGCACTACAAGAGAAGGCAGAAATAGGCACCCCAAATGACGAATATGAAAATTTTGTAGAAGCACACCTGGAGGCGGCAGAAAAGTGTATTCCAACAAAGCCTAGAACTAAATATAGAGTCCCTTGGGAAACGCTAGCGGCTAGAGAAAAACGTGCACTTGTGAAGACTGCCTCCAAAAGCTATCGAAAGAACCCAACAAACACAAATGCACGAAAACTAGAAAAGGCACAATATCAATTAACAGGAATATACCTAAAAGAACAGGCAGAATACGTACAAAATCAGATAGATAAGATTAGAGACTCGGTGGAAGATAGGCAATCCAGGATAGCCTGGCAAACAATAAACGAAGTAAGTGGAAGGAAGAGCACAGCCAAAGCAAAATTGAAAGCTGCAAGCCAACAAGAAAGAGTAAAACTGTGGGAACAGCATTTCAAAAATCTACTAGGAAACCCACCGGAAATAACGGATGAACCGATCACCAGAATTATTGATAAGCAATTAGACGTAAAACTAGGTCCTTTCACCAAAGAAGAACTAGACTCGGTTCTCAGAAGGATTAAAAATAGGAAAGCGGCGGGGCTAGACGAGATCCCCCCAGAAGTGTGGAAGACGAGACAATTCGACGATATACTGCTCCGGCAATGCAACGCAGTCTATAGTCAAAATAGGATAGAACGATGGACGAAGGGATGCATCCTTCCATTCCCTAAAAAAGGCGACCTCGGACTAGCCAAGAACTACCGAGGGATAACACTTACATCCATAGCAGCCAAAATCTACAATGCCCTACTACGAAACCGCATAGAACCCAAAATAGACAACATCTTTAGGAAAAACCAAAATGGCTTCCGGAGAAATAGATCCACGACCTCACAAATACTGACCATCCGTAGAATCCTGGAAGGCGTTCGGGCAAAAAACTTACAGGCGACATTACTATTTGTCGACTTTACCAAGGCATTCGATTCCATACACAGAGGGAAGATGGAGCAAATCCTACTAGCATACGGCCTACCAAAAGAAACCGTAGCAGCGATAATGATTCTCTACAGAAACACCAAAGTGAAAGTACGTTCACCAGATGGAGACACGGAATACTTCGACATAGTTGCAGGAGTACTACAAGAAGACACACTAGCCCCGTACCTCTTTATCATCTGTCTAGACTATGTGCTTAGGACTTCGATCGACAAAATCAGAGAAAATGGCTTCCAGCTGACTAAGAGAAGAAGCAAAAGGTACCCCGCAAAAACAATCACGGACGCCGACTACGCTGATGACTTGGCGTTACTAGCGAATACGCCTAATCAAGCAGAGACACTACTGCATAGTCTGGAACGAGCCGCAGCTGGCATTGGCCTCCATGTCAATGCAAACAAAACCGAATATATGTGTTACAACCAAACGGGCAACATTGCCACACTAGACGGAGCCTCTCTGAAACTAGTCAACAAATTCACCTACCTAGGAAGCAGCGTCTCATCAACCGAGAAAGACATCGACACACGACTGACGAAGGCATGGACAGCTATCGATAGGCTCTCGATCATATGGAAGTCGGACCTAACTGATAAAATGAAACGCAGTTTCTTCCAGGCAGCGGTTGTGTCGATACTGCTATATGGATGCACCACATGGACGCTTACGAAGCGGCTGGAAAGGAGGCTGGACGGAAATTATACAAGAATGTTGAGAGCAGTATTAAACAAGTCCTGGCGACAACACCCCACGAGACTCCAACTATACGGACACTTGCCCCCCATCACAAAAACTATACAAGTCCGACGAACCAGACACGCAGGACACTGCTGGAGAAGCAAGGACGAGCTCATAAGCGATGTACTCCTGTGGACCCCCACACATGGATGTGCAAGAGTGGGACGACCAGCACGAACCTACATACAGCAGCTGTGTGAGGACACGGGATGTAACCCGGAGGACCTGCCGGAGGCGATGAATGATAGGGAGAAATGGCGAGAGACGGTCAGGGATATCCGCGCCGGCGGCGCGACATGATGATGATGATAATTGTTTATTGTTAAGGGGAGGGTCTAATATGTACTCGCCGTCTATAAATGCTTGCTAGCAATTTGTAGACGGCTAGTACATATTAGACTCTCCCCCAAACAATTCAGCAATTATAATTATCTGACTTTTTTGTGATACCTTAACAAAAAAAAAAAAAACAAAAAAAAACACTCATTGTAGCGAGATTCTTGTTTGCAGGAGGGTCTAATATGTACTAGCCGTCTATAAATTGCAAGCAAGTCTATAAATACTTACTAGCAGTTTGTAGACAATCCAACAATAATACCGATCTTGAATACGGGATTCAATATCTTCTTAAGTATCTTAATCTTTAGAGGTAGGTATATCCGCTCATTTTATCATGATATCAGTTTAGGGAAAGATATGTGAGGTGTGTCTCCTTTCTCTATTTCCATTTACGTATACCTTTTATCTGAGGGCAACTTTCTGTACTTACATCCGGTTATAACAAGGCCTCTTCGTTGAATGTATTTAGGTGCTGATATGCTTCAAGAAGGATATTTCAGAATGTCTGTTTTGGGTTCTTCGATTTCCAAATTGCCACAAAATCTGCGCTCATACCATTCCTTCATCTCCACAGATGAAAAAAACCCCTTTAAATTTGATTTTATAAATTTGTTTTGGCTAATGTGCTGGACAATGACATCGTAGAATGTGAGTTCGAACCCCGGTTGTGTTATTATGTTCATTTTCGGACTAATACACTTGGGAAAGGCATGAACTCCCTTAAACTTCCAGTTTGAATTAAATAGTACCATTACAGTTCTACAAGGATGGCTTCGGAATAAAATAACCCACGAAAGTTGCTATGACATGAAATCAAGAAACAATAAATTATTAACCATTGAGGAGAATTTTTCTTTTTTGTACTTAAGGAGCTGATGCGATATCTTTTAAGAAATTACCTTTTTTTTCGATGATGGGATTAACATGATATCTTACGTGATATTGCATTGTTCCTGGAGCGTATGACACGATATCTTATAAGACATTTCTTTATTCCTAGAATAACTGGTGATTAATCTGTAGAAAACTTTAACTTTTGCCAAGTTGATGTGATATCTTTCAAGAATCTTATTTTTCTGAAGTAAAGTGACATGATATCGTATAAAACCTTTCTTCATTACTGTAGTGTTTGACACGATATCTTACGAGAAATTTATGTTATTCTGGAGTAGCTGACGATATATCTTTCCAGAAATTTCTTTATTTTGAAAAGGGGATCCCGAGATAACTTTCAAAGATTTTCCTTGTTCTGAAAGTGGATGTCGAAATATCTTTCAAGAAATTTCTTTGTTCTGAAATGAGATGTCAAGATGTCTTTCGATGAATTTCTCCGTTCTTGGAACTTCTAACTTTAGTTAATCTGAATAAGTTTGAATACTGTTCATTAATATTGATGAAAGCAATGAGAGCAACGACTGTTCCAGACCTACAGATAGTGATGTCTATTCGAAAGAACCCTACATAAAATACTCCCGTTTCAATTTTTTTGGGAAACAATATTACTGAAGTGAGAAAGTGCTTCACATTTGCTATATATATATATATATATATATATATATATATATATATATATATATATATATATATATATATATTGTCACTCAAAGACAGTTTCATTGCATCAAAACTCTTCAGTGTCCTTCAAGCTGGGATCAAAACCTGACTGATGTAAAGTCAGTCGGATATCTAACCCCAGATCCAATGTCATTCTCAGCGTAAGTGAGAGAATCTTTTTACGTATATCTTTTTACATATACGTTATCGACTACCTGGAATGCTCAATTCTTCAGAAGAGCTATTGTATTTCAGTGTATGTGGCACCCGGCAAATTTCCCCACTAGACAGCTCAACTCGCAAGGAGGAGCATGTATAGTGTTATTCACAGACAGACTAGTTCGTTGTATTTAGACTCTTTAGGGTGGATAGACACGTGCAATGCTTCAAGCTTGGATCGAAACCCGGCTGACTATAAGAATATTTAAAATATATATATATATATATATATATATGAAATATAATAATATTCAACATATTTTTTCAAAAAATCATAATTGTATTGAGCTCTTAGTTTTAGCATTACATTTTAAACACACACACACACACACACACACACACACACACACATATATATATATATATATATATATGTCTTTGTAGGCATATATATATATATATATATATATATATGTCAAATGATGATTTTATCGATAGATTGCAAACTTTGTTTTTTGTTTAACAGGGATATTTTCACAGAAGAAGAAATTAAAAGGAATAATGGCTTTTAAGATTATAACCGCTTATGTTGAAGAAGCTGACGATTTTATCAGACGTCGTATTAACGCCTGTTACTTTCAACACCTGCGAGACAACTTTTCAGCGGCAGTGATTCACTCTTCCCAATATCGTTTGAGGCAATGCAGCTGTTAATGGTAAGGCCCAGAGGCGTCTAAATAATTGGGGAAGTGGTATGAAGAAACGACAATGGAATGCTTGGATATTATATATATATATATATATATAAGTAAAGTAAGTAAGTTGGTGACCATAGTCGAGGGCGACCAGAAAGCTCCCTTTTGAATAGCTACAACACCGAGGAGTAGGGGAGAGCGCTACTCCTTTCTCAGGATTGCTCTACTTTACACTTGATACGTACCTTATATTGCTGAATGTTAAGCTAGAAGGTATCAAGTACCATTTTTAAAGTCTTTGGTATGACGCGACCTGGGATTGAACCCAGGTTTTCCGGACCATTGGCGAACACTCTACCCACGTGATCAATGAGCAGGTTTTAATATATATATATATATATATATATATAAGTAAACCGGTTCATTGGCCTAGTGGGTAGGGTGTTCGCCAATGGTCCCGGAGACCTGGGTAATAAATGGTATTTGATATCTCTTTGCTTAACACTCAGCAATATAAGGTACGTATCGAGGGTAAAGTGGAACAATCCAGGGAAAGGAGTCGCGCGCTCCCCAACACATCGCTGTAGTAGCTATTGAAAAGGGGGCCTTCTGGTCGCCTGCGACTACTGTTCGCCAACTTTACTTACTTTGTGTATATATGCATATATACTCGCTAAAAATCAGCCGTGTATCCAACAAAGTCTTCATGAATTGATGACTGTTGTTAGGTATGGTTTCGGGGACAAAACATCATTAACACTAAGCTAGAGAGCCCCAGTACTACCTTACAATACTACCAGATATTGTTTTTTTTTAGTTTGTTTAAGTTATGGTTTATAGAAACAGAATATGCAGTTATTTGATAATACTATTTTGCGTCTTATTTACTGCAAAAAACCCCCCAAAACCCCAAAAGAGAACATTTTATAAGTGTGCTAATTTCAAAATTTCTGCCCAGTGTTGTCGTATTTAGCTGTTTTAAAAAAATGACCGATATTAAGATTTAAATTAGTTATAAAATCAGCCTTATTTTAGCAAAATAATAAGTAATTCCAACGTGAAAGACAAAATGCTATTCACATATACGGGGTGATTCAATAAGTTTCCAGACTTTTTTGAACAGGAATTTAAAATTGTTGTAGACTCTTGAAAATTCAGCATGTTATTGCTATACATCTTACGAGATGACTGATCTTTTTTTTTCCGGTTCAAATGAACAGCTACAGCAGCGATTGGAATACACCCTACTAAAGCCTGATTGTCACAGCTGGTGAATTTCAAAAATGCAATATGGACGTCAGGACACTTTAGAAGAACGATATGCAATAAGAATTCTGTTTTAAACTTGGAAAAAATGCTACAGAAACGTATGGAATGCTTCAGACTGCTTTTGGACCATCATGCATGAATCGAACATCAGTTTTTGAGTGGCATAAGAGATTCAAGGAAGGCAGAGAGTCTGTGAGGGTTGATGAGAGGTGTGGGAGGAGTAAGGAGTCAATACACTAGAGTTGACTGGCCAAAGGGTTAGAGTTAGGGTTACTATGTTGAGGTTTTAAGGGAGTTCAGGAAGAGATTCCGTCGGAAAAGGCCAGCACTCTTCAAATCGGCTCAGTGGCATTTCCAGCAGGACAATGCACCAGTCCACAACTCCATCCTTGTCACAGACTATTTGACCAAGATGGGCATCAACACAGTTCCTCACCCTTTCTATACTCCAGACCTTGCTCCCTGTGACTTTTGGTTATTCCCTAAGCTCAGAGGCTGTCGTTATGAGACAGTTCATGAGATGAAAGAGGCTGTGACGAAGGTCATTGACACGCACACACAAGAGGACTTCCATGGGGCCTTGAAGAAGTTGTTGGAACGGTATAACAAGTGCATTGCAGCCGGAGGAGATTACTTCGAAGGGGACTAGAGTTTCATGTGTGTACTATCAATAAAAGTGCCCATACGAAAAAAGTCTGGAAACTTATTTAATGAACCTCGTATTTAAATCACTTTTATAATTTCTCTAATTCTCCTCGGCAGCTGCTCTTCTTTGTGGTTGTATCAGTGTTTTGTTGATATAATTCATCCGACTGATGTACAGAATTTAAAAAACAAACAGAAAACAATACAGAAAAACGAAGAAGAGGGAGCGATGAAAAAAAAAAAAGAAGGAAACAATAAAGAAAAAAACTGACTGAGACAAGGAGTTGGGTGTTTTAAAATGATTTCAAGACTTTTTTGCTTTGAGATAGTGTTGCAAAGCGTTGAACAGATGGAGTTATCTGATTGCGTAGAAAACTTTAAAATAGTTCCAGGCTGGAATGTCGGCAACTTATCCATTGAGTAGTAACGAGAATTATGAAAATGAGAACAGGGGCTGTTGATGGAGGTGTGTCGAGGGAAACACCACACCCTATATTAAAAAAAAATGAAAAAAAAAATTTTTTAGGGCGTCGTTTTATTTTCATTATTAATTAATATTTAAATTTGCGGACAGACAATTTAAAAAATAAGTTGAACCCGTAGGGTGACAAATGAATATGGTATTTACCTATAAGGAACTTCATTTCATATTTGCTTCTAATCAGAATTAATCAATGGTAAATGCCAAAGTAATATCTTTTCTTATATCTTTTCTTATATCAAAACTAATACGTTTTTTGCCACATAGTTAAGATTTTAATAATTAGTTGGTTGATTGGTTGGTTGGTTGGGTTTTATGGCATATCAACCTTCGTATGTTATTTAACGCCAAATCCATTTTTATGTAAATAATCAGTTTTATTTCAAACAATTCAGTTTAGTATGAGTACACAGTTTAATTGTCAAAAACAATTCTATTTAAAACTATTCAGTTTATTCAAACAGTTCTTATTCATCTAATTCAGTTTAGTACAAGTACAGATTTTGTTAACACAGTTAAATGTCAAAACAGTTCTATATATAACAATTCAGTTTAGTGTAAATACAGTTTCAATGTCAAAAACAGTTCTATTTCAAATAATTCAGTTTTGCATAAGCAAGCAGTTTAAATGTAAGTACGGTTTAATTGTCAAAAACATTTCTATTTTAAGCTATTCAGTTTTGTCAAACAGTTCAGTTTAGCATAAGTATGCCGTTAGTTCTATTTAACCCATAGATATGGCCCTATCAGGTGCTACCTCGCCGGGCCGGAGTGGACCTGGGAGCGATGGCAATAAAGGCGTATTCCCCAAAACTCCAGTATCAATGGAACCTCACAATCAGATTGTTTAGTTTCATGTCCAGGACACTCGTTGGGGGGAGGATCTTACCCCTCTGCAGAGGTGCAGTCGGTGTATTTTACGGGGCAATCAATTATTAGTATCGGATTGGAATACTCAATACGAATAATTTTCATTCAGGTCAATTCGACCTATAGATGATACCCTTGTAGGGATTAAGAGGAAATAAAAAAAGACAATAATATAAAAATAGCTAAAATAAATATGATACAAAAGTAATAGTTTACCAAGACGCCACTGACAGGAAGCATAATCTGCGCATGCCTGAAAAGACCGGCTTCCTGGCGCCAAAGAAAAACTTTTATCACCTCAACTAGGACGGACCTTTTTCTTTCGGCTGCTAGTAGGAAGAGCACGTGCTGGCTCAGTGCCGGGGTTTCGCAGCGCACTACGTCTCCTGCTAGTAGCAGAGAGACACAGGGTGAACCCTCAACTTATAATTCGCAAAAATAATCCCCTTATGTTCTTCAAACGTCTTACTTTCAATCTAAAAATTAAACATCTAAGTAAGAAGAATGAACCAAGCGGGACACTGTTGAAGAAGCAATGACGAACTTATATGCGACGTTCTTTTATGGACTCCTACGCATGGACATACCAGTGTTGGCTGACAATCTGGACTTTACATCAGATCTGTGCGGACACTGACTATAGTTTGAGGGTCCTACCAGGAGCGATAAATGATAGGGAAGCACGGGGAGAGAGATTCGGGAAAATACATGCTGTGTGATTTGATGATGATAGTATATATATATATATGTGTGTGTGTGTGTGTGTGTGTGTGTGTGTGTGTGTGTGTGTTTATGTTTGTGTGTGTCTGTGTCAGTATGTGTTTGTGTGTGTGCGTACATAAGTGCTTGTTTGCACGTGTCTCTTACCGAATACGCATTCTTAGAATATTGACAGAATTTTTCGAAGAATAAACAAATTCAATTAACCAATTACATATATATAGTGTGACAAAAAGGAACTTGCCATTATAAAAAAATGAATGATCTTAAAATTTCTAATCAATTTTATTTGAGGTTTATTATATTCAACAATTAGTCCAATGTAATTTCCAAGAGACAAAGTAAATGTAATTAAAAGGGAAAATTCTTGGCAACTTTTTGTTCAGTTTTTTATGCTAAGTGACTTTTGCACCACAATATATTTATCTATCTATCTATATATATATATATATATATACACATACATACACACATATATGTGTGTATGTGTGTGTGTATGAGTGTATATGTATATATATAAATATATATATATGTGAATGTATGTATGTGTATATATATATATATATTGCGGGAGAAAAATATGGAATAATTTCTAAAACGTCTCTTTTAGTCTGATTAATCCAATTTTTGAAAAAAAATTCGATAAAAGTAAATTTTCATGATTAGCGCTATTATTCCAGTACTTTTTTAAAAACTAAATTTCAGCCCAATATGAGTGAGCAAGAAAAGAAAAGACAGAGAATATATGATTTACTTAACCAAGCCAAAGTTTTTTGTCTTCCGTCTACAAAGCAAAGATTAAAAAAAGATGACAGAAAAAGAACTTTTTAAGGAAAAGAGGAGTGGAGGATTGAACAAAAAACATAAAGAAGGCTTTTTACCAGCTCTCGCTACAGTGATTAAGAATGGACCCCGACAATATCAATAAGAAAGCACACTAATGAATTGAATGTCTACGAGAAAACCGTAAGGACAGCAATTAAACAAGATTTAGGCCCAGACCTTTACACCCTTGATTACGCTATATGAGGCGTTTTAGAAAACAAAACAAAGGCAACTTCCCATCAAAATATTAGCTCGCTGAAGACTGCTACAGAGGAATGGAATAAAATGTCTGAAGAATTTATTTTAGAGGTATACAAATCGTTTAGAAGGCGTGTTGATTGCAATAACTGAAAAACATGGCGGCCATATTGAATAAATTTACCGTTTTGTGTCTATCTTCTAAATTTGTTGTTTATTTTCTAAAATCAAAATTAATCTCGTTTTATTATGGAGTCGTTTATAATTGTACTAGACTAATCCTAATTTTGCCTCCACGATCTATCCATCTATCTATGTATCTATCCGTATATGCATATATATATATATATATATGTATATAGATGTGTGTGTGTGTGTGTGTGTGTGTGTGTGTGTGATTTCTATAATTGTGTTAGTCATATAAATATCTATGTGTGCACACAGACACACATATATATATATTTCCTCTATAAAGCATATATGTGTGTATATGTGCGTGTGTTCAAATATATACAACCAATGCAATTACATAAATCACACACACACACACACACACACACACACACACACACACACACACACACACACAACTACAAATATATATATATATATATATATATGTGTGTGTGTGTGTGTGATGTAAGGGTTATTGTCGTAGGAAATCGACCCAGCCTCCAGGATTTAAATCCATCATTACCGTCATCACACTGACAGCAGAGATTCCCCTGAATCCCTCTCACCATCCGTCCCCATCATCCATCGCTCCCGGCAGGTATTCCAAACTACATATAACGTTGACATTGTCGTGATCTCAGAAGATTGAGATGGGTGTCCTCGTGGTGTAAAGGTTAAAGCGATGGACTGCGGAGTCGTAGTAAGCGAGTTCGTACTCCAATCGGGCTATTACGTTCACTTTCGGGCAAATACCCTTGGGAAAGGTATGAACCGCCTTATCCTCCCAGGTATGGGTTAAATAGTACCACTACCGTTGGGGGGGTGTCCTCGTGGTGTAATGGTTAAAGCGATGGACTGCGGAATCGTTGTAAGCGAGTTCGTACTCCAGTCGCGCTATTACGTTCACTTTCGGGCAAATACCCTTGGGAAAGGTATGAACCCCAGCTATGGGTTAAACAGTACCCCTACTGTTCTTCAATGTGAATAGCTTTGGCATTAAATAACCTACAAAGTCTGATATGCCATTAAACAAAGAAAACAAAACCAGTCAGAATTGAATGAGTGAAGAAGATAAGCTGACAGAAGCAGGTGCAGGACACACCCTCTTGTGGAAAGGTAAATTTAAGGAAGTAAGATGGGAGGGAATGTTGGTTTTGCCATTCGGGTAAAGTTAACCAAACAAGCCGAACAACTGCATGGCTTATATAACAGAATCAATGCGCCTTCAAGTCTTTTTACCATGCGACTACTTCATGAAAAACCTTTCTGTTTATGCTTCCACTCTCAATAGAAAATAGGCTTACTTTCATGATCTTATATCAGCAGTAATTTAGATTCTAAACGCTCACAAAATCCAGTGCAGTCGGCTGGGGCTGTAGAATACACCGACTGCATCTCTGACGTTGGATAAGACACCCACCAACGAGTGTCCTGGATATTGCATTAAACAATCTAATGGTGAAGCTCGAGTAAGACTTGAGCTTTGGGGAATGTGGAGTACGCCTTCATTGTCATCGCTCCAAAGTCAACTCTGACCTGTAGTGGCAGCACCGGAATGGGGTCCTATCTATACGACAAATAGAACTTTTTTGACATTTAAAGTGTGAAAACAAATTACTTATGATAAATTGAGTTATTTGAAAAACAACTGTTAGATCATTTAACTCCGTGTAAACAAATGAGCGATGTTTAATTGAATTGTTAATGATACATAGCAATACTTGAAACCATTTAATTTTGTTTACTTAGGCTAAATTGAATTGTTAGAAATAGAACTGTTTGATAACATGACTCTGTGTGTATACAAAATGTGTTTATAAATCATATATTTGACATATATGTAAAAAACAGGATTGAGCATTAAATGACCAACAATGGTTGATATGCCATGAAACCAAACCAAACCAAACCAAACTAGCGGAAAAAACCCTCCTTCTTGGTCACTTCAACGTCCATGTTGGACGTGATCTTGAAAACTGAAGACAATTCGAGAAGCATGGTCAAGATAAGATGAATAGTAATGGCGTTCCCCTTTCTCCAGAGATTAGATATGCCATTAAATAAAGAAACCAAACCTTTCTCCTGCTCTTCTCTGAATTCAAATTTGATATTTACAACGCCGTTTTTCAACAATGAAATTCGCAAGGTTACGTGAACACATTTGAGGTCCATAGATGCACATATCCTTGATCATCACCAGTAAAAGAGATCTTCAAGATATTTGCCTAGTTAGAATTATGCAAAGTGAAGAGTTGCTTGGCGGACTATATGCTGGTGCATGGCAAGCTGAAATTCCCCATCATCATATTTACCAACCCCTCCGCTCGGGCAGGATATGACACAGGGTCAATTTTTAAGCAGAGTTTAACAGGTTTGAATTCAGAGTTTTCCTTCTCCTAGACTAGTTGCCTCACCAAGGCTGAAGAACCTAGTCTGTCCTACTATTTACCCGAAGCTGGAGGGAGAATAATTGGATTCATACCTTTCCCAAGGGTATTAGTGCTATGTGAAATGCAATCAGTCAGGTCCAGGATTTGAACTCGTGTCGCCGTGTTCACATCTTGCGACGATAACCATTACACCACGGGCACCTGAAATTCCCCATCATACATAAAATAATATCTGGAGAAATAAAAGTCCCTAAACGTATTGATGGATCAAAATTGAAGAAAGTGCATAATGTGTGAAAACGTTAAAAAAACATCTGTGAAATAGAGTTTGACGGAACATTGGGAGAGTTCAAAACTGAGATTTTCAATGCTGAAATTATCGGGCTCAGGGTAAGGAAACACCGGGACTGGTTGTACAAAATTGATAAGCAGCTAACTAAACTCCTCTTGCGCTAAAATACCTCGAGGTATCGAGTAAAGATATAAATTCTCAGCGGCTGTCTCTCAGGTGGGTAAAATTCTCACTCCAGCGAAAGTAACGTCAAATGAAAAACCAGTGAGATATTTGGACATCTCTGAGAAAATTTTATAAAGCGTAGAACAGTAAAGACCAGAAGGAACTATATTATTTGATTAGAAAAGTCTTTGATCTTCAGTTTTCATCTGTGGTACCATTCAAATCAAAAGACGGATCCGTTCTCTTTAAGGATCAAGAGGGTGTCATGAAATGCTAGATTGGGTGCTTCATAGATCTCTTTGATTAATAATTTGCCTAGTTCCATAAAACGATTAAAGAAATCAAAGCTGGGATGGCATTAGGTTTTGACAGCATTCCTACTAAGGTCCTTTTTTCATTGGGCGTGTCAAGCTTGCTGCAGAGATCTGTCATCTCATATCAGACGTCTGGTGAGGTGCTCCTGTTCGCCAGGACTGGATTGATGCAATCTTTAAAGGAATCCAAATCTGATTTTGAAAACTACAGGCGTATAAATCTGCGTGGGCAAAGTTTTTACAAAACTTACGCTCAAGCGGCAAACAAAATGTCCTTCTATTATAATGGAAAATCAATGTGACTTCAAAACAGGTTGTGGTACAACGGTCATGATTTTCTCAGTTTATCAAATCTAAGAGAAATATATCGAACTTCGTGTGGCTTTTTACCAGATCTTTGTTGATTTAACAAAAGCTTTTGATACTGTCAATAGGACTGCTTTGTGGACCATCCTAGGCAAACTTGACTGTCAGCATGTAGGCCTGATGAGGTCAACATGTTCAGGCAACTCCATCATGATGTTGTATAGCTATGAACAACTATACGCACACATATGCATGCAGAAACACATTCAACACAAAAAGGACGAGTGGACACAGTTCTTTAGAAAAATATACCTCTCACTTTATTGAAAGGGTTGTGTGTGAGAGGGAGTTAGAGACCGAACAAAGACTGCAACATATTGACCCATAACTCTTCTGGCTATCACAGCCTTTTTATCACGTTCTCCTGGGCTGCTCAACCGGGGGCCTAGGGGGCTAGCCTCTGCTGGGATATGGTTCTCATTCCAGCATCTTCTCTCCAACTGATATGAACTTCCTGTCACCGGGGTTATATAATAATTTGACGTCCACCTACTTCTTGCGAGCGTTAAATTTGTACTCAATTCAACCCATCGACAGTCTAGGTTATTCCCTGATCCCCTGATATCTTCGACCAGATGCACCTGTTATTTACACAGGTGCATTTCTTCTTTTGACAGCTTGGCCGGGGTCAATATGTAACAATGACTTGAAAGGTCTTGTTTAGTTCAACGACTCACTTTCAGAGCCTATCTCCATTGATAAAAGGGTTAAACAAAGTGATATTCCTTCCCCAACCCTTTTCTTCATATATTTTGCCGTAACGTTCTCGTGCGCTCTCCAGGATTGTGACATCGTTGTTTAAATTCGATTCAGAACTATTGGTAAAGCCTTTCATCTAAAACACTTCAACGCTCGATCAAAACTTTCCAGGCCCTCTTTTTGGAACTGCTCTACGCTGATGAAGCATATCTCGTGGGTCACACCAAAGAAGATATGCAAACAGGAAATAATGCACTACTTTCGGGCTTACAATCAGTCTGAAGATGTTGATGGTCACGTTCACTCCACTTCCAGGCCAGCCTTATGTTGAACCAAACATTTCCCATTTGAGTACAAGATTGGATGTTGTTGATTCTTTTGTATACTTTAGGCAAAACTCTTTTTCACGTGTTGGAATCCTTAATTTTGAAATAAATCAAATATACATATATATATATATATATATATTTGTTGGTCCAATGAGAAAAAATACTTTAAAATCTAACTTTATGGCATATCAACTATCATGGATTATTTTTGGGAAAGAGTCATAAAGGAGAAAAAAATCCGAAAATATACAAACCATTTACTTCCTGAAGACGACGTAAATGTCAGAAATACGTGTTGAAGGAAAATAAATAACTTTAAAACATATCCCTTGTGGACATTCTTATTTTAAATTATATATATATATATATATCTGTCGACAACGACACAACGATCAACCACTACAATGCTACAGCATAAGCTACTGCAACACTAATAGCAGTGACGCCACCCAGGACGTGAGACACGCGAGGCGTGTTTCGGAAAAACAGCGAGTCTCGTCAAACCTGACCGAAAAAATGAAACGCAGTTTCTTCCAGGATGCGGTTGTGCCGATACTACTATATGGATGCACTACTTGGATGCTGACTAAACGATTGGAGAAGAACCTAGACGGCAATTATACAAGAATGTTGCGAGCAATATTGAACAAGTCCTGGTAGCAGCACCCCACAAGGCACCAACTATACGGTCACCTACCACCTATCACGAAAACTATACAAGCTAGACGAACCAGACACGCCGGACACTGCTGGAGAAGCAAGGACGAGATCGTAAGTGATGGACTCCTGTGGACCCCCGCATATGGCCAATCAAAAGCAGGACGACCAGCTCGAACATTCATACAGCAGCTATGTGATGATACGGGATGTAACCCTGAAGACCTGCCGGAGGCGATGAATGATAGGGAGACGTGAAGAGAGAGGGTATGGGATATCCGTGCTAGCCGCACGACATGATGATGATGATGATATATCTGTGGAATGTGCATGCTGAGCTAAGTAAATTACAGTCAAGATGTTCGTTAAAAATGAATAATTTTTATTTACATATAAAGAAGCGTTCGTGCTTGGAATTCTTAACACTCAAAAGTCACTTTCAAAACAAAATTTCTTTTCCTCTATTTGAATAATTTAGGTTAAGAAGTAACACATTCGATTGAAACGACATTTTTAAAGAAATAAGTTAAATGTTCCCCAGTGGAAAAGCACCGAAACACGCTATCAAATTTGTATCACTTGAACGCTGTGCATACTGGCTTACTAAAGTATTTACCCCAAATTCCCTCGCTATTTCATCCTGAAATGTCATATAATTTTACACCAGGAATAGATTACAAATTGAATTGTGCGTGTTAGAGGTACTGATTTTCAAAGGCGAATATCTGTTTATAAGTTTTGAATATTCATGACAAAAGATGTAAATTCACCAAGTCTCCCTTAAGAGCTGGATGAATTATTTGTCGCTGTCTCCCACCCGACAGGACTTGATACAAGGTCAATGACACGAAGGCCGATTATAGTCGGCATTTAGGGAAGGTCGGGCACGAGCCAAGGCTCGAACCCTGCTGGTCTATGCTGCTCATTGACCCACTAAGTGCAATGTGGGTCTAATGAACCAAGCTATATCACGAACCAAAATCTGGGTCCGGGCACGGATGCCCGGTTATAGTTTAAACTAGACAGCAAGGTCTACTGCTATACATAGGGGATAAAGGTGTCATTGTTGCAGCTCGCCCACCCGAAGGTGGCCCTGCCGAAGCTGGGGGCCTTTGGGCCTCGAATTTGCCATTGATTTGGATACCCCATCCGGCACGAATGCCAGACGGCCCAGCAAAGGCTTAAGAGCAGGACGATACAATTGTAATAGATAAAACTTGATAAAGATATTTCTTAATTTTTGGAGGAATAAATTTCATAGGTTAAGTTATACCCGCCAATTTTTTTTAAATTTATTTGCCGATCCTTTTAGGAAGATTAAATGAGTATCAATCCCAAAGGACGCCACAAATGGGAAATGCCGATGTTGCTGGGCAATCTCACGTACACATGAAATCTCCCACGCAAAAAAAGCCTTGTGACGTATCTCTCTCCTGTGTGAGGATGAAACCACTCACTCACACACACACACACATACACACACACACACACACACAAACATATATATATATTTATATGAAAGTAAATATGGATAAAATCCGACAGTATGAAGGTAGCAGAAAAAATATAATCCAAATAGGTGAATATATTATGATGTAAAGTCGACTATTTTGATATCCAAGTCCTGATGATGGTTACTGAAACCGAAACGTTGACGTCGACTTTACATCATAATATATTCACCTATTTGGATTATGTTTTTTCTGCTACCTTTATATATATATATATAAATAAAATTCCAACAGCCTAAATTTGTGTTTAAACTTACTCAATATTTATCACGTTGGTAAAATACAGTAGATGACCATATATATAGATGAATATGTCTACAGGTCGCAAAATAAGGGGTATATCAACAGTACCTAAGCCCATATTACGACTATAAAACACTGTTTATCCTCATTGGGATTGAACATAGACCTGGACTCTTGTTTGTATAAGATCATACAAATGGCGAATAAGAGTTACATCTCAAGATGGTCAAATACGTTAAAAAGTTCATCAGAATAAAGTACTACTCGCAAACATACATAAACGGAGATCACTTCCAAAGCGGCAACTTCTTTCAGGATGTAGCAGTTTTATTTTCAGACAGAACACACACACACCCTCATACCTATATATATATATAAAAAACAATACGATAGATTACTATATTTATAAATAAGTAAGTAAAGTTGATGACTGTAGTCTAGGGCGATCAGAAGGCTCCTTTTTCAATAGCTACTACACAGAAGTGTAGGGGAGGGCGCTACTTCTTTCCCTGGATTGCTCCACTTTACCCTTGATACGTACCTTATATTGCTCAGTGTTAAGCAAGGAGGTATTAAGTACCATTTTTAAAGTCTTTAGTATGACTCGACATGGGATTGAACCCCAGTCTCCCGGACCATTGGCAAACACTGTACCCACTGGGCCTATGATCCAATGTGCTCAATACCGATGATATCTAAGTTAGGATACCGTAGAAACGAGGGCGCTTGGGGACTGGCCGTTTCTCGCCTCTGTCTTCATCAGCTCAATTATCTCATTATGTATATATGGGTCGTTCAAAAAGTTCTAAGCCGCATGAGGAAAAAAAAAACTTGTTGAAAATTTTCGTTTTGGCAACACGTTACCATTTTTATGAAACTAATTCAGATATTAATCAACAAATTTACAATCCAGGTGAGGCTTAGGAGCTTTTGAACGAGCTTCGTATACACACACACACACACACACACGCACACACACACACACACACACATATATATATATATATATATATACATTTGAGTTTCATCTAATGAAACTAAGTCATTATGCTGACACTAAAAGATTAGATATCAGTTTCTTTCTGGTCTTATCCAGCTCTGCTCGTCAGTATTTGGGTTCAACCTTGATTTAATTTAATTGCTTGTGTTTTATGATAAATTTAACCCTTGCGGGGTATTTAATGTCAAATCCTGTTCACACATGATTTGTAAGAGAATAGTTTGTAGGTAACATTATTTTAAAAGGAGCCAGGTCTTACTTTCTTGCACTCAGTAAAATGGTTTCAAGTATTGCTATTTAATACTAATAATTCTAAGTTTGATTTACGTGGTGCCTTCAAAAAATTTTTATCAGACTTTTTTTGTACAGGCATTTAAAATTGGCGTAGACTCTTGAAAATTCAGTATGTTATTGCTATACCTCCTATAAGTTAACTGACCAACTTTTATGATTTCAGATTCAAATGTACAGCTACAGCAGCAATTGGAATACACCCTACTAAAGCCTGATTGTCACAGCTGGTGAGTTTCAAAAATGCAATCTGACACTTTAGAAGAACGATATGCAATAAGTATTCTGTTTTGAACTTAGAAAAAATGCCACAGAAACGTATGGAATGCTTCAGACTGCTTTTGGAGCATCTTGCATGAATCGAGCATCAGTTTTTGAGTGGCATAAGAGATTCAAGGAAGGCACGGAGTCTGCGAGGGATGATGAGAGGTGTGGTAGGAGTAAGGAAGTCAATACCCCAGAGTTGATTGGCCAAAGGGTTAGGGTTACTATGTTGAGGTTTTAAGGGAGTTCAGGAAGAGATTCTGTCGGAAGAGGCCGGCACTCTTCAAATCGAGTTAGTGGCATTTCTAGCAGGACAATACACCAGTCAACCACTCCATCCTTGTCACAGACTATTTGACCAAGATGGGCATCGAGACAATTCCTCAGCCTCCCAAAGTCCAGACCTTGCTCCCTGTGACTTTTGCTTATTCCCTATGCTCAGAGGCTGTCGTTATGAGACAACTGATGAAATGAAAGAGGCTGTGATGAAAGTCATTGACACGCTCAAAGAAGAGGACTTGCGTGGGGCCTTCCAGATGTTGTTGGAACGGTACAACAAGTGCATTGCAGCCGGATGAGATAGCTTCGAAGGGGACTAGAGTTTCATGTGTGTACTATCAATAAAAGTGCCCATACGAAAAAAGTCAAGAAACTTATCAAATGATCCTCGCACCATGACCAGAAAATTCAGCGACGACTGCGTGCAACATGCGTAACTACTGGTCAGCTGCTTCAACCTTATTAAGTCTTATCAGCACAGGAGGTGCCCGTGGTGTAGTCGTTATCGTCGTAGGAATTCAAATCCTGGACGAGACTGATTGCATTTCACATAGCACTAACACCCTTGGGAAAGGTATGAATCCAATTATTCTCCCACCAGCTATGGTAAATAGTAGGACAGACTAGGTTCTTCAGCCTTGGTTAGGCAACTAGTCTAGGAGAAGGAAAACTCTGAATTCAAACCTGTTAAACTCCGCTTAAAAACTGACCTTGTGTCATATCCTGCCCGAGCGGAGGGGTTGGTAAATAGTATCAGCACTGTATACCGTGATCGACCCCACTGGAGATCGAACCAGCAACCACAGAATGCAAAGTCGAAACTCTACCACTAAGCAACTGGTATACATTGCACATAAGCGATGCCAAATTAACTCGTCATGGTAAATGTGCGGCCTGTTGACTACTTTACCATGATTAGTTAATTTGAAATCACTTATGAGCGATGAATACCTGTGGCTCAGTGGTAGAGTGTCGGCTCTTCATTCCGTTGGGGAGATTACAGTATACACTGCTGATGATACCTAATAAGTTCGAAACAGCGGTACAGTGGTTGCTCTATTTTTGGTCATGGTAATTCAAATTTTTGATGTAATTCCTCTTCTTGAAAAATGAAAAATGTATGACAAATAATTCTATTAATAATAATGATAATAATACGAGAAAATTTGGACGTGGCTCGGAAAGGAAAACCTGAATTTCTCCTAATAGCAACACAAAACAACGCCATAAGAACTAATCATATCAAAGCAAGAATAGATAAGACGCAACAAAACAGCAAGCTGGAAACATATATATATACATATATATATACACACACACACACATATATATATATATATATGTATACACCAGAATAGATAAGACGCAACAAAACAGCAAGCTGGAGACATATATATATATATATATATATGTATGTATATATTCACACACACACACACACACACACATACATATATATATATATATATATATATATATATATACACACAAACTTACATAGATGTTTCTACATATATACACCGACAAAAACTATTAAGAAAAAGTTACCAGTAAATTTCAAACCACACTACCACACATACACACACACACACACACAAAAACCCCAAGACACACACTCACGCATACACAGGGAAAATAAACGTTAGTGAAATCCAAAACCACTCCAACGCACACAAACACACATACACGCACACACATACACATACACAACGACAATAACATATCAAATATCAAAGAGGAGGAAAAGCAGATGAAGGTAAAAACACTCTAAGAAAAAGAGAAGAATACCTCTATACAAACCCATAACCAACTGAAAATTATTCAAACTGCAAACACGAATCAGTCTCATGGGGGACCCTATTAAGAATGCCTTGTGTTATATATGTTCCTAGCGAAAGCAACAAGCTGTGAACATACACGTATGCAAGAACAAAATGAATAAATAAATAAACTAAAAAAATACAAATCTCTTCGTTGACCTACTTATTTTGAAATATTTCTATTCTCTTTTTGGACCTTCAACAAAAATTTATATATATATATATATATATATATATATATATATATATATATATATATATATATATAGGTGTTGGACAAAATGGAAACACCTAGAATCTTAGTATCATAATTTTGAAACTCCTTTAAAACCATCTAACGTTTGTTATTTTGATATTTTTTTTATTTGTTATTAAATTTTTCTCGTCTTATTTTACTAAAGTTGTTGGTCTTTTTACTGATATCATCAAAGAAATTAATCAAAATTCATTAAAATGGCAGATTTTTCAAACTTTAAAAGAAGTCAGATTGTTGGTGCTCGTATGGCAGGCGGTAATTTAAAAAAAAAAACTGCTGAATTATTTGGTGTAGCGAGGGGTTCTGCCTTGAAAGTAATGACAGCATTTGAGAAAGAAGAAAAAACCTCCTGGGTGAAGCAAAACTCTGGAACAAAGCAAAAGCTGTCTGGGAGGGATTGTCGGACTCTTACGCGGATTGTTTGGAGAAATCAAAAGAATACAGCTCCAAAATTTATAGCAAAGCTTCATGGCCATCTCGAAAACTCAATTTCCTCAAAAACAGTCAGAAGGAAGCTGCACAAAGCCAGATTTTAGAGGGGGGGCTGTAATTAGAAAACCACTCCTTCCACAAACTAATATCGCAAAGCATTTAGAGCGGAGAAGAAACCTACAGAACTGGTCCCGAGTTCAGTGGGAAAATGTTATTTTATCAGACGAGCCACCCTCTACCTTATTTTCGAGTGTACATGTGCGACAGTCTGAAGAAACACTTGATCCAGACGGTCTTCTTCCGACTGTTAAATATGGAGGAGGCACTGTGATGATCTGGGTGTGGGAGCTATAGCTGAAAAATCTACTTGCCCAATGGTTTCCCTTCATGGCAGGATCAAAGGTCAAGATTATTTAAAGATTTTATCTGATCAAATTCATCCTATGATTGCGGAACTGTTTCCATAGGGAAACGCGATTTCTGCATGATAATGGACTAATTCACAGGGCTAAAATTATTTTTGAATGGCGCAAAGAACATTCTAGAGAAGTAGAGCATCTAATCTGGGCACCGTAGTCCCTAGATTTCAAAATGTTTGAAAACTTATGGTGTATTTTAGAAAAACGAGTAAGGAGTCGATATCCTCCACCATCATCCCTGATAGAACATGAGAATGTTTTGGCAGAAGAATGAACCAAAATTCCTCTGGAAACCATTCAAACTTCGTATAATTTAAGTTGTAATTGCTGCCAAAGGCGGTCCTACACCATATTAAAATTTCCAGATATTTCTATTATTTTTGTCCAACCTATATATATATATATATATATATATATATATATATTCTTATTACTAATTATAATGGTGGAAGATTTTGGTTGCCACATATTGAGTTAGTGCCCCTTGCATATAATATTCTTTCATTGGCATAGATGGGCCTATTAACTAAACTGAAGCATAGCAAATTGACTAAACAGGTAAGAAGCGCAGATAGCGTAATGATTATCGTCATAGGAAATGGAATCAGTGTACTGAGTTCAAATCCTGGACGAGGCTGTTTGCGATTCCTTTAACGGTTATGCCTTTTGGAAAAGCATGAATCCATCTCTTCTTCCTTTTGGTTAGGCAACTAGTCAAGAAGAAGGAAATTCAAACCAGCTTTACTCCCTTAAAAATTTGCTAAATACAACTTACACAGGTGATTTTTTTGTTGTTATGGTAAAGGTCTGCGTAGAACCGGCCGCATATTTTGGATTAGGTGATAACATGTAAGCTTTGTTTTAGTTTCATTGTTTTAATGGCATATGAATCTTCGTGGATTATTTAATACTCAAGTCATCCTTGGAGGTGCCCGTGGTGTAATGGTTATCGTCGTAGAAAATGGACACGGTGACACGAGTCCAAAACCTGGACGAGACTGATTGCATTTTACATAGCACTAATACCCTTGGGAAATGTATGAATCCAATTATTCTCCCACTAGCTATGGGTAAATAGTAGGGCAGACTGTTTCTTCAGCATTGGTAAGGCTACTAGTCTAGGAGAAAGAAAACTCTGATTTCAAACCTGTTAAACTCCACTTAAAAATTGACGTTGTGTCATATCCTGCTCGAGCGGAGAGGTTGGTAAATATGATTTAATACTCAAGTCATCCTTGTAGAAGAACAGTGATGGTATTATTTAACCCCTAGTGGGGTGGATAAACGGGTTCATACTTTTCCGCAAGTGTATTAGTGCGAAAGTGAACATAATTCCAAAAGTGGAGTTTGAACTCGCTTACTATGCAGTCGCAGTTCTGCACGTTAACCACTACACCACGAGAGACCACAGCAATTTGAATTTAGAGCTTTTCATTTTCCGGGTCAGGTTGCTATACCAAAACTAGAGAATCATCTGACCTACTACTTTAGTCATTGATAAGAAAAGAAAAAAAGAAAAACTTTCCAAAAAGCCCAAAGTGAAATGCCAACAACCACGTTCAGAATTTGAACTTGTCTCACTAGGTTCATTTTCTTCGGCTATAACAATTACGTCACTTCAACGCCTTTGAAAATAATAATTAGGGTGAACCAACATTTTTGCAATATTTTATTAACATTTTTGCCTCGTTCTTCATGTTGCGACAAAAGCAGCCTTACATTCAAAGTAGAGACCACTGTGTTGCACTGTCTGAAAACATAATTTTGGCAGATCTTTTCCTTCGGGGCGAAGAACTCCTTCATTGAAGCTTCCAACCCCTCTTGTTGAAGCTTCGCAAGCACAGCAAGTTTACCAATATTGATTGCGTGAGTAGGTATATATACATATTGTTATCCATAGACAGACTGTTCTGTTGTATCACAACTCATCAGTGTGGCTTGACACGCGAGATACTTCAAGCTGAGATATGTATATATACTTTTGCTTCCCGCAGTGGATTGAGCTCTCGAGTGGGGAATTGCCCGCTGACACATGCACATAAAAGGAAAGCTCTTCTCATGAACTGAGCACTCCGGTAACCGATCATGTATATGTAAAAATATACACTTAAAAGATTCCTTCGCTTACGCTGAGAATGAAAACAGTCTGTGGAAAGATATACGACTAACGTAAGGACAACTGTGTTTCGATCCCAACTTGAAGCACCTCGCGCGTCTAACCACACTAAAGAGTTCTGATACAACGAAACAGTCTGTCTATGGATGACTATATATATATATATATATAATATCAATTGGTAAATTCATATATATGGGTGGGTGTATTGTGTGTGTGTGTGTGTGTGTGTGTGTGTGTGTGTGTATTGTTTGGTTCATGTCTTACTAAATTAACTTATTTCCGCTTCTTGCTTTTCCATATACTGTCAGTCATCAGGTGTTGGTAAATCTAAAAATAAACAATGATTGGACACATACATGTACTTATATATCATTTCTTTTCTTTTCTTTATTTTTTTAGGTGATATTTGTTTTGTACCCATTGAACCCGGAACAGGAAACATTTATTGTTCAAAGTCCGTCAACCCACCGCGAAACCATTCAAGTTTTTTTTCTTCTATAAAAAGAAAAGAAAAAGAAAACCTTGTTTTAATTGCTCCACTTTACTTATTTATACAATTATTTGTCAGTGACAAATTTTTAAAAATAAATAAAGAAATAAAGAAAGAAAGAAAGGAAGGAAGAAAAAGAAAAAATTAAAAAAAATCAAAGGTCTCCCAGGTGGATGTAGATGATTTTTGACGCCGTCTCCTGTCGGAGAATGTCGAGATTTCATCTACATGATTCGGTGATTCATGAAAAGCGAAGGTCACGGTCGAGAAGCGGCAAAACAATACAAAACAAAGACGTTGCACTCAGTAACACCACGCCACAAAAATCCTTCGGTTGACTTTGTCGGGGCCAACCAAAATTTTGGCGTGGTAATATTCGATTTTATCTCATGCAATTTTTTATTTGGTTTCTTCGTTTAATGGCATGTCGACCTTCGTAGGTTCTTTAATACCAAAGCCATCCTAGCAGAAGAACCGTAGTGGTATTATTTAACCCATATTTCAGGGAAAAGAGGGTTCGTACCTTTCCCAATGGTATTAGTCCGAAAGTGAAGGTAATAGCGAGACTGGAGTTCGAACTCGCTTTTTCGATGTAGTAACGATAACCACTACGCTATGGGGACTCTTCCTTATGGGTCAAATTGATCTGTTTGAAGATTAGTATGGGATCAGAATACTTGAAGCCATAACAGAGTGCTAACATAGACAAATAAAAAAGTACCATAAAAATGCAATGGAGAATCAAAAATATAGCTTTTGTAATCAAGTATTTAAAAATGAAAAAAATTCAATATTAAATAACCCGTGAGAAGATGACATGCCGTCAAATAAATAAACCAAATATAATTGTGATTGTAATCACGTATTTAGAGAGTTGAAGTTTTCATTTTTTACTTAGGCTTATCATAATTATCATAATTATTATTATCATCATCATTATTATACAGATGTCTCAAAATAGATGCAGCCCATTTATATGATAATGATTTATTACTGAGACAAGGACAACAGCGGTCATTTGGAATACGTCCAGTAAAAAATGCATTCTTTGAGTTAGCGACAACAAATCAATATTTTTGATTGTTATTAAATCAGCTTCCAGGACATGCAATCTTTTTTGGAATTTCTTGTCTCAGTAATAAATCGTTATCATATCAATGGGTTACATGAATTTTAACACAGTTTTAATTGATTTTGTCTCCAAATAAGAAGTGACGCAAAATATATTTTCCTCTCTTGTCCAAGGCATTATGATCGAGGATTAATAGTTTTTATAGTATCCTATTTTCAAATCTGAAATAAAAAGAACACAACATTATTATTAGTAGAGTTATTAGCAGTCACATGGGTCCTGTGATAAAACAAAATTATGGTCTTCTTTAAAAATTTCTACAAAAAACCTGCTCTCGATTTTGAAAGTATGAAACATTTGTGGTTATATTCAGTAAAACCTTTTCTTGCAATTTAGTAGCAAAAGTCTCAGCTGCATTTTTGGAGAGACCCAAATCACACCGAAGGTCATTCAGCTTTGGCTGAGACTTTAATGTAGCATAAGAATGATCGTTGGAATCCCTCAGCATTTCTTGGTCAGTCTCTTGCATTTCTATCATTAAGGGTTTTCGGACTATTCACTTCATCTTTATTGTTATTTCCCCAACGTTTCAGCCGATGTGTCCTCTGGCCTTCTTCAGGTGTTTGTCGAATTCGAGAACCTTCACAGAACTTCGAACTACGTCCTTTATTGAATCCACAGGCGTTCGCCTGTTCTGATTCCGTTAACCATAACCGGGTACAAGTGTTAAGTATTGTTGTATCGTCACTCGCCTGCAGTCAGGATTGAACAGCAACCTGATGATTGTCTCCTTAGAAGTTTAGGGAACCAACGCCTATGACCGTTACGCCATGTGTCCTGCAGGACAATTTCGAGTGCATTTCGTCAATACTTTCTTCTTCATATAGAGACAACTAAGTAAAGACTGGAATTGGTAGCTCATCAGAGAGCAGAGATGGTCGAGTTGCTGATGGTATGTTAGAATAATGGATTTTATGTCCGTTTTTCTTGCCAACCTCTTTAGTATTGACCAGATAAAAATAGCACTCAGTTGTGTGGTCCTTCGGTTCCCGCCAGGTCTTGGGAATACCGAAAGGTAAGTTCTTACGTTTTCCTTTAGTCCAGTCACATTGAACTTCTTCGCAGTTATGACATACAATATTTGGGGCCCATTTCTTGTCTAGGTCACGAAGAATAAATCCGGAGTACGCGTTATAGGCTCGCTTCACCAACGATGTTATATTGCGCATCTGACGAATAAGCGTGAAGTATCCACAAATATAGCAGAAAGAACCAGGGTTGTTCACACATTTATGTCTCCTTGTAGCCATGATTAAAACTGACAAAAAAATCCAAAACAAACAAAATTAGATATTCGTATTGATACCATAAATGCGTAAGTAATTTATTTATCAGCAAAAGGATAAAATGTAATACCTCAAATTGCATGAAAACCAGAGTATATAGATCAAAATCGTTTCCATTTTTTGAAATCAGCAGATCAAAAATAGTAATAAAAATTAAAAAGTTCATGCACCTGAGACTTTCAAAAAATGTTGTCCTGTGGTAACTAGTTAATTTTCCCGTCTCGGCGAATCACCGAATGAAAATAAAAGTGTTATATCGTGGTAATGAAAAGATACACAGTGAAATAGAGTTTAGAGTGTTCGCTAATGGTCCGGGAGACCGGGGTTCAATCCTAGGTCGCGTCATACCAAAGACTTAAAAAATGGTACTCGATACCTCCTTGCTTAACACTCAGCAATATAAGGTACGTATCGAGGGTAAAATGGAGTAATCCAGGGAAAGGAGTGGCGCCCTCCCCTACACCTCAGAGTAGTAGAAAAAGGGAGCCTTCTGGTCACCCTCGACTATGGTCACCAACTTTACTTTTATTTATTAACTGAAGTGGTACAATCCGACTAGTATTATTCGTCTCGTGCTGTTGCTGTTACGTCCAAAGTTGGTCTTATTACTGACCAACGTCCTTCTGACTTCTTTCAGAGTTGTCTCTGTCTCTGCTTCTTTTCTCTAACGCGATACCGAAAGTCATGTGGTACGAGCCACTATACAACAACAAGAAAGCGAAAAAATTGACAAATGAGTGGACCATGCTGGAACGTGACTACGACAGTGATACCAATAGTTGTTAGTGCACTTGGAACGGTCTCCAAAAACTTGGAAAGGAGACTGGAGGAATTGGAGATTTGAAGAAGAATCTAGACCATTTAGACCAGAGCATAAAATAACTCACGAAGGTTGATATGCCATTAAAAAAAGCAAAGTGAAGTGAAGCAAACGTTGAAATCATACAACTATATGCAAATTATTTGTATTAAACTGAAATATTAGATATCATATAACCGTGTGCAAAAAATAAAAAATAAAAGAATATATAAAAAATAAATAAATCCATAAAACTTTTAAGAAATTACGCAAAAAAAAAGTTAAACAGAAACATACAATGTACGCAATTCCCTAACCACTAGGCATAAAATAACGCTAGTTAGGTTGACATACCGTTTGGTATAGGATAGAAAATTATGCAATAGTTTTTTGTAACCTATCTATTTTGTTTCACATGGAATTGTTCCCGCTGTCATATCTTATCACAGGACTCCATTTCATATCTGTTTTTGTTAAGCTGAACTTCCTGCCAGTCACGTTTATACATTTCGCTGACGGTTAAGGTAGCTCGTCTATTTAAACAGATTCCTCCAAAGGTCAAGAGGACGTGAGCTTTAATCTCACCGTGAACCCATTCTTTATAATTTCTGATCTGTGACGTTCTTTGTTGTTGCCGATTGTCAACTCAAGTGATTTGGGATTCAAAACAATTAAAAATTAAGAATATTAATACCAATCAAAATGAACAATTTCTGACTATGCAATATAACACTAGGTTATATTATTTAATTGATGAATTTCAAATCATTTAAAAATTACCTCGTTATCCTTATGTCAGTAAAATTTAACACTCGGCATTATAAGGTACGAATCAAGAGTAAGTGGAGCAATCAAGAGAAATGAGTAGCTCCCTCCCCAACCCCTCAGTGCTGTAGCAATTAAAAAGGGAGCCTTCGGGTCGCCCTCGACTACGGTCGGCTAATATATATATATATATATATATATATATATATGTTCATTGTTGTGATCCTGTAGACTCCTTGTGGTGCATAGAACCACAATTCTATCTCATTTGTGATGGTGCTGCTGTTTTAACAGCAAATAGGCTTTTATGTGATAAAAATACTTGTCCCACGTCTCCTGGCTTTCAATTAAGAGTTGATTTTCTTTTCTTTTTCCAAGACAGGTTTACCTACCCACAAGACTAGAAAGTGCGGTCTTCACAAATAATTATCCATAGCCGGAGGTGGGTGGGAAGCTGAGATGAATTCATGAGTTTGTCTGAGAAATCAATGTGAAATGAAACTCAAATAACCCAATGCAAAATTTGAACTCGGCTCACTGACTATTACAGTACACATACATAGAAACTGAGGTAGAATAATATTTCCTCAAAAATCCCCAAACAAGATTCTTTTTAATATTTCTATTCCTTGTCTTCACATATGACTGCGTATCTTTGGTCCAATCTTTTCGGATTTTTCTCCCCTTCATGCTTTCTTAAATCACTGAGCATTATTAGAAATAACGCGAAAAAGAAATATCAGTTTATATATGATTATAATTAACTTATATTGATTCATATACGATTACAATTAATCTTTTTTCAGTTTTAATGTTATAGACCCAACCAAGAACATAATCAACGATAATGAACGAACGAAACACTTCTTTATAAAAATATATCTTTCGTTTTATTCTTGAAAGGGGTCCACTGTTTGTTGTTAGTTTAGAGATAGATGGAGAGACATATACTCGGAGAAGGGACTTCTTCTTGTTGCATACCTTTTTCTTGGAGCCAGAGGGTGCCAACTCTTGCACCCCCTTGCAAGCCGAGACGCTTCTGATCGACTGCATGTCCTTGGCTCGACTCCGATTCTCTGCTTCTGTCTAAATCTGCCCACGTGGTTCTCATCACGTGGTCTCCTTCCGGTTACAAACCTGTGTGGACCCGACTGCCCTGACGCGCTGTCATCTCACTGTTTACGTATCACAGCGTGACGGCTTGTCAAAGCACACATGGTCACTAGGAACGAACCGAATATTCATGTCATATGTTATACAACATTAAGAGCTCATCGAAAGCAAAACTAAAAGCTGCCTGCTAAGAAGAAAGGCTTCAGGAGTGGAAAGAACATAACAAGAACCTACTTGGAAACCCTTCGGAAATCCCTGAAAAGCCTATAAAAAATTAATGGCTGTCTTGATATATAACTAGGATATTTTACGGGGGAAGAACTCATATTATTAAAAAAATCGAATGCAAAAGAAGCAGCTGGCCTCGACGAAAAACCCGCTGAAGTATGAAAGACAAGAAAATATGATGACATTCTTCTTCTATTATGAAACGTTTTGTATAAACAAAACACAGTAGAGAAATGGACAAAAAGCTGCATCCCCCTTCCCCAAGAAAGGTGACTTCGAAATCACACAGAGCTACAGAGGCATAACTCTTACTGCAATAACTACTAAGGTTTATATTTTCTGCGTCTCAATCGTATCCAACTTGAAATCGAGAAAAATTAAAAATTAAAAATTAAAACAGCTTTCAGAGAAATCGTTCCATAACCTCACAGACTCTGACATTCCGTTGAATCATCGAAGGAGTATGTGCAAAATATCTCGAGGCAACACTACTGTTCATAGATTTCTCTAAGGCATTCGATTCCATACAAAGAGGAAAGAGGGAGCAAATGCTTCTAGCATATCATCTCACCAAAGTAATTGTTATTGCTAAGATGAGGAGTTACAAAAACACGAAAGGAATGGTTCGCTCACTTGATAGAGACACCAACTTCTTCGACATTGTCACTGGAGATTTGTAAGGAGATATATAGGCACCATGTGTGTTTGTAAACAGTCTAGACAATGTAATACGAACGTCAATGAATCTAATAAAAAGAAACTATAAGACACAGTCTACGCAGATGGTCTAGTGCTTCCTGCAAATACACCAGCCCAAGCCGAAACCCAACTGCGTAGCCTGGAGCAAGCAGTGGGAGGCATTTACCCCTACATGAACGCAAATAAAACTAGTTCTTATACCTCGGCAGCAATATCTCATTTACTGAAAATGATGTCGACATACGCTCTGCAAAAGCGAGGAATCATATTGACATGTTGTCGATCATATGTAAATCTGATCTCTGTGATAAAATAAAACTGAATTTTTTCCAAACTGTGGTTGTGTCCTTACTGCTATTGTATTGCCCAATTGGCTGTGCCTTCAGGAAACACCGATTGAACCTCGGCAGAGGGGTAAGAGGCCCCTCAACAAGTGTCCTGGATATGATATTAAGCAATCTGATGGTGAGGCTACAGTAATGCTGGAGCTTTGGGGAATGAGGAGTACCCCTTCATTGCCATCGATCCCAGGTCCATTCTCGCCCGGAATGGAAGCACCTGATAGTCATATCTATGGGTCAAATTGAATTAAATTGTATACTTATCCAAAACTGAATAGTTTGAAACAGAACTGTTTTTATGGTAAACTGAATTGTTTGAAATATAACTGCTTTTGACATTGAAACTGTACTAATACTTAACTGAATTCTTTGAAATAGAACTGTTTATATGTATAAAAATGGACTTGGCATTATTAACCTACAATGGTTGACGTGCTATTAAAGCAAACGAAACCAAACCAAATTAAACTACCACTGTAAAATGATTAGGGCGATTAATTCATTATATCAATTATTTCATTTATTTGGTGAGTTAGCTAAGGACTTTGAATAGAAGTGTAGTTCTTCGCAAAGGTCAAACGCGTGCACAGATTGTGACCACGTTTAACACCTCACGTCAAAATATCGTTGGGGAAGACAGATAATAAACAAATCAAGGCTTGTCGACTGGCGCAGGAAAATAAGGGTTTGTGACAGATGTGATGATTCAAGAAAGTATGGTTGGTTGGTTTGTTGGGTTTTATGGCATACCAACTTTTTTAGGTTATTTGAAGCCAAATCCATTTTTATGTAAATAATCAGTTCGATTTCAAACAATTCAGTTTAGCATGAGTACACAGTTTAATTGTCAAAAACATTTCTATTTCAAACAATTCAAGCAGTTATATATAACAGTTCAATTTAGTGTAAGTACAGTATCAATGTCAAAAACAGTTCAATTTCAAATAATTCAGTTTAGCATAAGTACGCAGTTTAAATGTGAGTAGAATTTAATTGGGAAAAACATTTCTATTTCTAGCTATTCAGTTTAGTCAAGCAGTTCTATATCAGTTAATTCAGCTAAGTATAAGTACAGATTTTGTTTACACACAGTTAATATTCAAAACAGTTCTATGTTAAACAATTCAGTTTAGTGTAAATACAGTTTCAATGTCAAAAAACAGTTCTATTTGAAATAATTCAGTTTATCATAAGCACGCAGTTTAAATGCAAGTACGGTTTAATAGACAAAAACATTTCCATTTCAATCTATTCAGTTTAATCAAACAATTCAGTTTAGCATAAGTATGCCGTTAGTTCTATTTAATCCATAGATAGGGCCTTATCAGTTGCTACCATGCTGAGCCAGAATGGACCTGGGAGCAATGGCAATGAAGGGGTGCTCCGTATTCCCCAAAGCCTCAGCATTACTGGAACCTCACCATCAGACTGTTTAGTGTCATATAAGGACACTCATTGGCGGAGTGGGGATCTTACCCCTCTGCAGAGGTGCTGTCAGACTGGATAAAAGAAAGTATGATGCAATAAGTTATTAAATCAAAGAATATATAAAAATGAGATCATTTGAATATTAAGGGAGCTGAGTTTTGAAATCCAATGAAAAGTTGATTTTTGGTCGGGGTGCAGGGGAAACGGGGAGGGTCCGTATGCGTTGAGCAACTTGAAGCGAAATTAATTGATTTTCTCTCCTCGTGTCTGCTATGAAAATGTATCAGTCTGAATAGAGACTTTTCGTATCTGAACAACGAATCGACTGTTATTTCTTATTTTCTAATATTCAACATGGTCCACCATGTTACATCCTTCGATTTGGTGTCCTGAATTACATGAATACACCACATAGAAGCAAAGAAATTGCATAGAAGTAAAATGGGCTATAACATTTAGTGAAGTATATTAAAGATTAAAGATTAATAATTAAAATGAATAATTTAAAGATTAATAATTTTTAACTCTAGGGAACCATTTGACCCCTTTGTACCGTAAATGAGTCATTTATGAGATCCCTAATATTTCTGAGGAACAATATGGCGACTGTGTGGGTACGGTATAGAATAAAGTCACTGTAGCGCTTCGATTTTTTTCTTTTTTTATCCATTGAATGACATTTTTCTATTCAATATTGTGTTTATTCAATGCCAGTGAAACGATCGAGTAGGTAGGGTCACATTTCAGGATCACACACACATATACACACACAAACACAACCATAAATAGGCACACCCCCACACACTCACAAACGCAATACCTCCTCCACCAAAAGTTAGAAAAATGTTAAAAGAAGGAAGAATATCAAAAAATAGCGAAAGAAAGAAAGAAAGAAAGAAAAAACGAGAAATATAAAAAATAAATAAAAAAAAGAAAGAAAGAAAGAAAGAAGGAAAAATTATTAAAAGTGGGATAAGAAAGAAATATAGAAAGAAATATTTAAGATATTAAAGAAAGAAAGAAAGAAAGAAAGAAAGAAAGAAAGAAAGGAAGAAAGAAAGATTTAAAATATGTAAGAAAGAAAGAAAGAAAGAAAGAAAGAAAGAAAGAAAGAAAGAGAAACAAATAATAAAAAAGAGAAAGAAGGAAAGAAAAAAGGAAACAAATAATAAAAAAAGAAAGAAAGAAGAGAAATATTTAAAAATAGAATAAGAAAGAAAGAAAGAAAGAAAGAAAGAAGGTAAATATATAAAGAAAGAAAGAAAAAGCGAAACAAATATTGAAAAAATAAATAAATAAATAAATAAATAAATAAAGATAAATGGGAAATGTGGAAAGAAAGAAAAAAGAAAGAAAGGGATTAACAAATAATGAAAAAAGAAAGAAATAAAGAAAGAAAGAAAGATGTAAAGAAAAAAAGAGTAACAAGTAATGAAGAAAGAAAGAAAGAAAGAAAGAAAGAAACATAAAAGAGAAATATGTAAAGAAAAAGAGAGTACCAAATAATGAAGAAATAAATAAATAGATAAAGAAAGAAAGAAAGAAAGGAAGAAAGAAAGAAAGGAAGAAAGAAAGAAAGAGAGAGAGAGAGAGAGAGAGAGAGAGAGAGAGAAAGAATCGTAAAAATGGATAGTAATATTAAAACAATATTTCATTCAAGCCAAGAGTAATTATGTCGGCATTCAAGGAACAGAGAGAGAGAGAGAGAGAGAGAGAGAAAGAGAGAGAGAGAGAGAGAGAGAGAGAGAGAGAGAGAGAGAGTGATAGAAAACTAACTCCCTGTTCAGAAACAGATTATGAGAATTTTGAAATAATGAGTTACTTTTCCATTCCTCTGAATATATATATATATATATATATATATATTCATGCATGCATATATATATATATATAAGCACACACACACACATATATATATATATATATGTATATGTGTATATATATATATATATATATATATATATATATATATAAAGCCTCCCCACTCACAAAAAGAAACAAGTTGTCTTGTTCACGATGTGGTAATTATTTGGTCAGCGACAAAGAAAAAAAAAACAGAAAATTATTAATTGATAAATATCGGAAAATTGTTGGAATATTTGCAAATTCAACTCACCGTTTCCGCTTCTCATTGCCTCCATTTTTCGTTTTGAAAGCAACCACTTCCGTCTTAGCTTCAAAGATGGAACATTCCACGCGGGAATCGAAGCATGACAAGTCGCACAGTTAATCTTTTTCTGTACCAACTGACTGATTATGATATCACCTGGCAAGAAAAATTCATTCAAGTCCATCGATGGCCATAAAAATTTGGATGTGAGTAATTCTCACAGATGAGGCCCCTTTCGTCTCGTGCAATGGACCAGCATCCAAACTACAGCACATTGTGATTCCTGTTTTTTTCATCAAAGAACAAGTTGCTCCTAGACCGTCAAATACAGTTGTTCAAACCCGAGAACCACTAACTACAATCTGTCTTCAAGGTCCATCTGTGCCACCATTTACCCTACTTTTAAATTGTTCTCTCCTCCCTTTGATAACAATAAAGATGTACCGAAACGCAGTTTCTTCCAGGCAGCGGTCGTATCGATACTGCTATATGGATGCACTACTTGGACGCTAACTAAACGGCTGAAGAAGAAGCTAGACGGCAATTACACAAGAATGTTGCGAGCAATATTGAACAAGTCCTGGCGGCAATACCCCACAAGGCACCAACTATACGGCCAACTGCCTCCCATCACGAAAATTATCCAAGTTAGACGAACCAGGACACTGCTGGAGAAGCAAGGATGAGCTCATAAGTGACGTACTCCTTTGGGCCCCCGCATATGGCCAAGCAAAAGCAGAACGACCAGCTCGAACATACATACATACAGCAGCTATGTTAGGATACGGGATGTAGCCCTGAAGACCTGCCGGAGGCGATGAATGATAGGGAGAAGTAGCGAGAGAGGGTCAGGGATATCCGTGCTAGCAGCACAACATGATGATGATGATGATTACAGTGTTGATAATTGCTAATTTTTAGAGATCTCGATGAGATCCCACCTTTCCTCATTTTTTGATGTTAAAACCTTACCCCCGATCTAATAAATATGAGCAGTAAATTAAATAGCTAAACATCAAATCATTCGGCTGTTTATAGAAAACAGACACAAAATATTTCCAATCGGACATCAAAGAGACAAGAGAATACGACGGCCTATTTATACCAGTCAGCCTCAAAAGCTGAAACTCATTGTAACTCAGGGCTAGCGAGACTGGATTTCGAACTCATTTCCAATGATCTCGTAGTCCAAGACCTTAGCCTAGTCTTGCTATTACGAGCTGACATGTCTGCTCTCTGGCTGCTCTCAGAATGACTGACTACCTGACTATCCTGGGGTAAAAAAAACTTCCGCATTATACATTTTCTGGACGCCCACACATTTTTACTTCTTGCTCAATTATGGTGACTCATTTCTGCAGTCCCTTTTTTATCCTTAGATACAGGTACAATATCCTGTTTACGAAATCCACAATAACCGGCGGTCAAAGGTCAATATATAACACAAGGGTTGATATTCCTTTAAATTAAAAAAAAAAAAATAACAGGAAAAAAAAGCAAAAATCGGAGGCACTCAAAGAAAATCGAACCTATTAAGAATGGTTTGCTAACTAAACGCATTAAGTATAATTACTCAAGGTGAACAGTGTGTGTAGTATGCAACCGGTCTATTGGCCTAATGAGTAGAGTGTTTGCCAATGGTCCGGGAGACCAGGGTTCAATCCCATGACAAGTCATACCAAAGACTCAAAAACTGGTACTTGATGCCGCCGCGCTTAACACTCAGCAGTATAAGGTAAGGATCAAGGGTAAAGTGGAGTAATCCAGGGAATGGAGTAGCGCCCTCCCCTGCACCTCGGTGTTGTAGCTATTGAAAAGGGAGCCTTCGAGTCAACCTCGACTAAGGTCGACAACTTAACTATGCATTTGCCTAACATTTCCTCTTGTTGTATAGCTGATTTGATTGGTTTGGTTTAGTTTCTTTGTATAATGGTATATCAATCTTCACGGGTTATTCAATGCCAAAATCATCTGGCAGAAGGGCAGTAGTGGTACTATTTAACCCATTGCTAGGAGGGATACGGGGTTTTATACATTTCACTTGGGGCATTAATCAAAAAGTGACCGTAATTGCGCTACTGGAGTTCGAACTCGCTTACTACGATTCTGCAGTTCAGCACGTTAGCAACTACTCCATTGAGGTTCCACCTACAGCTGATTTGTAATCACGGATCCCCTTCTCCTAAACTGGTTGCAAAGCTAAAACTAAAGAATCCAACCTACCCAATTATTTCGCCATTGCTGAGGGGAAAACTCTTCTGCAATGGGCCGGGTGCAACACAAGGTCAATTTTTATGAGGAGAAAATTTGTTTTGAATTCTGAGTTTCACTTTCCCATGATCGTCTGCCTAACCAAGACAAAACAACCCAGTTTATTTACCCAGGGTAAAAACGGACGGATTCATCCTTTTCGAAAGGGCATTAACGATAAAAGAAACGCCAACAGCCTCGTTCAAGATTTGAACCCGGGTCGCAAATTCTATTTCCTTCAACAGTAACAAGATTTCAAGCCATAAATATTCAAGCTGTGAGCAGAAAGACAAGTGAAAAAAATAAATAAAATAACCACAAATAGCCTCGCTCTGAAATTGTTTTCGTTTCTTAGGGCGAAGTTGCCGGCTTTAGTTCCCCACTGAAACATGCAAAACACATACACACACACACACACACACACACACACACACAAAAAAAAAAAAATTAAAACAAATTAAAACAAAAACAAATATTTAAATATAGAGAGTATCTTACATGTGGCGGTTCTCGTTAGTCTCGTGAGATCATGGACCTGCCGTAGGATCTAGACGCAAAGCCTGAGAATTGAATTTTGGAAGACTGGCAGCAATTTTCATGAAAATACAATCTTAGAATTGGTAAAATTTCACAAAGAATTTTTTTATTATTTTATTCTTTTCTTTTTTTGTTCTGCAGATTTTTGTATTTTCCTGCTTACCTTTCAAGAGATCAGTAAACATTTTTCTTAAAAGAAAGGGTTACTTCAATAGCTCACTTGTTTGAACTAACCAACCACGTGGTGTAATGGCTAACGAGTTGGATTTTGACATTGTAGTAAGAGAGTTTGAACTCTATACGCGCTTTTACGTTTACTCTCTGAATAATATCCTTGAGAAAGGCATGAACCTCCTTATCCAATAAGAGTGGAATAGTAAAATTATTGTTCTTCTACAAGAAAGACTTTGGCTTTAAATAACCCAGGAAGGTCGACATGCTGTTAAAACAAAGATGCCTAGCCAAACCAACTTCATGACAATGTCCCCTATCCTGATCTCAGACAAGAAGGGGTTCTGAATTTACTGACTTCCAGCCTACATATCCACTAAAATATCGATCATTAGAGGAGTATTTTTGTGGGGAGGGCGTCTTCTAAAAATACCTTCAGCTTGGAATATAAGGGGGTTTGTACTTTTCTTAAGCGTATTATCCCGAAAGTAAACGTAACAGCAAGACTGTTGGCTGAGAGCCAACTCTGTATCAAAACTCCCGTCAAAGAAGCAAGAAGAATTAGGGCTCTAAATATATCTGTCTCCATATGGTGACAATAATTGCAGTCCTTTGTCTCTCTCTCTTCCTTACACACAACCATCACAACGTATCGATTAACGGTGTTTTTTTCTTCTTCTTATAAACACGTGATATTGTTTTTCTTTCTGGGGCTATATCACACTTGTGGGTTATCTAATGTCAAAAAAAAAATAAAAAAAATAATAATCGTGCTAAATAGCAATACTTGAATTATTATTTATGTATCAAAAATAAATATATATATATATGTGTGTGTGTGTGTGTGTGTGTGTGAGAGAGAGAGAGTTTGTGTGTATGTGATTTGTAAGCGAATAGTTTGAGAACTTTATTTTAAAACGAATTAGAACTTGTTTGTTTGCACAAAGTTAAATGGTTTCAATTATTGCCATTCAGCAGTAATAATTCTTTTTAATATTAACTATTTGTTTGCACACAGTTAAATGGTTTCAGTTATTTCTATTTAGCACTGTTATTTCTATTTAATACTAATCCTTTGTTTTCACACGGTTAGATGGTTTCAAGTATTGCTATTTAGCTCTAATAATTCTTTTTAACATAAATTGTTTGTTTGCACATTGTTAAATGGTTTCAGTTATTATTTAACATAAGCAATTCTATTAATTAAGTATTCCTATCTAATATCTTGTGTATAGTCATAGAGGCTCAAGTAACTTATGATAATAATGCCTTGTAAATAATTGAACTGTTCTATTTGATTCATAGATGGGACCCAAACAAATAGTGCCACTCCGGATTAGAGTGGACCTGAGAGAAAGGTAAATTTCGCTAAAATTCAAGACAGGCACCTCACCATCAGATACTATTTAAATGGAGATTTCTGGTTTTATGACAAAATGTCTGCTCCGCACACATGGGCTGTTTCAGTCTTTACTCCCTAAGATACGTTTGTGTCACATTAGCAGTGATCTGGTTACGGCTCTCGTCCATGCAAAAGAAAAAGCCCCACCAATTAGTCTTTTACCTGGAAGTGATTTTTATGTGTTAAAGTGTTCGATTCTCACTAGGTGCAACTAACTTCTGCTTTTGGATTGAACTAAGCCAAGCTTTGTAAGTAACAACATCCACCCACACAGAGCACATTTTAACGTTTTGGTCGATATATTTTCCATAAATCTTCTGAAAATTTCAAATTGAAACCAATATTCAATCCACAGGCTGGTAAAACATTCTCATTTCGTTGTTCATGTTAAGAAAAGATCTTTGGTTTTTGTTAATTTTTCAGGGTGGATTTGCAAAGAAGTATTGACTAATACAAGATGTATCCTCTCAGCAAGATGAGAGCACCCTGACCCTTGTCCATGGATTGGCTAAAAGTATCGGGTCGAAAACCCAGAAAGTTGTAACTGCGACAGGCATCCGCTGGAAAGTATACAGGACGAAATGTTGTGACTATGGTTATTGTAACAGGAAATGGACACGACGACACGAGTTCAAATCTTCGGCGAGACTGATTGCATTTCACAAAGCACAAATACCCATGGGAAAGGTATGAATCCAATAATTCTCCATCCAGCTATGGGTAAATAGTAGGGCAGACTAGGTTCTTCAGCCTTGGTGAGGCAACTAGTCTGGGAGAAGGAAAAACTCTGAATTCAAACCTGTTAAACTCCGCTTAAAAATTGACCTTGTGTCATATCCTGCCCGAGCGGAGGGGTTGGGTAAATATGATAAATAACAATCGAATCGAGGAAAAATGTCCGACTATATAAGGTGAATATTTCGCTTAATTTGCACTTGTGTTTGAGATAAGATTATTTTATCTCTGATGAAAATGCGGACGTGAGTGATTTCTATTGAATTTAACTTTTTAGTGGAGATGTTGTATATTCCATAGAAAAGACGTTCGATGGGAAAGTGGATTTGAAAATTTTATTGTCAACATGCAAACATAAGCATGGAAGTCGGCCTTACATAATAATTAAAAGAAGAAAAAAAGGAAAAATGAAAGAAAGTAAAGAAGGAAGGAAATAAATGAGTAAGGAAAAAAATAAAGAAATATTAAAAGAAAGAAAGAAAAATATAAAAACAAATGGACAAGGAAGAAAGGAATAGAGAAAATAAAGAAATATTAAAAGAAAGAAAAAGAATTGATGAAAGAAAGAAAAAAATATTAAAGCAGGGTCATAAGAAAGAGAGAAAAATAGAGAAATATTTGAACATGTGGAAAGAAAGAAAGAAAGAAAGATTAAAACAGGGTTATGAAAAAGAAAGAAAGATAGACATTATATAACTAGAAAGAAAGAAAGAAAGATTAAAACAGGGTCATGAAAAAGAAAGAAAGATAGACATTATAAAACTAGAAAGAAAGAAAGATTAGAACAGGGTTATGAAAAAGAAAGAAAGTTAGAAATTATAAAACTAGAAAGAAAGAAAGATTAAAACAGGGTTATGAAAAAGAAAGAAAGATAGACATTATAAAACTAGAAAGAAAGAAAGAAAGATTAAAACAGGGTCATGAAAAAGAAAGAAAGATAGACATTATATAACTAGAAAGAAAGAAAGAAAGATTAAAACGGTCATGAAAAAGAAAGAAAGTTAGAAATTATAAAACTAGAAAGAAAGAAAGATTAAAACAGGGTCATGAAAAAGAAAGAAAGATAGACATTATATAACTAGAAAGAAAGAAAGAAAGATTAAAACAGGGTCATGAAAAAGAAAGAAAGTTAGAAATTATAAAACTAGAAAGAAAGAAAGATTAAAACAGGGTCATGAAAAAGAAAGAAAGATAGACATTATATAACTAGAAAGAAAGAAAGAAAGATTAAAACAGGGTCATGAAAAAGAAAGAAAGATAGACATTATATAGCTAGAAAGAAAGAAAGAAAGATTAAAACAGGGTCATGAAAAAGAAAGAAAGTTAGAAATTATAAAACTAGAAAGAAAGAAAGATTAAAACAGGGTCATGAAAAAGAAAGAAAGATAGACATTATAAAACTAGAAAGAAAGAAAGAAAGATTAAAACAGGGTCATGAAAAAGAAAGAAAGATAGACATTATATAACTAGAAAGAAAGAAAGAAAGATTAAAACAGGGTCATGAAAAAGAAAGAAAGATAGACATTATATAACTAGAAAGAAAGAAAGATTAAAACAGGGTCATGAAAAAGAAAGAAAGATAGACATTATAAAACTAGAAAGAAAGAAAGAAAGATTAAAACAGGGTCATGAAAAAGAAAGAAAGACATTATAAAACAAGAAAGAAAGGAAGCAAGGAAGAAAGATTAAAGCAGAGTGATGAAAAAGAAAGAAAGACATTAGAAAGAAAGAAAGTAAGAAAAAAAGAAAGGAAGAAAGACATATCAACGCAAAGGAATAAGAATAAAAGAAATAAATATTTTTAAGAAATAGAAATATTAAAATAAGGGGAACACAAAAAAAAAAGAAAGAAAAAAGAAAAACATTATACGAATTCTGCACAATCCAAATAAAATCCTTAAGGCGACAGAAACCAGCTGAAAAAAGGATATCCAGAGATGACCATGGCTGTAGTGCACATTCGATGAAGAGCAATCAATCGATAAATGAACAAATCAAGCATACCCCCGCATCAGTTCTGCAAAATTATTACCTTTTCTCCAGTCAAAATAAATGTTCTGTGACATTTAATTTCCGCCTTGTTCGAGTGACTTCAATATTCGTTTCGAATTCGTCATTAACAAAAGAGACGTCTCGGCTTAAAGGGTTTTATCCTCAAATGCATTTAATGTACTTCAAGTAGATTAACCGCTGAGCACTATTACAGAACAATGTTACGGCCGTCGGGTTACTTGCTTGTCTCATTGGGTGCCCCATTCATTCGGCCTTGTGCCTCATCGAAGCAAAAGAGCTTCGTAAATTACTACTACTTGTATTGCCCAATGTAGCGTAACCTTAAAGGTTGAGCTGTTTTTTTTTTCACGACGGATTGAATGAGTGAGTAATTTTAACATGCCAAACCGTTTCGGGTTATTTTAAGCCTTGAAATTAGTGAATCGCATTCATTGTACGTTCATTTCGATATTCTTTTTATAGTTAACACGATCCAATTGATTACGATTAATTTTCAAGCATCTCCATTTGACCTATAGATTGAACCCTAACAGCAGCTACCACTCCAGGTCAGAGTGGACCTGGAAATTATGACAACGAAGAGGTATTCCACAAATCCCCAAGACTGGAACCTCAGCATTAGATGCAGTTTAGTGATAAAATCAGAACATCACACCCTCTACTGGTGATACAATCGGTAATTTTTTTTCATTATAGAGGATGTTAGCAAATCAGCATTTACCAGCCTTGTACCAGGAATAAGAGGCGCTCATGGTGTAACGGTTAATATCATAAGAACCAATCCCGGCGAGACGAGTTCAAATCCTGAATTTAGCTATTTGCATTTTACATAGCACTAATTCTTTTGGAAAAGGTATGCATCCAGGGCACCTCGAGTGGTGTAATGGTTAGCATGTTAGGCTAGCAAACCTACACGAGTGAGTTCGATGCTCATTGGGTGCCCCATTCATGCGGCCTTGTGCTACATCTAAGTAAAAAGCTTAGTAAATTAAAAGGTATGCATCCAATTATTATCTATTGATTGATAATATGGCAGACTGAGCTCTTTAATCTTGGTGTGGAAAGGGTCTAATAGGAGAAAAACTCTTTATTCAAACCCGTTAAAATCCTCTTAAAAATTGGCTTTATGTCACATTCAGCTCGTGTGAAGGGGTTACGTATATATATATACCAGAATTAAGAACCTCAGTAATCACTTTAAAGAGTCTGTTGCTCTTATATTTGTGCTAAGCCAACATTTTTAACAGGCTTGATTATGCTTTTAAAATCATAATCCTTGATCAACTGCTCCAGTCGGCTGGGGCTGTAGAATACACCGACAGCATCTCTGCAGAGGGGCAGGACCCCCACCCCTAACGAGTGTCCTGTATATGACATTAAACAATCTGACGGTGAGGCTCTAGTAATGCTGGAGCTTTGGGGAATGCATTATTATTGTCATTGATCCCCGCTCCACTCTGGCCCGGAGTGGTAGCATCTGATAGAGTCCTATCTATGTGGTCAAATAGAACTAAACAGTGTACTAATGCTAAACTTAATTGTTTGAAATAGAACTGTCTTGACATTTAACAGTGTGTAAACAAAAAAAACTGTACTTATACTGAACTGAATTGTTTGAAATAGAACTGTTTATATGTATAAAAATGGATTTGGCATTAAATAATTTACAATGGTTGATATGCCATAAAACCAAACCAAACCAAACCTTGATCATCTTGAAATGGGTTTTATCATTGTTATGAAGTAAAGAAATCTTTGGAAGATACGTTGCCTTGTTAAGAATAGTGACAGGCTGCCTTTACTTGAGGCGATACTGCTTTTATAGTAGTACCTCATTTACATATTTTACTACACTCATAATCGTGTCGATTTGGGACTAATCAGATTTTAAAAGCCGTTAATACCGATTGTCAAAATAACTGACTCATCACGCACTAAAAGAAAAGGCAAAACAAGACAGAAAAAAACAAAACGGCTTGTTGAAATATTTCACATAAATATTTTCTTTGTTACACTTATTCATTTACTTTTCTGTTTTTGACCTACTGAAGTATCTCTTGCAACATTTTTCCGTTCGCTTCTACTTGAGGCCAATAAACCCATTTTTGGGGGGCTAATTTAGAATGTAGCTATTCTCGCAGAAAATTGGATGAAAACAAAAAAGAAAAAAAAAAATGAATAAATAAATAAAATAAGAAAAAGGAAAAAAGAAAAAAACAAGGCCATGATTTTCAAACTCTGATTTCTATTCATAAGAGAAAAAAAAAACATCATTTTTGCAACACCGTGAGTTTAATGCGCATGCGTAGTTGAATTGTAACAAAGAGATCAACTTCATTGATTTTACAATAGTAGCTAATCGACCGAGCACACACACGCGCATGCGCACACACATGCGCATGACAGAAATATACCGATGCATAAAATCTTTGGTTCGTTGCGTCGAATCCCACCAAAAAATGAAGACTTCCATATACTCTAATCGATTGGGAGAGGCAATTCTTTTTTAAATTTGAAATGTTTGATTTATTTATTTTTACTTCACTTGCTTTCATAATCGAAATGTAGTCATATTTTCTTCTCTTTACTGATTATACTGTAAGTACACTTCGTGAACTCCCGCCCTCTGAAGGTTTTGACTTCTGCATAAACAACATCCTATGCAGCCGTGGTAAAGGACATATATGAGAAACCAAGTGTCTCCTAACGTGGAAAAGCCGTTATCCACGGAGTAAAAAAAAAACAATATGGCGTTCAGAAAATCATATATTAAGAAGAAAAAGCGGATGTTTTTGTGACCAATATCTGAAGTCTACCATATCTTCTTATCTGGTCTACCTAATCATGAGTCATGAATCTGCCAGTGAGTCATCGATAAGTTTGGTTTCTTTGTTCTTTGTTTAATGACATACCAACCTTCGTGGATTATTTAATATCAAAGCCATCCTTGTAGAAGAACAGTAGTGGTACTATTTAACCCACAGTTTGGAAGATAAGGTGGTTTATATCTTATATCCGAAAGTGAACGTAATTTCGCGACTGAAGTTCGAACTCGCATACTATGAAATCACATTCTAGCACGTTAGCCACTATACCACGGGGTCTTTCTTCTGTGACTCATTGGTCATTTCCACTCTTCTAGAAGTGTATTAGTCACGAGTCTTCCCGAGATGGACGTCAAAAAAGAAATATAATACCCCATAAATAATAGTATGCTAGCCTAAGAATTTCCCTGTAGTTTCTTGTGAAGAATATGCATGTGCATTTCTGAAAGTGCACAATCTCCTTAATACTGTCCAAAAAACGAAACAATGCCATAAATGCAGTTCTGTGATAAAAGAAAAAAAAACAACAAAAAACAAAAGAAACGGTAAGCAAAAAAAGGAATTACGAGTGAGTTTTAGGTGTCCACGAAAAAGATGCCTATCTCTTCTGGAAAATGATGAGAAAAAAATGAGGCCGATGTACATTGCCCTGGCGGTTGGGGTTGTAGGATATGCTGACTGCTTCTCTGCAGAGGGGTAAGACCCTACCCTGCAATGAATATCCCGATATGACACTAAACAATCTGATGGTGAGGCTCCAATAATACTGGATGTTGGTTGATTGGTGGTTTGGGTTGTATGGCATATCAACCTTTGTAGGTTTTTTAATGCCAAATCCATTTTTATACAAATAATCTGTTCTATTTCAAATAATTCAGTTTAGCATGATTACACTGTTTGATTATCAAAATTTCTATTTCAAGCAATTCCTTTAAGTCAAACAGTTCTAAGTTAAACGATTCAGTTTAGGATAAGTATTGTTTTTGTCCACACAGTTAAATGTCAAAACTCTTATATTTCAAACTATTACGAGCAATTCAATTTAGCCAAAATACGCAATTTAGTTCTTTTTGACCAATAAATAGGACCCTATCAGGTGCTACCACTCCAGGCCAGAGTAGAGCTGGAAGCGATGGCACTGAAAGGGTGCTCTGCATTCCCCAAAGCTCCAGCACCACTGGAACCACACCATTAGACTGTTTTGTGTCACATCCAGTACACACGTTGTGGGAGGTCTTACCGCTCTGTAGAGAAGAACTTGGTGTATTCTACAGCCCCAGCCAACAGGGCAACAGTAATATTGGATCTTTGGGAAATATGGAGTACTCTTTCGTAGCCATCGCTCCCATGTCCACTCTGGCCAGGAGTGGTAACACCTAATAAGGTCCTAATTATTGGTTGAATAGAAATAGACAGTGTACTTCTGCTAAACTGAATTGTTTGAAATAAAAATTTTTATAGGTATAAAAACACATTTGGTATTAAATAACCTACAATGGTTGATATGCCATAAAACTAAACCAAAACCAAATCCTATGTATCTAATATATATGTATTAAAAGGATTTGGCATTAAATAACCCACAATGGTTGAGATGCCATAAAACCTAACCATAGCAAATCATATATATTTAATATATATGTCTTAAAAGGATTTGGCATTAAATAACCTACATTGGTTGATATGCCATAAAACCCAACCAAACCAAATCATATATATTTAATATATATGTATAAAGAGGAGTTGGTATTAAATAACCTAAAATGGTTGATATGCCATAAAACCTTACCAAACCCAAGATGTACAAACTGTTGATGTTTTTGCTGTTTAAATTTTTTTCATCACTTTCTAAATAAATATTTTTAAGTAAATAATGTTTAATACTAATAGTTTTACTTTGTTTTAAATCTTAATTCTTTAAATCAATTTTAAAAAATTTCGCTCCACAAATCAGAGGGTCGGTTAGCAGTTTGCAGTCTACCTCAATATTTGTGGTCTCCCATATTTTTGCATGTGGTCTACCTCAGCATTTGAGTCGTGGGTCAGTATTTCGCGTTAGTGGTCACCTCTACATATCAGTGACCTCAACACTTGTATTTATGCCGTTTGAGTTTTTGTGAGTCATTGACCTTGAGAGATAAGTGCCTGATTAAAATTCAGTTTATTGTCGTATTATTATACAGACTTTTACTATCCTTAATATATTAATTGTTTTTTACTGAATTTTTTAAATATAAATGTCTTTTAATGAATAAGGATAAATCTATGTAAAGTTTTAATTTGTCCAAGATTTTAATTTTTTAAATCAGTTTGGAAATTTTGAGTACAAAAGAGAATATGTGGCTTTTGTTTGCTTTGCTTTCTTCGTCTTACGAGCATATCAACTTTCGTGGGTTGTCTAATACTAAAGCCGTCCTTACGGAAGGAAAATATACAGCAATGATACTATTTAACACATAGCTGAGTGGATAAGAGGGTTCATATCTTTCCCAAAGATATTAGTCCGAAAGTGAGCACGACTGGAATTCGAACTCGCATACTACGATTTCACAGTCCAGCACGTTAGCCGCTTCATTACGAGAACTCCAACAATGTGAGAGACCATTAACTAAAATAATACTAAAATGAGTACATCGTTCCTACTATTCTCTAGAATAAAGTAACAATTGTTGAAGTGTATAGTTTGATTTGGTTTGATTTTATGGCATATCAACCATTGTAGGTTATTTAATGCCGAATCCTCTTTATACATATATATTAAATATATACGACTTGGTTTGGATTGGTTTTATGGCACATCAAACATTGTAGGTTATTCAATGCCAAATCCTCTTCATACATATGTATTAAATATATATGATTTGGTTTGGATTTATGGCACATCAACCCTTCTAGGTTATTTAATGCCAAGGATTTGGTTTGGTTTGGTTTTATGGCATATCAACCATTGTAGGTTATTCAATGCCAAATCCTATTTATTCATATATATTAAATATATTGGATTTGGTTTGGTTGGGTTTTATGGCATATCAACCATTGTAGGTTATTTAATGCCAAATCCTCTTTATACATATATATCAAACATATGATTTGTAAACACATTTTGTAGATAACTTTTTAAAACTAGCCTGAGATCATTTTCTTTCACTCAGTTAAATAGTTTCATTTACTTTTATCTAATACGAGTAATTCGATTTACTATTAATCAATTGTTTGCACACAGTTGAATGTTTTCAAGCACTGCCATTTAACACTTACAATTCAATGAAACAGCAGCCATTTCTTAACACACATTTAAATGATCAATCAGTTCTTTTTCAAACAATTCAGTACACAGTTTAAATGTCAAATAATTCTTCTTGACCCATAGATTGGACCCTATCAGGTGCGACCACTCCGGGCAAGATTGGACCTTGGAGCAATATTGTTATGGGGATATATCCTATATACCCCAAAGATGGACTCGTCTAACCGAAACATATTCTCCGAGCTAGCATGCTCGGGGAAGACAACTTCTCATTTCTTACGAGACGGTTGACAGACAGACTGCAAGCCGAGAACGGCTAGTACTTCTTTTGTAGACTTCCTTTTTTCTGCTTATACAATAACGTTCACCTATCATCCGTTGTTTGAGTTGTTCTTCCACCGGTCTTATCTGAAGACTACAACAAATGGCAATGAAGGGATACCCTGCATTCCTCAAAGCTTCAGCATTACTTAAGCTTCACCATCATATTGTGTGGCCCAGTCGGTTGGGGATGAAGAATACACCGACTTCATCACTGCAAAGGGTTAAGACCGCCCCAACGAATGTCCTGAATATGATACTAAACAATCTAATGGTGAGGCTCCAGTAAAACTGGAGCTTTGGGGAATGTAGAGTACTCCTTTATTGCCATCGCTCCCAGGCCCACTCTGGCCCTGAGTGGTAGCACCTGATAGGGTCCTATCTAAGGGTCAAATAGAACTAAATTGTGTACTTATGCTAAACTCAATTGCTTGAAATAGAACTGATTATATGTATAAAATTGATTTGGCATTAAATAACCTACGATGGTTGATATGCCATAAACCCAACCTAACCAAACCACAACATTATCAGAACTCTCATTATGGGAGTCTTACCCCTTTGCAAAGATTCATTCGGTGTATTCTTCAGCACCAGCCGACAGGGCCACATGACTCTCATTAAGGGTATCTTACCCCAGTGCAGAGATGCAGTCGGTGTATTCTTCAGCACCAGCCGACTGGGCCACATGACACTCATTAAGGGAATCTTACTCCTATGCAAAGATTCAGTCGGTGTATTCTTCAGCACCTGCCTACTGGGCATGAAGTGTGCTGATTTTAATATAGTCTAGGAACCGGTGCCCAGAAAAAATAATTTTCCTCGGTAAGTTTTCTATTTAACTTTAAGTCCATCTGAAAACCTTAGCTGTACTGATTCAAAGAGTTCAGTTCAACATTGCATTTGGATTTTAAATTCTATCCAATGGAAAGGGTTAAGATCCTTCCATAAAATGGGGTGTCCTGGGTTTTAAACTAAACGGCATCTAATGTTGAGGATCCCGTTCAAGAGATTGGGGGAGTGTGGAATACCCTTTATTTGCCATTACTTTCAGGGCCAATGGAAGTAGTATCTATTAGGGTACCACCTATGGGTCGAATAGATCTGTTTAAAAATCATTCCTATTCGATAGACCCGTCTGCCGAAGAAAACATCTTAGGAAAGAACTACACAAAAATGTAAATATGAACATTTAAGGAAAGGAGATTCCCGAAACTTTTGATGTAAAATAACCCTCGACAGATTAACATGCCGTTAAAACCAATCAATCAATATATGCGTCAATCAATTTCTTGCTAAAAGAAAACTTAAAAAGTTTTGGAAATTTGAAAAGCTTATGTAATGAAATCATCATCCTGGGTCACAGGACACTCATTTAGGGAGTCCTACCCCTATGCAGTGATGGAGTCAATGTATACAGCAGTCGCAGCCGATTGCTCCACAGGACAATCATTGGGGGAGTCTTACCTCTTTACAGAGATGAAGTCAGTGTATACTGCAGTCGCAGCCGATTGCGCCACAGGACAATCATTGGGGGAGTCTTACCTCTTGATAGAGATGCAGTCGGTGTGTTCTTTAGCTCCAGCCGTCTAGGCCATAGAGCAATCGTTAGGTGAATCTTACCCCTAAGCATAGATTCAGTCGCTGTAATCTTCAGCACCTGTCGACTGGGTCACAAGACACTCATTAAGGGAGTTTTACCCCTATGCTGAGATGCAGTCGGTGGATACTGCAGTCACAGCCGACTGTACGACAGGACAATCATTGGGGGAGAGATGCAGAGGTGTATTCTTCGCCTCCAGCCGTCTAGGCCACAGGACAATCTTACCCCTCTGCATAGATTCAGTTGCTGTATTCTTCAGCACCTGCCGACTGGGTCACAGGACACTCATTACAGGAGTCTTAGCCCTATGCAAATCATCCTCCTGGGTCAAATTAGTAATCACAATACATTTTTGGTTGTCCTCAATTGACAGACAGATGGAAAAAAAGACATCAAGTGAATTATAATCAAGCGACTAATTTTCTCACGAAAAAAGAATTTGACGGCTCTATTTAAGTTTTGAATTGATGTGAGATAGAAAAAAAAAGAAACCAAATGAAATGAAATATAAATTGATTTTTAAATTTGCAATGCAGAGAAATAGGTTAGTTTTGTTTGTTAGGCTTTTATGCCAAACTTAGTTTTCCCACAAATGGTCTCTATTTTTATATGATTCAAATATCTATCTTCCCTATCGTTTTATGCAAGTAAATACTCTTGTATCCCTAACAGATCTTTTTGACGCTTAGATTGGACCCGGATAAGAGCTCCCACGCAGGTTCAGAGTGAACTTGAGAGTAATGGTAACAAAAGTGTTACAGCAAGCTCTTCGAAATTCCAGAAAAAGAATCTCCCCACCAGATTCAGGTCGACCTTGTTTTAGTGTGTAAGGGGTCTTAATCCTCCGCAGGGGATGAAATTGGTGTATTCCAGGTGCAGCTGACAGGACACTATGACATTAGCGAATAGTATTCTATTGACCAAGAATTTGTTTTTGGTTTGGTTTCTTTGTTTTAATGGCATATCAACTTTTCTAGTTTATTTAATGCCAAAGTTATTCTCCAAGAAGAACAGAAGGGGCACTATTTAACCCATAGCTAGGGAGATAAGGGGGTTCATACCTTTCCCACGGGTGTTTGCCCGAAAGTGAACGTAATAGCGCGACTGGAGTACGAACTCGCTTACTACGATTGCGCAGTCCATCGCTTTAAGCATTACACCACGAGGACACCACCGAATTTGTTTTATTCTTTAAATTCAGTATTCCTTCTTCGTCATCAGAACGTGAATTGTGTTTCTTTTTGTATATCATCCTGCGATGAAGTAGGAAAGTGGACCAGAAAACAAATATTAAACACAGATCACAAGATTTTTGAGCCCAAACTTTTTGAGATCACAGTCACCTATGGCGACAAAACCGACATTGTTATTCGGATAATCGGATGTATTATTCATGTCACTTTCGACCGAGCGACAACGCAACTGTCATGGCGAAGACCTGGAAAAATCCAAATTAATTCAAGAAGTTACGAATATTGTTTTAATAACAGAGGAAAAATACGTGAATAAAAGAAAGAAAGAAAAGAGAAAACAACGAGAAATATTAAAAGAAAGAAAGAAAGAAAGAAGAAAGAAAAAGAAAGAAAATGAACAGTAAAAGAAAGAAAAAGAAAGAAAGCAAACAGTGAAAGAAAGACAGAAAGAAAGAAGAAAAAGAAAAAAAGAAAGGAAATGAAGAGAAAGGAAATGAAAAGAAAGAAAGAAAGAAAGAAAGAAAGCAAATAAAAAAGAATTGAATCAAGAGGACGGAAAAAGAAAAAAAAAAAAGAAAATAAACAGTGAATAAAAAACTGAAAGAAAGCAACGAGAACTATTAAAAGAAAGAAAGAAAGAAAGAAAACAAAGAATTAAAGAAAAACAGAAAGAAAGCAAAAAGAACTATTGAAAGAAAGAAAGAAAGAAAGAAAGAAAGAAAGAAAGAAAATTTGGAGTGAAAGAATGACAAAAAGAAAACAAAAAGAACTATTAAAAGAAAGAAAGAAAGAAAGAAAGAAATAAAACAAAGAGTGAAGGAAAAACAGAAAGAAAGCAAAGAGAACTATTAAAAGAAAGAAAGAAAGAAAGAAAGAAAGAAATAAAACAAAGAGTGAAGGAAAAACAGAAAGAAAGCAAAGAGAACTATTAAAAGAAAGAAAGAAAGAAAGAAATAAAACAAAGAGTGAAGGAAAAACAGAAAGAAAGCAAAGAGAACTATTAAAAGAAAGAAAGAAAGAAAGAAAGAAAGAAAACCTGGAGTGAAAGAAAGACAAAAAGAAGAGAAAAATGACTATTAAAAGAAAGAAAGAAAGATTTAAGAAAAAATTCTGTTCCTCATTGCATAATCGTTGATATAGTCTTGTTTGAGGTCATCAGTGTCACTTGATGTAGAGATAAGAACTTTCTCGATTCTAGAATTACGCAAAACACTCTGTAATATGATTGTTAATATGTACACAATTGAAAGCAAATGTTCCAACATTAAAATCAAATGTTTAATATAAATCATTCTTTAGTTATACAGGGTGTTTCAGAAAAACTGATATCATTACGTTATCCAATTGGCTTTCAGATGATATGATTTTCTTTTTGAAACACGATGTGTTACTATTAATATTATTATTTATTAATGCTTTTAACAAAATATTGAAACAATGGCTGAAGATAAATAATCTGGTTTGGCTTTTTTTCCCGTTAAATGACATATCATCCTTCATGGGTTATATAATGCCAAAACCATTATTGTAGAAGAACAGTTGTGGAACTATTTAACCCATAGTTGAGGGAGTTAATACCTTTCCCAAAGGTATTAGAACGATTGCGAACGCAATAGCGCATCTGGAGCTTGAACTCGGTTACTACGATGTCGTAGTCCAGTACGTTAACCATTACACAACGGGGACTCTCACCATAAATAATTTGTTTAGATAAGTCTTCCTGTTTAGGATCAAAAGTAAGGCTATTTGGAAACCTAAGACGAATCGATACAAAATAAGGACCTTACTGAGTATCATACTCGTGTAAACAGATAAATTGTTCGTTATCTCCAACAGATTTACTTGACTAAAAGATGGGACCCTAACAGGTACTACCATTCAGGGTCAGCAAAGACTTAGTCATAGCAACAAAGATGTTAAAAACGTCCCGGAAGTGGGGATGTTGTTTAATCAGGTATGACAGAAAACAAATAAACACACTTTGCTACATTTTCAAACCAAAATCTTTTGGGTCCACTGCTCAGAAAAAAGAAACAATGTAGTAGACCGCATACTATAAAAGAAGCAATATGGTAGATTGCATAATATAATAGAAACATTATGGTAGACTGCATACTATAATAGAAACAATATGGTAGACTGCATAATATAATAGAAGCAATATGGTAGACCGCATAATATAATAGAAGCAATATGGTAGACTGCATAATATAATAGAAGCAATATGATAGACTGCATAATATAATAGAAGCAATATGGTAGACTGCATAATATAATAGAAGCAATATGGTAGACTGCATACTATAATAGAAACAATATGGTAGACTGCATACTATAATAGAAGCAATATGGTAGACTGCATACTATAATAGAAGCAATATGGTTGACCCCATGCTATAATAGAATGACAGACTGAATACTACAATAAAAACAACGCTTGTGGTGCAACGGTTATTGTCGTGGGAAATAGACACGGTGACCCGATTGTCAATCAAATATCTGCCGGTGTTTGACTTCAGAGTCGCATTTCTCCTGTAAGGTTTTGCACTCGTGCCCCACTACACAATATACATTCATATACGAGAATTACATAAGATATGCGATATTAGGAAAAGCTTTTAGAGCAATTTGATTATTTTTTAATGATGTTGCTATCTGCACTAAAAATTCCCTCCATTAGAAAGAAAATTAGCAGAAAATGTAGATAGAATATATTGATATTGCTACAGAGAATAGAAAACGTTAAAAGAATTTAAGATTACTTTGATAAAGTTCGGTTACAAGTAATCAGCTATCGTAAGACAGAAAAACATTATTTTTCTTCCAATTAAAGAATAGGCGCCATTACCATCTTTCGCTGCTTTATGCGATAGCCGCACTCGCTTCAGAAACGATGTTTATTTACCATGAAGAACTTGAGTAAAATTATAAGATTTGTGCTTAGATACGCGCTAACGGTAGGAAAAATAATAACATTTTCCCCAAATTTGTCACAAATAATTATTAGCCGTAAAACGGCCTGTCCCCTTTATATTTCGTTTGAGAAAAAGTACAGTTTAATGTAATATTTCTCATCGGAAAAATATATATGGGAAAAATCAAAATCTGCATTGTTATAAAATAAAACGAAAGGCAAGAGAAAACCTGACCATCAACACTCGAAAACTTACAGATGAACCAGGATCATCAAAAGATACCGTATGTAGAGCATTACATTTGCTACAAAAACTTTTAGTTGAACCAGGAAATAGATGTACATTTTTTAATGAGGTTGTCCAGTGGTTCCGTGTGTCGCATGCCGTGCTTGCAGATTTTTTGGTCATGGTAATTAGATTTATGATATAATTCCTCTACTTAAAAAAATTGTACATCTATTTCTTGCTCATGAGGTTATGATTACACGGAATCGAATCTCCAATCCTCTTGGTAAGACGTAGCCCTGGAGATGATCGTGTCCTCTATAAGAGTACGGATGTAACTACAAGACACATCAGGTTAATTGGCCACGTATTTACCATGACTAGTTAATTTGGCATCACTTGTGTGCTATGTAGACTCATGGTTCAGTGGTAGAGTTTTGGCTCTGCAATCTGTGGTGGCTCTTTCGATCTCCAGAGGGGTAGATCACGGTATACATTGCTGATGAGGCCTAACAAGGCCGAAACAACTGTCCAGTGGTTCTGTATATCACACGCAGTGTTTGCCAAATTTTCCAATCATGGTAATTCAATTTACAAAAATGAAGAGTTATAAATTTTTTATTTCTTTCTGAGAATTATCTTCAAGAACCTAATTATCCTTAACAATTTTTGTCCAGTTTTCCTTTCATATTTTTTGCTGACATTAAATTTTAAAAGAGAAATATGTTTGTATATTGTTTCTTTGTCTCATATATGTTCCATCAAATGTTACTAAAAACAAGAAAACGATCTTTGTTACGAGAAAAATTAGAATCTGTATTTTTATAAAATAAAACGCCAGGCAAAGGAAAACCTGTCAATCAACACTCGATTGCTTTTAAATGAGCCAGGATCATTTAAAGATATCATATGTAGAGCATTAGCTACAAAACATTCAGTTGAACCAGGATCATCTACAGATACCATATATAGAGTATTACATTAGCTACAAAACTTTTAGTTGAGACAGGATAATCTAAAGATATCTTACGTAGAGCTTTATATAATTTACAGAAACTTTCATTTGAACCAGGATCATTTAAAGATACCATTTGTAGAGATGTACATTAGCTACAAAACTTTCAGTTGAGACAGGATCATTTAAAGAAACTATATATAGGGCTTTACATAAGCTACAGAAGCTTTCATTTGAGCTAGGATGATCTAAATGGTTCATTGGAACATACTATATGTGGTTGCAATATATAAATTTTATTCTATTCTAAAAATCGTATTGATCACTCAGTTAATAAAAAAACCCATAAATACTGATATTTTATTTAACCAAGGTTGCACAAAAAATATTGCAGAAGAAAACGTAGTCATTCTGACTAAGACTTTATGCATTCTCTTAGATCTTCGGGAAAGGCATGAATGCACATTTCTTTGCATTCTATCTTGTCGATAGATATCTTGATAAAAGAGCACGATGGTTGACGACAATAATTGTGTATGAGTGAGCCCTTGGGCTTTGACAAAAACAGAAAAATGCTGTTACCTCTATAATCAACCTTGACAGTGTCAAACGATGCATAGTATATTGATTGAAATTATCGTATTTGCCAAAACATTACAAACTTAGCGTTTTTAATGAAAAAAATATTTCAAATTCCTTCATATTGAAAAATGGAATTTCGCGATTCTAATGGGAACATAAGTGAAATATTTTCAACTGGAAAATTAATAAAAAAAAAACTAACCAACAATAGTGTTGATTTCATTTTGGTAAGCACACTGACACACACACACACACACACACACACACACACACACACACACACACACATATATATGTATATATATATATACAGAGAGTTATTCGTTACTATAGGCACTAACACACACACTTATGTATAGTATAGTCGGCTGTGGCTGTAGAATACACCGACCGCATCTTTGCAAATGGGTTAGATTCCCCCAACGAGTGTCCTGGATATGACATTAAACAATCCGATGGTGAGGCTCTAGTAATGCTGGTGCTTTGGGGAATGCTGAGTACTCCTTCATTGCCATTGCTCCCAAGTTCACTCGGGCCCGGAGTGGTAGCACTAGATCGGTCCTATCTATGGGTCAAATAGAAGTAAACTGCGTAATTATGCTAAACTGAATTGCTCGAAATAGAACTGTTTTTACATTTAAGTGTTTGTAAACAAAAAACTGTACTTATGCTAAACTGAATTGTTTGAAATGGAACTGTTTATTTGTATAAAGATGGATTTGGGAATAAATAACCTACAGTGGTTGATATGCCATAAAACTAAACAAAAACAAACCAAACACACACATACACATACACACTCACTCACACACACACACACACACATATGTATATATATTCAGTGGTTGATTTTTTAGTATAGACACATATATATATATATATATATATACACACACACAGAAGCATATGTATATATATATATATATATATACACCCACAGAGAAGTATATATATATATATATATATATATATATATTAGAAAGATAATGGTTTCTTTGTGGGGACCATATAATTTTAGTATTATAAACATGAAGGCAATGGTTCCTTTACCCGACTTCTTTGATATAGTCACTGGAGTCTTGCAAGGAGATACATTGGCACAATATATATTTTTAATCCACCGATATTTTGTACAATAAATGTCAGTTGATCGCATAAAAGAAAATGGTTTCACATTTATAAACAAGAAACAAACAATATCCTGTAGAAACTATGCAGATGTAGAAACTATGTAGACAGATGCAGACTACGAAGATGATCTTGCGCTTCTTGCAACTATACCAACTCCATAGCCTTCAGCGAACAGTTGGAAGCATTGGCCTCAGTGGGAATACAAAATAGTGTTTATGATTAAATAAGAACGAGCAACCTCCACTTTAAGTAAAAAGTCTTTAAAGTTAGTAAACTTGTTCATATGCCTCGACAGCAATATCTTATCGATTGAAAGTGATTTCAACATACGCCAAGAAATGGCCTTGATCGCTGTTTACAGATTGTCGATCATTGGAATAGAACGAAATAAAATTATAGAATAAAACGAATTTTCTTCCAAACTGTGGCTTTGTCAGTACTACTGAATAGATACACCATGTAGACGGTAATAAAACACACAGGAAAAAAATAGATGGGAACGACAAAAAATGCTACGTACTCTTTTGAACCCGTGAGCAACACCTCAGAAAGAAGCTGTTGTACGACAACCTACCTCCCATCTCAAAAGCTATTTAAGTAAGATGAACAAGACATTCAAGGCACAAACGGAGAAATGAAGTTCTGTTATGGTCTCCTGCATATGGACGCGTCAGTGTTGGTTGACCAGTCAAGAATTATATTCATCAGCCCTGTGCGGACACTGGGTGCGGTCTAGAAGACGAACCAGTAGTGATGTAAGAGAAGGAGGGATGACGAGAGAGGGAGTCAGGGATCTTCTTGCTATCAGCGTTACTTGATTTTATTTATATTTTATATATATATATATATATATATATATATATATGGCAATTGCTTCGTCTTAACAGACGACAGCCATCTCAATGCTCATCACCACCCTCACCACAGTTGCTGGGTGAATCGTCAGTGACACCCAAACCACATTTTGATCAGAATGATCCAGAACTATTGAGATATCTCTACTTCGATGGATTTAAGTGGCACGAGCTTGTACAACACCAATACCACTCACTGAATCCTCACAAATATAACCCAATGACAAGCAAAAGCAAGATGATTGGTAAATGCGTGGATCGCAGGTTTTAGATCAGAGGTTCCGTCTTCTAGATGGATGTCACACCTGTAACTCAAAGGCCCATCACTCCTAGTGGTTTAAATGCGCCCCCAAAACACCAACCTGGGAATTTCTACGTACCGGCGCACACATATATATATATATATATAATCATACGCTCATACATGTACACACACACATATGTATATTCATGCACATGCACATGCACACGCATACATACATACACAATAAGCTTGGGTTTGACTTCAGACGCCCCACCCCGGGTGGGGTGTACTGTGAGACAGCGGTGGTTTGTAGCCAGAGTATCCTTCTCCTAAATGGTCTGTCTTACTGGGCTGACGAGCACCATCTACCCGGAGAAACTGGTTTTAAGGCGCCAATTACTCACCTGATGAGCCTCCTCCTGCTAGTAGAAACTGGTCCGCCGGGCTTAATGACAAGCCCCGCGGGACGGCCAGGAGTAGGACTAGGTTGTCAGAGGCTATAGATTTGAGCATGCCTTGGGAAGTATTTTATAGGAAAGAAGGAGCTCGTCCCCACTTCCATCCCCGGCAGTATGACAACCATTGAACCCATATACGTGGTTCCTTCAATAAGTTTCCATACTTTTTTCGTATGGGCATTTAAAATGTTCGTAGACTCTTGAAAATTTACTATGCTATTGCTATACATCTTATGAGATAAGTGACCAATTTTTATGATTTCAGGTTCAAATGAACAGCTACAGCAGCAATTGGAATACACCCTACAAAAGCCTGATTGTCACAGCTGGTGAATTTCAAAAATGCAATCTGAACTTTAGAAGAACGATATGCAATAAAATTGTGTTTTAAACTTGGAAAAATGCCATGTGATGAAAGCTGGATCTACTGCTATGGCCCAGAGACCAAGAGACAGAGTTCCCAGTGGAAGCATGCTGGCTCTCCCAGACCCAAGAAGGCCACACAGAGAAAATCCCCCCCAAGCTTTTGATGATCCCTTTTTTTTGGCAGCACTGGCATGATCTACATGCACTGGGTTCCCACTGGACACAAAGTCAACAAGGAATACTATGTAGAGGTTTTAAGGGAGTTCAGGAAGAGATTCCGTCGGAAGAAGCCAGCACTCTTCAAATCGGCTCAGTGGCATTTCCACCAGGACAATACACCAGTGCACAACTCCATCCTTGTCACAGACTATTTGACCAAGATGGGAATTAAGACAGTTCCTCAGCCTCCCTATAGTCCAGACCTTGCTCCCTGTGACTTTTGGTTATTCCATAAGCTTAGAGGCTGTCGTTATGAGACAATTGAGGAGATGAAAGAGGCTGTAACGAAGGTCATTGACACGCTCATACAAGAGGACTTCCATGGGGCCTTGCAGAAGTTGTTGGAACGGTACAACAAGTGCATTGCAGCCGGAGGAGATTACTTCGAAGGGGACTAGAGTTTCATGTGTGTACTATCAATAAAAGTGCCCATACAAAAAATAGCCTGGAAACTTATTTAATGATCCTCGTACACACACACACACACACACACGCACACACACATATATATATATATATATATATATATTTTTTTTATTATTATTATGTACACATGGGAAGCAGCATGATGTACGTAAAGGTATTTGAATAAACCCATGGACGACCAAACTCAATACCCAAATGGGTCCTGGACGTGAGCTTGACTTTTCGCTCAGGATCACCAGTTCGATCAGGGAACTACTGCTGCTCCTCTATAAGAGTGGCTTCTATAGAAGAGAATAAAACAGCCATCGAAAGATAACCATGACCCACACTCAAACCACTTACACAAACCGCATCGCTCTTCGCGCGGGTAAAAAAGGGGCGCGTCCTGCTGAGGTTGGAGCCCTGGCCTCGGTGTTCGAAAAATCAGCTACAGAGCTCAAACAATCAAAACTACTAAAATGCAAGCAAACACTACAAATAGCCACATTTAACGTAAGAACCTTAAATAGAATAGGACAACTCCCAGAGCTAATCGCATCGGCCGAAGAACATAAAATAGACATAATATGCATACAAGAACACAGATACACGCACACAGAAGATATCAAATATCACGAAACTGGCAATGGCTGGTCGCTCGCCACTGTATCCGCATGGAAAAACTCTGTCAACGCCGCAATAGGAGGGGTAGGATTGCTTATAGGACCTAGAGCACTAAAAACGCTTAATAGCGTTGAGAAAATACAGCCTAGAATGATGGCAGCTACATTCAACGGAAACCCCAGAGCAACAATCATCTCATGCTACAGCCCCACCAATGTTAGTGAAGAAAATGAAATAGTCACCTTCTACGATGAGTTATCCTCATTAGTGCGTAGCATCCCGAAACACAACATGCTAGTCATTGGCGGAGACATGAATGCACAAATCGGGAAAAACGGAAACAACAAATACAGCCTCCACAACACGTCAAATAGAAATGGGCAACATCTAACAGATTTCATGATAGAAAATAGATTAGCATGCCTCAATACAAACTACCAAAAAAGAGAGGGCAAACTATGGACATACACGTACGCAAACAATACTAAAGGTCAGATAGACTACGTCCTTATAAACAAGAAATGGAAGAATAGTGCATTGAATTGCGAGACATACTCCTCTTTTGAGGGTGTGTCCACCGATCACCGAATAGTCACAGCGAAAATACGGTTAAGCCTACGAAAAAACGCCAAACGAACAGCGACCACCAAACACTATGACTGGGCCCTATTAAACAACAAAGATGTAAGAGATAAATACGTATTAGAATTAAGAAACAGATTCGAAACACTACAAGAAAAGACGGAAAAAAGTACACCAAACGACGAATACGAAAATTTCGTCAATGCACACCTCGAGGCAGCAGCAAAATACATTCCAACAAAAATTAAAACTAAATATAGAGTCCCATGGGAAACTTTAGCGGTGAGAGAAAAACGTGCACTAGTGAAAACAGCCTCCAAAAACTATCGAAAAAACCCAACAAACACAAATGCCTTAAAACTAAAAACGGCACAATATCAATTAGCAGGCATATATATAAAGGAACAGACAGAATACATTCAAAATCAGATAGATAAGATTAGAGACTCGGTGGAAGATAGACAATCTAGAATTGCCTGGCAAACAATAAACGAAGTGAGCAGAAGAAAGAACACAGCCAAAGCAAAACTTAAAGCAGCAAACCAACAAGGAAGAATAAAACTGTGGAAACAGCACTTCGAAAACTTACTTGGAAACCCACCAAAAATAACACATGAACCAATCACCAGAATAATTAGCAAACAATTAGACATTAAACTTGGACCGTTCACACAAGAAGAACTCGACTCGGTTCTCAGAAAAATTAAAAATAGGAAAGCTGCAGGGCTGGACGAAATTCCCCCGGAAGTATGGAAGACCAGACAATTCGACGACATACTGCTCCGACACTGCAACGCAGTATACAATCAAAATCCGATAGATAGATGGACGAAGGGATGCATACTCCCCTTCCCTAAAAAGGGGGACCTCGGATTAGCCAAAAACTACCGAGGCATAACACTTACATCCATAGCTGCCAAAATCTACAATGCCCTACTGCGAAACCGAATAGAACCCAAAATCGACAACATACTTAGAAAAAACCAAAATGGCTTCCGAAGAAATAGATCCACGACCTCACAAATATTAACCATCCGCAGAATCCTTGAAGGTGTACGGGCAAAGAACCTACAAGCGACATTAATATTTGTCGACTTTACCAAGGCTTTCGACTCCATTCACAGAGGAAAGATGGAACAAATCCTACTAGCGTACGGCATACCTAAAGAAACCGTAGCGGCAATAACGATTCTCTATAGAAACACTAAAGTAAAAGTACGATCACCAGATGGAGACACAGAATACTTCGACATTGTAGCAGGAGTACTACAAGGGGACACGCTGGCTCCGTATCTCTTTATCATTTGTCTAGACTACGTACTTAGAACATCGATTGACAAAATCAAAGAGAACGGCTTCGAACTGACGAAGAAAAGAAGCAGAAGATACCCCGCAACAACAATTACCGACGCCGACTACGCCGATGACATAGCGATACTGGCAAATACACCTGACCAAGCCGAAACACTTCTGCATAGTTTGGAACGAGCAGCAGCAAGCATAGGCCTCCATGTTAATGCACACAAAACGGAATATATGTGCTATAACCAAACGGGGGACATCTCCACTCTAAAAGGAACCCCTCTTGAACTAGTAGACAAATTCACGTACCTAGGAAGCAGCGTCGAATCAACCGAAAAGGACATCGAAACGAGGTTAACGAAAGCATGGACAGCTATCAATAGACTATCGACTATATGGAAATCAGACCTAACCGATAAAATGAAACGCAGTTTCTTCCAGGCAGCGGTCACATCGATACTGCTATATGGATGCACTACATGGACGCTAACAAAACGGCTGGAGAAGAAACTAGATGGCAATTACACAAGAATGCTGCGTGCAATCCTGAACAAGTCCTGGCAGCAACACCCCACAAGACACCAACTGTACGGCCACCTGCCCCCTATCACGAAAACTATTCAAGTTAGGCGAACCAGACATGCAGGACATTGCTGGAGAAGCAGAGATGAACTCATAAGAGATGTACTCTTATGGATCCCCACACATGGCCGCGCAAAAGCAGGACGACCAGCACGAACGTACATTCAGCAGCTATGTGAGGATACAGGTTGCTGTCCTGAAGACCTACCTAGGGCGATGAACGATAAGGAGGAGTGGCGAGAGAGGGTCAGGGATATCCGTGCTGCCAGCACGATATGATGATGATGATATATATATATATATATATATATATATATAAAAGTGGCTCATTAGCCAAGTGAGCAGTGTGTTTGCTAATGGCCTGTGAGACCGGGGTTCAATCCCAGGTCGAGTCATACCAAAGATTTAAAAAAATTGTACTTGATACCTCCTTGCTTGATACTCAGCATTTTAAGGTACGTATCAAGGGTAGAGTAGAGCAATCCAGGGAAAGGAGTAGCGCCCTTCTCTACATCTCAGTGTCGTAGCTATTGAAAAGGGAGCCTTTGGTTCGCTCTCGTCTTCTGTAGGCAACTTTACTTACTTATATATATATATATGTATAGAGAGAGAGAGAGAGAGAGAAATTTGAAATATACAAATTAATACAACTATATATATATATATATATATGTGTGTATGTGTGTGTGTGAATTTATACGAATGAACATATGTGTGTGTATATGTATATATATTAGAAGAAATTGAGGAAATATCGATTTTTGAAGCATGTAAATTGGTTTTAGATATCCACTATTCTTGGCTTTTTATGAATCTGAGAGAGCATTTTCTTAAAATGAGATTCTGTTGATGTCGCTTTATAATCTACATATCTCCTGTTTTTTTTTTGTTTTTTTTGTACATTTTTTTTTTCATTTTCTATATACATATCTCTCCTCGCCTACCCTACTTTTTGGTCATCACAGAAAATGTCAAGTGTCACTTTAATTCCCTGCCTTTTAATCTCACCATCTTCCTATTTTTTTACCCTACATCCATATATATATATATATATATATATATATATATACCAACCCTCACTCCGCTAAAGCAGGATGTGTGTAACAGAAGGTCAATTTTTTTTAAACGGAGTTTACGGGCCAGGGTGGACCTGGGATCGATGGCAATGAAGGGGTACTTCGCATTCCCCAAAGCTTCAGCATTACTGGAACATCACCATCAGTTTGTTTAGTGTCATATCTAGGACACTCGTTGCGGGTGGGGTGGGGGGTCTTACTCCTCTGCAGAGATGCAGTCATTGTATTCTACAGTCCCAGCCGACTGGGCAGTATAACTTTATTTAGGTATGTGCGTGTCTATTGTAATAAATGAACCTCCTATTTGTGTTTGTCCAAATCACTTTCACGCTAAAACGACGAGAGCTATTGACGTTATTTGGGGCATGAAGTCTCACGTGACCTTCTTTTAGTCATGTGATATTTCTGTCGGTGGGACGTTGAGGTCACCCGAAGTCAACAAAATTTCCGCTTCTAAACATTGGAAATGAATAACTTTTATATCAGAATTTTCTTTAGTCACTTTTTTTTTACGAATGGCAAAATGATTTATTACATGATGAATTTTTGAATAATTTATATCACGATAACTTTTTTTTTTACATAATTCGGCATATTTCTATCAACTAATGCCGCTTTCATTATCGAGCGTGTTTGAATACAAATATATTCAGCACCATTTTCGACAAAAGTACAACATATTAAAAGGAGGTGTAATGGTTAAAGCGCTGGACTGTGGAATCGTAGTACGTGAGTTCGAACTCCAACCGCGCTATTATGTTCACTTTCAGGCAAATACCATTGGGAAAGGCATGAACCCCCAAATCCTGTCATGTATGGGTTAAATAGTACTACTACTGTTCTAAAAAGATCGAATTTGGTATTAAATAACCCGAGAAGGTTGATGTACCATTTAAATAAATAGACTAAACTAAAATCATAACACATTAAAACTTAAAAATTGACTTTATCGTCAAATTCTTCTTTCAGTTCATAAGAAAAAAAAACCTGATATAAAACATGATTGATTAATTGATTTTAATAGCATGTCAACTTATCTGGGATAATCTGATGCCTATAGGTTCGGGAATTGTGTTCATTAATATTTACGTTTTTTGTATAGTTGTTTCTTAAGAGGTTTTTGCACACAGAATAACAGTATATCAAAGTATATATTTTACCTATGTTGTCAGATTTGAAACGAAACGAAAAAAAAAAAATGACAGAGAAAAAACTGAAAAATGTAATATTATTGCCACAAATGTTAATGAAACTTCACTGGTTTAAACACACATAGGAAGTGATTATTTTCCTTGATTTTTCTTGCGAAAGGTGCTAATCAAAAATTAGGATA